>JABFEB020000060.1:13487360-13498012 GCA_019775895.2 Stomatorhinus ivindoensis
GACTCACTCCGTGCACAGAGCCCCTCCTCCTCCTGCTCCCGACACCCTTCAGACTCACTCCGTGCACAGAGCCCCTCCCGCTCCCGACACCCCTCATACTCACTCCGTGCACAGAGCCCCTCCCGCTCCCGACACCCCTCAGACTCACTCCGTGCACAGAGCCCCTCCTCCTCCTGCTCCCGACACCCTTCAGACTCACTCCGTGCACAGAGCCCCTCGGTGCAGTTCTTGCTCTCCATCACACTGCCAATGCAGTGACGCCCGCCGTTGCGAGGGACAGGGGCTTGGCACTCTCGGCTGCGCCAGTGTGTGCATTCGGTCCCGCAGACTGACCACTTGGCCCACTCCGTCCAGCCACCATCCACTATGAGGGGTCAGAGGTCAAAGTCAGACCCAGCAGTCAGAAATATGCATATATTTGTTAGTGACGCACCAATAAGGAAATTTCTGGTTGATACCAGTAGCTGATTATTTCGAAAACTGACACCGATACCACTTCTTTGGGAGGTTCTTCCAGCATTTTACTCTACTGAGGTTTGCCGGTGGGTGGGGGGCGGAGCCCATCCAAGGCACCAGAGGGCAACTGGCCGGGGTACTTCTTAGATGGGATGCCAGTCCATTGCAGGGCAGATAACCACACAATCATACTATATAGGCTATTTAGAAAAGCTAATTAGCAAAATGTGTATGTTTTGACTGCAGCAGGAAACAACATGGGGATATCCCTCAAACTCCATAAACAGAGGGCAGAGGCAGGATTTGTTGTATGTTTTTGTTGTGTGTTTTTGGCATGCTGTAGCTAGCATTATTTTGTTCCTCACTGCCATCTCTGCTACCTTAACCAAAAGTCCCTGTTCATTTCTGCAATCAGAGTGTCACATTGTCCAGTTCACCATCCAGCTGGGCCGAAGTCATACATAGAGATATGTCTTTCATGATGTGCATACAGGTGATCTGTACATGTGGCACAGGTGGGGACAGGATTTGCTGTATGTTACTTCTTTCAGAAATCCTCACCCGGACATAACGTGGTGCAGGTGACCCTTTGGAAGGGTGGGCCCTCACAGACGGCTCCACCATTGAGTGGTGCTGGATTGGTACAGCTGCGTGTCCTTCGCTGCCAGCCCCTCCCACAGCGTACGTTGCATTCTGACCACTCTGTCCAGGATGACCATCCTCCGCTCACTGAGGAGGAAAGGCAGGCAGATGGGCCGAATGCTCACGTAGACCCAATTCTGCATTTTTAGACATTTTTCCACTAAAGGGCCAATTAGATGGGGATGCCTGGAGTATTGCCATGGTTACCATAGACTATGATGGTGGCTGTGCTGCTGCGCCTCTTGGCCACCACATTGTGGGCCACACAGGTGTAGTTGGCTGTGTCAGAGAGGCGAGCCTGCTTGATGATCAGGTCATGGTCAACGGTTATCAAGAAGTTGGAGTCCAGCGTTGGGTCGATTGTGTCTTCGTTCTTCAACCAGTCCACCTACAAGTGAAAACAAGTCCAGATTGCAATTAGGCTACAAGTCATGGAGTGAATCAGTAGGACATCTGTCTGGCTTTGTGTGTTTACATACAGGAGAACGTACAATTCTGTCCGTATTAGAGCCCATATTAGTCTTCAGGTGCCATGTCTTTCAAAGCTGAAGAAGGTAGGACGTCAGGTGTAATGATGGAGAGTGTTTTTGAAGATGACTGGTGGGGGCTGATGAAGGTGCTGAGAAATGAAGCGGGGAAGCAATAGCTGTACCTCAGGAGGAGGGATGCCCTCCGGGGGGCGACACTGCAGCAACACCTCCTGTTCCAGGCGCACCTCCCTGCCCAGTGGCTCCTGCTCAAAGTTCTTGCGCAAGTCTGCAGGGGAAGGGAGACAGTGAGTTTGGGGGCAAGGTGGACGACCCCCATATATGTCAAAGACACACTGGTCTGGGCTCTACCATGTTATTATGGACAAACACACACAAAAGGTACAGGATCCTATACAGGGCTTAGGGACTTAAAAACGGGGTTTTTCACTTCCTGACTAGTTCAGTTTTTCAGTAGGGGATATCCTGGAGGAGACGCGTGAAAAACCCCGTGCATCTACACGAGTGCACACAAGGAAGCACGTGTTGCTGAACTCACAAGCGATGCGCACGTACGCCCGGCGACTCTTGGTGGTGCCAGCTGAGCTCCAGGCCACGCACTGGCACCAGAAGTCTTCTAGGCCGAACAGCTCCTCCACCTGAGTCCTGGAAACGGAGATATCCACTTCCCGTACAACTAGGCCTGCAGGGGAAGGTGAGCTGTGCTGAGGTGAGGGCTGCTTGGTGACTCATTACCAACCTTTCAGTATCAATCTTTTTTTAATGTTTTAATAATCCAAATTATTCTTGGAATTGGTGTCATGTTTCAAAACGCCCCTGTCTGCATGACCCTGACTGCTTAAGTGGGTACTTAAAACTTGAAAGTGGCTACATTAAAACCTTTTAGATTTTAGTTTGTGACACTAGCAAGAAGATCATACAGCTTTTATATGCTTTTACTAGTTTTTTCTGATACATGTCCTCTTGCCATCCCAGTGAAGGAGCTGGGGATGTGAAAGCAGCCTAATAAGTTAGACAAAATATAAATTTAGTGCCTAATCAAAAGGTTTATCCTGGTCGCATTACTAACCTCATTTTTTAAAAACAACAGTGAGACCCCACATCAAGAACTGGAAAAGACTAACTTTGCATGGGGAGACTTCATAAACATCCTGTAAGTGCAGAGGAGTATAATAAGCACTGTCTTAGACTGTATAGCTTCCCACTCGAAGTCCTTGATTTATTTGCATGTTCATTCCATTTCTTCTCTGGTTTTAGTCATTTATGTAAGCAGCATTGTCTGATCAAAATAAACAAATTAATTAAAAAAAATTTTTGCAATGATAACATTACTGCTTATTTTGGGGGGCGTGACTTCTGTCTGCAGCATACGGAAACTGGCAGTAAAGCTACATAACAGTGAACCAAGTGAGAAGGAGAGAAAGTGAGAAAGAGAGAGAGGTGGGGAGAGTCAGGGAGTGTGGAGCACAGGCAGCCTGGCCGTGTGGGGCACTGCTAGACTGTGCCCTGCTGCATGCTTCTATTTTAGCTGCTATGCCGTCATGACAGCCAATGCGCTGTGCGTCTACGCACCCATACCTGTGATCTGGTCCAGGCTCTCGCGGGTCACATGGTCGTTCTGGTTCACCCACTCGCCATTGCATTTGAAGTAGATCTGTGTAGCAGGCGAGGCTCGACAGCCGAGCTGTACTGGGCGGTTCTTCACAATGAAGGCGTCCTCGGGCTCCAGCTGGAACTCCGGCAGAGGCTCCGCAGCAGCTGAAGGGAAGGAGTCCGGTAGGACCTCGCTGTAGTCACCTGCTGAGGACAGATGGAGGGTTGGAGAGAGGGAGGGAGAAAGAGAGCAGTTCCGGTCAATGACCTGATATGGTCTCTTTTGGGAATTTAACTCATGCCCACTGGTCATCTGTCCAGTGCCCTCACCACAGCGCTGCAGTAGGCACCGTAGCAGGAACAGGGAGCACAATGCAGTAGTTTGTGTGAGAAGGAGCGCGGCAGTGTGAGTGTGTGTGATAAGGATGTATGTGAATGGGAAGCTACAGATTGCCATGTCTGAGGGTGCTTGGTAAAAATTCAGTTTGGTGGTTCATATTCATGTATTAATATAACCAATTCTTTCTGTCCTTACAGCTTGAAGCCATCAGGGCCTCCACATCAGCAGAGCCCTGGTTCTGCTCTCTTCACAATTTTAGTGGTAATGTTACAGAGATAGGCGATGTGCCAGTCCCATTGCGTCCCTCTCTGATGTGACATGAGTGGAAAGCTTCCCCCCCGTTTCCTCTACTATCCATGGCATGGTGCTAGCTAGCGCGTCGCCACCAGACGTGATGATTACGGCCAACGATTGCTCTGCCAGAACAAGGTTTTTAATTTACTGCCTCTCTTCAGGCGAATAATCAAATCAGGCCTCCCTGACCTTCACTTCCTCTCTCCCCGAGAGAGACGGACAAGCTCCTGGAGCATGTTGGCGAATGGTCGTCTGACACCCATAACTCCAGGCAAACTCTGAAAATCAATTTCTGTCAAACTAACGACAGTAGGGCACAGCAAAAACTCTATTACATTGGGCCCTGAAAAGATATTTAAAATATCATACACGAAGTCAGTCTCTGAACATGGCTAAACCACCAGGTACGCTCCATGGTTTGATGAGCCATAACCCAAAGTGGGTTCTGAAAATGGTAGCTCAGAATCTGAGAGAAAATGGAAGGATGATATTTGACTACACTGCAAATGTGGACCTGCTCAGACTGGGCTGAAAAGGCTATCCTAGGACTGTGAGTTCAACCCTGAAAGGGACAGGGCTTCATAGGGAATCTGGTATCGAGGAACTATTACACCCTGCTTCAGGAACTGCAGTCAGAGTCTTCTAACTCTCACTGCTTTTGTCTGGAAAGTGAGGTCAGACATGGAGAAAGGAATGTTGGGAATGAAGAGGTCCCAGACACTTTGCCACTTGCATGAGCATTTCTATCTCTTGTTCATTGTCATAGTCTTTCTTTGTGCCATCCTTTCTTCTAACCCCAATCATTTCTATCTTCTGCTCATCCCATTTCTTTATACATCCCTAATAGCATGTTCTCTTTTTTCTCCATCCCATCCTTTGTTCCCTAGATACCCCCCCTCAGCCAGGTTCCCATCTCCTGGCTCTCTACAGCCTTCTCTGCACTGTCAATAAGTAATTGTGTTCCTCTGTCCCTCTTTGGCTTGCATTGATTGCCGGGCACAAACTAAAAGTGAAAAGACAGCCGTCGTTTGGAAGTTTGAACGAAGACGCAATCATCTAAAACAAACCACTGCACCCTCCAATATCATTTGGGCAGCATTAATATCGAGCCGACCTGGACTTTCAGAACAGATGCAGTTTAATTAACAAAAGCAGACATGGGGCAAGCATGGAAAAGCAGTCTTTTAGAGAGTGAGGGAGAGACGGGAAATGAGACGATTGTAGGGTTTTACTGGAACCTGTGTTTTCCCGGTACACAAACAGCCGGCAATTTCTGTGGAATGCCCCATGCTTTAAAGAGGAGTGCTCTTAAGAGGCCTTTACTGTGAGTCTTTTATTACGGTAATGACAGCTCGCAGCTTGTCGTGGAGCCCCAGGACTCTTTGGGGTATTCTTTTCTCAAAAAATAAACATAGCCACATGCAAACACAGACAACAGTTGAACTCTAAAGGCACACTCTCCAGTGAACACACAAACACCCCATATCAAGGATCCCGGATTCCGGTCCTAGTGGGCCAGAATCCACCACAGTTTGCAGATTTCCCAATTAAACCTACTAAACCTGGTAATTAGCTAATTAAGTGTTTGAACAGGGAAATCTGCAAACTGCGTTGGATTCTGGCCCTCCAGGACTGGAATCCGGGAACCTGGTCTATATGCAGTAGAAATGGGGTTCTTAAACTTTTGATGACCACGGTCTGGTTCAGATCGTACAAAAGAATTCATGGTAAAATTCTGATAAAAAAGGATGTGGCTGAAAGTCATATAAGTCTAGTTTATTTTGGAAAATTAAGCAACTGCCCGGTGTCAGCTCATGGACCAGGGTTTAGAAACTGCTATACCATACTTCAAATGCATTACAGACATCTGTGCACTTGAATGACTGGAACACCATGCATGCACGCTCATAATAGGTGAACTTCAGATGTTACAGATGTCCAAACTTGTGAAAAACTTGTCAATGTTCTACGTGCACTGGACTACACACATTACACACCTGTACATAAATTCAAAGCTATAAACACGCCACAGTTGTATACCATTACTGTATTGCTCCACCACAAAGACATTCGCTAAAATTCACATTCAGATAAATATCTTGTATCCTAGCGATATATGTGCTTATAAATATTTATATTCACATTTGCATTTACAGTAATTTAATTAAGATGAAGCACCTTGCATAACATAACCTACTAATGTTATAGGTCTACTGGTTTATTCGGTTCAGGTAAAATCTCTTGCTTCCGGGCATGGCAGCTAGCACACATACATGATAAGTCCAATGAGTGTGTTGACACCTCGGGCGGAGCAGCAAGGAGAGCGATGGGGTGCTGTGGGATTTGATATTGGGGGTGACTTAGGGAAGGACAATTGTACCAACTGACACCCACAAACCAGCGGTCCTCATAAGTCCATATTTAACAGCTCTGCAGCATGGCTCCAGTCAGAGTCTCTCTCCAGTGCACTTTGTCATTACTTCAGCGCACCCCGTCATCACCGCTCTCCTTAAAGAACACACCGCCCGTGTTGCCAAACGTCAGGTCTCATCACTGTATTCCCTCTCTGAATCATAAGCCTCCAGGGACCCTCCTGCTTCTCCACCTCCTCCTCCTTCTCCTCATCCCCTTCATTTTGCTTTTGTTTCATCTCGAGGTCGAGCTTCCTTCCATTTTTCTGCTTTCGAGCTTTCCCTCCTGCTGCCTTCCACTGAACATGGAGTATAAACAGTGGCCGCAGTCACATTTTATTATGCGCTCACACTGTGTGCCAAAGCTACAGTCTGGAGCTGGATGCTGTACTGTCCAAATGCTTTATATATATATAGACACACACACACACACACACACACACACGGGCAATATAGAGACCCCAGATTCCTTAATTACATACAGATTCTCCGCAACTAACAATGGGGTTGCTTTCTCATGAACACGTCGTTAAGTTCATATGACAAACTTGCTCATTTAGCAGACAAGGGCAAAATTTGGTTAAAAGCAGAAAAAAATGCTGTATGATACATCCTTAAACACTGTATGAGATGTTCACACTTGCAATCATAACAGAAACTGGAAGTGTGACTGGGTGGATACTGTCACCGCTTGGCATCAGTAGAGAGTATCCTACAGCATATTGCTAGCCCAGGAACAGATTAAAATTCAAAGTTTGATAACTACTGAATGTGCATCACTGTTTTGCCATCATTCAGTAGAAATATTGTAATTCGATCTATTCTAAAGCGGGGAGCATCTTTTTTTTGGGCTGCGGGGAACCACACGATGTACCAAAAGTGGAAGGTCCACACACAGAGCGGGGTCAGGAATCAAAGCCCCAACCCAGGTGGTGTGGAGCTACAGTGCCACACTTGGAGCTACTGCGCACCCCTTAGGATCTTATGATATGTATAAGCATGTGATATCAGAATTTTGGCATATGTAGCTTCTACTGTTCACAGAATCACATCACCACCAATGGAGGGACATGAAACTGAGACGAGCCAGGAGCGAGGCTAACGGAAAGTGGCCCGTGAGTGGTGGTTATGTAAGGTGACCTCATCGTCATCAGGAAGGCCGTATGAGTCGCCAGGTATCGTCAGGATGGGAAAGCACAAAACTGTGAGATGGGAATAGATCAACACCCGAGTCAGGTCTCCGGACAGAAGATGGAAAGAGAAAGTACAATAAGACTAAGAGAGTGATTACAAGTGGAATTCACAGGTTGAGGACTTGGATCTGACTTGGATACAGAAGAGGAATTATTCCTTTGAGTGGGTGATTTTCAAATTACTGTAGTTACTGTTGGAAAAAGTGAAATATCATAAGCTGCTAATAACAAACTCTTCTAAACAATTACAGAAAGTGAATGAGTCCAAAGGTGAATGGAGGTAAAGACACATGAGACATTACTGCAAACAACTTCTTTCAATCAGAAACCGTTTCCTTCAGCAAGTCACTGGTTCAACCCAGTGGGCAACAGGTAATCCATTTTGCACATCGATAGGCAGACATTCATCCGCATGGCTTCCCTGACAAAGCTCAACATGCATTCTGCAAGAGTCAAGGGCAACCATGATGGAGATTTTGCTTCTCTCTCAAGCAAGGCCTGTATTTCAATGGAATTGGTGGAATACAGACACGTACACACAAAAAGGACTGAGAGCAGCAAAACACACATGTGCACGATGCAGGAATATGCCAAATTCTCTTTCTGACCAACTACTAGAAACTTTTGTAAAGAGACAGATTTCTATGAAGGGGGTGTTTTGTCCTCAGAAGACCCTGGAGCAGAGAATGGATTCGTCCAGAAAATAAAGCAAAATTCAAAAGAAGAAGCAAACCTTCATGCTGGGAGTGTCATTGCAGGTATTGGATAAGAGGCCCATCATCATGGAGATGAATAAAGGGTTTAACTGACACAGGAAGCCTGAGATAAGGGCTGTTTTTCAGGGTGCTGACAGGGAAGGAAGGATTGGGTTACTGGGGTAATTGAAACATTGAAATGAATACAAGGGGGTCATCATTGAGTAACAGGCACCCCAATGTATCATCAAAGAGATGGGAGTGAGAGCTCAGAAAATAAATCTGAGGCAATGCTGATCCCACAGTCAATTTTTAAACCAGGGTTTCACCGAGAATCTGGTAGGGAAGTCCCTGAGCAGCTAATCAAACCTCACCTAAGTGAGATCATATATAAGCGGCAGAAACCTTCGAAGGTTCACATCAGCCATATTCCACACCCTCCCTATCTTAGAATCTCGCTTTGTACCAAAGCAGCAGGTTTCAAAACAGTTTCTGAAGATGCTGGCACACTTAAAAAAGGAGAGGGAGGAGAATCTTACCTGCTGAGATGGAGACTATGACATCAGCAGAGGTTTACACAGGGGATGTATATTTAGTTTTCACATCTATTTTGCAGCATGCCAATATTCAACTAAACGTGACACCAGTGAAACAGTGCAAATAAAATCTGCAAAGCAAGCGGCTATGAGTAATGGCCCTACGCCCCTGTTTAATTAAAAGCCTTTTTTCCTGCCATGACACCCCCTGCTCCAAACTCTCTTCATCCCCACACTCTCACAGCACATTTTTACCAGGGTGTGACTAATTGTAAGAGCTGACAGCAGCATATACTTAATTAAAATTGTTTGCACCCCCAGCGTTTTGTCGGTGCTGTGCACGCACACACACACATGCATGCACACACACACACAGAAAGCCTTAGGTGAGAACGTGTGAACAATAAGGCCCCAGGGATCATCACCGCCTCAGAATCATCATGTCTCTGATGGGCTGTGGGGTGCTAACGAAGGCCCGTAACTTGGGTGCCTATCAGTAGGCCATGACTTTGTCTGCTGTCCTCCAAAGGGCAGGCTGGGCTCATGGGGGTGGGGAGAGAATAGGCAGGCACATGCACACACACATCGAACACATAACACACCCATGCCCCCTCAGGTCTGTCTCCCTGCCCCCCTGCGAAACTAATGACACTTAATCACCCCCTCACTCAAGCACTGTAGTTATTTCTAAGACATGTATACCTCTCCATCCAGCTGGAGTCCTTTAATCCTGTAAAACACATGAAGCTGATTATTAATTTCAGTTTCTTCAAACAGTCCTAACAGCGGGCTACCTAAGTTCATGTGACTTTGTGCTGTGGCCCCCCCACGTGTGAAAAGGCAGGACTATCTGCCCCCACCGTGGCAGCTAGGGGGCACCAAATCCACCCTCCACCTGTAGAGCTCATTAATCAGGCACCATCAATAACTGCTCCGTAGCTGCCATCTGCAAGGAGGGTGCTGGAGGAGCTGCCCCCCCCCCCCTTCCTGGCCACCCGCTGCATGGGAATGGTGCGACACGGCTGAACTGTGATCAATCACTGAGGCTAGACAGAGACAATAACAGACATGGAGAGGGTCTGTGCTGTGTGTAGAGCCAACTTGTGCTCCATCCAGTATGGCAACAGGGTAAAGAGAGAGCTCAAGCAAGAAAAAGACAGAGAAAAGGAGCTCCATTAGGTGTAAAGTCAACTGGTGCTCCAAGCAGAGTCACTCCTGGCCAAGGATGAGTAGGCCAAATACATCAGGGGTTGGGTAGAGGAGTGTGAGTTAACTAGAAGGCAGTGAAATGTATCAAAACTTGGTGGTTATTTTTAAAAACCGGCAATGCACAATGGACCAAACAGGGGGGCTTACAAAACAAGCCACTAACTGTGCAGCACACCTGTAATTAACCAAAATAATAACAGGTGCAAACACCAAGTATCAGCCACCCCACAGAAACAATTAGACAATCAACTTGGAGCAAGGTGACACAGTTTAAATACAAACTGCATGGAATAGAACCAATGAATGAATATTTACGGCCCAGAAAACAAATCCAACAATAACTACAATTAATTTGACAATATAAATCCTATTAAAACAATGATGAGTGATAACGGTTCTCCTACTAATGGAAAAAAATTGAGAAAGCATAAAATTGCAAGTGTAGCAACGTTTGATGTTTGTGAAAGCTTCTATAACAAGACAACTTTGGAAATACAAAAGCTGACTGCAGTCACTGCTGGCAGTTAATGTCCTCCTTGCACTAATCATTTGTTTTCTGTTTACTGGTTATGTGACCCCCCCAATCTTGGGAGTGGACTTCCTGTCCACTCTTTTTTCCCATGACATGGATGGGGAGGAACACCCAGGCCCCCCCACCCAGCCCTCCCATTTGGGGAGGGTGGGGTCCTTCTTTCACACAGTGGGTCCCCTGCATGCCTGTCACATGGCACTGTTTGGAGATGGATCCCTCCAGAGGCGTGACACTTAGCAGTGTGAGTGCCTCTCCTTACTCTC
>JABFEB020000060.1:13498040-13511628 GCA_019775895.2 Stomatorhinus ivindoensis
CCTGGTCCCTTTTAGGTCTTTTTTGCCCCCCCCCCCCACCCCCCACTCCTTCTTCTCATTCCCCATACCCCCTTGCTGTGCTACATTGCACAATACAGTGAGTGTTTGGACTCAGAGCCTTATAAATGCCTGTAATTATATCATAAGAACAGCAGCATATCTTCCTTAGGGCACAGTAATTACAGGCTCCTCTCAGCCTCCCTGTAATTACCCACTCCCATCCCATACCATGCTGACCTCACCCGGACTCCCCAACCCCTCCCCCACCCCCCACACACTCACTCCAAACCAACGAACGGGATGGGAGACAGTAGCTTCCCACACAAAAACAAAAAGAGTTGTTATTAGCAAAGAATGAAGACCACACCCAGCACCAGTGCACAATTCACCTGCCCACCCTCCCTAACCGACACTCAAAACAAGACATGCAGGCATGTGAACAATCAGCCTGTTGTTAACATGCAACCCCCCCCCCCCTGCCCTCTGACCCTGAAGAGACAACAGCAATGACCTCAGCAGTCAGCACCCCACCCCGTCTGGGCCCAGCCCATCCAGGAAACGTCGCCCAGGCAGGAGCAACTCTCATAAATCATGCCCCCAGGTGAGTGTGTTTGCACTGCTCTGATTTTTTTTTGTACCCACTCCCACCCCTCCCAGTTTCACACAATACACTTACTTGACGTGGCTCAAGAATGCGGGTTTCTGGTGGCAGGGGGGGTTGGGGACAATTGGTTAGTGTTCTTGTCATTTTGCTGTATTCTCATGGTGCCTTAAAAAATGCCATGTGCCTCGGAAATGATGTCACTCATATCAACTGACATTTGGTGGTGGTTGTAGACCTGTGAGTAAACTGTTGAGCTCACTGCTAAGGTCCAATAACTGGGAGGAGTTTGGAAAACTGCTTACTTGGCCCCTGAGTGGAAACTGACTGCCCTGGAAAATAGTTTACCCAGCAAAGCAAGGTGCTGCATTGTATCATAGTGGGCAGAGTGGTTACCTGGGGATACCAGAGGATTCAAGACATCATGGGACAAGCAGAACCTTTTGTGTTAGGTGGGTGAGCTTGGTGGATGGTTACCTCACATTTGCAGACAAGCACTCTGCCAGTCACGTCAGGGTTCCCCTGAATAGCAGGCCAACCAAGAAGAATGACTATTTCCTATGACATTTTGTGGAAACGCGGCCCGCAGTTCATTTAGGGCTGTGAACATGGGTCCAATTGTCTCCTTCTGGCGGTCACTTTTCAGCCTTTTAATTATTAGCCTGCCCAATGTATTCGCTTGAATATGTAAAAATACAGAAATGTCCAGTAAAATGGGTCTAATTGAGCCGCAGTGAGACAATATGAAGATCCAGCTCTAAAACGCGAATCATTTCCGTGACGTTTGCACTTTCACAGGCTTTCCCCCCGTGCAGCCGCAGGCCGATTGGGGACCGGCTTTGGGGACGCCCCCATTTTCCAAGCATGGACTGGTAAGCACAGCAGTCTCTGTTTACACTAGATGATGCCCCCCCCCCCCTTTCTCCCAGAAGGTACCCCGAGGAGGGGGTGTGAACGTGAATCAAACTTCCTGCAAAAATTACATCAGACACGGTGACCAGGTAACTAGAGGAGACCAGGATAGGGGGGCAGGGGGATTGAGAGGGTAGATGGAGGGAGAGTGAGAGAACAAAGCAACGCAGAAAGCTAAGGAAGGGGGGACACTGAAGGGACAGGATCTTCACCTCACCTTAGCTGCTGTTGTCACTGTTGCCCTTGTTAGCGTCGCCAGCGAAAAAAGTCAGGTGATTCGCCCTGACAAGAACCAAAGCGGATGGCTAAGTGTTCTGGCAGTGCCATTTGCTGTGCATGGAGCCTGGTTAGACTGAGCCAGTCCGACAGATCCGAGACACATGGGACCAAAACAAGCCGACATCTCTCGCACACAAACACACACAAGCACACGCGTGTGCAAACATCATCTCTCCTATTCTCCTCCGTCGTTGCGTCCTGCTTGCATCAGAGGCCTGCTCCCCCGGGTACAGAGGGAGGAGCTACGGGTTAGAGAGAACAAGAGAGGAGAGGATGTAGAGGTAGGGAGAAGGAGGGACGATCGATTTACTTGCTGCTCCCGAATCTTATCCTGGAGGGGGGGTATGGCATTTCTTAATTAACAAGTGACAGTGCTGGGCTCAGCCTGTCACTCTGCTGCCACAGACCCAGCAATCTTTCCAGACACCCATGCACCAAACATGGTGTGACAGATGACCTTCTGTATTTGACCTTTTACCTTTAACAGGAAGCAGCTTACCGAATTGCACGCACTGCAATTCAAGTAGAATTATAATAGAAGAATAATGAATGAAATAAGTCAACAGCACAGCGCTGTTTCGCTCACGCAGCTTGGCACATTGCGACAAGAATGTCTGACGAGTTGCCTAATATGCATCTCTCACGATGTTGCCTTTCATCATACGCGACTCGGCCAGATCGCATGGAGGCATGAAGCAGACCCACGCTCGCCTCCGCTGCCTGCGGCAGCTTCATTTGAAGGAATGCGGCGCCACCACTAAAGTACACATCACTGTGTTTCCTTGCTGGCCTGCAGCAGGCACATCCCACCCAGCTGGGCCACATCACCCAATGGGCAGGAAACAACTTGGATGCTAAATGCCACAGCGTCAGACCAGACAAGAGTTTGCCCTGAAATTAAATCTGCTGTTTTTTTCCAGAAAAAAGGACAATATTCCCCCAAAGCAAAGAGAAGCCTTTCTATGTGATAATTACCAGTATTCTCTCATTAGTCCACAGTGCTACATTATTTATGAACGTCAGTTTAGCATTCCTTGTTGTTATGGCCTTCTCTACGGCATAATCAGTCTGCATCCCCAGGCTAGCTGTAACTGCAGTGTAACTCAATACCTGCTCCTGAACTGGTATCGGACTGATGCTGGTTGCTGTTATACGATTGGCCTGTTACACATCACTTCTGAATTATTCGTGCACAGAAGCTGAATTGGCAATTTAGGGTTCTCATAGGATTGGCTGTCGGGTTCGAAGGTCAGCGAATAGAAATCCGAATAAACTGACAATAGGTTTTGCTTCAGTTTGCCAGCCAGTAGGACAGTAATATCATAATGGGCCGAATGGCCTGATGGTGTTTCAAAATACGTGATGGCATGTAGACAAGAAAGTGTGCTAATGAATAGTCTTAAGGTTTGATATCTTTTCACACAGATGTCTGTGTTAAAGATTTTCTATATAAAGCAGAGGTGTTTTGTTGCTGTGCACATACATTCACATGTGTGATTGGCTGTCCAATAAAATGGACAGGTTTAACTGGGAGATTTAAGTTATAGATAAACCCACATACATAAGTAAATGCATGCACACCATGCCTCAGAAGTCATAAATTACTGTGTTATAATAATGCTAATATATTAATAATAATCATGATAATAATAACAGCAATAACAATACATCAAACTTTTATATGAAAGTGTACAAAGTGTCATAAAGTTTAAATCCGTATTCTGGCTTTTCACCTTGTCCCAGTGTTGAGCTGTGAAACAGAGCGATGCTGAGGTGACCTTGAGATTGAGATTCAATCCCGCTTCTTCACGGATCAGCACATTTCATATCTTTAAGGTGTTTAAACTTAGAAAAAAGTATAATTATTTTATAATTATTTTTACCTGTGTTGTTCATGAGGTTTGAAAATCATGTAAATGTATGATACATGAATAGTGATACGTTATACTTAATGTTTTAAAATATTAGTTATGAGTATTATGACTAACCCAAATGACTGCAGGAAAAAAAAGTTTAAACAGGTCAACTAACAACTGGCTGTTGTGTCTTAGGATAATGAAATGGTAATTTCAAACAAAATATATCCCACAAAACATTTTGGAGTGGAATCTGAGCTGAGCTCAGGGTGGTGGTCATTACAGGAGTACATGGTTTGTCATGGGGTCATGGAGGAACAGAACAGCAAAGCTAACCAAACAAAAAGACTCTATTATAGAAGAAACCACACTCAAAATGGAATCACAAACCCTTTAAGTGAACCGCAACTGGGACAAAAACCAGCTCAAAAATATATAAAAATCACAAAGAAACACCGAAACGTAAGACCAAGATGGAGACACCCTTCTCCACATTTTCCATTCTGCTCATTACATCCATCCAGCTGACCTTATAAAAAACCCTAACCAAGCAATTAGTCTAGCCAGGCTGGGTTTCATTCACCTGTAGGCACAACGCAGGCGATCAGTCGCTTTGGAAATGACAACGTTGCCCTAAACCCTGCTGCTGCTGTACCTCCTACTTCCTCACAAGGTGCACACATCAAATAGTGACTTAATCCACTAATATTAGATGTTTGTGTACCCAGAACACTGCATATCCAGGGGGTCTATGGTGTCCTACTATGGACACACAGTACGGCGTCTGAATGCCACCCCCTTAAAAACATACTTATTTAAGAAGCTTGCATTTCCCACGAGGATGATTAATTGCCATTTCATTGCTGTTGTCCCTCGGGACAGACATTGACGAGAGATTCACATTGGCCGGCCATTTTAATACGAGCCACGAACACCGCAGTGGCCTGGTTGAGAAAGGGGACTTACTGTTGACCTGGATAAGAAAATATTGATCACAAAAGGAACAAAGAAAAAAAGATGCAATGGGTTTACTCAACTCAAGAAGACAAATAAAAAAAAAAAACAGGTGAGATTTCTTGAGGTTATTGCTCTCTAATGCTGCATTCCATTTGAACGTGTAACTTTCAACTGGAACACCCCCTCAATTCGGAATTTCAGCTCTTGAACTCGGAAGAATCGACACAACCCTGACCTCAGAATTCAAGATGGCTGTGCCCTTTATCAGCAGAAGTTAAAGCTCTAGTTTATACTGTTTATTAGTGCTTACGTCTTATTTGTGGCTCATTAAATCAATCAGCACACAATACTGTTCAACATATCTATGGAGGGTTTACAATAGACTTTTATGCACAAAACACTGTGCAATGTGTTATTAACTGATATTGCTAATAATGGCTAACAATTAACCGGACTAGAATTGGATTTCATGCTCAGTCGGATTGTTTGTCGGATTTAAGGTAGTCCTGGCGATTTGTAAGCGAATTAAGATAAAGCCCATTTAAATTGAGGTTCCTTAAGTCTGACAAGTTGTCCAGCTAAGCAAAAAAATCTTGCTTCTTGAAACGGGTCTCGGGTATTGTTAAATGGCTTTCCGACTTCTTGTACTGGAATGTGTTTAACTCATGTGTGATGTCATTCCCAGTTCCGACCTCCAAGGTAAATGGAACACAACATTAATTGCAGAAGAAAACTCTGGTCAGTAGGACATCCAACAGACAAATGAATGAGAGTTTTGTTTAATTCCACAACTCTGTCCAGACAAAGGAACACTGGCATGACTGTCAGACCCACTTAAATGCTGACTGATACTGAAATGGAGATACTGCATAATGAATATATCAGATGAAATTACATGCGATTTTGTATTTGGATGCTTTAGATGCATATAGTGGGTTGGACTTCTTACAATTGTATCTCCCTGCAGAACTCCTGATTGGTAAATGGGATGACTCCGGTCACACTAGATTTTCCTTGAATATAGCCCTGTGAGATCAAAACAAAAAATATGGCAGGGTCAGCATAGTGAGCCTTGCCAAAAGCATTGGTCTGGGCTTCAAAAACAATATGTACACACACATGGAGGGAAGGGGCGGCAGGGGGAACATGTTTAAAAAAGCAATTGTAAGCTGTGTCCTAGCCTTCTCATTTAAAGCCAGTAAACAGTCTTTGGAAGCAGATTGAGGCCTTTTGGAAGAGCCCGTCTCATTTCTGTCAAGAAGCTTTGCAAAGGTTCTATGAAGTGCTCCTTGGAACGCCGCCAGAATGCCATGCAAGCACCCAGCAGTTGTTTGGTAGGACACCTCCCAGAATTGACCCCTGATGAATACCCATGCTATCTAGAGGAAGGTCAAGCTGTGCGACTAGTCAGGGCCACCTCAGACGTTTCTGTACAGTGCTGAAGGCCGTTAAGCCTGGCAAGTGGTTGGAAAGCACATCTGAACACAGTTCGACCCTGGCAGAGTACAGAGGTGAACATGCACGTGCACACACACAAAAGTCAGAGGGCCGGCGTCCCCTTCTGTCTGATGTGTGGTTCACAAGGCTATTCTACTTCAGCCCATGTGGTAAACATGTTACAACTCTGGAGACCACAACCATTTATTCCTGGCTGTGTAGCACATCATATTTCTGATCCAACATTTATCTTTAAGAACATGACCAAGGTGCATCATGTTGACGCTTCACCTGTACCGTGCTGGAGGTAAGTACAAAACAATGCTCCCCAACACACCTACAACTTTTAGGTTCCTGAACATAAACCCCTCCCTTTTTGACCATTAATCTTTCACCCCTTGCGAAAAAACTGTGTTGACCTCTCAGCACCTAATGGAACTGTCCCATGTATAGACGAGGAAACTACAATATTGAACAATGGGAGACACCTCTTGATCAATCGGCTTTCGACTGGAGAGTCTTCTGTAACCATTAACAACATGTGTGCAATTTTTCATGCAAACAGGCCCCAATCTGTTAAACCATTTGGACTTTCACAGCAGCATGGCGCAACATAATAAATTATCCATAATTGATTTTTGTCATACCTGAAAGGCCCTTCCCACCAATGACAGACACGCACCAGTGGCTAAATCATGCCGTTAATGACTGCTGAGGCTCACGGGCAGGAGAAAGGAAGAGGCTCGCACAGTGTGCTGAATTGATTATGAGGATGAGTGGCAGACAGGGATGACTAGAAAAAAATGGTGTGAAAAGGCTTAGCTCTTGTGAGATGATGGAGTCACTTCTGTAAAGGGAATGATTTGGGTCCAGTAGCAGCTCTGGTAGAGGGCAGCTTTGGAAGGTGAAGGCTTTGTGCCCTGTAGCTGCAGGGAAGGGGCAAGGAGATGGGGAAGGGTTGCAGAGATAAGACTGTCGTTGCTCCACTGACACTTCCACAGCTTTGCTCTCCATAATGGATCCCTAATGTATGATATTCATCACAGGACTGTCTATGCGTTGCTACTCTCCCCGGGTTGTTACGGCACAGGCATTTAAATCCCCCTTTTTTCACCAAAAAAAAAGAGGGAGATGATGAACGACGGAGGAGAGACCGAAGGAAATGAGACAGAGAGAATGAGAAGAAGTCAAGGCAGGAATCTCACCATTTTCTGACTTGTAATCAGAGACTTTTTTTAAACAAAAGTTTGTGGTCAAACAGGTTACAAACCTTTGCTTATCTGCTATCTGAAACCCCCAAACTGCAGTCTGGGAGACCTATTTAAGGGGTTTGCTCTCGGGTATGGAGAGATTTCAGAAGAAACATATGAGACAATTCATCACTCACCATCTGATAAACACAGCAAAATAGTCTAAATATGTGGAAGTGGAGGGGATGGTTTTACTAAAGTAAAGTAAAACCATCGCTGTAAATAGTTTGATATCCATTTGGTGTATCTCTTTAACTTTAAATGTACATCATGTGGCTTGTGGGAAGTCAACAGAATCTGCAAAATGGGGAAAAAGCGTAATGCTTTTATAACACAAACACATATCCCCCCCTTATTCTGCCTTGGGCCACTACACTAAATATACTTGCTCCTGATCTCTGCTCCCTAATTTTTCTTCATAGGAAGGTGAACCAGAATAACAGGATGAGAGCTTATGAAGCACACAGAGATTTCCAGGAGTGGAAAACGGGGAAGGGAACCGGGTGGAAATCATCTTGGGTGGTGGCTGTACCATCAGGAATATGGAAATGGATATACAGATAGAAGTGGGGCATCCTTCATCTCTCCCAGAACCCCCTAGGGAACTTCTCTGGAATATAGAAGGCGCTGGATCATTGCACCAACTGCTCACCTGAACTAAGGAACCCTACTGTTCAAGGACTTGTCCGGCCTATGTGATGTAAGAGAATGACAAAGCAGTGGAACAGACTATATCACCCTTAAACAGGAATCCCACTCTTTCTCTGTGCCCCCTCCTATTCCCTCCCTCCTGCTCACCACCACAAAAATTACAACTGGTATGTTCCCAATGGCCTAAATACAACAAAACATGCATTAAAAGATATATTTATTGAGTCTTCTATTGCTGTTCCGCCAAATCTGGGGCAACCCTCGAAAGGTTTAATGAATTGGGGAAAACAAAATTATATGACACATACAGCACAATAAATATAAATAAAAATAATTATTTGAATTACATGCTAATAAAATTATGGCAACGTAATCTGTGTTTTGGGGAGAAAAAGTGCAGAAAATGAGGCCGCATTAGCTTGCATTAGCTTTCCAGGAGGTGGCTGGTCTAGAGGAGAGGCAGCAAGAACCTGAAAGTCAGATGGGAGACAGGGAAGGTACTACGTTTCCCAAAGTCCTCCTCTGCCTACCGGCCCTCATAAAGGATTAGCCTATTAGGGGAACTAGGATGCACTGGAGAGTCAGGTCACAGTTCAAAGTGAGTACTGTGATGTAGGTCACTGGCTCCACTTGCCCAGCCAGTTTATGGCCCATTCATGGGCAGCAGCAACGTATTGTACCACACCAGCGCTCCACTGATGTCACTTGACTTGATTCCTCCTCTCTGACTGCTGCAGACCCATTAAAATATCCATGTGCTTGATCATTTCCACAGTAAAAGTATATTACAGCCCTGAACATCATGCGGCAGGGCTCCAAAGAGTAGTGGGCAACATGGATGGTGAAAAGCGATAACTCAAGTACTGCATGTCTGATCTTTGACCTCTGACCCAGCTAGTATCTGCCCCTCCCTCCTTAATCACAGAACCATGAACTCGCTGATGGAACGCTGCCTCTCAGTGACATCAGCACTTCTGTGAAGGGAGCTGCATTATGATGCAACTTTTCTTCACAGACAAGAAAGATTACGACTCCTTAATCCGAGTCGGCCCTTCTGGGAAACTGCGGTACCGTATTGGAGGCCTCCAAACCTTACTTTGTATGGTGTGGCAAATTTCACAGTGTGAAGACATCTATGGCACACCAGTGCTCCCCACCTGGATGGACTCCAGACCATATTTCATTAAATACAGATAAATAGAAGAAAAACCAATAGTTTCTAAAATATTTATCTTAAAGTGCCAGCACAAATTTATTTAACGATTAACTTGCTTTAGGAGTTGCATAGCTGATTTTAAGGTCACACATAAATACTCATTAGGAATAATAAAAATTGCCATCATTCAGTGGGCTTGCATTCTTCTCTGCTGTAGTTGTTAAGTTAAAGTGCCATAAATGTACGATTTAAAGTTCATTAATGCCTTCTAAATATCCCTGCCAGCTATTTTTATGAATATTAGTACTGTTATGAGTCCCCATTTCTACCCGTGTTTATTACAATGGGAGTGGCTCCAACCGTGAGGTTATCTGTCAGTACCGAACTAAATAAGCACGACAGAAAATAGCATTTACTATGGCGGTAATGACAGAGGCAGATCAAACGGGTACAGCCTGTCATTCTTACCCAGTGCTATCAAAGTCCAGGTATTTATTGTCGAGATGGGCACCTTCACCCAGGATGTCTGTGTAATTATATGCAGGAAGACCTTCATTTTCTGCATTCCACAAAACAGAACATAAAAGGAGTTGCGGGCAGGGGCTTGTAATTGTCTTTCTCATTGTGGGAGAGAGAGAAGGAAAAAAACAGGGCAGCCATAAAATTCCTGCATATCCTGTTTACTGTGGCCGTCTCCCCTCTTGCCCTTCCCACTCCTCCCACTGTGTCTCCACTCAATTGTCGGTTCATTATTCCTGAGTTTGACTGCAGTTGGGGGGTGGGGGGGGGGGGAGTCCATTGCCTTCAAGACAGATGTGTAAATTGTTGTGCTAATGCACTGCCTTGACGGCTGAGTCCGTTGGAGAGAAATTTGTGCACTTGGGTGACACCATGTCACGGTCACTTGCTTGCTGTACTCAGAAGTGCGTACAAAAGTCTTTTTTCCAACATTTATAAGTTATGGAGATGTACCCATGGGGGTTGATTTTGAAGAACTGATGATTATTAATTAGTATTTTTCTGCCCTACAAACTAGTTGTCTGTGGTCCCATGTTGGCTGGCTTATCAAACGGTTCTCTTTCCATGCGTGATATAGGCTCTGTCAGCTGTTGCTTTTGACTGGCTGTCCCTCCACAGTCCATATGTCCCAGCATGTTCTGCTCCAGTCTCCTCCCCGAGAATCCACCTGTCAACCATGTGGAGCACTGACCCTGGCTCCTTGCTGGCAGACCCTTGGAGGTCCAGCCAATGGGATCCCATCTGCTGTCTTTCTGTGCGGCCTTCTGTCTGACAGACTCCTGGTCTTCATTGGCCAGAAAATCTGTCAATCAGTCCTTAGCCACTGCTGGTAACCTATCTGAAGGCGCAGGGGAGCCAGTGAAGCTGAACGCTTCCCTGCTACTTTGATTGGTCACTAGTGTCCAATACACCTGGAACTGAAGGCTGCCAAAATCATACTTGCCCAGGCGATACAAGTCCACTGGGGATCAGCAGACCAGCGTTAAACCTGTTTAGTCACGATTGCTAATGATCAACACACCCAATCTCACCCAGGGGCATTCTGCTATTTTTATGCCTGTGTCCCATTTAACGACGATGTCTCTTACAGCGTCTACCTCTCACACACCAAGGGTACAAGCATGCAGAAACAAACAAAAAAATGTAGAGCTACTACACTCAAGAAATGTATTTTAACCCAAATGGATCAATAGAGGAATGTCAAAAATGAGAGACCCTCGCCGAAGAATAAATCAATCAGACAGAACAAAAGCAAATCTCCCAGTTCCTCCCAATCAATGGATGTGTTTGCAGTCGTAATGTGAAAATGTACTTTCCTTCTTCCAGTATGGTGGGTGTCAGCCCCCAGAGTGCATGTTGGCAGGGGGGGGCAGACTGGGAGTTTGATCCGAGACGCGCTAAGTTAATGAACCCTCTCCCGTCAGCATGTCCGTCCATCTGCTTTTGTAATCTCGCAAACATTGCGCAGCGGGGACTGTACACGCTGTACACCCTGTGCAGTGGGAAGGGAGGCAGGGGGCTCGGTGAGGGAGGGCATCTGTCACATGCATTTCCAACACTTTTACAGGGATCTCGCACTTGGGATTCAGGATCTGATTTGGGGCGTTTGGCCTGGTGCCTGCCCTGTACAGTCCCAGCGCCACAGTCCCCAGCTAATCCCAGCGGAGCTGCAGTATGGAGGGGAGGTCAGTATGAGAGCAGCCATGCGTCCCATCTGTCCATCCAAAAGCAAGAGGTTCAGGAAGCCAGGGGGACTGGCTGCTGGCACACAGGTGTCCTCATACACTCTGGTACACACATGGACAATAACAGGAGAAGGCATCAGCGGTGTCACTCCTGCACACCACACTCACAAACTGGCTCAGAAGGAAGGGGAGTGGATCTCGACACAGTAAGTGCCAGATGTGATATTTCTGCTTCCTGGAGAAAGGAAAAGGGGGGCGGGAGGGGGAGAAACTTTACCAAGCGCAGGCCTGAAGCGTCACAAGTGGTGGCTTTCTCCGAATGACCTTCTGACTAAAACTCGTCTCTTCTCAGCTCCGCTCGCAGCACATCACGCCGGGTGCCCCAAGTAGGATCAACCATTCTGAGATTAGGACTCAAGATGCATCGAGGGGAGAATTTAAAGCACGCCTCATGTGACAGAGCGAGGGCCAGGAAAGGAAAATCTACACTAAAGTCCAAGAAAGATGCCACCCCTAAATTCCAGCCATTTCATTATGTACTCGCTCTGCAAGAGGGCCCTGCCCACAGCAGTAATTTCTCTCATATGGCCCACCTGTTTGCAGGGCCAGACCAGCAACTGGGGCTGCACGCCTCTGCTCCAAGAGATGACTGACCAGGATCGAAACCTACAACCTTCTCACTCCCAGTCCGCATTCCCATTGCGGCAAGCTGAGTATGTAAATTAGAATGAGGTTGCAGCGTGACGGGTCTTTAAACGTCAAAGGCAGAGACTCTGAGGTATCAAACAGCACAGTTTAGGGGAGTCGCGGTCAGAGACATTTTCTCCCTTCCCTAATGCACACACTGAGACATATGCCATCTGTCTCGCAAGCACACACCTGCAGTGACACGTGGCTTTACTGTGTACAGACGCATTGTCACTGTTTGACTCATAACATGCATAGTAGACATACAATGTGTCCCTCAGACATGCACACAAAAATCCCTCTTTTTCTCTCGCAAACATGCACGCCTGCACACAAACACAATCACACACACATACACCATTTCAGGCTCTCCCAGGGGGACTTTCCCCAATTCCTCTACACCAACACCAGCTGCACTGGGATGCTAAGAAAAGCCCCCTCTGTGGCACTGATGCCCCTTGCAGAACAAACAAAGAAGGCCCCCACCCCCACCCTTTACTTCCTTACCCGGGGGGCAGATGGGATCTTAATAAGCGTTTAACTTAGAGAAATGTGATTTTCCACGCCAACTTCTAAAGCGTAATTCTCAAACTGTGCTGGGGGTATAGACACAGGAGGGCTTGGGAGGGGGCAGTGAGGGGGGAGAGAGTGAGAGAATGGGGGGGAGTTAAGGCTGAAAAGGATGGAGGAGAGAGCAGCAGAGGATTTGAACACAAAGCTAAAATAAACAAGATAAAATGGCAGAAGAAAATGAAATGGCAGACTGACTGGAAGAAACAGAAGAAAGAGAGGGATTGGAATATGAACGGATGGATGGCGGGGTCAATAAAGAGTGAAAGAAAGGTAATAAAGCTCCGGTGATGTTTGAAGATGTGGAGGTAGAAACTCTTCGAAGGTGCAATCGCCCCTTCTGATAATGACTTTTTATGGAGGCACAGATACTTTTGTAAGCATTCGGAAAAAACCACACACACACATACACATAGGAACTGTGAGTGCCATAATCTCACAGCATGGACCCAGCTGAACTAGCCTTTGAAGACAAAAGCCTTGCTAAGAAGATGAGGGTAATGTCAGCCCCCTCAAAAACTTTGAGACTCTCTCAGACTAGCCTTGGGGCCACTGAGCGGACAAATGCGCATCACGCCTTTTTACTCATATTTATGCGAAATGTGAAACAGGGAGGGTCTTCCAGGCTTGGCGTTCGGGAAGACTTTGCCGTTCCCAGGCCAGCAGCACTAAGATGTCATGAGATGAGCTGCTTGTTGTGGAAACATCATCCTACCATTGGGCCTGCATTCTTAGGCCTACCGTGAAGATGCACAACCACAGTTATCCTTTGGTGTGGTCATGTTCATATGTGAGAACTCTGGCACCCCCCCACACGGGCAAAATGGCACACACAAGCATGGTGTTGCACACTGAAGTGGGTAGGAGCGCTTGCATATGAACACACTTAACAACGTAAAGTGTTCAAAGGCTTGTCCTCCGAGCCTGAATGGCCACAACAGGATGGAAACAATGGAATGGGACACACTTGCACTCATGCTCAGTCAGTCAAACACTTGCTGACACGCGGGGCAAACTCAGGGCAGGTG
>JABFEB020000060.1:13519899-13537109 GCA_019775895.2 Stomatorhinus ivindoensis
ACAGGCTGAGGCTGGGTTTGAACCGGCGACCTTGTGATTACAAGCACACAGGCTTAGCCCACTGAGCCACATGCTGCAGATGGGGTGAGGCTGAGTGTGGAAAAGGGACACATGGTCCGGGGGACCCTCAGAGGGTTCTGGGAGTACTAGGCCTGGGGACTGGCCCCCACCCTCGACCTTAAGTGAGGCTTAAGTGATGCACCTTGACATCAGAGGGTTTTGAGTGTGAGTATCAGACTAGTGGCGTCTCTCTTACTGAAGACACTGATCATGGCTGCGAGTCGTTCGGGTAGCTGGAATGTCTATAGCAGTGTTTCCCAAAGCAATCCTTAGGGACCCGAGACAGTCTACATTTTTGGTCCTGCCCAAGTACCAACACATCTGCACAAAACAAGCAGGAACACTGAATATCTGGTGCAGGTGTGTTGGCAGCTGGGAAGGAGCAAAACTGTGGACTTTCTGGGGATCCCCAAGGATTGGATTGGGAAACACTAGCTTATAGCATAAGGATTTAGAACTGGAAGAAGCTACTTTGAGAATCACTTCGCTTTAGTCCTTGGTGAAATTGCATGGATGCTCATTCGGATGCACACTGGTCTCCATTTCTTAGGTAGAGTAGGACGGTAGGCTAGTGAGGCAAACAGTGTGGCAGGCAGGCCGTCACGTGGCAGCCTGTTGCCCCTGACTGAGAGGTGCGGGTATGGAAAGGTGAGTCAGGACGGAGCCCGCAAGCCGGTGCTGGGCGTGCCTGAGACGCATTCCCAGCGTGAGCTGAAATTTAGCCTTGATCTGCCGTATTGCTGTGTCTCTCTTAAGGGGCTCGTGTACTGTCGCAGAAATCCAACTTCTAATCCTACAGGACAAGCGACGATGTCTCTCTTATCTTCAAAACACTGCTTTATCACGCTTCCTGGAACACTGGCTGTATTTTTCATTATACAATTGTTTAAGTATTATTTAAAAAAATTATTTATAATGTTTTTGAAGAGTCATTCTTGTAATATCGCAGCTGTTCACAGATACTGCTTATTTTGAAAACATGATACTTCTGGTTTTAGGGAGAATGGGCTGGTCGGTAAAGTTTTCATTCAACGCTGTATATCTCAAAATCAGGTTTACCCTCGTTTAACACACCTGATTCAATTCCTTGTGCTACTTATAGCATAGCTCTTGAGCTGAATTATTTGTGGTGGAACAGGGAAAGAACTAAGCTACACAGGCCCCCCAGGACTGGAGTTTGACACCCCTGCACTAGGTTACAGAAATCAATTACTGGAAATACTTAATTCATTTATAAAAAACTGTGCACTTGTGCCAGCCAACCCCAAATGTCATGTTTTGCTTGTCATGTCCACCTTACCCTTCTGTCTCCGGCCTGGCGTGTTACTTGTCTGTCTTGCCTCCTGTTCCTAACCCTTGTGTTAATCACTCTCAGCTGCCTCTCATTAGCTCCCTTGTTAGTCCAGTATATACGTGCTTCCCAGCCTCCCCAGTCCAGTGATTGATGTCATACATTCCTTTTGCCAGTGCCTTTCCTAATTTCTAGTCATTCTGTTTTTGATCCCTCATGAACCAGTTTGTTTGCCATCCCTCTTCATTTAGTTCAATGAATACCTTTCCTGTTTTGCTTACATGTTTGTCCAGTCTTTCGTCCCCCAAGGCATGACACCAACCTAGGGTAGGATGACGGACATTATGGGTTTGCTGGCACAGCATTAATATTCTATAAAGTTTATAAGAATCTAGCAACATATAAAAATATCCAGATCTTTTGCTTTAAACCAAGGTAACACCAAACATCCAATGTCAGTAAAATAATGCTTGTGAATCTGTAAAATACTCAGAACATCTAATTAATTTAAACGTTATCTAGTAGACTAATAAGAGCAGTAATAAAACAAATCTGTGCCACTGAAAATTTAATGTCATCTTTTTACTTTTTTCTAATTTTAAATAACTGGTTTTTAATTGTCAAGCAAAAATACAATTAAAATTTACATATAAAATGTATAAAGTGCCAAATTGTCACATGTGCACTTTGTTTGTACATCATTTACATAGCACTAGTCTTACAACTCACTCACTGAAACCCAAGCGTACAAGACTAAAGCCTTACCCAGGATTTAATCGTGCGATTCTGAGATTCCTAATTTCCGATTATACCATAAAATTACGGTCAACTGTTTTGGTTATAATAGATATCAAGAAAGATCTGAATCAGCAGTTCACACAATGTTCAATTCACTTGGGATTATCATGGTCAGTTACCAAGCCTTGAGAGTTCTGCCGCCTGTTGTATTACAGCCACACTTTGTTGTTAAAATAAAATGGAACACGCCTACACATATTATCCACCTTGTGATTTTCCTGGGTTCCAAAGAAACTTTGAGCTAAAATAGATCATATGGCAGTGGCATATTTTTCTTATTTTCTGGGACATGTTTGGCAATGGAAAATGGTTGTCATGACTCAGATTACCACACTATGGCAGATCTATGTTAAGAGTGAAAAACAAAAATATATCTAGGAGAGTATGGGTGGGGGAGTCATTGTTTTTTTTTTTCCAAGTGATATTTGCATTAATAGGCAGTGTTTTAGGGGAGAAATGAATCTGGTTATGCAGGAAAAGATAGATGGAAAAAAGATAAAATCCAGTCGTGTGGGACTTCAGCCCTATAAATAGACACAAGGTTCAGAGAGTTGCGAAGTAGATAATTGAATATTATTTTCAGGAATAATTAAATTGACCCATCCATCAGTCTAATTATTCCTTCTAGGCCAGAGGGGATGGCATTTGATAGATTTTAAAAGCAGTGAATAACAAAGGAATGGAGCCTTCACCTAATAGCAGTGAGTAATGCTGGTGCACAGCCTTTACCAAATACCAACAAGTAACAGAAACCCTTGTTTGCTTCAGTGACAATGACTGACTTTCATTTAATCATTTTAGTAAATATCTTCTCAACATAGCAGTGCAAGCTCTCCATCTAGCATCCAACTGCTTGTCCTGTGGTTTAGGTCTTACCCTGAACAATGAGTATGGTATATCTACTTGAATGTGTTAATAGAACAGAAATATTAAATTTAAAGTTATGTAAATGCACATATATGCCAATATTCAGTGCTTATTGATACTTTTGGTCTATAAGTTTCATGAACCATTGTTGGACGTAAAAACAACGTTATGTGATTTCCAGTATAAGAACTGACTGTGTTGTTGCTTGTATCTACACTGAAGCTGCATATATGCATATATATAAGTACAATCTGTTCTGAAGCATTTCATGTTTAAACCCAGCAGAACTTGAAGATTAAATTCACTCTGACGTTTTACCGTGAACATTTCCGTGATCCACACTGGCGCCCCCAGAACATCAGCAAAGTTACCTCACTGTCTCTCAGTTGGTGTCAAAGACCTGACTATTAACGAGGATCAGTTGTGAATGAGCTAGCATGTAAGTGAGACACCCATCTTGGCATGTGCCTCTGGGGATTGTGGGTAAGCTTTAGGAATTTCATGCTTTCCCAGTGTTACTTTGGATTTCCACCCACTGAATAGTGATCGTCTATATGATGCAATGTGATAAACTGGCAGCCTCTTCAGGTGTAACATACCTCATACCAATTGATTCTTGGGATAGACCAGATTAGAGATTGTGGAAAACAGGTGACTGGAAGCCCTGTTAAGCAAGTTATTTTCAAGATTTTTGATAAAGACAATCTATTAAACAGCTCCAGTTGAGTGGCCTGGTGGTGAAGTGGATAGCGTTAAGGCCCCAGTGGATAGTGTTAAGGCCCCAGTGGATAGCGTTAAGGCCCCCTCTCTCCTCAGCTCAGTTCCCACCTTGCCAGCCTCGCCGTTGTAGAATTTCAATGCTCTACTCACATTTCCTCCTGTAGAGCCTTTGGTGAATTCCTAGGTTTATTGTAGCCTGAGATGGACTGGGATCCAGCCCTGAGTACGCCATACCATGGGCTCTCTGCTTCCCGGGATCGGCTCCAGCCTGAAGGAAATAAAAGGAGCCACACTCTCCTTAAAAGCTGCATTTTATGTCAGATTAGTTCCAGTTTAATTTAAAGTTATATTCTCCCAGACCCCAGTGCTCAAATCCCATCCATCCATAACGATTAACCCAGCATGGGGTTGTGGTAAAAATATCACACCTTTGCAGTGTTGTGAAGTATACTGCTGAAATGTAATACAGTAGATTAAAGATGGTTACTTGCCCTGTTAAAAATATAATAACTAATATAACTATTTCGACTACTTGACCAAAGTAATGTAACTTATTACCAGGCAGTGTAAACCTCAGAGCAGTACTCAACACTGATTTCTTTTATTAAAAGTTCTTCAAAATAACTTGAATTAAGATTGCAATGTTTTGATTTTAAAGCACAGCTGCCACAACAAATCACAAACCAAGTCTTCCTTCAGGTCAACTCCATTCTGAGTGGTGATGGAACTATCAATAGGACAGGGTACTGTTCACTATTTTTCATGAAATATAAGCTACCTACATTGCTATTACATGAGGACCTACATTAAACAAGATTTTCTATAAAAGGTTCATAAACAGAGGTGTTGCTAGCTAGCTAGCAATCAAGCTATTTTGTCACGAATGGAGATTAAATACATGTAATCTACTGGACAGGCACCAAGCAAAATATAGAGCTAAATTATGTCTTGAACACACATAAATAAGATGGTGGGGCAGGGGGGAGGTACTTCGATTTATGTGACTGATTGCGGTTACGTTAACTTAACTGTATATGTTTCCTCAGGTTTGACTAGAATTTCAATGTTGACTGCGTTTTCACTGTAAGCTGTACAGTAATATTACAGCCCTTTTCTGATTTCTGAATTACATTATTTTTGAATTTCCTGCACATTCTTGTCCAACAACACGGCCATCCACAGACTCTGGTTGCTTAGAGCAATGCACATTAATTTGATTGGCAGATAAGAGGTGCTGCAAATCCAAATGAGAACCAATCAAAACCAACAATCAGATTTGTCCGGACAGCTTTGCTGACCCACGTTGTCTGGAAATATGCCAAAAGAAGCCATTTGCGAATAGTAAAAATAAGCAAAGCAGTAAAAGGAATGTTAGATTCTATATGTAAGCTTTTTTTTTAACCAAAGAATATGAATAAATTCTGATGTAACCAACATTTTGATTAGTAACTATAATTTAATTGCATATTTTGGTAACAAAATATGGGGCCCAAGTACAAATCATGGACAAATACAGTAAGAGCATGAAATAGGTGAATCATTATTATTGATTAATGATGAACAATCTTGGGATCAGTACATAACTAACACTTGGTTTCTGGTTAGTTAATACATTAAGTAAGAGGGTAGTACTACATTATGTGCACCCCCTCAGGTGAAGTGTTACCATTTTTTTTCTCAATAACTGTAATGGATTACAATTGCATTTGTTTTAATTACATAACCCTAACTCCCCAACACTGCACCTGTGTCATCATTATGTGATCTGCATGTGCTTCATTTAAAAGTAACATATGTTCTCATTGTATGGCTGCATATATTGACTGTGCTTTTAAATATCGCACTCAGAGGACAGGGTCCGGCCAGAAAAAGAACTTGTAGCATTTCATTTGCAAGCCCAGTTCTTCAATCATTGCATTTTTAGACACCTGTGTATATGCCTTGGAAGATGCGGATACCTTTAATGTTAAAAGTAATGGCTGCACAGAGACAGCTTTGTATTCCTTAGAAAGGCAGTGCTGGGATATTCTGGTTCTCTATAGGCTTAACAGGATGACATCTGCTGAGATATGGATTTCTGTCCCCTGTTTTTCACACTTTAAATGAGTGAGTTACAGCTGGTCTCCCAGCAAATTTTTACGAGAAGAGAAAGTCTCGTTGTCAGTCTAGAGGACGTTCAGGGTTTTCTCTATGGGATTCCGTAAACTTGTGACACACTTTGGTCCTCGAGGTCTGCAGGGGATGCCAATTTTTGCGCAACCTCAGCTTTTAATTGCTCTATTGAAGCAATTATTGGGGTAGTGCACTGCTTCACCTGGAGCTTCATGTGTTGATTAGGTGCTAATTAAAACCCAATTCTAGGAGCTGGAAGTCTGCGACCCTCAAGTGACTGGCGCCATTATAAGCTGGATTACTGGGAAGGCTTTGGCCTTTGATTTATGCTTTTGCATCTCTGTGAAGTTATAGATGCGACTGAATAGGTTCTCAAAGTAATATTTTGAAGGGTCAGTGACATGGTGATAACAGCCTCGTTAAAAAGAAAATCCAAGTGAGAATGTTCATTTTTATCACAGAAATTGTGCCTCTTGGCATTAGACAAACAGACGACTACCTCTGTGAGTCGAATCAGCACATTCGATCTGGCCTTATCATGTTAGGGGAAATTTTTATGCCTGGGGAGGCAAAACCCTTTGTACCACTTCTGTTAGTGAGGAGGTGACAGGAGTAATTTTAGCACCTGTATTGGGAGGCGTAAGGATTGAACCGATTTAGTCCAATATCTGATACAATCAGGCATATGGCCATATTCTGTCATCATCTCCCTGTGTGGAGGGGAGGAACTGTCAAACGGGGGTAAAATAACTCGCTCGTGCCAATTTAAAGCATCTTGCCTGATGAGTGTGTGCCCGCTAATGAAGAGGTCGCTTAGTTTTTATCACCTGCGCCGAGTGCTCTGCAATAGCCAAACCTACCGCATCCCACCGGCGGCAGTCCAGTTTGTGATGAGAAGGGGGTGTCTCCCTATCGCCTTTTCTATCTCACCCATGTCTCCAGCTCTCTCCTCCTGCTCTGTCCAAGGGTATAACCACCATGAGTCTTATTTCTGGACTTTGTGAGCCGATACCTGTCTGTAGGCGTGTGTCTGCCTATTTCTGTGAGTGTGTGGGTGACTGAGCGTGTGAGGAGTGTGCAGATGCACACGCGTGACTTTTTGGGTGTCGTGCGTGTGCAAGACATGATCGTGTGTTGCAGAATATTTGTGTTTGACAGAGCAGCCAACTGCCTCTGTGGGTACCCTTTCGCTGGGTTCACCTGCTGTCCCCTGTCCCAGTCTCTTGGTACCCCTGCCATAAAGCTTTTAGCCGATTGTGATGTGTGATCGGCATTCCGATCTGTTGTTTTGGAAAGAAAGCTCTCCCTGGGGAGGCCGACGTGGAACATTAAACGTGGGACAACAAATGCAATCCGAACCGCCCGATCCAGTAGATGGATGTGTACACGCACGCACCGCCGCATGCATGTATGCGACCAGTGGGAACCCTCTTAATGCCTCGCATGCTGATTCCATGCGTGCTTTCTTGATTGCGGTTCTCCCATTTGCAGAACTGTAGGGTTAAAAATAAATCAAAGGTAGGTGTTTCACTCAACTTGAAATAATACAATCAACGTCTTAAAATCCTTCCACTACATTCCGAAAACACCGGAAAACAATGGAAAATGTTTTGATTATGAGAAGATTGGAAGTCCTTCACTGCAAGTATGAAACACATACTGAGAACTATTCTCTTTCTGTGGGATTTTTAAAAGTCCAGAACTAGCACAAAAAAACATAAATATGCATTCTCAATTCAAATTCCGCCTTGGTGTTTTCAGATTCCAATGTTCGGTCAAATCAAACATTTGTTAGTTATTTAAGTGGCTTTACCACTCTAAATGATACTGCAAGTGCTAAGATCTCTTTCTGAAAAATATGGCTAATTATATTTCTGAGCCTGCTGGTGATGAGTCTTGTAATAACGCAGAAGCAACTGCTTTCAGATTAGTGTCATTCTGCTTTGATCAGCTGTGGGTCTAATCAGTGTTTATCAGTGCAGACGGTGTCCTCTAAAAGACGATGTGACCAGACTTAACAGCGTGGCTTTAAAACACATATACATCTCTGTTGAAAGGGCCTGTTTGCATGTTACAGTTGTAGTTAGTGTCAGTGGTTGACGATTAATTCTTGGGGCTGGGAAAGCTCTTTAATGCATTTCTGATTTTTCCTGTTACTGAATTTCTGTGTGTCTTCTGTGTGATTCTTTTGACTGTGTAGATCTTATGGGATGAAAACTGTGGTTTTTCTGGGGGCAGATGGATGACTTTTCATGGCAGCAGGAAAACCTCAAATGTGTTCTTGCAGAAAGTTTGAGAACTTAATGATTTTCTTGTTGAAATTTTGCTTGGTTATTTTTCATTTTTTATCTGATAACCCATTTCCCTCCGAGTCACCAACTTAAAGGTTTGTACTTTCAGAGGACAGCTACAAAACCACATTAATAGTTGTGATTGTTCTTTTTGCTGGTTTGCATGTAAGGTTCAGACACGCAGTGTTCTATGCTATCATCATATATAATTTTAATAGTGAATATGACATATTATAAATGTAGATTATAATATATTTATAGTGTGTACTTTGTCTCTATACCTGTAGTTAAGAGATGTTTAGATAAATATATGATAATATTCCATATATTATGTCATTTTACAGAGTATTTTGCTTCACCTGAAGCAAACTTACAGTTTCTGTTACTTCTGAGTTCTTACTTTATCACGTCCCTTTGAAAAGTGAGGTGTACTGGCTGAAAAACGATAATTAATCTGTCAGGCTAGAAATAGACTGGTATTGAGCTTCCTGCACTTCAAGGTGAGCCTGACACCCTATGAGACGGGTGTCTGGCGGCAAACACGCACATTCCGGAATTTATCAAAAGCTCCACGAGGGAGTGTGTGTGGCATGTGCGCAGGTGCATGTTTGAGTTGTCCCTGTTTGAGTCGTCCCACTGCCTATTGCTCTCCCTCTGCTTTCTAAAGGTTAATCGATACCTGTTGCTAAAGTGCCTCTGCCTCCCCCCGGCCGCGCGCTCCTGTAGACTCTGTTGCCCTGAATGACTTTTATTTCCCCTCTGATAATGACGGATTACCGGGAACGCCGAAGAGCTACCATGCGACTCCATCGCCGCACGGCCACCCCGTAATGGAGAGCTGATTTATTGCCGACTTACCTATATCTATCGACTTTCCGTTCGCGCGGCGGAGAGCAGCGATCGACTGAGGAAGAGGATGGCCGGAGGAAAGAGCCATAATGGGCATTTGCAACCTGAGAAGAAAAGATGGAAGACCTGGGAGGGTTGAATGAACTTCGCTAATGATCTCAGCCTTACTTGTTGCGAGCCCTAAGGAAAATGCACCGTGTCTCGGTCCTGCCCGCACACTGCTGTAGGCTCGGGTGTGGCCTACGGTGACCTCAGCAGCCATGCATCATTGCGGTAAAGGTGAGAACATGTACTCGGTAATTAAGGCCGACATCTGTGGCTGGGAGATCCGTGAAAAAAAAAAAGGTGTCGATATTCTAGTAAAACATCTACCAGCTTTTAATAATTCAGATGCTCTAAAAAGATGTGAAAGCCTTAAGGAACAGGAATACCCTGCAGATGTGATTATTTCTAATCACTATCAGTGTAATACACATGTTTGGCTCCTTCTGAATTGCCGCTGTTCCCATTTTCACTGTTGATAATATCTGTCCCCATCTTCTGGATCAGGTTCTGCAAGGGCCTGGAGGTGCATGACAAATGACAGCTTTGCTTTAATAATGCCTGGGATCCACCCTGCTTCTACTACAAAAATAATGTGTGTGTGCTTGTCCGTTTATTTAGGGGGGATGGCCAATTACCCCAGTGTTATGTGACACTGTGTTATAATGTATTTTAGTCTCGCAGCCTATAGGTTCCTGTTAGATTTTTTCAGGATTCATATATATTTGTTTACATGCGGTTATTACCCTCTCTTCTTGTTCCATCTCACCTGCCTCACAGCCGTTTTGTTTATCACCGCAAGCAGCTCCCTAATAATGGCGCCGATCACGCCGACCGCCCCCACCCTCACGGGCGGGCGCCCGCTTGCGTGCCACCTGTCCTCGGAATCGTGACCGCTGGTTTACGGAAACGCATCTGTTCCCATTAGGTTCCCCGGGATACACCCCCAGGCAGAAAGCGTACCTGCCTCCTGTCCTCCTTTCCCGCCCCACACCCCCTGGTACCTCACCTGTGCCACCTCGCTAATGATTGTTCGGCGGCCCTGCCTCTGCCATGCGTCACTTCTCCACAGAGAGAGAGAGGCACAGAGGGAGGTGAGAAGGAATGAGGCATAGAGGAAGCAACAGGAAGGAGAAGCAAGGTAAGGCAGTGAATGGAGCATCCCTCACACGTCCTGGAGCGATGAATACTCTCCTAATTGCTTCCAGGCATGACATAACATTGCTTTTATCCCAAGGCCCCTGGTGCAATCACACGACTTGCTTAATAGCTAAACCTGGTCTTCCTCCTAGTTGATTTGAAGCACATAAGTAAAGCATCGCTGTTGAGGAGCCCCCTGGTGACGGGAGGAGTTTTTTCTGTCCTCAGTGCTTCGCTGTAGATTAAATTTGCTCTCCGTTAATGGATGGTTTCCATCTTCTAAATTACTAACAGGAGATAAACAGCATAAAGCCAAAAGATTGTGTTAGCGCAATAATGAGAAACGGATCGATATGCGTAGCTGGTTGACGCTGCGGTGGTATTGACAGAGTGATTGGCACGCGTCGGGGATGTCTTCATGGGTTGTTACGAAATAAATGATCTTTGCAGTGGCGGCGCACCATCAGAGTGCATTTGCCGTATAAAATAGATGATCTTATCCTTAATTTGTTTTTAGTATTTCTGTCTCTGGCAAGATCTAAATGGAAATACATCTGTTAAACAAACCAGGCCCTGTATTCATCGCCTGAAAACAAACAGTGCATCTGTAAAGTGAGAATCTTTCATGTGTTCCACACACAATGAACAGCGACATCAAAATCACATGGGGAGTGTTTTTATAAGTCAAGTGTCTCTGAGACATCAAAGGATATTTAAAAAAAAAAAAAATTCTCTGGTATGACGTTGGATTTAGCATTTAGGTGGCAATGGTTGAATCCTTTCCATTTCTCATTAGAATAACTTATTTGCTCTAACAAAAGAAGAATAATCAAACTGCTTGTGGTGACAATCCTGTCACTACAGTCCGCCATAGTCGCAGGTGTTTCCCAGGTGATAGGTGGCGGAATGGGACAATCCATGAGTCAGTTGTCGTCATGTGTACATGTTATGTATAGATTGCCATGCTCTGCCTCCATTTCTTGTTGCTACCTCACACCACTTCCATCTTGCAGTTGAGGTTGGGGGTTTCGGTAAAGGGGCAGAGTTGGCAAACAACAGCTGCGATAAGCCAGCTGATTTAATTTTTGCATATCCGTTTGTCTTCTGGGTATCTTTTCGCTTGTCAAACAGCCTGACTGTGACTGAAATGCATTACAAATACAATAGCGGTACATTTTAGTTGATCTCGTTCCCAGAAGACAGATAACTGTGATGTCTGCCTGCTGTGCAATTACAGTCAATCGTCTGGGTCTGGAAACGGCTCCTCCGATGAAAGGCGCCGTCTATTACACCAGGAGAAATGGAATCAAATGCACAGGCGCATACTGTTGGTCTGTGCCGTCAAGGTCCCATTAGATTACATCAGATGTATAGCGAGGAAATTCTTTGGTGGCGAGAGTGCGAATGAGTTGAGAGACAGTCATACCGATGTTTCAAGCTACCCTTCCATTTTTGTAGATGGGGTGACATACTGATGGTGAGAGTGGTTGCATGAAGTGGAAAGAAGGACAGATGGAGGGAGAGAGGTAAAGAGGGAGACCCCGGACTGACTGGAAGGCAGGGGTAGCATGGTTGGGTGATGTAAGCAGACCCATATGGCCAGAGTGAGGGGGGCGTACCTGTGGTGCTAATTTAATGTAGCAAAAAGAGGACCTCTTGCTGTACTCTCTGCGCAGAATAATTTATTTTCCCGGAGTGAAACTAAGGTGATAATTCAAAACAGGATGTCCCCCTAAACCTCCATCTCTCATGCCATACACGTCTCGGGAGGGTCACACGCAGCTGTGCCGTCACCCGCTGCTGAACACGCAAACACTCCCACACATGGAAAGAAAGGCCCTGCTCGGGTGCCATTTTCTCCACGGCTCACCTGTGGCTGCTGACGTGACGGGAGAAGCAAACCCTCCAGGCCCGGGGGTGGCCGGATTACCGTGTGCTGTCATTCACTGGCAGGTTAAACCTACTTCCCCATTGGCTGCTCAATCAGCTTCCTGTTGGGTTTAACCTATGAATGATTGACAGCACATGATAATCCCACCCATGGTGAATTTTTGAGCCCCCTTCCTCCCATGAGGAAATGTGGTTGTTCCCGTCCACTGTAAGCTGCAGAAGCATCAGCACACCATGTTTGATGAGCTTCTCCTTCTGGGAAGCTGGAATTCCAGGTCAAGCTGTCAAATACCAGAGGTCCCGCTTTTAGAGGAAGCCCCCTGTCTCGGCTAAAAGACAAGACAGCCAACAAAGGGGTGCTTTTATTTTCTTCTCATGCGTGTATGTCTTTTGTTCTATCTCCTTTTCTGTAAACACTTCTCATGTTTAATCCTCATGTTGCAGACACAGCCTGAATAGGTGGGGATTCATTTATTTAATTAACTTTCCACCCCTATTCTGGGTAATGTGTTGAAAAACAGCTCGCAATTTTCACCCATTTATACATGCAGGTATTTTACTGGAGTAATTAAGGTTGAGTACCCTACTCAAGGGCACTACAGAGGGGCTTCTACTGCAACTCCAGCCAGCAACTTTTGTGTTAGCGACACTAATAGTTTAGACATCAGGTCCCATTGGTATCATATTGATGAAGTGCAATTACGAAGCTGTTATGGATATGTAATTATCAAGCTGTTGCAAAGACATGGCCTTCAGAAGTGGACTGTCAGAGTAAGATGTGGGATCATTTAGATATGATACATCTCAGGCACAGATCACACAAATGTGATAAATAGTAGTGCTGGGCAGCCTGGAACCACATGACCCTTGCCTTATAGCTCCCTCTGGTGGTTGGAGGTCAACAATTGCTGTGGGATGGAAGCAATATGGATACATCCAGGTCCTCCAGTTTCTTCCTACAGTCCAAAAACATGCTTATGTAGTTACCAAATTGTCCATGTGTGAGAGTGGTGTCTGTGGCCAGCAATGGGTTGGCGCTCCATACTGGGTTGTCCCCTGCCTTGCGTCCATAGCTTCTGGGATTGGCTCCAGACCCCCCCGCGACCCTGCATACGGCAAGCAGGTACAGAGAATGGATGGATGGGCTGCCACCGTGCTTGATTGGACAGGGGATCGGGATGTGTGTGTGGTACCAGGCACATGAGTCACTTTTGGGGGTCACTGGGGGGGGGGTCTCTGTATTTCATCTCAGAGCACATGAACAAGAGGCTCATCTAAATGGGGGAACATGAGCCAGCACAGAGGCGTATGAGAAAAAAGAATAAAGATGTGGATACATGGATTATGTTTGTGTGTGTTTGGCGGAAACCATGATTCTGATTAAGCGCCATAACAAGGCAAGTGGCAAAAAGAAAAACATAACCGAGTTATAAAGAGAGTAAGTTGTTAGCAAAGAAAGGCCATGCAGAAGGTGGTCATGCACCGCAGATTAGCATGAGGTGTAATTATAAGATCAATAGTCCATTCATTTTTCACTTTCTCATTAAGCATGCATTTGTGGATATTCTGTGATATGGATTGGATAAGAAATATTAATCTACGCCCTATTCCCCAGCACCTTGGAGATTAATCCAACCGATTACCTGATTTTAATTAAACGCATTGACAAATCAGCGCAGATGGGATATTCTTCCCCAGGTCGGGTGCTGCACACTTTTATTTCAGTGGTCATGATGTGCAGGGACGGGTCATGGGGGTGGGGGGGGGTAGCAGAAAGGCCGGGTATGAACCTAAAAATCAAACAGCTCAAATTAGATTACACAGTCACAAGTGCGCCAATGCAGGCTTATGCATATTTTAGCGTGGCCCATGACCCCCCCCCCCACCCCACTTCAGACCAAGGTAATTGGTTAATTAATACCCCAACAACTTCCAGCTCTTCTGGGGTGAGTTTCCTGTGGATGTGAGGTGCGCCACTGTGGGCATCCCATTGGGGGAATAGCTGCTGGCGGAATAAAAGACAGCATAGCATTGAACTGCCACTCGTCCTGTAGCCAAAGCAACTGTAACCATGGATCTAATCCTTTCCGTTTATTGTATTTTTTATTTATTTTTTTTGCAGCTGCCTGCACTATCCAATAAAGTTCTCAGCTGGTTTAGTACAAAAATGGAAGAAGCAATGAAAATAAATCCAGGCCTACTCAGGTTTACTGAGAATTTTAATATTTCCATCACAAAATTGATTTAGAGGTGATTTGTTTAATCGCTGGTATTTTTACTCTGCCTAATGGCCAGCCCAGTAGCGGGTCCTTAAAGTGTTTGTATATGAGTTGTGTTGGGTGATTATGGTGGTCAGCACCTTGCCGGCGATATTGTCACGCTGGGAGTAATATTGCCATGTTTCCACCTGACCTGTTGCCAGGAAACCATCTATCAGAACGGAACGGCGCACGCCACTGGTTTGAGCGGCGCGAGCAGCGCAGTAGCTACTTAAAACTGATAAATGATTGTGAACAAATCCATCCCAAGAGGCCCCTGGAACATTCCTTCCATTTGCCAAAGGCGGACAATATTTTCCATGATGAATTTCATAGCGAAAGTTTGATGATCGAGGTCACGATCTCCTCACTGAGAAATGGCCATGGAATACCTCGTGGTGATATCGACTTGCTAAGGATGTTGAGTTTTTTTGGAGCCCGGCTGTTAATTATGCAACTTTTATGCAAATATTACTGTTGCAAAGCATTCCACATGGAATCATAACAATTAATTGCAGGCCACCTGCCTTAACTTTGTGTGCCTTAGCACCCGCCTGGGCATCTCTAGCGAGGCAGGACACTTTCACACAGGCCAATCAATCAATTAAGTGGCCTTGAGCAAAACTGGTGGCACTAATTAGCTGACGTGAGCTGGAGCGCTCCCAGTGTCCCCCACATGGGGCCCACGGAGCCTCTTGGGACCTGAACTGTCTGTCCCTCTCATTAACTCTCCTCCCCTTCTCCCGTTGTCCGAGCGCTCCCTGGAGGAGCTGGGGAGTTCTGGGTAATTCAGTTCCCGGTCTCTGAGGTGACCCTGTGCCTCAGGGCTGAGAAAGCAGAGGACACGTCTTTTCAGCCCAGAGTCTGTCCCCCCCACCCCCCAGCCTTCCCATTGGCTGTACCGAGAGGCAAAACCAGGATGTTTCTATTTTTTTTCTTTTGTCCTCCTGCTTGCTGGCTCCACAACTGGACATCGAGGGCACTGTGAAAGGACAATGATGCGTCCATGTTTGACATAATTCTACCGGGCTGCTCATTTAGGTATACTGATAGGTCACCTAGGTTAGGTTAGTAGCAAGGGTGATAATATAATGAAATGGATAGAAGGCATTTTGTTGAAGTCCCACTTTCAGGAGGCTTTTCAGCTGTTTATCTATGAGAAATGCACTCAGTGTAGGTGTACGCTTGATATTTTGATCGAATTTGGGAGGGACAGTAAAGAGTCAAATGAATTTTTATTTTTCTCAGAAGTTTAGATGAAAAGTTGATGCAAAACGCCTGAAAGTTGCATCATGTCGGCTGGGTTATAATGGAAACATCCTTGCGAAGTTGGAAAAACAGAGAAACCTTCACGACCCCTTCGCTTACCTTGCCTGGACGGGTGAACTATGGCCTCCACGCGGCCTCATACAATTCACGCCCTTCTTTGTAATACCGGTAGGGTCAGGTCCCATGGGAGCAGATCCTGGGCATGTCGAAGGCTCCGGCCCTGATTTACAGCTGTGTAGAGTGCATTCCTTCACTGCGCAGACACTCACAGCTAAATGCACTTACATAAACTTTCATTTCAACCCCATTTACACATCTGGAAGTTTACGGAAGGCGTTTATGGCGTGATAACTCACTAAGGAACTCGACTACAGCCCCCCCCCCCCCTTACGGGATGTCATCCGTAAGCAGTATATTAGCTCAGCCTTCTGCTGGAAGACCCTTTAAGTCGGTATTCTGTGACATCTTTCCGTGTGATCAGGGAGTCCTCATAGTGTGATCAGGGAGTCCTCATAGTGTGATCAGGGAGTCCTCATAGTGTGCTTCACATGACAGGCTGGCATGACACCAGAGGGAATTTCTGGGGCCACGCCCCTTATTAGTTTGATTGACAGCAAGCTCGCTGCCTGTAACAGTCCTGACTGTAAACAGCTGATGGGCTTTTGGTGAGAGGAGTGTATGCAATGGGTTCAGATATAAGCAGCTTTCATTTGGAGTGATTTGTTCTCTTCTCTTGCGCTCCCTCTCTCGCTCACATTCTCCCGCTGCGTGCAGGGAAATGCATTCATCTGGAAGCGAGATAATCCTACGTTGTCAACAGCATGTGGAAGATTTTCAGAGGCCAGGACGAAGAGACAAAGAGCAGATGGACATCAGCATCGTCAGCAGGAGCTGTGTTTTTCATGTGCAAGGTGCCATTCTACCCCAATTCCTGAACTCTAGGCTACCATGCTATACTCACTGCCTTTGAGTTAAGACAGTATTGGTATTGAATGAAATTGCATTGTTATGGATCTTTATCAGAATCATGGTTTCCTGCAAACACACACACACACATAGTCCATGTATTCATATATTCATAGGGACTTTGCATTCATTTCTATGCATTTTTCTGCATTTCTACTCTTTTCCCAACATGACGAATTTAACCCCTTAGGCAGCCCTAACCCTAACCTTAAGTAACCAAACAAAATACAAGACTTTCGGTATTTTTTATTTTGTGATTGCAGTGACAGATTGTTATTAAATTTAAATTATCCTTGTGAGGACTGAAATATTGTCCCTCAAGGTAAAAAGTAACAGGTTTGTATCACATTGTGGGGAGATCTATTCCCCACATCTAATCCCAACATTACGACCTTTAACCCCCACCCAGTCCTAACCTCAACCACAGGTAACCAAACTTTTAGTTTTTATCTTTGTGGGGACCTAAAAAATGTTCCAAACAATGTTAGAAAATCTGTTTCTTTTTATATATAAAATCAAGTTTTTATTGCATTGTGGGGGACATTTAGACCAAATCCTCACACACACACACACGCACACTCACATGTAGGGTAAACATATCCTTATGGGGACCGCTCATTCATTTCTATCTGAAAAATGCTAATGCTAACTATGACA
>JABFEB020000060.1:13571812-13584750 GCA_019775895.2 Stomatorhinus ivindoensis
AGCAGTGCCCCCCAGCAGACCCCCCCAGCAGTGCCACCTCGCTGTCCCACAGTGGCTCCATGAGAAACCCCCCAGAGATGAGGCTGGATGACACGCTTGCAGTGCAAAACTACCGGCACTTTCCATTCTCCATCAATAAAGCCAGTCGACATTTAGCTCCTCTGTTTTTATGAATATACACTTTTGTTATGTCATGAAGGATTTACGCAATAATAATAAAAAGATGACAAAGGAGCTTATAGCTTTGTGTGTGTTTAGTCATTCTTTTGCAAAAGCACTTCAATCGGATATTTGTTCATCAAAGTCAGAGACTTTGAATAATCACCCAACGCATCTGTTGACAAGCAAATTTTACATTAATAAGCTATTAACTTATGGAATCAAGCTGCCACAGCCAAATGAGCTATAATTCTCAGTACCCGCCAGTGCCGGCAAAGCACACAGCATTCTGCGACCACCTTGCAAAGCTTTCATTTGAGTCAGCTAAGATCGAGGGCCTTTGTGTCTTACTTCCGAAAACAGGCCACAAGCTTGCAGGGCACCTGTGATGCCTTTCTGGACAGAACCGTCATTACTTTGCCGCTTCTGGATAAAGATGGTAAAGATGTGTAATGGATGCCACTACCGAGAAAAAATATATATATTAAAATCAAGTATTTATTTCAGAAAAACAGTCTTCCTGTCATCGGTGCTATGTCCTCAAGTGGAATCGGAAACCTCCCCCCCCCGTCCCCCCAGACACCTGCTCCCTCAGAGGACAGCAGTCGACACACGGCTGTCAGCCTTAATGACACCCACGGTCCAACCCACGGCACACATCTCTGCATCAGGATGTCTCAATGCTTCCTGTCATAACTGCTAATGACAGGGACTGCTGCGAATTAGCTGCTCCTTCTGTAATTAAAGCCTGTTCTTTCAGGTTTAGCTTCTGGAAAATAATCAAAACATGAAGTTAGCCTATAATTCGCCGAGCTTTTATGAAATTCCACAAGAAATAGCAGATAATAAGCCTGCTGTGTTAGGAATGGTGCATTGGGGAATTATTTAGGATCATTCAACATAGAACCACAAATCTGTCTAAAGAAATTTGCATTCGGAGGAAAAGTTTCTGAATCTAATGACAAAGTTTATGGGGAATCCATATGAATTATTTTCTGTGAGAAAGGACATTTGAAACATTCCGTTATTTTTAATTTTTTTTTATTGATATGACCATTGGCATTTAACCATCTAGCACATCAGTGGGTGTTTTGACACTTTGCACGTTGTTCAACTAACATGATTTTTTTTTATTTGGAAATATTTCTTAAAATTTTTTTTGAGAGCTCCTCATAGACAGATTCTTGTTGAACTGCAGCGTGTCATCATTTATGTGGAATTAAATATTAAGTCTCTTCATCCCTACTAAATTAGTGGGACTCTGTCCTCAGCTCCAGGGCTGTCGGTTCAATTGCTACCATATAACATTGTTACTTATAATATATATGACTATAGGTAAAAGTTACACACAAACAGCCCTTAAATTAAATCGTTATCCCCCAGTGTTGAGTGGAGGCAGCTGATTTCATTCTCCGATGGATTGATTAACCTATTAATCCAATCAGCGGGATTCTAATAGCCTTTTCTGTGGTATCTCCCAGCAGTGTGAGGGGGGGTGATAGGGAATCAATCCTCTGATAATCTTGAACAGGATGTCATTGACAACATGTCCCCCTGGGTCTTGAGTCTTCCTGTATGGGGATGAGGGAGAATTGACATGAAGGACTGGTATCACTTGAGCAAGGGCACCAGGAGCCTTACGAGATGAGCACTCCACTCCATAGCAGAAGATAGTGGGGAGGTGTCCCAGATGGTGGGATCAGGCCCCCGAACGCATCCCCAGAACCATCAAAGCACCACAATTGACAGAATAAGTCAGGCTGCAGCTGAAAATGAAGAGGTTGATATTTTTTATGCTAAAGATGCTCTTTCACAGGAAGTGGAGGGAAGCTGATCCCAATCAAGCAGTGTTAGCAGTCTCACGCTTAAAAGGCAAAATGATCCCCCTCCTTCTCATTAAAGCTGTAGATTTCCTCGAGCCTTCGGCTCCTGGATCCTGGACAATGGTCAATAACGTGGAGGATGACTTTAGAAGTCTACAGTTTATATGGTTGCATCACTTGTAAATGCCGTCCCAAGGTAGGAAATACAGATGCAGTCATGAACGTCTCACAGTCCACTCAAGGAATGAGTTTTTGATTTGTTTCCAAGGCTCAGTGTTGACATTCAGGGCGAAGTGTCACCAAGTGACACACATTCACATGTGCTACAACCCTGCATTCACATATGTACTTTTACATGTATCAGAGGTACCTGTCTGTTTTTGAGCGAAATGAAAATGTATAACCTGTCTTCATCGCCAGGTCTTCTTTATTACCCTGGTACGGCCCCCTGCTTAATATGACACAGAGCTTTGAATATGGACCCATCAGTCGCCATTCATCATCCCGCCCTCAACCAGAGCACGCATGCACAAACACGCACACACACGCACACACACGCAGTCACACACGCAGTCACACACGTTTCACTCCTTTTTCTAACATCAATCAGCACGACCGTCTCCCTCTCCTCATCTTCACCATTTTTAAGACTGTTCGTCGAGGACATTGACTTTGCTCCCTGTTCCAGTTCCCCCAAAGGGTCTTACTGTACCTTAGAGAATATAGTTAATCTCCTTAATCGTTCAGGGTGGATTTCTAAAATAGAATAAAATAGTCGGCTGCTTCCTGCTGAGCTTAAACATTTGGTTCTGGCTTCTAGGCTAAGGACACACAGTACAAATCAGGTAGCAAAAGATAACGCTGAATTCTTCCAGCTAGAAACACAAACACCAGTCCAGCCTGGATGTCCACACCGTGTCGGTAGAAGAATGAGAGGCAGCACATGTAAAAATATCAGGAGAGGCGAGAAGAGAGAACACGGCTGGGGATGGAGAGAAAGAAGAGAAGGAGTGATTTTGAGAGAAGTTAGATCAAGGTGGTAAAGGAAAGGGAAAAGTGAAGAACAAAGGGAGGAGGTGATGGAGGAATGACACTGAAACGGTGTGCGCATCGCTCGGAGGGGCCGCCTGTCTCGGGATGTGAGGAAGTGACCGGGGGAAAGGTGGAGTGGGAGGACAGAGAGAAAGAAAGGGGGCTATCGCTCCCCATCACGGTGATTGAGAACAGCCGCAAGCCAGCTCTTTAATTCAGTCCACATTAATGTCAAGGGCCTTCAATATCCGATCGTCTGTCCTGCAGTCATTCGAGCTAATCAAAGCTAATAAGGCTGACAGGATGTGTGCAGGGTCTGGCGAGGTGAGCGTGTGCGCGGACATGTCCGCGTGCCCTGACTGGATCACGACGCTTAAACAAACAAGCACTGAGCCACATGTACCAAGGCAGGGATGAGTCCCAGGTGTGAATCAATATCAGAATCAACTTTATTCAATATGGACAGCCCGAGTGCAAGGAATTTATTTTTGTGTAATTGATCACATTATAATAAAATGACAAAAATAACATGTAGAGTGTATATAAGTAAGCAATGATTGAAACGAATCGTTTATTATGTGAGTGTGTCTTTCCATCTGAATAAACATAGCCAAATCTATACAGGAGTGTCTGTGAAGTACCTTGAAAGGGTTGCGTACGTCTGGACATGTATGTATTACATTGTCACTTCCTCACTCTGTGACCATAGAAACGCTGGCTCTGATAATGGCTGCGATAATTACCAGCATGTCTAACCTGTCTGTGTTAACGTCTTGGGACTGTAGGTGAGGCTGGAAAAAAAAATCATTGTCTCTCTCACTCCCTATCATTCTCTTGCACACACACACCCGTAGAAGACTCACGGCCAAAACCCTTTTTCTTCAACAAGGCTGTCATGGAGAAATACATAAATATGTATTCATGATTGGCGTCATTTATTTATCTAATGATTGATGAATAAAGCCTTTATGAACAATGCCATCTCCACATTTCTGGAATGTTCTGGATGGCCACACAGGTAGTTTGACTTTCGGCCAATCCTGAAAAGTGGGACAAGAAAGGTGATTCAAATTCATCGCTCGCACGACATGCGTAATTTGCTACAGCGTTTGAAGCTTCTTGCCAGTACCGATGAGGACCCTAAAATCAAACATGGGAAAGGCCAGTCTGCGGAGAATGGGCAAGAACACTGGGGTTTGGAGTCCAGTGCCATTTTATGAAAGTGCACAGAACTGGGAGAGAATGATAAGATATAAGAGGTAAACGCTGAAAGGCAGAGTGCAACCACTGGGGTTCAATGTGATGTTTTCTATGTTTTCCTTTGCTGTCACCTCTCATATCCTCTGTGATTACGTTTCTCGTTCTCCTGGGGCATCAAACATCATGCTTATAAGTGAGGGTGTCCTGTCCAAGGGGCCCCCAACGTTGGCCCTGGGACTGGCTCCAGGCTCACTGCCATTGTATATTGTCCCTATATTGTGGAAAAGTTAGGAATTTCAAACATTAAAGTTAATTCGGTTAATTTAACAGTTCTCACCTTTGATTTTGGGTATCAGGCATGTCTCTCTGACTTTTAAATCTGAAGTCATACAGCTTCAAATTCAGCTGTGCCAAATAGGTGGAAATAGAACCAATTCCCAAGCGAATGGAAAGGAGTTAAGCATCTGAATTTCTTGTGTTTCCCTGCAGTTCTGTCCCAGCTGCCCCTCCAGTCCCCGACCCAACCTGGCCGCAGTTAAGACTGCAATTAAGCTGGAGTATTTGGGCTTTGGTGTGCTGAGCTCAGCAAATCCTACAGTCTGAATCGCCATGGGAGGTTGGGCTGTGGCGTGTATGGACACGGGCTCGGGTGCACTTAGGCGGCGTGAACGCACGCCCACACACGCGTGTGCGTGGGGGTCTATTCATCACCAGGTGGCGAGGGGGGGGGACTTCTTCCCACCGGACCCCGTTCATCATGTCTGTAATTTAAGGCATCCCACCGTAAAGGAGTAATTAAGGCAGATGGGGGGATTTTCACATTAAGGTAATCCGAAATCGCTGACGGGTCGCTGAATTGACTGGGCCACAGAAAAATGGCTGTAAAAAGATTACCGGAACAATCCTTTATCCTTTATCTCTGAGGCGCACACAGAGAATGGGGGTGTGTGGGGTTTGTTTAATATGAACAAAGCAATTATTCTGTCCATCTGGGGGAGTCTGATTGTGAAAAAAATTAAGATATTTGATGGGATGGAGGAGCAGTTATCAAAAGGGAAATGACAACCCCCCCCCCCCCCCACCCCACCAGGGTAAATCCCATGCGTGACACAACCTGGGGTCGAAGGGCTTGGTGGCCCCCTCACGTACCCCCGATTCACAGCACCTTCTTGCTCACCTGACTGAGCAGAATCTGATTTATGGTATGTGGGGGCAAACTCTTTTCCAGCAGTGCACCTGCTTAGCCTAAATCCCCCCAAGATCCCGCGCTCCCACTTCCAGGGCCCCCGCCTTCCGGGGCTCCCCCCTCTGCAAAACGGAAAAACGCACAACCACCTGAGTTACACTCTTGCATTTGTTCCCCCTCGATTGTTCGATTGTCTCTATGTAAAAAATGTGAGCATTTTCTCTTTCAGCACACCAACAGGTTCACGTGTAACCAGGAACTCTGGGGAGTGCTGGCGCTTTCCGGACTGCAGGACGCAAATCCGTAATTAACATTCGAATTAACGTCTTATTTAACTCAAGGTGGGTGAAAAGTGGGTGCATGGCTTGCAATATGAATCCCAGGCCCCTGGGTAGCTTTATGCACTGTACTGTTTTAAGTATTAAAACACGGCATATAATTTTCTTCGATTCCTGACAGACTATACTAGAGATTATTTTTCATAAAGCCCAAGATAGTTCAAGTTCAACATTTATGCATACAATGCTTCTGGTAATGAAAAGAAAACTACCTACAATTTTGAGTGGATGTTTTATTATATATGAAAGCATTGTCTTAATAGAGTATACTTTGCTGTAAAATTTGTTTCAGTGAACCTTAAACCCAGAAGCTGCTGGTGTTGTCATATTTCACATTTCCCACACGCAGTGCTATTTCTGCAGCTGTGGGGTTAATGAAATAAATAAATTTCCTAATTGCATGTCTCCTATTTAAAAGCATAACAGCTTGTTCTCCAGTGGTAAATTATTTTTTCTCAAATCCGTCATATCTTTGAAAGCGTGTCAAATAGTTTTGCAGGTTTTAATGATTAAGTTTCTTCCTCTCAAAAAAAAAAAAAGATTTTTAATCAATTAGTGCCTAATCTATTTTCATGGACTTCATATTAATATTATTAGTTAATCTATTATATATAGATAAGTAATGATAATTAGAAACGTTATAAATATAGGTCAATCAATCAAAAAATGCACATACATGTATACATGTTAAAAGTCTCATATGGATGCATGCATGCACACACATAACCCTAATTCCAACAATAACAACCTTAATCCCTGCCCAGCCCTAAATTTAACTATAGGTAATCAAACAAAATACAAGAGTTTTGACATTTTTTGTTTTTTTATTGCAGTTATAGATATTAAATAAATTTGAGTTTCCTCTTGTGGGGCTGAAAACATGGTCAATATAACAGGTTTTTTATGTTTTTATCAACAAATGGTTCCCACAATGTAATACACACACACACACGAGCCGCCTCTTGCCGGTCCATACCGATCTGCTTCCCCGGTCCATAACGGAGGACCGGATCATCCTCGCTGTCTGCACCCTGACAGCTCTCGGCTCATTATAAGCCTCAGCGGTAATTGCTGGCGACGCGTTTTTCCTTTTCCGTCACACGTCAGGCCGCGTCCGCCGGTGCCGCCACCCTCTGCGGGCCCCCGGGTGCGCTCAGCTCCGGCACAATTCACAAAGAATTAAAAGTCAGACCATTATCTTCGGGAATCAGCTGGTTCAGAGGAGCCCTCGCCCTACGAGGTTCGCGGTCACTTTCGCCCGCGATCCAGAGTCTTTCTTGTAGCCCCCCCAACTTTCGTACCGCGACCTCTAATTATGGGATTTTTTTCACCTTTAGGTGGGGATGACATGCCAAGACTTGAGACTGTGTTGAAAACAGCAGCACAATTCATTAAGCAGAATTTTTGCTATTTGTGAATGCCATTCGTTACGGATAGATAATATCACGTATGTCACGACTCTTTTATTTTGTTTTATTTTAATTTTATATATTTAATCAATTTGCTTCTGCCTGGCTAATTTGACCGTCAGGAGTTAGTTATTTCAGAGGCAGGTTTTAATAACAGCTGCAATTCCCAAGCCAGGAAGTTAATGCTGACATGTAAAACCAGGGTCGTGTGATTGTAATTATAATTTAGTCGCGACACCCGTTTGTCATTTGCAAAAGTTTGTTTCTGCTAGTGTTGCTTTGCCTTGTATGACTGTGGTATTGTAATATAAATTTAAACTTTTAATTTGTCTCCTATGAACACGCTCCGACTGTAAGTTTAAATGAAAAACAGCGTTAATTAGCGGTACCGAGATAGATCAAAATTGTTCCAGTAACACTTTATTTAAATCGCTTTTAATTATTTCTCTTTCCTGTTTGAGTTGTTGAAGTGACAGAATGATTTGTTTGGGTAGCGAAACAAAATTCGCAATCAAAGAAATGATAACGAAGGAGATTTTTCTTCCCGGTTGTGACATTCTGTCTTGAAAACGATTCTGACAAGACTCGATGGCTATAGCAGCTCCTCTGGGTTTTATGCCTTCGTTTCAATTAAATTCTCATTATGGCAGCGTTACAAGGTGATCCACCTCCTTAGCCTAATAATAGCCCAAGGCCCCAAGTAAATAACATTGCGGGGAACGTATACACTTCAGGGACTCCATTGCTAGCGGTCAAACGGGAATCGCCATGAAATGGATGATGGCATCAAGTCTGTGCTCAAGCTATTTGGCTGGTAAAAAATGTGTGTGAGTCTGTTTATAACAGCTGTGTTCACACTGCAGTGGTACTGTACTGGGATGACGCAATGGCAGCCAAAGTGTTCCTTTGGTGAGTGGTCTTATGAAGCTGTGTGATGCTGTTTTACAGCTCTCTGGGATTATGTTTTTACAAACCCGAGACCTACGTCAATACTAGAAACAATACTCAAGTATTCTTCGCAGATGTCGACGTCTGAAAAAAGTGAGGCACCCTCCTCAGTCCGCAGTCTGAGTTGTGGATCTCGTCATCGTCCTGACCGCGCGCATGTGGAGTTCGCTCGCCCTCCATGTGTTTCTACGGCTTTTCTCCATGTCCTGCGGTTTCCTTCCATAGTCCAAAGATGTATGTGTGCTGCAATTTGAGGGGGCAACGTCAGTCTCATTGTGACCCTGCAGTGGGTAAGGAAATGGATCTTTGGGGGAAAAAAAGGGGTGCACTGAACTGATAGATCCATTAATGAGCATTCTGTCCATTCCCTCTGCCATTGACTTTCAGTCCAGTGACCCTGGCATGTAGTGCTCTGAGTAAGAAAATGTAGTTTTAGTATTAAATTTCAGAGGAATTTGTTTTTCTTTGCATAATCATAGGCTTCTGATTTTTTACCCTTAATCAGACACCTTTAAGTTTAAGCTGCATGGAATAAGTGGTTGATTAAAAAAAAAAAGGGTGTAAGGTTTGTGTAAAAGTTGTGCCAAAAATCCCCATAGCCCATTTCATTCTTGCATTGGAGAATTTGCTGCGGTGTTGCAAGATCCAGGTTGAAGCCCGTGTCAGTTTTCTGGGGGAGCCGTGTGTGGCTCATTGTAATTGAAAGGTTGTCAGTTTAAATCTTAGGGTCGAGAGAAGGATTCGACCGTTATGCTGTTAATCCCAAGTTGCTGTATGGACTGTCTGACCCTGCATTCTCAAATAAAGTATTATGTTATAAACATCTGCTAAATAAATTAAACAACCTACCCCTGAAGAGTTTGTATATGGTATGGTTCATCACTCAGCAGAAAGGTCTTCTGTACTGTGGAACGGCACACTCTGACAGTCCTAGGCGGCTTTCTGCAGATCAATGCCATTGTATCTGCTCCGCTTTGGGGCATTAAGCACCTTCCTGTGTCCACACAACTGCACCCCTGCTGAACAATGGGTATCTCAGGTACCCTAGACACCTGCCTGTTGTCTCCCATTGCAAGCCTTCATTACTCCTCGCTGCGACCTGCGGTAGTGGTGGGGGTGGGGGTAATAGCCATATGTGGTAATGATTTTTAACTGTAACAAAAGACTGACTGGGGGCAGATCCAAAACCCACAGCAGCAAGCTACTGAGATCAATTATGAAAATCCATTCGCATAAGAGCATTAGCGTTCCAACATGGATACCCTTTTTTCACGGTGAGGAGATGCACAATTATTTGTACTCTGAAAGGACTGGTGTGACCAGAGGTCCTGTAATGTGGCGTCACCCTCTTGGGGGGTGTGTGGGGGCAGCGGGCAGGTTCCAACCAGTTATTCTGCTGAGGGTTGTGGGGGTGTCAGAAGCCTTTCCCAGGCAGCGTAGCTCACAAGTCTGAGGTACACCCCTGATGCGATACCAGTAATACACTCTTTTTATTAATCCAAGTATATCATTTTTTAACTGTTATTTTGTGTTTAAATTATTCATGGGTATTACGCAGAGGGATTAGTTTGATTACCTTTAACAATTTGCTGTTGCCTTTTTTTGAACTGGATAAAATTAATAAATGCAATTAATTTGAGAGAAATAAGTGGACCTGATTAGTTTACTGGGGAAGCGAGAGACGAGGCTGTGTGGGATTAGTAAACCAATAAAGAGGCATTATTGTGAATGTTAACGCCTACAATCAGGAGGAAGATGCATGGGTCTTTAGGACAATCTGCTGTGAATTATGACTGGGGTCTCCATAACCATAGCAACTGTAGAGAGAAAGCAGATGTCCGTTGTTTATTGTTCTGAAAAATTTTCACTTTACCTGTTTACATGAGTCGAAGACATTTACAGAAACCCGAATAAGGTGGAAAGGTCATTTCAATTTTAATAATGCAAGGAATTATCCAGCCTTAGCATCTTCAGAACAAAATTAAGTCCAATATGTCAATGACTTTTTTTAATACTATCTTATTTTGTGTCGCTGTTCATTTGTGTTTGCTTATTATGAACCCCTTATACCCGAGATAGTCATTTACAATTATTTTAACTAAGATTTTCCCACTAGTGGACTGGACACATTACATTAGTATAGATTGATGCATAAATACATGCATAAATGAATTCAGTCCCAGACACATTAATTATCTGTATCTGATTTCTAACTAATAACTAATTTCTTTTAATCCATTTAATCCGTCAGCTGCTCTTGGAGACTTTTATACGCAGTGGCCCCTAAAAAGAATTTGGAAGAAAAAAACAGGCAAGAAACAGCAGCAATAGACTTCAGTGTCGAAACGGGACCATTTCTGGGACCAATGTAGCGCACTTCTTAGGTGCAACTGAGAAAAGGTTGAAACTCCAAAAAAAAAAAAAAAACACTTGAAGGTACCGTGGTCTCACAACATTTTTGGACACTGTAGTCTATTGCTGCTGTTTCTCCGCTGTTTTTCCTGATCCTTCCTGTTCGATTTGCTGTGTCCTTCTTCTGCCTCCCAGAGTGCTTTCTGTTCACATGCACAGCATAACAATATAGTCAAGAGGGCTAGATGAGAGATTCAGCTTTCTGCTGATCAGTTGTACAAACCGGTCAGTCATATTGGCGACATAGGCAGCTTCTCATGGGGGGGGGATCTGATTTGTCAGTCAGTTTCACTTTGTCTTGGGTGGGGGGACAGAGATGGTGATGCTTGCCTAGGGTGCCTCATTGCCTAGGACTGGCTCTGGTGCAGATTAATGATGCTAGACCTTTTCTCAGAATCTACATAACTTCTCTTAACTAACTTTACAATTTATTTCTTTTGGGTGTATTGGTCAATAATCTTTACGGACACACACATGTTGTTTCTGTATATGTAGTTCGTTGTCACATTTTCCGCGATCGTGTTGAATTATATTTGTGTCCAAACGCTTTCTATTGTTTTAAAATTTACAACCTATCCAGTATCTTATTCTTAAATGCTTTGCCTGCAAAGTGTACTTAAGGTATCTGTCTTTTACATAAAGTCAATTCCGTTTGACATTTTGTTATATAACTCAAAAACATTTTTCAGCATGGGTTCAGTGCCCTGAAGGGGGGGGGGGGTTCCATGTTTCTGCCCAGTGCTCTGGTGCCTGCAACCACATGACAGTCGCCCCTCCTAGGCCAGGTCCATCCCAAAGCTGCATCTCGCAGGATGACCAGAGGCCATGCTGCCCATGGCGGGCAGAGGAGATTGTAAGGGAAAGATGAAGGGAAGCATATTTTATCATAGGGATGGAGATGGGGGGACATGACGGGCTGCCACATCAGTGAGAGAGAGAGAGACAGAGAGGAGAAGTCTTATAAAATTAGAAGAATAGAAAAACTGGCATTACAGGAAGAGTTATGGTGTGGGAATGGTGCCAGGAAGAGTCTGCTGCAGTCGGAGAAATATAAGGAACAGGCTTCAGAGGACAATGTGGAAAAAAATGATCAAAAACCGTCAAGGGACAGCACATGGTTTTGGGTAGTGGGGTACTGTTCCGCAGAGCGTTGGGGTACTGCCATGCCGTTGGTGTACGCTGCAGGCTCACTGCGCCTTTTGGCGCCTCCCTAAAGTGACAGTGGTGGCCTGTGGTTTTGCAACTCTGCGTGATGTCGGTTAAACCACATGGGCACTGAGAGAGAGAGAGAGAGAGAGCACCCCAGTAATGCTGAGGGGGAGAAACAGGCCTGCGTCCGCGTGCACGTCGACATCCCGCGTCATGTCTTATTTATGACTTATTTATGACGGCCGGATCGATACGGCGTCGACGCGGTAAGGAAATCCGAACCGCCGCTTTCTCATCCCTGCCCTAAAAACATCCTGGGGTACAGGAAGGCCCACGGCGTACGGTGACAGAAACGACTGTCTCTTTGGAGAGTGGCAAGTCTAGCGTCCCTTCCCAGTAGCGCAGGGGGTGGGGGGTGTAGAGCCTTGTGCCGCACTCCTGCTGGAGTGGGGGAAGGGGGAGTGTTTTGGGATTGGCGGGGGGGAGGGTACTAGTATGAGATTGAAGTCTCTCTTGTGGAATCCGAGGCGAGCTTGTTTTCACTGCTAACGATGTAAATAGGGCTAAATTAGTATAACTTCTGAAAGACTACACAGGTATCATTTGTCAAGTTTAAAATAAGAAGAAAGATAAAGGAGGTAAGGCACAGCCGGAACTCATGAGCTAAGCTGTGATATCTATTTTAAGGTGTCAGCCCGGCGCTCTCACAGAGAGACTCTCCCTACCTGTGGCTCTTAATGTCACAGTTTTGGGAAATTTCAAGGATTTCGGCGGGCGGCAGGGGGGAGTCAGGTGACAGCTATGATCGCTATCGATCTATCACCCCTTTTCCCCGCTTCCCATGTTTAGCGTCAGTTGCTGTTTTTTGTCTCATTCTTGTCCCCCGTTATCTGGAATAGGTGTGTCATTCGCTCTGATATCATCAAGCCGCATGAAGCCGTGCTTCTGTTCTGCTCCAATCCCCACCCCCCACATACCTAAATGGTAGTATCAGTCTTTGTCACTCCCTCCCAACTAGCAAAATGGCAGCTTTTTTCTCCCCCCCCCCCCCCAAATGCCGTGAATGCCTTGTGCCCAGCCTATTTCAGTATATCCCCGCAAAGCGGAAGCTGTATGATGAAACCAGAGCCGCAGTCACGTGACTGTGTTGCGCGACCCGCCTGGGGCCTCTCTGCATGTGAGATCGCGTCGCTGGGCTCAAACTTAGCTGCTGACTTATCAGAATCTCATACGAACCGCAGCAGAGTTATAATGATTTACAGTTATTCTCTGCACACCCCCC
>JABFEB020000060.1:13598295-13612360 GCA_019775895.2 Stomatorhinus ivindoensis
ACCAATTTGCTTTTCGATTATACCCGGTCTGTTTTTGCCCCATACCCCCCCCCCCCCACAGCCCCCTGTGGCAGACCCTCTGTGTTGTAGTCCAACGCCCAACAAGCCGTGCTCCTACCCCACCCTCCAAACAAACCCATCTCCACGCTTTACCCCCTTCACTTTTTTCTCGCCTTTTATCACCGTCCCTCTTTCATTCCCTCCCTCGCTTCTTCTCTCGCCCTGTCCTGTGACCTAAAGTAAATCTCTAAAAGCAGAAAGCAGGCTTCTCTTTTTTTGGGTCAACATCGATGCGAAGTTACGGGCATTCAGTAAAAAAAACGTTGTAAATGGGAAAAAAATTATATAAAGAATTGGCCCACCCCACCTTGATCTCATCCTCCCCGCTTTCCCTCCTCAATTAGCACCCCAGCAGTGACATCACAAAGGCTCTTCATCAGGAGAAAGGGCTCAATTATATCAGCTGATATTTGCTTCCAAAACTAATTATCCTGGTTGCACGGCACGGCTGACTGGCTGAACGAGCCGCTTCCCAGCCAAGCCCGTTACTGATGTGATTTGGTTCTGGCTCCGAGTCTTGGACCCCCACCACTCTCCTCCTGCTTGCTCCCACCCCTCCCACCAAGCTGTCCTCCTCTCAAAATGTCTGCCCATTTTTGCACGTATATTCCTCTGTCTGTCTGTCTTATTACAGAGCTCTGCAAACACGCACATGCTCATATCGATCGACTGGCTACCCGCGATGTCGCTTATCCATGGTATTATTCTGAAACACTGTTGGACGGTGTCTTTTGATAATCTGGCAGCCTCATGTTTACCAAACAAGCTTCCTGCTCTCTCTTCCATTTTCCCAGCAGAAAGAAAAACCGTTTGGTCTGCATATTACACAGAGATAATGTTTCCACTACATAGATATACTAGTATAAAATGTCAATTTTTTTGCGTGTTTATTTTTGATTTTCACCAGCTATGAGAATTGAATTGTTTTTGGCAGTTGTGTAAAGCGCTAATTGGGTAATTTATGTTAAAGTCAATTTTCAATTACTGTTACAATGTTCGAGTTGACCCCAAAGGTTCCTGGGGCAGAATTCACCATGTAGAGGGTGCTACTGTTTCTCGCTCTCTCTCTCTCTCTCTCTCTCTCTCTCTTTCTCTCACACACACACTCACACACACACATTGAATTCAAACCCACAACCTAGGAGGTGTGAGTCACTACACAAGCTGCTGTGTATGTTGTAATTGGCATTCCCAAGGAAATACTGTAAAACGTGACCTGTCATTTCTCAAGGATGACTCATAACAGAAATAACACTGGCAGAGCAAAAAGCCACCAGTGTCTTCCCAGTAATGTATTAGTGACTAACAAACGCTAGCAGGCTGTTTGTGATCTATGCCCACTTGCAGGCTTCCTGTTCCAAGTCCGCCCGTGCGTGCCTCGCCTGGCCGCCTGGGCAGTAAAACGTGTGCCGTCATCCTGTCGGAGTCACGAGATGCTCGTGACGACGAAGTCCCAGTCGGGGATGGGTTTGCTGTGAGCCACACGCCGTCTGCGTGTGAACACAGGGGTTACCTGGGGTATGGTGCAGCGACAGTGCTCATCCACTAACAATGATGAGCGCTGACTCAATATTAACTAAGTGGTGCCTCGCAGGATTATAGGTTTGAATCCTGCTTCCTGTGTGTGTGTGTGTGCGTGTGCCCTCCTAGTGTTCATGTGGGTTTTCGTCCTACAATCCAGTCACATGGTTTGATGGATTTGTGTCTCTGTTTCTTGTCTCATGTGTGAGTGTCTTTGCCTTGTTCCCTGTGCTTACCTGACTCCACACTCACTGTGACTTTGTAAGGTATAAAATAATTAAGGAACATAAGTGGAAATAATAACTATTCATCCAAAATAGCATACATGGCAAGCTGAGTTAAGTGCTTTTTCTAAGGCTACAGCAATGACCCTTAACTGCTTTAATATTTATTTGATGCCTTTAATCAAAGTGACTCACGATAGAGGGAAGGCTTACAATTTACTTGCACTCGCTTGGATTTGCACCCAACGCCTCTGCGTTGTTAGCACAAAGCTCGACTTGTTGGACCTCAGGAGCTGCTAATTCCTTATCTGTTTTGCTCACGAGTTTAGATCATTTGAATAGCTCCTGCATTGTGCGCTGACATGCCAGAACGACTTGATGGGACCTCCCTTCATTTTTACTGAACGCTAACAATGCCAGACTGTGCTCCTCTGATTTACAGAGTCCGTCGCTAAAATTATCATTCGGAGTTAGGGGCGCATGTACCTCCGAGAGAAATTTTACGTAATGACAGCTTTTCCCCCATTAGGATGATGCCTTACAGCTCGCGCTGATTAAATTGAAGCAGTTGATCAACCGCACCTCCTTTATGTTGGCCGGGGTGCAATTCAGGGCTCTCGTCCTCGGATTTAGATGTTTAAATCCTAATGCACGACGGCTTTGCCGGTTTTCGTAAGGATAGGGAAGCTGGTTCCTTATTCTTCACTCATCTTGTGCCGACTTCAGACACGCCGCGTACGTCATAATTTTCTCAGACGTGTGCTAAAAAATCAAATAAAGGCAGTTACACATATAGGACGTCAGTCCCGATCGCTTTTTCGATTCAGAGGAGGATTTGTCCAGGATATGGGCCCCTGGCATCGCAGTTTACCTGTTAACGATAGAGAATAAAGGATTATTTTTACGTGAGGCACACGTAATATACTGTGGTGATAAAGCGATACCTTTGAGATTTCGTTTCGTCAGCGGTTATTTGAAATTGCTTGCTTAATTTAGTTTAATTGCTTAGTAAATGAGTCTGCCAGCTTGGGAAATATTAACCTGAGGCTAGTTTTAACATCTCAGAACCCTGTTGGTGCTAGATTCTCAGTAAGAGCGGTGCCATAAGAAAACCTTTGGCCTGTAACAAATGCCCATCACAAGTGACCAGTAAACATTGAGCGATAAACTTGAATTTAAGTCTCATTTTCCTCTCAGTATTCTTTCGTCCTCAGATGAGTCTCCATGCTAAAAATACACATGAAAGCCCCAAAGAGCAGGCTTTTGAATGTATGTCTTAATACATTCAGATTATATGGCAGGCTGCGGTGGTACGGATTCCTTTTCATGGATTACCTCACTTCCTGTCTACGTCCAGGCTTACGAGGAAGAAGCATTTCATACAACTTCCGATAAATGGACAGATAATTATGTACACGGTTCTTTTAATTGAAGCGTGAAAGTCTAATTTGTCATTGTATTTAGACTTAGTCATTTTAAGGTCTTAGATAAAAAGACTAATTTGTATTCATAAACTGAATTATAAAACAACCAAACATAATTTTCTAATTGCTAATATCATGCGTTCATGCCATTTTGCAGCCTTAGAAACCAGCCTTTATCTGAACAAATTTTATCTCCAGAATTCACTATGAGCTGTTTTATTACCGCTCTGCATATCAGGCCCAATGTAAACATAAATGGATGTGAATATGAATTTAGTCGCAGCAGTGGATTGGAGCGTGGGGAACGGCATGAGGCGGTCGTGTCGGCGTCTGAGGTTCTCGGATTCCTTAGCTCCGCCGCCCCAGAAGAGGAAAAGCCAGATGCCACTGAGCCTGAGATTTTAAAGTGGGAAGAAATCTGCTACCCTAAGAAGAGGAACTAAGCCTCAACAAACAAAGGTGTGGTGCGATAATCCTCGCGTCCAGTCCATGCAGCCCACCGTCCTTCTGTTTGCTGCAGCCTCTTCCACTGAAATCGTGTTCCTCTCTGCCTTAAGTTAATAATGTGCACAATAATACCTGTAACAGTTCCAGCTATTGTTTTCACATTCCAAAAGCATACTATATTTGGCCGCTTCAAATACTGGCTTTTGTAAGTTATTTCTATTGCTTTTGGTTGACTTAATTGGATCAGATAGTATATTGTTACAAGGGTTAAGGGCATAGACAAGCAATAAGGGAAGTAATGTTGAGTCACAGAATTAGTAATCACACAATAGACAATTTGATGAGAGACTATGGCTTTAATTTTGTACGGAGAAACAATTGTCTTGCAGCAATTCTTTCCCAAGGGATACAGGGTCAAGACATGTCAAATGAGGCCATATTCAATTAACAAGTTAATTAAATGTAATTATTAATAGCTTAGTGGAATACTCAGGGGAAACTGAAGGTCAGGACTGAGAAATAGTTTAATATATTTGTGTTTGTGACTTTAATATTTCCTGTATTCAGATCCTTGCTTTTTTAAGATTTTATGTTTCTGCCTTCTTCCAGCTGCTTTTTTAAAACTATGCCTGCACAAATAATTTTGGAGAGAGCTCTACATTGGCACTGCGCTGTAAAGAAAAGTTCAGTTGTGTAACTTTACAGTTATAGGTAAACAAGCCCGTTCAGGGGGCAGAAGACCTTCTATTTAATAAAAATTGAAAGTGTGCATAAAAACACCTCCATGATCAAACTGGTGATTGACACCCTGAGGGTAATGGTTCATTCACTGCCCAACGTGGCTTCACTTTCCAAACTTTGAATCTGTCTTCCTGAAGCCTGAAGATGTGTTTCTGTCAGGAGAAGCCTTGAAACTGTAAAATTAACTTACTTCTCAAATTTGCTCCTAATATATATTGGAGTGTTATCCATCCATCCATCCAACCATCCATCCATTCATCCATCTTCTATGACCTCTTCACTGGTGAAGAACATTTGGTCCCCATGATGTAATATAAACATAATCTTGCACACACACACACACACACACACACACACCCACACACACACACACACACACAAATGATAGACTCCTAAAAAGGAGCAAGGTGTGAAAATTGGGCTCCCAAAGCGAATGTTGTCAGCATACCATCATTAGTGTCAAGTGAATTTTATTTATTTTTTTTGGATGCTTGAAAAATGTACTTTTATGAAGAGACAGCTCCCTGCTTCAGAAGAAATCACAAGCTGAACCAATTTGGTTGCTGTTTGGAGAAAATTATGTAAAAGGAAACACACAGAAGCCGTATGCTTTACTAAAGAATTGTTTGAATGACAGCTGTTCAGAGAGCACTTGGGCTAATATTTCAGCAAAACCAACATCGCTGTCATATCCCAACCAACATCTCAAGATCTAACGTTAGGCTGAGGTTGCCATGGCAGCGGGCTGATGTTGAATTTCATTTTTATACGTATCAGTGATTCTATTACTGTCACAAGACTGATATATATACATCAATTGGAAACACACGTATCTATGAATAAGCCTGATTCCCATGGCATTCATGGCGTTTAGTTTTAGAACAGAGTATGAGGTCATTTTTTGCATAACAGGAATGACGCTATTGTAATACTGTAGTCAGACTTTAACTGCTCTTGCATTTTTATTAAAGGAAAATGTTCTCATGAAGTCACGCTAAATTCGAGACTCAAGATGTGTTTAATTCTATTAAAACCTTTGTGAACTTCACACTGTTCTAATTCTAGTATTGTTGTGACTTGGTGGATAGTGCTGTTACCTCCTCGTATGCTGTCGCTGCTCTGCGTGTGCAACTCACACATTTTCCCTCAGGGGCTTCTCCCAGAATCTGGTTTCCTTCTAGAGTCTAAAGACATACAGTTTAGGCACACTGCTGCCTCTGAATTTCCTGTAATGCGTGAGTGTGTCTGGGTGTGTGCGGCCTGCAGTGTCCCCGGCCTCATGGCCGCACCGACAGAGCTCAGAACTTTGATCTGGCAAACAGGCCGTGATTGTTGACCCTTACTCATTATTTTCTGTTTGTTTGAGGCCTGGTCAGCATCTTGTCTAGACAAACCCTTGTTCTGATTTGCTGCAAAATGTTACCATAGATGTCTCTCTCTTGGAGAAAAGCTTGAGTCGACCTTTGACGTGGGTGTTGACTTCATTAGGTGTTGTGTGAAGCTCTCTGTCTGTGTATGAAGCGGTATCTGGACCCCTGTATGGTTCTGATGTTATAGTGTATAGAGTGTTCTGTATAGTCTGACTCCTGGACAGAGGGCTGTGGATGCATTGAATGCTCTTACTTTCTTTTATTGTATAACTTCCAACCAATCTTCCTTAATTTTTTCTCAGCTGGTCTCTTACCATTTTTAGTTCTGCAACGTAGTCCGTACCCTGCTGGGAGGGGGAGACGGCTATTTAGTTATATTACAAAGAGGCCGGAATTGGCGTGGGTGCTGATTACACGCGACCCCCCCCCCCCCCCCTGCCCCCAGACCCATCGTATTCCTGCCCGTGGCCTGGGGTCCGGAGCTAGATCTCTTTAATTCTGCTTCAGGGATCTTTTTCAAAAGAGTTGGGATTGAGAGACCCCCGAACCCGTGACCGCTGGGTGAACCCTGCCGGCTGGCCAAGCCCTGCACACCAGTAAACATGTGCCATGGCACCGCCCGCCTCCTGCTCCCATTCCCGTCGCCCTGCTTGTTGACTGGTTTGATGTCACTGTGTGTTTCTCTGTTTTCATTGGGTTCTCTGACCATCATTATGTTATTTTTCTGGCTGATTGCTTGGATTAATCGAAGCCCCTGATGACAGGCTGCTTCTCAAAGAGGGACGCTTTGTCAAAGGCATGTTTTGTTGTCTTCTGGTCAAGTTGGTCTCCAGACTGCCCGCAAGTTCCAGCAACGCAAGCCGTGGCCTTTCCCTGCAGCCGCTGTGTCTCCCACAGTCCTGACCCCTCTGTGAGACATTCAATGCACCCTTTCAGAGCTTACTGTGCCATCCTAGTGGCTTGTGTCTGATGCACGCTTAGACCAGAGAACCATTGGTTCCGGTCTCATGTGGGATTGCTTTTCATATTTTGAAGAGAGGAAGTAAGTTTTCCATTGGTGTCTCCGTGACTAGCACAGCTCTTTCACAGACACTTGGCAGTCCCCATTTATGAAGGACATGGATGAAAGAATTAAGACTGAGATATTTCATGCCGCAAGCCTTCCAGAGTCATCTAGTTTTTACAATACTACCTAAGAATGAGATCTTTGTGACAGGAAGGGTCGTGACAGCAAGTGATGTACAACAGGACGTTACAGGGCCATAACATGTCTGTATCAGCTATAGAATATTTGGAAGCTGTAAGCCACTAAATGGGATAATCTGTGACAAAGAAGACTGGCCGCTTCATGCTTCTTGCTAGTCAAGGCTTGTACCACCATGCAGCTTAGAAGAGCTCTGTTATGGAAGGCAGGGCATGCTGAGATGGGCAGACATGGATTAATTGTGTAACTATCCCTTTCCGAGCTGTGGTTGATTTTTGGGTAGCTATTATGACTGTTTTACCTGGCATCGTTATCTCTGTGTTCAATTATCTCTGTGTTATTAATTAAAGGAAGGAGGTTTGTTATGGCACAGAGATCAAGAAACTACTCAACCACTCCAATGGGAAGGGTCTAGAGATTAGATGCCACACTGCGCTATTGATCGTTATTATGCATCTGCGAATGATTTTTTTCCCCAATCCGCGGGCATGGTGCGAGCCAGACTTCACAGGAGATGGGTGGAAGCCGCACTGCCAGACGACAGGGAAGGGATTAAAAAAAAAGCGAAGACGCTTTGCAGCAGCTCGGTAAGACCTTGCGCTATTCCTGGTTCGCATAACGACGACGGCGATGCACGTCAAAACAGCAGGAGCCACTCCGCCTCAAACACTGTAATTTTTTTCCCCAAGATTTGTTCTGAATGTTCTCACCTGCTGGCTTACAATGCTGCAGCCACGGGCTTCCGTATAAAAATGAAAAACACCATGTTTTGCACTCAAGCAGAGCAACGACAATGTAGGACGGAAACCTGCCATGTCAACAGCAGCGTGTTAAAAAGCTCCTCAGCCTTCAGGAAAACGAGCAGTGATGGGCTGTTTTCTCTTGTTAATATAAAGCCCCATTCCTTTGAAGTAAACACCCCCCCGCACACACACAAACACACTCTCCTGACCCTTCAGACCCTAATTACAGGGTGAATAAAACTTCCAAATAAAAGTGATTTGGAGTGACATGGTTCTGTTCTGTCCCAGAAAATGGCAAGGGTGTGTGACACACGGTCAGCAACGGTGCAGGATGGGGTCGGGTGGGGTGATGTGGGGTGGGGTGGGGGCTGGCTCGACGGGATGGTCCCAGCGTGTCACAGTTTGGGGTCAGGCTCAGTCCTCCTCCGGGGCCCTCCATTCACAGTCTCACACGTCTCTGTCAGAGGAGAGACGAGGGAGGGAGGGGGGGTGGAGGAGGAGGAGAAAGGATGTGGGGACTGCTCTGAGAGCGGGAGGAAGAGGGAGTAGGAAGGAAAGCAGAGGATCGGAAAAAGTAGGAGAAAGAGTTTGCGAGTGAAGGAAGAAGAGGAGCGAGGTAGCAAGCTAAGGGAGATAAAGGCTGACAGGATTTTGGGGGAAGCAGCAGGGGGGGGGGGGGGTGTGACTGACTTCTCGCACTTTAAATAGTTCCAGCTTGAGATTGTTCCCCTGACACCTAAAGTAATGCACAGTGGTCATATTTCTGCTCCCTCTCCACTGCTTCGGGGTTTATTTTTATTCGATATCGTTACCGGGGAGCGGTATAAAGAGCCCGGCTCTCCACTGGTTCCGGCCGCTGCGCTGCCCCCCCCCCCACGCGCTGAGGGCAGCTTCCGTCTGCTGTCACTGCACCCTGACACCCTCATATGCTCTCCCCACCTCCAACGCGGCAAAGATTCCACTTGCTGCAACCTCTAATTCATCTTTCTGCTCGTGTTTGCCGGAGACGCACTAAAAAGGAGGATTATAAATAGGGAATCCCAGAGATGAATGTGATGAAATTGGCACAAGGATCTAAAATAGCTCAGGTTCCAAACAGCTGTTTTATAGACAGTCTCTTGGCAACTGAATATTTTCCAGCTAACGCATAATTACAGGAGCTGTGAGAGGGTTGCATCCTGTATGTATTTTGCTGTGGTACTGGAAGTGCCTTTGTGGTTTGACTGCAGTATTTTTCATATTTGTTGTCAGTTTGTATTCCCAGGGATAAAGAATAAGCCATAGATTAAAATGGTCATTGGCGAAGCACTTGTCACATTCTGGGTGTAAATGCTGCCACCATGTGTTGGTGTGCTGTATTGCATCCTGGTTAGACAGCACGGCCAATGAGGTTGGGATTCCAGTTGAAGTCGAAGTTGACATTATAATATGGACTAATCATCAAGCTTGATGAATAAGCACATTCTTAAAAATATGGATGGCTTATTTTCCAATCTCCAGTCTCAAAACCCAGCCATCAAAACCTGGACACTTCTTGTGCATCTAAAATAAGGAGAGAGAAATGTTTGCAGTCACTGCTGTGTGTTTTATTCAAAGAAGTCCAGCCCCGGCAGTCTCGGGGAAGCTGCCACAGTGATGACTGTACGGATTTGTCGCTATCTCATAGGAGGTACCCGGAGGATCTTAGAGGAGAACATCTTGCTTTTTTATTAACAACTCAGCAAATTATGCCTGTTGTCTGAATTATTTGTCAGAGTAATGTCCCAGGAGAAATACACTGCGGAATTTTAAAATTACATGAGTGGGTAATGTGAGAAATATTGAGATTTTAAGCAAAGAAATATTAAAAGAAATTAAATAGAAAACATACGACTATCATCACTGGATGCAGAAAAGGAAGCCTCAGAATAATCTACTTTGAGGATAGAGAGGTTCCCCAAAGACCCAGCAGAGATCAATTTTAGATGGCCATGGGCCTTCTGGGATGAGATGAATTCTCATGAGGTATGATTTGAAAAGGATAGTCTCATCTTTATGTTGTAGTGATCTAGTTTTTAACATAAGACATAAGAATGTCACCTGATCTTGGGAATATGTAAGTTGAATAATTGAGAAGAAAAATCAATAATACAGTATAGTGTAGAGTTCACTCTTGTCAAAGTCCTTAAGCTTCATTTTTGACTACAGTAACTAATGAAGTGCTAAACTGCTCTTATAGTATTAGTGGTATGCATGATTTGCTGGATTGAGCATGTCTTAATTAAGGTAATAATTAAATATAAATGTCATCTCCCAAAGGCCAGCCTAAGCTTCCTCTCTCGGTCTGCCAGGGTCCTTGTTCCTCCTGTATTTCCCTCCTTTTAGCCACCAAGTGGCCTGCTGTTAGTCCACATTGTTTGGCGTCCCAGTCTTCATGGACATGTGGACACGGGTGTAGGAACCAGAGGGGATTGTAGGATTTAAATTTTTGATCAGGGGTCATAATTCATATGGATGTGTCACTCTCATTATTATCCAATGATATGTGGGGGGTGGGCACTCCATGGACCAATCATCTTTCAGCTGGGGCGAATGCCTGTGTGGCCCAGCCCCTGTATACACCCTTGATTGGAATATCAGAGTGAAAGGAGGACCTAATGAAAGCTCATTTCTATTATTCATTGACCTGTCACTGGCATGTTCTTCCCATCCAAGAATGGGATTTCTCCAGGTATTCTGGCTTTCTCAACAGCTAGTAATGTGTGTGCAAGGGCTGTGTTCTCCTGCCTCCTGCCCCCTGCTCTCTGAAATACACCCAAAGATCGCTGTGCCCCTGTTTTTGGATAAGCAGGCGAACTCGCCGGCCCAGAACACCTGCGCTCACCTTGAATTGCGCTCCCCTGCTTCTCCCATGTCTCTTCGTCTATGTCTGACTCGCCGCTGGAGCGGTGTTTCGCTGTGTGCGAGTCATCAGCGCTGCGCTCCAGATACAGCCGCGACTACGCCCACTTGTAATTGCAATCCCCATTGCCCCGCAGCACCTGCTCAGCAAATAGCATCGGAAATGTATTATGAATACATAAAAAGCCAATAATTTCATTGCCACTACGCTCTAGGGACATAGGTGATGTGTATTCCTTTTAATTTATACGTAAATGTATTTTGCAAGAGTTTTGCATGCGGAATTTGAAAGTCAATACGGTGTGACAGCTGTACCGAAACGGGCTTTTGATTTCAGAATCGTCTCTGGAATGTCGTAAGGTTCAGCACACGCGGAATGTCGAGGTGTCGGCGCCGCGTAGTCACGGCAACGTCGTGAGGACGGCTCGCAAAGACAGACCGCTTGGTTTCATGTCTGACGTGCATTCATTGCCCTTGCAGATAGCTGCAGTTTATTTTCTCAACCCAACAATATTATGCACACTCTGCATAGATAGAACAAACAATTTTAATGGTTTATATTTACAACATGGAGGTAAATGAATTCCATAGTACTGATTAATGAGGTCTTTCCTTGTGCAATGCATGCTGCATCTTCTAGGAGGGCCAGTAATGGCTTTAGATGTTTTTTTGCATTTACACATGCAGCGACGGTGTGTTGGTGTGGATCTTCACGTGTGGACATGCATGTTTTCTCTGGTGTCTTTGGATGTGTACGATTTTAGAAAAAAAGTGGCATTAATATTGAAATATAGACTTTGGACTTAATGTGGGTTATTAGTTTTTTATGTTATGTCTTCAATCATATATTGGGTTTTGTTAGCACGGGGTCATGCATTATTAAGTACATTTGGTTAGTGGCATGTCTCCAAAAAGATAGAGATGTGTATGTTTCAGTGTGTCTGCATTTATTCTCCGTGGCTTGTTCAGTATTTGCTCCAGCCTCTGATTGCTGGACAGGCGTCAGAGAAGCTTTGAAGTGCTTCAGCAAAGCGGGATTAGCTACGCATGGCAGCAGTCTATGTCTGAGAGCCTGACAGCTTGGCAATGTGGCAAAAGGGGTCATTTAATCTCCAAGCAGCTTGCAGTTAGAGAGGCGGTATGGTTCCTATTCAAGTAAGGTAAATAGGCGGGTGGAATAGGCATCACATGACCACGTCTGCACTCATTTCTGAAAGTGCCTCTCTTCAAAAAGATGCTGCCCTAATTAACCAATGACAGCTCACTCTGCCGTTTCCCCCTCTCACTATTCGCTGAAGGGTCCCTTTGGGTTTGAGGGAGGACGGGCGGGGAGAAGGGGTCAGATAATGGTCAGACATGACCCACTATGGTTGTGTGACTGGTTTCTCCATGGGGAGGTGAGTTTAAGAGGCAGTTTGTGTAAGATGTAGATAAAGATGCAATATTGGGGTAAGTGCATCACAGGGGGATATGGCTTAGGGGGTGATTTTGGTATTTAAAAAATAAAAAAGGTCACGGTCAGTGCGTCGAGGTACCGTGGGTTGTTTTGGTCAGGTGACAGGGTGTCTGGCCAGGCAATGAGGGGCAATTAGAGTAATTATAGAGTATTTAGAGGAGAGCATGAGATCTCTGGGGCAGCCAGTCGAGGTATGAGGGACGGGAACTGCTTTTAGAAGAGCTCAGTGGACACACTGGCCTGTCAGATGCGCGAGTGAGAGCAGCACAAGGGTGTTTGCAGGAGACACCTGACCTTCAGGGTGAATGTGAGGAATATTGTGGTGCGAGGAGTATTTATAAATGGCTGCCAGGGTTTACTGGAACAGTGTGTTCGGAGGTTGTGTTCGGCTGTTTGGGAGTATTTGAGGCGATTAGCTGTTATTACATGGAATTGGGATGATTTGTCAAGAGGGAGTGTTTGTGGAGGTTGAGTCACGTGTCAGAAGAGCTTGGGGATGTTAGATTTGTAGCAGAAAGAACAAGGCAGGCAAAAGGACGAGTAGATAACAGGCCCCGCCCATGAGTGTGGAGGCCCCGCCCACAGCATTGCAGTTGTCAGTGAAACAGCAGTGAACTTTGACCTCAGGTGCTCGGTAGCCATGGCTGATGGCCTGGTTGCAGAAGGTTTTATAGGAGCAGGTTTTCATCACGCTGTCTGAGAGAGGAAGAGCCAGAGAGGCAAATGTTATCACAGATCTATGCTAGCATCTCACACAGCCATTGTGTCTGTTCAAAACGTCCACCCCCCCACAAGCACATGCCACCATTTCAAATTGCCCCTTAATCTGATTAGTGTGGTGCCTTCAGTCCAGTCAATGACCTTAAAACTCATTGACGGCACAGTCGTTTCAGAATTGATGTTTTTGTGAGTCCAAAAATAAAAGTACTTGCTGATATACATTATCAGAAATGTCACAGCACTTAAAAAGTTTCCAAAACCAATGAGAAATATATTGTTTAATCCCTTATTGCATATTGACATTTGAGCCCCAGTCAGAGTGACAGCATAGGAACCGGGTGCATGAATCAGGGGGATAGATTATAAAACTCCTTTTTGGACCCCCACTGCATGCGAGCCCCGCACCCAGACGGCAGAGTCTGCCAACCTTCCCGTCCCTGACGGCCGTCATTGCCGCCGTTCCCCGAGCCGCAGCGTGCCAGCCTGGAGCTAAGGCGGGTGCAGCAGAGCTGTGAGGTGTGACGAGCTGCTGAGGTGCCGTTCGGCTAGTCTGCTGGCCCGCAGGCCCTTTAACGACAACGACCTTCCTGAAGGTTGTGTGTTCTGGGCTTTTCGCTTGCCTGGCTGGATTACGGGAGACAGGGCTGGCTTGTCCCTTTTCGGGGCCCAAAGCGGAATTTGCTTAACCTAGATGTCATTTGTCATCTTCCCTCCCATTCAGTAGGGGGCAGTCGCTTAGTTCACTTGTGCCCTGGTCTGCCCTAGTCTCAGAGGTGTAAGCACACACACACACACACACACACACACACACACACACTTTCCCAGGGTTTCCTGGGATAGGCCGTGTGGCCCTAGCGTGAAACTCACTGCTGGTGCCCCGGATGATGGCGCAGGCGTCTGAGTAGCCAGGACATGACCTGGAGCCCTGCCGGTTACACTCCTCTTCAGTGGAGCCCACACAGGTGTAGCACTTCAGTGCCTCGCCTGTTGGGGGAGTTGGGTAGTGCAAGAGAGCCTCAAGTCAATGGAGAACAAAGGGACTTCAAGACAGACTAAAGCGAACGCCGTCATGACTGAGCCACACGCTGCAGCCCGATGCTAAGGGACCTGCGGACACATCAGTGGTGACACTTCATTAAACTGGGGGCCCAGTGGCACCCTGTGGGGAGGCTTGACATAGTGACTCATCCTGGCGCACGAGGAATCAAAGCAACTTGGCACTACACTAGAGGGAGCTCGCCGGGGGGGAATTAATGTGTGTGTGTGGGGGGGGGC
>JABFEB020000060.1:13624230-13641877 GCA_019775895.2 Stomatorhinus ivindoensis
GAGGCGGGGGCTGGGGGAGCTGTGACGGGCTGCATCACAGAAAAGGTCAGCATGTTGCTATGTAGACCAGGTCACAACTGACCTTCTCACAATGGCCTCCTACCTTAGCCCAGATTGAAAGCAAAATGACATATTTAAAATAATAATAATAAAAACCTAAAGCATCAATATTATTAAAATTATCCTCCCACTTTTCCTTCCGGTTCTCTGTAAGACTAAGCTAATCAAGCTAATTGATTTGGCTAACACACGGCGCTAATTTGACACCAGGAAGTGCACCCCAAAGCTGGTATCCAGGAATGCACAGCTGTTCCCGAAACAGCAAGCCAGAGATCTTCTTCAGAGAAGTAAACCCTGACAGCTGAACAGGTTTAATTGGGACAGGAAAATCTGCATGATAGTCCTCCAGGACCTTTTTTCCAGATCCCTGACAGCACTTAAGAGGCTCCCAAGATGCTTGGAGATGAAGAATACTATAAATTAATCAATCATAAATGAGGCAGTTGTGCTAAATTGCTGTAATTTTTAAACCGTCATTTTAACTGTCAGAGGATTGCCGCCTCAGTCAGCAGCAGTGGCAGCCGTTTCTTTCAAATGTGAGCTGTGGAGTTCAGCCCGATGACTTCAAATGTGGGAAAAAATATGGCTCATCAGAAATCTGTTCTGGAAAGGCTACAGGCTACCGCAGCTGAGGTTAAAGATGTCTCCATAATCAGCACATTTCAATGAAATGTCTGTAAGTTTTGAGTGTCCTTCAGTTTGAGGCGACTTTTTCATTACTGATACTTAACGATGGCCTGATCCAGCATCTTGTAGCAGCAGACAATAGAGTTTCCAGAGCTACAGAGCACAATAATCAGCCCTAGCAATGGAGACAGTCATGTGGGCTCTAAACCAATTAAATCAACGTGACTCCTCATTATATCACTCTTATGCTAATACATATCTAACTGTTGATGTCAGACTTTAGAAACCTGAGAATGTTGAATTTTGCCCTGAATTCTGCCCTTAAAGCCCAGTATCTGTATGTCGAAGGCAAACAAAAGTATGTCAAGAAACATTCAGCGTTGGCTGTGGACGTCACAGTATTTCAGCATACAGTCTGCACTTGCACCTTTAGTCTCTGAGACCCTGCTACATGGATTGTTTGTCTGTCGATGCTCTGGGGGGGAGAAGAAGCAACAAAAGTGACAGATGTGAATAAAATGATGGTTCAAACAATGACTGATAGTGAGAAATTAATACGGGCAAGACAGGAACATAGCAGAAGGACAGTAGGTGGAGATAAAAGTTGGCCTGCTTTGACAAGCTTGAGTTTGCAAGATCATACTCCACTGTGGGAATCTTCCTGGTAGTGGTGCATCCGCTGGGATTTCTGCAAGCTCCGTTGGGATACACTACGCTGCCTGTTTCTGAGCTATCAGAGGAGAGCTTGTGTTGGATAGCCTACAAATAACGGTGCTTTTCCCCAGACCAGGAACCCAGAGAGCAACAGCCGAGACCTAAAGAGCGAAAACATTATCACCCATCCGGGCTCCCCAAGGACCAGGTTGAGAAACACTATTCTATGTTAAAGGTGCAGCACCGGGGGTTGGGTGCAACACGGGGCTCTCTGCTGTCTTACTTTGGCCATGGGTGACCTAGTGAGATCCCATCTGCGGTGGCTGGACGTCCTTAGGTGTGACTCTGAGACCGGGTGCCGAGGCAAAGGAAAGGACGGGCGATGGGCAGGATGAATAGACAAAGGCTTCTTTAAGGATCAGTCCTCATAATTTAGGCTCCTAATCCATCATGCAATTGATTAATGATCTTCCAGTGTTTCGAACAGGAGCAGCGACTGGGATTTGCAGGACAGAAACGTGCGCGGCATTTTGTCAGCTCCCAGAATTCAGTCTGCAGTACTGTAGCATGGATATAAATTATGGGAGGGAGGGGGATTGCAACCCTCCCAAATAATCAAAACCAACCAAAACAACCCCTCAGATAAACACAAAATGGGTGGAAATTCAGCTCCCCAACGTTAAGCCCAGAACTAGGCCCCCGTACAGAAGCAGAAGACTCTGATTGAAGACCATCATCATCCTGCTTTTACTTTTTACTGTGTGTAAACTGGCCCAATAATCACAGCAAAGTCACCCCATCAAAACTGGTGTTAAAAGCTTGAACAACAAACGTTCATGTCTTTTTCTCTAATGCCCTGTTAACGGGCATAGATGATACCACTATCAATTATTAACTTTTCTGTTCAGTGTTGAGAATTTCATTATAACTGTGTGTGTGTGTGTGTGTTTGTCTACATGAACATGAAGATTACCTCTGTCAGTCTGCAGCTGTAATCCAGGATGGCATGACCTGCCCTCCCAAAGCCTCTCTCTCTCTCTCTCACACACACACACACACACGCACAGTCCTAGATTACACAATTTCAAAAATAGACTTCCTTTATAAGCTCTCCTTGGGAGTTTCGCTATGGTGTGCAGGGTTTTATATTTAGTCCCATGTCGGCAGCCCCGAGAGGGATTAAAAAGTTTAATGTGCCCCCACGAGGCTTCCAAACATCTGCTCCCTCAGAAAGAGGACAAGTAAACTCACAACTGGAACTTCTATTCTATTGCCAGTAAGGTTCTGTCAAGCATTTACTACCAGCTGCTGAAATTAGCTTCGCCAATCTTCATCAGGCCGGATCGCTTCCCGGAATGTTTGATTCTAAATGTGGCAGCGTGAAAAAAAAAATGCATGATGTAGCTCATTAGGGAAGGAAAAATCATAGTGAAAATGCTTTCTGTGAACATTTTATCCTTTGTTTTTTGTAATTAACACTGCTTGTGAACATGCACCCTGGGACTAAACTTTGACATATTTTTAAAGGCCAGTTGTCAGTAAGAAAATACAAGCGCAACTTGTTTTATTTAAAAGCTAGCTGCAGGACAAATGTGTCATGGGTATTCACAGAAACAAAGTCTCACAGTAAGAATTCTCACAGTAAGTGGACTATCATCTAAAGCTCAGATATATAAATTATTGTTAGCCCAAACATGAATACTGCAAGTATTTCTGCTTTTTTGAGGGGGGAGGGGAAATAACATGCAGGTTGCTTAAAATAAAGGCTGTAGGTTTCTCTTCTGATAATATCCACGTGAAACCCATGTCAGCTGAGACCAACTGCAAACAAGGCAGGTTAGAAATGTTACATGGAGAGCCACGTACTGTGAACATTCCTACGCGCCTGTGCGTTGGGTCAAGCTATAGGCGTCAGTGTGCACCAATGGCGGGGTGAGGAGGTTTAGTACGAGAGGTGAGGCTGGCTGATCTGTAGGCACACACGCGTGCATGCACGCACACGCGCTCACACACACAAAAGCGGCCTGGCCTATGTGCAAGACCAGCTCAGTGCAGTACCTCCGGGGTAACAGTGGGCAGGGTGGTCTGGGAGATTTTTTGGGCTACCTGCAGGGCCTCTATCCTCAGAGCAGCGAGCACCAGCTCCTCCTGGGGCATGAGGCCGAGGGGCGGGGGGGAAAGCGGTGTCGTTGGGTGGGGTGGGGGGGTTTCCCCAGGGGATGGAAGAGAGGAGTTAGAGGACAAATGCTATCGCTAGACCTCATTCTGAAACGGGCAGAAATTCACATACATACGTCATTCGCATTCTACGGCTTGCAACACTCAACAGCATCCAAAAATACCCATAATCCTCTCCTCAGAACCTACACACCCACTCAGACGTTCACAGAAGGTGTCAAAGAAAAACTCAAGAGGAGACATGTCAATAATAGAGAGGGGTAAGGATGGGAAAGGAAAAAGACAACGTAAGAAGAGAGGAAGGTGGAACGAGGCCTAGTGAGATTGGGCGAGTGGGTCACATGGTCAGGGGTCAAAGGGCACTGGGGAGAGATCTCTGAGACACACACCTGCAGCTTCTGAGCGAATGCAGTGGGGTTGGTCTCAGCGAGGTCGGGCTCCAGGTAGTGAAGAGGGCCCCCAGACTCCACCAGTCTGTCTAACAGCAAGGCGTTGGTGGGGTCCTCAGGGTTCTGGGGAAGGGTCTATGGCAGGGGAGGGGGTGAGGAGGTCAATGGGGGATTGGGGGGGTTAGCTAGGCAAAGCCAGCTACCATCGAGCCTTCTGATGGTGGGAGCCAGTTGTTTCGAACATGATGTGCGAAACATATGGCTTGTAATACCGGCATGTGACTGAATTGTGATTTACTGAAAGGCATGAAAGTCCAACAGCCACTACATACTTTTAAGGATTGCTTTAGCTTAGCTTAGTATTCAAGTGCTAGTAACTTTAAGGTGAAAAGAACAGATTGGAGTCAGAAAGAATGCATGCAATTATGCTAATTATTTCCATCCCCCATCAGAATCAGCATTTTTCATCTACTTTTGTATAATTTACTTTATCGGTGATAAAAAATGTTCAAAAGTTGCTGGCAGATGATCCTTCAGATAGTGTTCTGAGCGAATGTCACAGCACCACTTTGAATTACTACACAGCACTGCTCCCTAATGGTCATACTTAATATTACAACCTTGAATTCCTGACTGTGGGGCACAGGCCTTGGCTGTGGCTTTGTGTTCCATTTTATAACAAATTCCCCTGCAGCAGCACTGTCACATTTATTGCATGCACTATTGTGGTAAGGCAGTGCAGCTAAGCAACTGCTAATTGGGCCAAATGAGTCAAGCCAAACGAGAAGTTCTATTGCCTACCGGCCTGGAGGTTCAGTGATAACTCAGACCGGCATGCACCCCACAGAAAGCATATGCTGAAATCACATCCCAGCCTCTGTTTAGGGTTCTGACTCACCACTCCGTCCCGTTCGCCGCCCGGGCCGCGGATTAGCGAGTCGCTCTCCCGCTTGCGACTCTTCTCTGACTCCGGGACTCCTCGGGGGGCGTGCAGCACAGGTGACTTGGCGCCCCCGGCAATCTGCGCCTCCATCTCCTCGAAGCTCCTGGGAGGAGGAAAGATGGAATTTGGATATCGCTGGTGGGCTTCCAAACTGTGAATATGCATCATTTCCGTGAGAGGCAACGAGTATCAACACCCCATCTGGCGAGCTTCCCTGCAGCGGGCAGCCCCCCTGGCCTGGGGAAGTGCTTGGAAAAAGGAAGAGTGGATCTACAGTACTGTGTAAAAATCTTAGGCAGCCAAAGAAAATGATGTATAAATGCTCTTCGTGTTGGTGTGAAACTGTGCTATTATGGCTGCCAGCTTAGTGTGTGAACTGAGCCGTCTCAACACCTCTGCTAAAATCACCCCAGTATTTCCAGCGGCCATCCAGTACTCCCCTATATTTTATGACTAGACCACTAGCACGCCGAGTGTAGCTAATCCATGCCTTATTGACTTATTAAATTAATTCATTAAATGAGCTGGTGGTGAAATGTAATAAAATCATGGAATGGCTGGGGTGGCGCTGGGGGGAGGTTTGGGAACTGAAGCTGTGTTCATCTAGCCATGCAACTAGATATTAGTGACTTTTTGAAGAATAGGAGAAACACTTACAGTACTGGTTTTTATTGTGTTATTCTTAATTTGTGTATATTCTAATGCTAAATTTTGTTTTTTTGCATTGAACAAAAGTGCACTTACTACCCATACAAATAGCTTTAAGCATTTCTTTTGACTGCCTAAGTCTTTTACAAGTTACTACTTTATATGTATATAAATACTAGGGTTTCTTCCCTTCAAAATATCCACCCCAGGGATGTAGCTAGTCATTCTGGGCCTCTTTCAGCCCCCCTGCCCCTCTTTCATTATATAACTTTATACTTTTACGGATTCCAAGGCACCCGAATCTGTCAGGGTATCAATGTCCCGCTGATGCCCCGGATCCTGAATGTTTGTCTGATTCCCTCACTTGGCTTTTGTGTACACAAAAAGTCTGTCACTCATCCTTGTGCACAACCAGAGGCAACAGCATATTTTGACAGTGTGATTGTTGACCTGTGTTGTATCGGTACAGTAGCTGTATAGTGTGTATGTATCTGTGTGTAAACAAGGTTAGGGTTAGTACAGGTAAATATACGGGTATGTAGTGGCCAAATGAAGCTTCATGAACCGTGTGCTGCATTTTCTGACACCACTAGATGGTGCTCTCTATTCAAAAGTGGACTCAATGCATGCCCCAAAGCAAATCAAGAACGCCATTCATAGAAATATAGAAAATGGTTCATGAAGCTTCATTTGGCCATCACCAAATACAGATGTATGTCAGAGGCATGTACCCTGTGCAAGGGGAGCTGGGCTCAGAGTTCCTTGACCGGGAGCCCTTGGTAGAGCTGTCTGTCACCGAGTCCAGCTTCAGGTAAAGAGATGGCTTCTTCCCAGAGGAGGCCTGGGAGACACATGGCTCCAGGTTATAGGTGCTTCTCATCCAAAGGGGCTAAAATGCAGCCAAGCCCAGACACACAGACCAGTCAGGCACGCGCAGACAGTCAGGCACGCGCAGGCAGTCAGGCACACGCAGACCAGTCAGGCACACGCAGACCAGTCAGGCACATGCACACGCAGACCAGTCAGGCACACGCAGACCAGTCAGGCACATGCAGACGCAGACCAGTCAGGCACATGCAGACGCAGACCAGTCAGGCACGCGCAGGCAGTCAGGCACACGCAGACCAGTCAGGCACACGCAGACAGTCAGGCACACGCAGACAGTCAGGCACATGCACACGCAGACCAGTCAGGCACACGCAGACCAGTCAGGCACGCGCAGACAGTCAGGCACGCCTGCATGTACAAAGAATAACATTGTAATGTCAGACTTATGCCACATGATATAAATACTCACTGGAGTGGAAGATCCAATCTTCTCCATGTACTCAATCTCGTAGTCTGATGACAAAAACAGAGGCACAGTAAATACCAATAGAAGCCTACAGGTATTTGTGCACAGTGGGATGAATGGAGGATGCAGAAGGAGCTTTAACATCAAGCCAACTTTATAAACACTTAATAACCACATCTTTGTGGGGGGAAGGGCAGGGCCAGAGTGGACAACTGGGACACTTGATTGATAGCTGCACTCATGATGTCACATGATGTGCCTGCGTCACTCTGTAGGTGCAATGAGGCCCAGTGTGGGTGCAGCTTCATGGTGCGTGAGATGATAGCTCAACGTATCTATCTGGCTCGTTTCAGAAGCTGTGTCTCTCTAAAGAGCTGAAGGGCCATTCTACAATTTTCAGAGTAGACTTTGCCAGTTTCAGCTATTGGGTTTTCCATGGTTAAATGCTAAAATGCATACTGACTTCTGCACGATACTGGTTGCTTTTGTTCACTTTTGCTTGACATTCTCAAGAAGCAGCAGCCATTCTGCAGAGCCCATGTTGTGTACATGTGCCCCACAGACCGATTTCCATCTCTGGGCTGTCATTTCAGGCACGAGCCTGGTTGGACAACTCACCAACTTCGAGCAACTTGGGCAAAACAAACACATATGGCCCTGCTGGCTTGCTTTTGGCCGTCGGTGTGTCTGTGTCCCGCACACGTGTGTTAACAAAGACACGCATGCATAAACACCCGGCAGAAAACATATGTATGACCGCCAAGACAGCTTCCTCCCTCTCTCAGACTTCTCTACACCCCCCACCATGTTTTTGTCCCATTAGCACCGTCTCATGAATAATGTATTGAACATGCGGTTTAATAAATGAGAACAGGATGGCATTCTGCCATTGCAGGGCACGTGCCAGGTTTGAGACTGCAGCGGAGCAGTGCATCATGGGGAGGGGATGATGTGTACACTTTTCAGCTTATCTGCTTTTCATATCAAAGAGAAAGTTCAGAGAAAACACCAATTTAACTTCAAAGTGGTTTCAGACTGAATATGCTAAATAGCAAATATTGTAAATTGTATCATATTAAAACAGGGTTATTAAGTTTGAATATATCTTCCCATATCATGTGCATATTATGCTTCTAATATCTGCTTTGATAGATCAAGAATTGCAAACGGTTATTAAATCCAAGCCCAGGGACGGTTCTAGAAACCCTGGGGGCCCAAGGCAAAAACTGGGTGGGGCCCTCCTACATACCCCACCCGACATGGTAAAATTTATGACCATTATTTTAACGTGATGTCTGAATTAATAATATCAACAAAGGAAATTTTAATAAACACAATTCTTTTATTTTCACTTTACTGTGAAAGCAGAATACCTAAATATAGCAGATTTGTCGTTGCAAAGTGCTACGTAATCGGCCGCCCTCAGGAGCCCCCTCCAAGCTCGGGGCCCCAGGCCATTGCCTGCCCTGCCTGTTCTGTGCCTGCACCTCTGGCTATGTCTGGAAGAAGATGGCATCTTGATACTCTCCCAGCTCACACATAGAAAAGCAACACACACTGCCCCCCCATCGCACCATGGGTCTGCGAAGACAGGCTGCTCTCGAAGTCAGTGAGGTCAGAGGGCTGGGGGTAATCCTGGGGGTCAGAGTTCAGCTCCACCTCCACTCCCTGCAGAGCGGCCCACTTCTGATTTGAAGAGGAGGCGAGCTTTTCCTCATCAGTGGCGTGTTCGTCCTGCGGGACAACGGGTGGTGTGTCATCAGTGGCACGGGCGGTGGGCTCCTGAACGTAAGCGTGGGGGGGATGAAGGGGAGTGAAAAGTGAAAAACACACAGGACACGACTGTTGGGGTATGGTGTGGAAATACAAGACAGTTGGCCATGTTAGAATGGAACATTACAAACACATAAAACACACGTACTGTAAGTGAACGTTCCATCTTTTATATTTAATAAAGGACATTTCACATAACAAACGGGCTAATAACATTTGTGCACAAGTGCAGACTATGACCAGGCCAGTCAGGGGAGACTGATAATAGAGATGGTGTAAAATGTGGATTGTAATGGTATCATTTCGTAAATGAACAGTGAGATGGAGAGGTAAAGAATCCTTCAGGCAGTGTTTCTCATCCTGATCGTCTGAGAACCCCTGACAGTCCATGTTTTTGCTCCCTCTCATGTGCCAAGGAGAGGGAGCAAAAATGTGGACTGTCTGGCAGGAAGAGGGAGGGAGCAAAAACAGGGACCATTTGGGAGTCCCTGTAGACCAGATTGAAGAACACTGCTTTAAGGAATGTGAGGAAAAGGTGGACAGACTTATGAATGTAAAACCCTGTGATGGATGGAAGGATGGATGGATGGATGGATGGATGGATGGATAGATAGATAGATAGATAGATAGGTTTTTATTGTAACTACAGGGATATTCAGGGTGCAGTTAGGCAGATCACCAGCCAAGTGCAGTCATGAGCAGATAACCGGGCAGACTGACAGGCAGGGAGGCATGATTACCTGGGATGATGTCTCAGATAGGGAAGACCTCTTAGGAGACTTCTTCACCCTAAATGTGTTACTGAGAGACAAGGGAGAAACATGGAAATTCAGAAAGGATCGGGGCAGACAGTAATAAATGATCCCAGAATGGACATCCCTCTGGACGAATCATTTTTTCATTCTGCCCTCAGAACATTTTAGTGTAAGTAAAACTCACACGAGCGAAGCGGACTAATAAAGGTAGGGGAGCTGATTATGAACCAGAGAAGTGGACAATCAAACACAGCGTAGTAAACTAGAGACCTGCTGGGTTTAGTCCATTAAATAACATTTTGAAAATAATGACCTGGTATGGTTATAAAAGCAGTGAACATAGTGGGAAGTAATAGCAAGTAATATTTGTTGTATAATGCAAATGCACTTTTTTAGAGCTGCCTGTTATCATCTGTCACAAATTGGTATAGTGTTACACTGTCAGTGGTGCTGACACACACTGCTGAAGCAGCGTAGAATTGTTTGTCTGCAGCATTTCTCAGAAACACCCTTTCAAATTCACATGGGCTGGTAACAGCAGTCAGTGTGGAGACTGGCTCCACTGGACAGCGGCTAACTTTGTGTCAGGTAGAGGTTTGCGTAGTGACTTCTCAGGGTCATGGTTACAGCAGAGTGTTAGCTGGTTAATCTGGGGTCACTGCCGTGTGTTCGACTTGCTTAGAGGAATAATGTTTGGAGTTCGATTGATGCTCAGAGAGATGTTCTATGAGTGAAACGCAGGTGGGATAATGTTACCAGACGAGTCACTATCATGGATCAGAAGCATTGGACATGCTCAAACTATCCACTGCTTCCATCCAAAATACATTGTGGTATATTCAGGTAGTACGAGAATCCTCAAGATGACCTCTCCAAGTGCCCCTATCCTGACTATATAAGCCAACCCTGACCTGAACAAACCTCACTCTGATCTCCCACTGCTTCAGGACAGCTCCCATCTACAGCTTTGCAGGACACTAAGGAATCATGGAGACCTGCTGCCATAGCAACAGGGGGAAAAAAACTGCCCAGAGAGCTCGTTTCCATCGCACGTCACCCCCTCCCCCACCACCCGAATATCTGCCCAGCCTGTCTCTGCAGCGTTTACAGTGTGCTGTTTCCATCCCATGCCTCTATGAGGTAAGTGTGAAATCCATAAGTGTGAACGTCTGACTAGTGTAATGGCAGCAAAGATGAAATGCATAGACAAATGCTTCGGCTGTTCAGCTTTTAATTAAACCAGTAGATTATTATTATTGTTGTTATAGATAGCAAACATCCATAGTGTAAATGTGTCTCTGTTAGCTGAATCACGTGGTAGTCATCTTCTTTGGAAATTACAGCGATAAATAGTAGCTGGAATGAGACATGGACTGATGGAATATGACCAGTAGAGGTCACTGTTGCATAGCCTGAAGGATCGCATAGTCTGGTGACACGAATACATCTTACTCCCTGGACATTTAAACACCACATGCTTGCAGGTAGGGCAGATCCCTGTCCAGATATTACCACCATTCACAGTGTGCATTTATCTGAAATCTTCCCCCCTCCCCTTAGTCATAAGCTGAAAAAGCAAAAGAAAAACAACTCCATAGAAAGTCTTGATGTGTCTAACAGAATCAGCAGAGAGCTTTAAAATGTTGTGTAAGTGGGTCTGATTACACCATTCTGAAGGAGAATACTTACTTACCATGCAGTTTTCAGTATCGCTTTTTCAAACAGAAAGCCTGTGTTTTAGTGGTGAGCAGGAGGTTGGCATGAGGTGTCAAAGGGAGCATAATGGCTTGGGGGGGCGGGGATTCTGTTAATAGGGACTGTCATTGAGGTTTACTAAGGTGACAGTCTAATGTGTTATGGACAGTGCTGTGAGTATATGCAGTAAACGCTGGGGTTCATCATTAAACATATCCCCCCTTGTTGTCTCTCCGCCACGCCCAGCACTGACTCCTCAAACCTGTGCAGATGTAACCCCTGACCCCATGTTCGTGTCTCGCTCAGCAGTGCTCCCAGAGCTGGCTGTCAGATGGCAGATTGCAGGATAATCGTGCCGTGGCTTACACGCCTCAGCGCCTCGTCTTAAAAAGGCAGACACTATCACCCAAATGGGACACAGCGGCCATTTTCCCTTCCCTCTCCTTCTCCCTCTTTGTTTAGGCTTTTGCTGTGTATCTCATCAATATTATGTTTAATAATATTAATCATGATCATCTTCATCATATATATAATCAGGAATGTGCCTGTTACTGGTTTTTAAACATAGCTAAAATATGGTCACCTAAATATGCAGCTATGATGAATAAGTAATTTTCTCATGGGAACAAATAAAGTCTGTCTGTCTGTCTGTCTGTCTGTCTATCTATATGTGGTTTGAATTAAATACATTCAGAAGACAGATGAAAAGCGATGTACAGCAACTGAACTATTTTGGATATATAGAGATTTTATTACATAATTATTGTAATGAGGAGAAATTACTTTTAAATATCCTTAGTATTAAGGCAAAATCACAACAAATAAGTGTTTAGTGAATGACACCAAGTAGCCACAATCCTAAATTCTGCAACTCTGTCATATTAGAAGATGTATCATTTTAAAGTATGCTGGAAATAACTCATAATGACAGACTCCTAACTGAACAGAGATTGTAATGAACGTAGTTACATGGGGCCTTTTCCCATATTTGTTTGTTAAAAGTGACATTTTAAAAGCTGCCGATAGTTTCTTATGCTTATGTTATGCTGTACGTTTCTTCTGCTGTGATCAATTTGGCCTGTGGAAGCCGTCCGCTGTCACTACTAAGACGGTGCTTCATCAGGGCTGGGCGCGCCTTCAAACCAGGCAGCTGCAGAATTTCCCTCCTTTGGTCTTCAGGGAGCAGCATGGGGGGAGAGGGTTGCGGGGGGCTCAGGCAGGATGCAGGGGTCTGTTTATATTTTTTGAGGTTAGGGGACAGGGGCTTACGGTGAGGACCAGGTGAACAGGGCACCCTAGCAGAAGGGAGACAATGCTGAGATTTATGTGTTAGCCGCATGAGTCGAAGTTATAGTCAAAATGATTTTTTTGACGTTTGCTCTGTGGGTGAGAGTTTGGACTTCTGTTGTACTTACAACAGACAACAAAGAGACGAGCCGTCGCCGAACACCCTGCGACGTGGAGATACGCAGACAGAGAGAGAGGTGACAGAGAGACAGACGGGGGACAGCACAGCAGGGACAGCGCTCAACACACCGTCACACACGCCGACGCGGAGGCGTGTGGCTCACCTCGCATGCACGCTAACAGCTAACAGATACAGACAGAGAGGTTTACACTGCGCTGGAACAGAAGCATCACACACGAGCAATAAAGACTACTGTTTAACAGACAGTTGTGTGTTATAGACTGTATCTGTGACATTATCCTACCAATAAGTTTTTCGGAAATGTGAGAAATTCGGGAAGAAACATCTTAAAGCCCTATATATGGCAACAAATAAGTAACAGGAATAATACTAGGGCTCTCTTGGACACTTGGTGAAATTTGTAGAAGGTTAGGTGATCATTGTTGCCAGGACAACAAGTGATAGATATTATAAACACAAAGAAAATGTGAAACATAGTTAAAAGGAATGAAGCCCCAACTTACGATTTTAAGGGTGCCTTCTTTTTCTTTGCTGGCTTATTCTGGTTGTGATCCTCAAGCTCTCTGATGCTGTCATTGTCATTGTCATTGGCAGGAACCTCAAACGAGGCTGGCGATGTCTTAGGCGGAGAGATCCCTATCTTACTGGAGGATCTGAATGGGTTGATGGAGTCATCAAAAGTGTCCGGGTCAAAGTTGTAGCTGGTGTGGGAGAGCTGCGGCGAGCTGGGTATCGCACTGCTGGAAGAAAAGGGGTTGAAGTTGGGGTCATCCCACTTGTTGGGGTCAAAATTATATGTGGCCTTAGGGATTGGCATGTCTTCATTGTTGGCTGTTGGCTGGGCAGGGACATTGTCAAGAGGCTCCTCGGGGGGTGGAGGCTTCCGCATCCCCAACTTTGGCTTCCGGAGGGGCATCTTGGCTCCTGGTTTCTTGCCCAGCTTCTTCGGCGGGGGCGTGGAGTCTCGCGGAGATTCCCCGCTCTCCTCCGAATAGTCGAACTCCAGCCGGACTGACTGGAGCTTGTTCAGGGGCTGCTCGTCGCCAGGGGTGCTGGTGGTGACGTTGGCAATGGTAGCGAGGCCAGGCACTGGGGGCGAGGGGAGGGGCAAGGCAGCAGGGTCCTCGGGCACAAGTGGAGGACCAACGGCAGATGTAAACGATACCCCTTTCCTACACAACACTGGGGAGTTGGCAATCTTACTACCTCCGCTTTGGAATGGGTCTATTCCTTCAAAATTGTCCGGGTCCCAGTTGTAGGATGCCTTTGGGAGAATGGGAGAATCTTCGTCTGGGACCGGGGGGAATGTGGAAGTAGGAGTGTGAACAGGGGAAGTAGGGGCTAGTTTGTTTAGTTCTGATTCCTTGTCTTTAGCAACTGGGCTTTCTGGGTTAAGCTTGGTCTTTCTTAACGTTCCAGCAGGGCTTGTGATGGCTGAGCTTCCCTCCTCCCCCTCCTCCTCCTCCTCCTCCTCCTCCTCCTCTTTGGGCAGTAAAGGGCTCTCTGACCTGGTCTTGGCCTTCTTCTTGGCCTCTGGCGTGGAGCTGACGGCTGTGCCTTCGATGGAGCTGGCAGTATTGGAGCTCTGCCTAGAGAGAGGCTTCTTCTTAAAGGAGGCCGACCTGGGCTTCTTGTTCTTGCGGAGCGTCCCCGGAGCGCTCTCTGTGCCGACGTTGAAGGCCTCAGCCCTCGGTTGGGCCGAGCTTCCCGGGACGCCCGTGTCAGACCCCTCTTCCGGATTTTCTAATTCCCCTGCCTGGAGGCTGAGGGACCGGGTTAGCGGGCAGCGGGCCTGGGGCACGCAGTCTGTGGACCGGCGCCTTCCGGCACCGTCGTCTTTGGCCAGCACAGGTGCAAAAGCAGAATCGGGGAAAGGGTCAGAGGCGAGCTGATCAAGGTTATAGGCACCGCTGCTGGCGATGGGCTTGTCCTCATCAAAGACGACCGAGTTCGAGCGGCAGGGGGGCTGGAAGACCAGAGGTTCTGAAAGCGTCTCGCTCAGGGACACAGACTCTGACACATGTGTAGAGTCGGAACAGAACCCTGGGGGAAACATCGTCATACAACGTAAGTCCATAAGAAAGACCCAGAAAGGTGTCCAGTCACATGCTTACTCAGAACAAAAGCCTAAATCAAGATGTACAACATTGCTGAACAAGATTTCCTGGTGTCCACTGGGACCTAGATTTTCCCTCCTCTCAGCATGACTAGTCAGAGGCGAACATTCCAGGTCCAGAAAGTAATAATCCAGACCAAGATTTTTTTTCAACCAACCAGTTTTGCACAAGTCAAAGTCACAGTCCTCAACTGTTTGGTTGAAACAAAATCTTGGTCTGGATTATTACTTTCTGGACCTGAAATTACCACCTCTGTGACTAGTTATATTTTACATGTATCTTTCCTACTGATGAAGAACACTGGATGATTGCACCTCTTTTCAGGCATAACTAGTTCAGTGGTGATCCTGGAGAAAAGTTTTAAATAGCACCAGGAAGTATCTGAACCACCTACTGTGCCGTTTGGCCTGGGGGAATGGACTAAAACTAATGGCAGTACACACAGCTCCTGTTATGGAAATATTGTTCATGAATATAACATCGAACCCTAGCAAAGATCTGTAGCCCCAACATGGATTCCACATCTTTCTTAATTCATTTATATTCTTAGAATTATCTAACTTTCCCAATTCAGATATCATTCTAGGTGGTGGTTTTAACAAAGTTCTGGATCCACTAACAGATGACACATCAGTGACCTTCTACAGAAATCCCAGCCACTGGCAACATATTGATTCCTTCATGATTAATAACTGTATCAGACGTAAAATAACCGATCCAGTCAGCTTTAGAACTGGATTATGTCCCCCATCAGTATCACATTGCAAACAAAATATCAGCTTCACCCCTCCCTAGATGATGCTTAAATAGCTCATTATCTAAAGACAACGGATTTCTCAACACACAAAAGAATTGAGAACTGCCAATATCAGTACCATCCCTGGAATATCAGCAAGCACACTTTGGGAAATCTCAGGAGTAGAAACAAGCATTTCTCTCCATTGAAGCTGCTGTCTTTGTGTGTGGTTGCGTGTGAATTTGAGACTACAAGTATGTGGGTGAGCATAGGTACGTCAACATCCATAGCAATACGTCTGCCAGTGATAAAACATAGCCAGTTGTTAGACATGACTAATTACAGTAACTAATGAAGACAGCATCACTAATTAAAATTTCCCCCATCATGTGATCTGTAATATCAAGCAGGATAAATCAGCCTTCAACAATCGAACAAAAGACTGGGGTATATCTGGATCAGAATCATTTATGCAACCTTCCCCATTCTTACCCTGTACATAGAAAGTAGCAATCAAATGAGAAAAAAAAAACTCGGAAAAAAGTTATTTTTTTCTCCCCTGGAATAAAAAAAGCCATATTGCGTAGCAGGGCTATTCAAATCACGGTCCTCGAGGTCCTAGTACTGCTGGTTTTCCAGCCTTCCTTCACCTGTCAGTCAGGTGTGAAGCCTCTGACCAATCAGAATCAGTAATTATTAAACTAACTACCTGGGAGAACTAAAACAGGGCCTGGATTTGGAATCGAGGTCCAGATTTAAAGAACTCGGCTGTATAGCGTCATTTAATCTGGCTGCAGTATTGTTTCTGTCCTGTAGAGGTCACTCTGAACTTGCTCTCTGTGAAGATGGATTGCAGTACAGCTGACTGACTTGATGCAATTCTTTACTAAAACACTGACTAATCAAGGTGTTTCAGCATAGAAAATATAGCAACACATTCCAGACATGGACTGTAAAAGAATGTGACAACGGGTGGGACAATGGGAAAAGTACAGTACAATGTCTCTTCATAGATTATCAGTTATGTCACCTCTTGGCCATGTTATGATAAGGAAGAAATGACAGAACAGTGGTTTCCAGGTATCTAGTGCTAAAATAGATACTGGGAGTTTGACCACCCGTGTGCGGAGAGGAGCCAGCTTGTCCGGGCCTGCGCTAAGCCACGTTCTGCAGTGTGCAATGCAGTGCCGGCTCACCCGGGGAAATCTCGGCTGCACTGTAGTAAAATATGCAGCAAAATCCGTTCCGTAGGACCTCTGGCAAACCTGGCACATCAGCTCAGAAAGAACTGAAAACGGCTCCCTGAACGAAGACTGTAATTTTGGGCTTAATGCGCCATGACGGTGTTGAATAAACACGCCGACGGGGTGAGGGCAGGCGGGCAGGCGGGCAGGCGGGTCTCACCCGTGTCCTGGGAGGACGGCTGCTGAGTCGGTGCGTCTGGCTCTGCTTGGGACAGAGGGGGCGTCGCGGCCTTTACCGGGGTGGTCGATTCAGGGGTCTCAAATGCGCCGTCCGAGTCGGAGCTCCTGGAATGGTGAGGAAGAGGAGGGGAGACTCGGCATCAGCATCTGGGCCGGATCGTCGTGCCGGTGGTCAGGGCTATCAGGTGCTGAGTGCAAGCAGACATACAAGTGCTAATGTATCCCAAGGCGGCTAATGCTAATCACACTACAGCAGGGCAAACGGCACAGCGGCGATTCCGGCTGCAGCCGGTCCCACAGCGTGAGGCGACACGCTAAACCGCACAAAACGTACACCTGAGTTGAAGTTTCATGACCATAAATGGAAGGTTCCGACTGCAGAGAGATTTCCAAAAGAGCTGCACATACAATAAATGAAAGAAAAATGGTGGAAAATTCTTATCATAGTCAGACAGGTCAGACAGAATTCATCCATGTAAACTTACAAAAGAATGAAGATATGTCACATGGTGAATTATAAGGACTATACCAATGTTTAATTTGTACTGAATACTAAACAAACTGATAATAGAATAAGATTTCTGGCTGAGCTCAGGTTTTGATCCATCTTCCTTGCCATGATAGCTAATCGGTCTTATTTGACCCCACAAAGCCCATCTCTCAAAGAACAGCATTGCCACACTGGCTGGACTGAAAGTATGCAATCACCCCACCCCCCACCCTCACAAGTCGCAATCGACTACATCTGCTATCGAGCACTCTGCACCAGCGTGGGGGGGGGACGCAGGGAGGGTGATCACACATAAAACCACATTTGAAACATCGCATTTGCATGCATTTACACAGCACTTAATGCAGGCTATTTTTACCACAACCCCCCCCCGCCCCAAATCCCCTTTGTTTTTTGCATTGTGGTTGTCGACAA
>JABFEB020000060.1:13665471-13684764 GCA_019775895.2 Stomatorhinus ivindoensis
GATAAAATACAGACAGATTAAACTCGGTCCCCCCCCCCCCCCCCCCGATGGGTTAACACAGCAAAGCAAGATGTAAGGACGTCATACATGTCAGTTAGAGGGACCTCTTGCCTCAATTCAGCCACCAAAAGGCCCAGAGGCAAGTGGGCCTTTCTGTGTGACGGAGAACGGAGACAAAACTCACCCGGCGCTGGGCAGCGGAGTCTCACCCCCCACCCATCCCCCGGAATGGCGGAGGGAGGATTCCAGAATGATGGGAGACCTCTCTCTCTCACGGCGCCACACTTAAAATACCAGGGATACTCCACTGGCCAGTCCTTCCCCTGCACCCCTCTCTCTCTCCCTCTCTCTCTCGCACACAAACACTTTGGAATCGCAGGCACGTGCACACTGCGACACGGTACTTGCTCACAGCGGGGCCCCTTCCCCCACCTGCACACTGCGACACGGTACTTGCTCACAGCGGGGCCCCTTCCCCCACCAATGACTTCATGTGAAACTCCTGCCGGAAGACACAGCCCTTGCCCCTTGTACACCCCGTCCCTGTGATCCCTAGCAAAAGGGGCAGAAGAAACCTTCCGGCTCGTGGGGTTAAAAGATCCAGTGATCCAAGCTGGTTGCTGATTTGAGGGAGGATTATCCAGAGAATTCAGAGACACACACCCAGAGATAACCACAGGCGAATAGCACTAACCTCACACACATCTTGTGTTTAGTCTGGGCTCTCGGCTGCCCACCCAGATCTCTCACCCCCTCCCTCCCCCTGCCTCCCCCACTTCTCTCACCTAGCCCCACCCTATTGCTTCTACAGGAAGTGATTGGACCGTCGGGGTGACGGACAGGCAGCAAGTGCTCTGAAAGCATGTGCTGTGGCTCTGGTGGGGGGGTGGGGTGTAAACCAGACGAAGAAAAAAAAGTGAGAGAGGAAGGAGGCATCAAGGTAGAGGACAGTGGCAAAGTTAAGGCGGAACTTTTAAAATGGCAGGAAATATGAGGTAAATGAAAAAGAATATATCCCACCATCCTTTAAGGCTGTAATACTAGCAGAACTAGTACACACACACACACACACACATACACAGACACACACATACACAGACACACACAGACACACACACACACACACACACACATACACACACTCAGGTTTGTAATTATATCTTTGGGGACTCTCCATTCATTTCTGTGGGGAAAACATGATGACTTTAACCCCTACAGAGCCCTAACCGTAACCTTAAGCAAACAAAATACAATAGTCTTTGATATTTTAGTTCTTTGATTGCAGTCACAGATTTTAAGTGAATTTTTTAGCAAATTTTCTGGAACAGGAAACTAGTCCCCATAATGTCCAAAAAAAAAAAAGATACCCGTTATGTTGTGGGGACATTTGGACCACACACACACGCACACGCACACACACCGGCATACCTATCTAAATAGGGACCCTCCATTCATTTCTATGGGGAAATCTCTAATTCCAAAATAGTGACCTGAAAAATGTCCCCAAAAGATGTTTCAGGCTTTACCGCACTTTAGGGACATTTTGGTGATCTATGCAAACCCCCCAACACAAGCTATTGCTGGGGCCTGAACGGCATTGACAGGGAGACAGCATGCTTGCGTGTTTTTAATCGAAGGCATTCCTCTGGACTCATGTAGGAGATACGCCTTCTTCCAGGAATGCTCGGAGGGTCCGTTGGGCTGATACAAGGAAGGTTTCGGACCATAATTCCCCACACCATAGTGTTATGATTACTGTTAGCAAATCCTCCGTTGCTACGTTTATCTTCTGCAAATCTCTGGCCTCCATCATGTATTGAAACATTCACAGTCCAGACATTGTAAGACCCAACCAAGAGCTGATACATTTAAATCTGATCCCTTCACTAAATGCGAACCACCTGTGACACATTGGCTTTTGGTCTTTGGGGGAATGTACTGGGATTTTCAACACATTCTCACCCAGTTAACAAAATCCATAATAAAACCAAGAACGACTCGATAAACCAACAGAATAAATATATAAAACAAAAACCACTGACCCTTAACAGCTCCTCTCTGTCTAAGTCTGAAAAGGACCGAAGCACTAACGTGATCTTATCATCGCTATGCGAACACTGCAGTAAAGAGAAGGCACTGCGATACCTGAGATCAGACTGGTCTTCCTCCTTGCCTTCTGGGGGCGCTGTTTCCTCATCGGCCTTACAGAATTCTAGGCTGGCTTGGGGTGAAGTTAGATGTTGGATAGGGCTGCAAGATAGAACAAACACTTGGAATCAACCTCCTAAAATGACAATTAATTGTAATGACCCCCCCCCCCCCAGCTGAAGCACAAGTAGGTGAGCAGTCAGACTGCGTCTAGATGAGGTTGGTCACACACCTGACGTCTTACATTTTCTGCTAATGTCTCAGGATCAGTATTCCATATGCTCTTTGCTCTTTTAATCCTGCGTTTATTTTAGTTTCATTCATGTTAAGTGTGCTGCACCCTCAGAAAAAGTGATGACAGGTTCACACTGCGCTCAACAGCTGGCTGTTTAGCCTTGCTGGGAAGCAAGCGTTTTACTGGGTTCATGGCCAATGGCTTAGGCTGAAGCAGCCAAGTCTTTTTTTTTTTTACTGAAAATATTAACATTAGAAACAATGTATGATATGAACTTCATGGCTTCTGTCTGTGGGACAAAGAACCTAGCTGACAAAAATCTGCTGTGAACATGTCTGTAAAGACCTATGTGTGTGATTCGCAGTGCTTGTGTGTGTGTGGGAGGCACTGTGAGGATTTCCAGGCACTGTTGTTCCCCCAGTGCTAAGATACCCCAATGTGTGAGAGTATGTCAATAAGCCCATTCTGCTCTTGGAACATCAGATGACGTTAGAGATGATGTCACTCCCTGGTGATAATGGTAATGATTCCATTGTCACTCCACCGTTTCAGCCAGAAAGAATGAGCTCCATTCTTTGCTGTTTCTCCACTCATATAAACAGCATAATACAATCAATACACCATAGATACATATCATTTGTAACTGTCACCTGTTAAACACCATGTTAGCAGTAAAAAATGCATTTTGATCAAAACGTTAATCAAAATCTTGTTTATGACCCCTGTGCAACATACATAACCCTGAATTTGCCTGGCTGTCTGTTGAGTCATTTCACATATTTACCATAGTTTTAATCATCACAGATTTTTACCACTTTATATCCGTCACTAGTTGCTAATCATGCCATAGTTGAGGCTATCCAATGGCTGTTTTAGAAAGCTTTATGTCACAAGGTTGGCCGCCATATGCGTGGACTGTCCCCGAATGGTGTATAATGGATATGGAACTGGAGAGGAACCAGTACAAAACGCACAGAGACTCACATGCATCCCTACCTTAAAAAATGCGTTACTATATAATTTCAGATCCAATTTTTGAATTTCCTTTTCACTGGCTACAAGATTCTTACCCAACAAATATAAATAATGAAGTTGCACACACTTCTCATACACATGGGTGTCTGAGTGGGCATCGCACGCACACACACACTTGATGTACACTACCTGTCATGGGAGACTTCTTCAGTGCTGCTGTGTGTTTGCTCCGTTTGAGAGACAGTGGTTGCTTCTCGCAGGGATCTTATCAGCCAGCCTGTATCCTCCGAGGTCACTCCAGCGTGCTGCTCTCCATCTGAGTCTTTGCTCTGACACACTGCCTCTGTCCCTAAGCCTCCATCTGAGTCTTTGCTCTGACACACTGCCTCTGTCCCTAAGCCTCCATCTGAGTCTTTGCTCTGACACACTGCTTCTGTCCCTAAGCCTCCATCAGAGTCTTTGCTCTGACACACTGCCTCTGTCCCTAAGCCTCCATCAGAGTCTTTGCTCTGACACACTGCCTCTGTTCCTAAGCCTCCATCAGAGTCTTTGCTGTGACACACTGCCTCTGTCCCTAGACCTCCATCTAAGCCTTTGCTCTGGCACACAGACTGTCTACCTGAGCTGTGAGCAGTGAGATGAGCTGCGTCTGGGTCAGCGTGGACACTGTCGCAGTCTGCAGCAATGGGCTCTGGAGGGGAGTCCGTTGCAAGCGGGGGGCCGTGTGCCTGTAGTGACGTCGGTGTGTCACTCGGGTGCAGATCCCCAGCCAGTGTCCCTGTGGGGACCGTGCCAAAGTCGTGCTCCAACTCTACCCGCATCCCATCAAACAGAAGATCCTTCTCTTCTCTGGAAGTAAGGATCTTGTTGAGCGCCACGCTGCTTCGGGGGCATGCTGAGAATGAGTGTTCTTCAGCTCCAGCAGGGACTCCCAACTCCTTTTCCTTCAATAATTCCTTATTTTTCTCATTGAGAGGCCCAAAAGCAAGCTGTTTCTGGGTGTCAGTATCAGTGTCCTGTGCAACCTCATTGCTGTATCTCACACCTTTTGATCCTTCGCTTTGATCTTTAACATCTGAAAAGGATCCACGTTCAAGGGACGCAGTGGGAGTACCCTGGACCTCTCTGTGTTGTCCATCCTTAGTAACAAGAGCTTGCTCATAACTTATGTATGCTTCCAGGATTGATTGGGGAATCACTTTGTTACTCTCTATGGAACTGTTGGCCTGACTGAACAGATGGCTGTCCTCAGATGATTCCGAGGCTGAACTCTGCCACCCTGTGGTGGCATTTTCTGGATGCTCCAGTTCCTCACTTTCCCTGGTCACCGCTGTGGATACAAGGCTGTCCACTTCTCCCTCAGCAGTAGGTCCACACGCCAGGTGTTGTGGGTCGCATGAGTTATAGGTTGGAAATATGCTCAAGGTGGGCTGGCTGGCAGACTTGTCTGTCAATGGTGGGACTGTAGGCCATTGCTCCAGATCTGAATGGGGTCTGTGGAATTCCTGAGCCGCACTCTGAATGTCGATACTTGCAGCAACTTGTTGTTCCCACATTAAATGATCTGAACAGGCAAGAGGAGCAACGAAATGTGTAGGAGGTCCCACAGGGTCTTGAAACAGACTCGTTGCTACGTTGTCCAAGACAGAAGCTGCCGCAGGAGAGCATTGAAGGGGGATCTCCTCGTGGATTGGTGCTGCAATGTCATGATCATGGGCTATGAGATCCCTCTGCTGAGATGTAGGTACAACAGCCACAGTGTCTACTTTCATGTCACATATAGTTTCTTTTTCTTTACAGCCTGGTGTCAGTGTGCCTCGATCATTTTTGTCCTGGTCACCTGACTTTGGAACAGATCCGGTTGAGATTGAGAAATCCGGCCCCAGGCTTTGCTCTGGCCCATTCTTGCTCACTATATCCTGAGTGGAACCAGCAGAGACCATATCTGATGCATCTGTGCTGGTGCTCCCTTTGGCACCACTTCCAAATGTATCAAATAGGTCTGAGACTGAGGGGCTGGATTGAGCGCCACCTAGTGGGGCTTCGTTAGCCCTCCTTGGAATCTGCTCCCTGGCAATGCTGCCCTCAGCACATTTCAGGGCTGCTGCATTCCTGAACTGCTCCTCCTCCTCATGGAAGCCTGGCACACCTTGCCAGTCGTCAGCGGAGGGTGTGTCACGCTCCTGTGAATCTTCGCCACCGCCTGCCTCCTGCTGCTGCGGAGGCTGGGAGGTTTTTGGGATGGGATCCAGACTGGACTGGCTCATAGCTGAGCTTCCTGCCCACGTGTAGTCACCGACATGCTTTGAGGACGTTTCTGTCTCTGTTATCGGGAAGGATTGGTTCTGATCCGCAGACAGATGTAGCCCCCCGCTTAATCCTACATTCCGATTTAATGGGTCTTCAGACAGCTCCATGCTAGCTGAGACTAATCCAGGATCAGGGCTGTCTTCATATTTCTCCTGTCTGCTTGTTTCTTCCTGTTTCTTCTGCATGGGAGTTTCATGTATAAGCATTTCTCTCAGGAGCACTTCCGTCTCTTGCTGTGTGTAATCTTTCCCTCCATAGTCTTCCTCCTTGTCTTCCTCTGTTTGGTTACCGGGGGTTACATATGGGTATCCTCTAGACGTGAAATCAAGGCCAGTGATTGGGGGTTTGTGTTCAGCACTGCCGCAGCATAGCATGCCACTGCGTTCAGGCTGAGCACTTAAAGGTTCTGCTTTAAGGTCAGAAGCGCTATTAATTTTTTCAGCGTTTGATGGCAGAGAATCAAACATTTTAGCCTGATGGAGAGGCTTGGCTGCTGAGACCTGCCCAGTTTCGATGGGTTCAGGCTCCCCGAGGAGCACTTTGGCTTCATCATCTAGCGTCAGCTCAGACTCCACTGCACGATGAGTTTCAGAACCTTCTTTGGAGGCTGGCACATTGTCATGTGATTCTGATAAAACAGCATTTTCGGTGCTGGATTCAGAGGGCCGGGCTGCCATAGACTTTGTGTCCAGTGCAGCAAGGTTGGATGCAATTGTTAAAAGAGATTCAGATAATATAGCCTCCGAACAGGAAGGTGAAGGGGCGGCATCCGCTGCCAAGTCCATGGGAGGATTTGTGGAGCCAAGTCCGGATAACTCACTTGTCTCAGTGCCTGCTTGTCCCACACCCCCTGTATCACAGATTGCTTTGTTTGTCGCATTGCCATCATTAATCTCGGCATTCAGGCAGCCATCATTTTCCACTCCCTTCACCTGAGTGTCTCCTCGTTTTGTAGTAGGAGGACACGAGAGAGGAGCCACCGCACTTTGATGCATCTCTACAGTGGATTCCTTGCCGCCAATTATCTGTTGATCCTTCTCCCTTCCTTTTAAGGTTCTGTTCTTTTTCCCATCTTCCATCTTGTCTATGTTGACATTATTCAGCGTGGGAACAGCAGAGCAGATCTCCTTCCCGACCTGATCCTTTTCTAAAGCTATATTAGGGTGGTCTGTAGTGGGAGCTGTGGCAGCAGGTAGACTGATATCCATCTGTGTTGCTGCTGTTTGAGTAGGGAATGAAACTGTATCTCTATATTCATCATTGGTTGCTAGGTCACCATGGGAGACAGCAATGGGGATATTGACATCAGAAACCCCCTGAGACCCACTCTTCCCATTGGCCATATCTGATGAAAGGCTCATCTCTTCCTGTGTTGTCCTCTCGTGTTCATTTCCAGTCTGCAGAATCATTGTTGGTTCCCAATCATTGGTTAGCTCCCTGCGGCAGAGGAGAGGTCCATGTGAGCTATCAGTGACTGAAGTAAGGGCATCAGCTTTTACTCCAATAGATTCTGTGTGGCCTGACTCTAGATGCATTAAGACAGGAGCCGCTGCATTTGCCATTAAATCTGTGAATCTCGCAGGATCAGAACTGCAATCTTGGAGTTTGATGGGTCTGTTTTGCGTCAGAAATGGGTTCTGTTCTCTTGGAGTTCCAGGGAAGTGGCTGGAGCTCACGCCTAGATCCTGGTCTTCAGTTAGGGCGAGTGAGACCTTCTCTAATTGACTTTTGTAGTCATTCTGAGTCACGGGAGAAGCATCGTTCGGCTGTGGGGCATCTGACGATGCTGCAGGAGCAAAACCCTCAGGCTCCAGGAAAGTGTCAGGCACCCCCACTGAGATGGTCAACTCCTCCTCCCTGCCTTTCGACCCTAATACTCTCAAATTTCCTGTGATTATTTTCGGTGGCTCCTCCACAGCAGCTGACACAGTCTTCCTCTTAAAATCTTCTCCACCTGTCTTTGTTCCCTCCTCAGTTCCTTCAGTTTCCATGGCCTTTGCCCTTTGACCTCCCTCCTCCTTTGCCTCTGTGAGGTCAGCTCCCTCACACTCAGCTGTTACTGAGAGACCAAAAGCTCTACTCTTTGTTTCTTCTTCCACAAGTCTTATAACCCCTGAGACCATTTGCCTGTCAGTATTCAGTGAAATGGCTTCATCTGACACCTTGGCTGGATCTGGCTCTGCATGCTCCATAGAGATATCCTTCACGATATCATGCTTAGTCTTCTCCTTGTCCTCTACTGTTTCTTCCACCTGGCTGTCTTCCTCTGTGTGCTTAGTGCTAATGTTTGGTAGATGTGCTGCTGTAGGTGGCTGCATCTGGGGTTGCACCAGCACTGCATCTGCCTTGTAGTTTAGTTGGTCAGGTTCCCTCACCTGTGCCATTGTAGTTATAGATGTTGGGGGCTTCACCACCTCTGCTTCAAGGCCTTTTTGGATGGACTCCCCTTCAGTTCCTGGTCCTACTGGCAGCTGTTCCACCATCACCATAGCTGTTTCGCTGCTTCGCTGGACAGGTTCCAGTTTAGGCTTGCTGAGAGAGGCTAGCAGATCTGCTACAGTTTGAAGTGGTTCTACTACCTGTGCATGATCCTTGTCATGACCAGCAGCTTGTGGATCTGTCACTGTATATGGCACAGGTGGCGTTTCTGGCTTCTTGAGGCTGAAGAACTCTGGAAAGGTGAAGCTGCTCTCCACCACTGGGTGGTGCAGGCTCTCCTGCACAGTCAGGGGAGGCAGGGAGGCGCAGCTGCCCACGGCTGCTGACGTTCCATCACATGCTCTCTTCGTCAGACCCCGGTCCCCTTGAGTCTCTGGGCCTCTCATGGCGCCCGCCTGGCCTTTGGCACTGTCCTTCATCGAGTGTGAGTTTACCCCAGAGTGATCGATTCCTGGCTTTGCAGGGGTCTCCCTGGGCCCCGCTCTCTCAGTGGGTAGTTCACCTTGCAGCCAAAGATGCTTGATGCTAAAAGCCTCCTTGGATTTCTCTGGGCTGTTGCTGTTTCTTAATTCATCCACCTCTGTGATGCTGGAGAGCTGAAGTAGCTGGCTGACAGCCGGGGGCCTTGGTGGCAGGGCAGGCTGGATGGGGGGTTCTGGAGCCGAGTCTGGCCAGGTCTTTCCCAGCTCCGTGTAGTTGCTTCCTATCAGCACCCCCACCGCCTGCGCTTTGATGACAGCTGCTTCCGGAGGCTGAGGAGACTCTTTCGGTGGCTCCTTTTGCCGTCCGTCCGTTTGAGGATGCAAGTCCCCTCTGTTCCTTTCTTCCGTGGGGTTAGTGGGTCTTTTTTGGGTGGCGGGCCACGGGGGAGGGGGAGAATGTGTCTCCGGAAGAGCTGGCGGACGCAAAGCCCTTTCTGCAGAGTCGCTCTCCGGCAAGCCGGCGAGCTGGCGGCTGTGCTGCGGCGCGGAGTCGCTGACGTCAGGGGGCGGTCCGGCGGCGTGACGTGCTCCGGCGAGGAGTTCCGGCTGCTCCTCTGTCCCCGTTGCCCCGCTGCCAGGCCCCACTGCTTCTCTGAATGCAATGCGCTTTCCTCCCCTCTCCTCCCACTCTGTGCCGCCTCTCTCTCTCCCTCTCGCTTCCTGGCAGTCACATTGTAGTGGGCCAGGCAGCAAAACGTCAGTCTGGTCCTCCAGACAGAGAGAGTCCCTCTCCCTCCCCCCCTCCCCGACGGGCGAGTGAGCACTGCTCCCTGGGGAGCTGTAGGCAGCCCCGCCCCCTCCCTCCCCCCCCTGACTCTCAGCTGAGCTGTGTGGCATTTCAATGCAGCTGCCCAGCAATGGTGCGCTGACACGCTCACCAGCCCCTTCCGCCGGGGCAGACGAGTGGCTGGTCTCGGGCGAGATTGATGACGGCTTCACAGATCCGGCAGCAGTGATTTCAGATGCTTCTGCTGCTGAGTTCCGAGGAGAAATTAATTCCTCTCTCCTTGCTGCTGCTGCTGAATTGGCTGCCGTAGCCGTTCCCTTGGACGAATCGCATCTCTCCTCCGCCTCTCCCTCGCCTTCAGGCGCCGTGGGTGTTGTCAGTGGCAACGAAGCGGCAGCGGCCGTCAAAGCCTCTCCAAGGACACTGTGTGCCCCCATGCCTCCCTCGCCCTGAGGTGGACACTGGTCCACATGGGCTCCCATCCTTGTTGTCACACCAGAACTCTGGTCCTGTCCAGCCCCAGACAGGCCCGGGTCGACAGGCACTAGCTCAGCAAATGTCTCCAGTGCATTTTTGTCATTTTCACCCCTCCCAGGGGGTGAATCTTGACTGCGGAGTAGGGCTCCAGCTATTGATATCAGATTGCGGGTGCCATCTGCCCCACCACAAGAGGACTGCTGCTCAGATCCCTGGTAAGGGGGCAGGCTGAGGGCAGGTGAAATCACCAAGGCAGTAAAATTATCCGGCCCAGCCTCAGGGCCTGCTGGTAGGTGGCAGATGTTTGACTGTCCCTGGAGGCTCAGCTGTTCCTGGTAACTTGACCACTCTTGGGGCGGCTGTGCCTTCCACTCAGCCTCTGCATTTGTTGGCGCATTTAACTCTTTCCATGTTTCTAAATCCTTCTCCGTTGGTGCATCAAATTCTCCTAGTGAGTTCCACTGCTCCTTTATAACTATCCCCCTGTCTGTATTTGAGCTCAAACCTCTCTTTTTTTCTGCCATTAAATCTGTTCCTATGATCCTCTGTAAGCATAGGCTTAACTCAGTGTCAGTGACTGTCCCCGCTCTTGTCCCCGTCAGTGCGTCTGTCTGTGATTTTAACTCACATGTGTTATTAATCTGCATTTTTAGCTCAGTTTCCGTATTTGCTTTCATCACTAACCTAGTCTGTGTTTTCTCCTTGCTGCCTGTGTGATCACGCATGATTTTTTCTCCTCCTGTGTCATTATCTGGCTCCGGCTGTGGGAGTGACAGTAGGCCCGTTCTCGCTCCCCCTTTTCGGGGCTCCTCCGGTGAGCCGGGTCTCATTTGAGGCATTGGTTCAGTCACCGCCTCAGCCTGCGGTCCCTGTGCCTGTGGCTCAGTATCTGCATGGAAGGTGCTATCTGAATCCCGCCTCCTCCCTTCCCACGTTTTTACACGCTCCTTCCTTTGCAGGTCCCCGCTAAGATCTTCCTGTGCATCTTCCCAAGTATCAAGGCACATTTCATCTCGCTGGTCCCTCTGGGGCACCGCCTTTGTGCTCTCTGTCAGTTTTGCAGGGTCCCAGCCCTGCAGCACATCCTTAAATGCCCCCACCTCCATTTCTGTCTCGTCTGTCAACTGTGTCCATGTTTCTGGCAGAATGTCTTCATTTTGAAGATCTAGGTTTATCTCTTGTTTTTTCACATAACCTGAATCACACAATGTCCCTTTTAATAAATTCATAGTCGACTCTGTCATTGTCTCTCTCATTCGACTTCCTGACTCCTTATCAATTTCCATGTCCCTCGTCTCAGCCAGAGAGTGTCCCTCTGTCTCACACTGTCTCTCTGTATCCCGGGCAACAACTTCTGGTCCATTGTTGAGAAGATACACACGTTCCTCTGTTTTTTTCTCTGCCAACAGGTCTGTGCCCACCCCGGATTCTATTTCTTCTGTGAGCTTGGAAGGCGTTGAATAAATTAACGTCATATTTTGGAGATGCATTAGTCTCTCTGCTGAGGAGGTGTTTGGCATTATGTCTGTTTGTGTAGTTTTAAAAGAACCTGTCATCTCGTGCATCTTTATCTCGAGTTTGGTGTCACTATCTGTTCGCTCTGGCTCTGTGAGAAAGTTTAGCTCTGACTTTTTGCTGGACAGGCTGGAATCCCATGGGGCTGCTGCACCGATGTCTGCCTCTTCTTGCTCTTCATCCCTCTCGCTCATGGTGCCCATGATGTAGTCTCTGAAGCTGAATATCTCTACTGTCCCCTGGCTACTTGGCTGTGTGTTTATGATCCCCACTGCCATGGGAACCTGTGCTGGACCGGGATCAAGGAGGTGGACCTCATCGGGGAGATGGGGTGACCGGGTGTCTGGCTCAGGATTGTGGGGGAGGGTGGACGGGGGTGGGGCCAGGTCTGAGGCACCGAAGTCTGGGCTGTCGACATTGGAAAACGGAAGTGAGAATCTCCCAATGAAAACACGGCAGAAGTTTCCAGATGCCAGAACCCATGCACAGACAAGCACCACACTCTGCACACGGCACACGCAGGCAGGACCAGCTCCGTTCCATCTCAGATGGGGGCGTGGCACTTCCATGCAGGCACATACCCGCACTTGGAGCTCCACACATGGCACACGGGCTGCTGAGTGCTTCGGAATGAGCCGGAAACTCCGAGAGAGCTGCATAGCCACACAGCTCTGTAAAATGCACCTTCTACTGATGCCTGGGCAGATATTAACTCACACGCTAAATGCAAAACAGTAGCTGCATGCTGAGCTCTGGGGCAGTTTTGCAAACCGGTTCTATCTGGCCCACACTGTTGACTCTGTTCATTCATTTAGCATCATCCACAGGGGGCCACTGCCTTTTCTTTATTTTTTCATTCACAGAACGCAATTTTTTGGTCTTTATTTTTGGCGGCGTCAATCATTTTGACTACAGGGAAGGATGACATTGGGGCCTCCCCGACCTATCAGCTCACAGCCTCATTCCACACACACCTCTGTGGCTGACCACTGCATACTAAATGTGGAAGTAGCAAAAAAATAAATATTACAAAAAGTAAATTGTTTTAAGTGAGGGTGTGTGTGGGTGTGAGTCTGATATAATCTTTCACTCAGTGCCAGCTGCCAGCCTTTGGCTCTGGACGGCAGCTTTTGCCTGGACTCTGCGTGGACTTCTACCTTCAGCTTCCCCCGCACTGCAGCAGAAGGAGTTTGACACAGGTGCTTGCATGCTGAACATCAAAGGCATTCCCAAAATGCACCCGTCCACAGTATGGATATCTCCAGACTAACCACAGACCCAGTGATCCTGTCAGACTACAATCACACACATCTGTTCAGGATCAAACATAGTCTAACCCAAAATGGTTTATTACTGAACAATTTCCAACAAAAATGGCCCCGCTGGTAAATGTTCCAGGGTGCAGCAACATTGCTGTTTTTGTGCTTTTGTTTGCTCGTCCAGTGTCTCATGTGGGTTAATAAACTGGCCTGACCTACATTGACATCTACACGACTCCCTCTGGCACAGAACCTAGATCTCACAAGTGTGAACATGAAGGACCAACATTCCTTAACTGCCTCTTCCGAATGAACTGCAGCTCGCTACAGGAATCCGATATCCCTCTTTCCCTATTTTCCATAGGCCCGGCGCATGCATGACTGAGTCTTAATGGCATACTCCACCAAACACAGAGATACTGTTTCTCCCGGCAAACGCCTTTTCCCTGAATCACAAAGTACATCCCTAAATAACCACAAAGAGGTTATTGAATGGCACAGATTAAATATCATGATGTAAACATGAAGAAAAATTGAATAAATTGAATTAAATGTGTGACTGACTGCCGCAGGAACCCAACCACAGGTTCCTCCACCCGGTTTTTCTAATGCCTAAACACTCAAAATCTAATGCATCCAAGCATAAGCATTCTTGCTGTACTGTCCTGCTGTATCACTTCATGAGCCTGTTCCCTCATAGCCACAAAGGCCTTTTCTTCAGCAACAACGACAGTCACACACAGCATTTCCTGGTGTGAATAAAGCAAAATGAAACCTGAGCTGAGCCCAACTCTCTGAGCTTTGCCCCACACAGGTGACACTCCGACCAATGCAAAGAAGTGAAAAAGCATTTAAAACAAAGTAATAATAATAATAATACATACATACATACATACATATATGTAGCCATTTCATAGGTGTTATATGACAGTCAGAGAACCTTCTGTACCAAAACAATGATTGCAGTATGGAATGTTCAAGATATGGCAATGCATGTTTCTTCTTGCATATTCACATGCCTCAGAATAAGCAGCTAGTGTCAGCTAAATTTACGCTAACCCATCTAGGGCACCCCTTTGAAGATTCCTATTTTATATAAGCCAGCTGTCAGATACAATAAAATTCAGCATGAATACGCAGCACAAACATATATGAAGGGATGCTACACTGCATTAGGCAAGGCTTGCCAAAGCTGTAATCGTTAATTTTTGGGACAGGCTCCAGCAGGGAAGCTAGACCCCACAGACCCCCCCCCAACACATGCCACACAGCAAACGCAGTTTTAAGGCCGAGAGCAAACCTCACGCTGCGGTAACAAATAAGTCCAAGGCAAATCCAGAGCCACACGCAGGCCGCAAGAGGAATCACTGCAGATGCAAGAGCAGAGAAGGGGGCCTCGTGCGCGTTCCAAACATCTGAGGCACGACAGGCGAGGCACAGCGTCAACCCAGAACACCCACTCTCAGAACCACAGCTGATGCAAAAAGAGGAGTGTGGCCAGCTCGTTCCCTCCCACCAGAGATGGTTCATGACAAGATGGAATTGTAAACAAACGTGACTGCTTAGAGTTTACTTCCTGGTATCCCATGATGCAATGCACATAAATACATAATTCTAAGCTTAAATGATTGCATTACAAAGAACACCTTGTCTTTGACCATCTTTGCTGTCACACTGTCTCCCTGCAGGGAGATAGTTCTTGTCTGATACCTTTTCATTAATCCTGCAACCTGGTGACTTATTTCCATGTACTGTTGCAACCCGGCCAGCAGGGGGCTCCCCTCTGTCACCTGCTCACTCTTCATCTCATCTGAGTTTACCTGCGTCCTGTCCACACACACAGACACGCACAGTGAAGCTTCAGCTGCCGCCAGGGTTTCAGCACATAGACCTTTAATGACTTCAGGCTTTTAAAAAAACTTTTTTTCAGTCATGGCAGCATTCTTAATATTAGCCTAGTTTGCACACCTCAAGATACAGACACCGTTGTAGTCCATGTTCAGAATTTCACTTTTTACTTCCGTCTTTCTGAGACATGCACGCATTTGTTTTCTCTCTGGAGTGTGTGTGTGTGTGTGTGTGTGTGTGTGTTAGCAGTGCTGCAGTGGACTCACCTGGTCACCTGTTAGCACTGTGTAAAATGTGTGAGCCTCCCGTTTACACCCAGTGACTGTTTCCTTCTTCCCAAATTTCAAATTATGCGCTATAAGTATGCTTTAACACCACCCTCATCCACGCCTAAACCTTCCCAGTTAAACTTTGGCTCTTTTTGGAATGTGACACCACAGCGGTCATTCAGAACAACTTGAGAAGCTCAAAAAAAAGTGAAAAGTCTCTTTCTCTGCCTTTGACCCCTTGCCTTCCGTCTCTCCCTACAAACAGAGGGTATGAATGGGCCATTTTCTGTAGCCTGTTTGCTAAGCATGATGGGGCACTAATGACCCCATATCCACAAAGCTGAATCAGACACAGTAAACTGCAATAATCTGATTTTGAACTAACAGAGTCAAACACGGTGAATTGATCTTTCCTGTTTTATCACTGAAATGTCTGTGAAGTGGTCTAGCTTGTTAAAGCTCTGTTGTGACAGCATATATGTTTTCTGTACTGACATGAGTAATCACAAACATGTCAATGAGTAACTAATAACAAATGAGTAACTGTTGATAAACATTAAAAACTCACCTGTATACTTTGTTACTTAATCGAGGGAAAAACAATAATGCTGTTTGGAAAACATATTTATTCATGGTTATTTAATAAAAATAGCAATGGAGAGCTTCTTTAAAGCAGTTTAATTTTAATGTTCGGTCAACCCCAGGGTTTAACCCATAGGAGCAGATCAGCGTCTGAGTCCATCTGGACATCTGTCATTTGTAAAACCCACAGGTGGTCCCCTACTAAAGCCACACACACGCTCAAGCTCACAGAAGTACCGTGACGCTCTCTCCTCTGGGTCATAAATTCACCTCTGCTGTGATGTGTGGTAAACGCAACCGCAGTGCTTGTGCGGGTCATTTCCTGTGTGTAAACAGCTGGTGGGAGTGACGTATCTGAGAAAGCTTCTCGGTTTTCATTTCTGGGTTTTGTCTCAAGACTGGTGGCCTTTATACCAAGTTGTCCGACGCTTGGATAGAGGGCCGGAGTTTGATACCTGGGATCAGTGGGCGTGAAAAGTATGTCAGAGAAAGCACAGTCGGCCGTGTGGGTAAAGGCCGGCACCTACCTGAGGGACGTCTCCCAGCCGAAGAACTCGCTGCTTAGGTCGGTGCTCGGCAGCAGGTCGTGGGGGAACAGTAGCTCGTCCCTGTCCTCTTCCTCCTGCCCGCTCACCCCCTCCTCTTCCTCTGTGGGATGTGGAGCTGTCGAGGGCCCGTACCCCGGTCCCGGAGGCACCTGCACTGGCTCCGCTCCTGCCTCACCGTCCTTATTTTCCTCTGTCCCTCTGGAACCTTCAAGTCGGCCTGTAACCTGAGCAGCAGAGCAACAGCACAATTAGAGAGACACCTTCCCAGGAATCGTAGGCCGTCTCCGCAAGCAGGCCCCCTCCGCCTTACCGACCCACACGCAGGCTCATCTCCATGCCCGGCAAAGGGCACTATTTACGAAGCACCCAGTCGAAGGCCAATCAAGTGACAGACGAGGAGATTAAACCTCTATCATCACTTTCACTTCGCATTCTTTTGTTGCAGACCGCACAACTCAGCATGAAGGCGTATGACTCACATTCAAAATGCCTGATTTGATCGACATAAGAACCCATTTTTATCTGCCAGCAGTACAGCAAATATACAGGAAGACTGGCCAAATGAGGTCATGTGTGGCAAGTATAATCATAAATATTGTTTAAAGAAGGAAATGTTTCCACTAATAATGTGTACAAAATCCTACACAGAGGTATAATGGCTCAGTAAACTGTAGCACTGTGGCCTTGCACCATCTGAGCTGAAGCTCCATTCTTGCCCCCGGAGTTGTGTGTGGAGCTCTCCAGCTTTCCTCATTCTTGCATTGTTTTTTTTTTTCTCGATGTCCCTGCCTCCCCCCACTCCCACACTCCCCCCACTATCTGAATCCCTGTCAGAGAACATTGTCAGTGTCTGATTGTGACCGTGTGCCCGGTCCAGCATGTTCCCTGCCTGAGATTCCAGGATCACCATCACCCTGCACTACGGTTAGGGAAGATGGATTGATGGATGAAATCGAATCCTCTCCCAGGCTGGATTGGCCAAGCAGACGTGTGTGGCATAATGGATGGGGATGGTGAGGCACGGATGCCTTTGGGAAGAGCCTAAATTACATATTTTACTGGGTCAATATCACGCCCATGTTAGAGGACTGTGGTGTCATGGGAACTGCGGACAGCAACGGCAGCCCCTGCAGCAAAAGGAGACCCCGACTCCTGTTACCAAGCACCTAACTGCACAGCCACGACTAACAGAGGGCTGTAAACAATGCTGCAAAGTATCCAGGTCCAATCATGTCTGATTGTGTTATAATAATGTTGCAAAACAGGAAAATCTGTGTAAGAGTCCTGCTACACAAATAAACTGCACACTTCAATTAAGCTGTTGTTACATGCTTCGGATTATTTTAAAACAATACACTTTGAATTATACTGCTAAAACAAATTCGAATGTGTTTTTGTTCCAGGCAAGTATTTAATTCTTCAATTGTACGGCCCTCTCACTCACACACTCAGCAAACATGTTGAATACCAACCAGGGTTGGGGCCATTCCGGAATGTATTCATCAATTCCTGTGCAAATCAGGAAATGGAACTGGAGTTGGGATTGGAAGAAAAAAATTCCTGATTTAGACTGGAATTGACGAATGAATTCCGGAATGGTCCCAAACCTTATCCCAAACTTAGCTGATCATTACTGCCACTGTCTAATATTTCACAGAAAAACTGGTGTCACAGGGGAACATAATCACACCCTCCCTCAAAAAAATCTAATGACAGATGGAGGGCACTAAACGCAGTACATGCACTCAGAAAGTAGCCGCTGGGGTATGTGAGCTGTCATGGGTCATGTTACTAATACACAACCTGGCACACATTCGGAACACTGCCCTTCAGCGCTGGGATGAGCGGGGATTGCCCCAGTCAGGAGCCCATCGATCGAGGGGAAATGGATCCATGCGTGCACAGCCCACCTCACGCACAGCTATAAGCAGTATTTACGAAAAACTTCCACCCACTGGAAAATAACGCCATCGGGGTCAGAAATACGAATACCCACAGAACAAGAGCTGTTTAGCAGTTTCACACCTGGGCCAATAGCAATCAAGCTGGCTGAGCTAAAACACACATTACCGGGTACTGGACATAGAATATGGAAACGCACATAACACAAAGCCTTGATATTTCATTTCACAGCACTACAGCAATGCTTTGGTGTGATTATCTGCTGTTTGTACAATTTCTATAAAATGATCCTTTCTGAAAAGTACTCACATTAGTAGTGAAATATTCGTATTTTTCTTATAGTGCCAGTTTGTCTGTCATATTTAATGGAAACTTGAGCAACGTCCTTTGTTGTCCCCAAACAACAGAATCTGGTTACAGCTAAAATCACTTCAAAGGTTCCCATTATTGTCCACTAAGGTTCTGCATGGGCGCTTTTGTGGTGAGTCTCCATTAATGTGTGAAAAGAATCAATGAAAACGAATGCATCCTTATCCTGTCTCTCACTCCCTTTTGCTAATTTTCTTCTTTATTTTTCTTTCCCTCTCGTAATATTTCTCAACTGGCAACTCCAAAATGTTGCATTTTTCACAACCCCAGCTCTACACTAAAACCTTTCACACTGGGACATGTCTCATTTTACAAAGAGATACTATCGATTTCACCCCTACAAGAATTTGTAACTTGGCTAAACATTGTTTTGCCCCTCAAAACATTCACTAGTCACCATAATTCTACCGTGATAATAACAAAGTTAACAGTTTGCGTGTAACCTTCAGTCGCTCTTAAGAAGAGTTTTCTTTCCATGCAAATTATTTTTCCGTGTTAGAAAGTTTAGGTTCATTCATGCCTAAAGGACAATTAACAACACAAAAGCAGAAGCTCATCAAACGTTTTCAGGCCCATATATAGGTGAGCTTGCAGAAGTTGACCAGAGCACAAGAGGAAGCACGGCAACATCAGCCAGCAGACTTCACAAGCGTCTGATATGAGCGAGCTGACTGGACTTCACCTGCACGCTTAGAACGTTTGCTCTGGGTGCAAGAGACCTGCATGCACTCCAGGAAAAGGTCCCTGAGGAAAGAGATGGATCAACCCACTCCTGGTAAACAAGCAGCCATGACTGTCCTCTACACACCTGTGGATCCTTCAAGTGAGGAAGTCTTGCTCTGCCTGGAGACAGACGCTCCCAAAGCCACAGCAGCCCCGTGACACTGAAGCACATGAACTGTCCGAACCTCACTCACACCGGGAGACCCTGCAGCTTACACACCAGAACCTTCTACACGTGTTGGTGTTTGCACGCCACGCTTCTCCTCACACTTACTATGTCACTGCCCTTAAGGAGTGACCCCGCTCTTACCGGCCGGCTCAAAGCTCGCGACGGCGCCTGTAGCTGCTTGCTGCCCCAGCGGACTCCCTATTCACCCCCCCCCCCCCACCTTAAAAATTTCCATTCTGCTCCTTAGTGGGAGATTGCATGCGGAGGAGAAGCGCAGAGAGGAGCGCGGGTGGAGAGGGGGCAGGTGGAGAACTTA
>JABFEB020000060.1:13714767-13725040 GCA_019775895.2 Stomatorhinus ivindoensis
ATGTTGATGTAGTAATTATACTTTTACTTAAGTATATATTTTGCAGGGTAGTTGTACTTTTACTTAAGTACTAAACTGAAGTACTTCCTCCACCACTGCTGCTGGTAAATAGGCAGGGAAACTGTGGTGATCTCCAACTCTGGCTATGCTTCTGTTACCCAAGAATATACAAAACAGCTACACTGATTCTTACTCCTCTGTCCAGGACAAGAAAGAAATTGTCCAAATACAGATCAAGTTTCAATAATCAAAGTAGCCACCACAACATCAATAATCTGTATTACTGTAATACTCACATGGTTCTTGCAGTAAAAAAAATTGAGTGGCTTGTTTTGAATCAAAATCCTATCCAATCAGGAGTAATCAAATCATATAAATCCTTACATGTATAAATGTACGTTTGCGGTATTACATTAAAAAACATTTATCGAGATGCATATTATTGAGACACACATCCCTAATTATTTTCGAAACATCTAAGCTACAATGAAAACGTTTCTTACCTCTACCTTAACTTGGTGTCAGTTGTCCAGGTTGTAGAACAGCAGAACTGTGGCTTGTTTTACACCTGCAACTACATGTTACAATGCTTTAAAAAATAATAATCAAACCGCACCTCAGTTACTATGGATAACCTAGATTTAGTATCACAGGAATGAGTAAGGAATGGTTTTGTGTCCACTTATAAGATACAATGTATCAGTTTTCCATAAGTGTTAATCCAATATAGAGTGTGGGGCAGCATGTTTCAGATACCAGGTTATGACCCCACAGTCACTTTAGAGACAGATTCAACATACGAACAAACACTACACATCTAAACTCACTCATATTAATGAAATGTAAATAGCTATTGTTACCCAAACTATTTCTTGAGTAACAAAGTATGGTAACATAGTATTAGCATGGATGGCATTTTTAGATAGTTGGAAGTTCATTTTAAATGTCAGTGATACCTGTATTTTTACCTGCAATATCGACATTTGCTTTCAGTTAATGTTCTTTTACTGGGGATGTCTAAATTTGAGAAGATCGACTTGAGCAGTGTCACAGTACTCAGGATAAAGCTTTGGAGTGGTAATGACTACCAAGCACATCAAAACACAAACAGCCCACAATGCCTGTTGATATGTTTTAATAACCGACCGGAATTTTATCAGTTGGAGGGACTGTCAGGTGACACGTGTGGTCACAGAATCCCCAGCAGGCCTGACAACAAACGGGCCCAAATCATACCTTTAATTATTACGTCATTCAATGGTCGCGACAATCAGCTCCAACACCAATAACAATAAAAACATACAAAACAAAGCTAAAAAAAAAAAACAAAACGAGTGCACACATTTGCATATAAAAATTGTAAATAAAAACAAATACAGTAGAAGAAACAAAAAGTATTTCTGAACATCCTGGACATATATTTAACACTACACTCAATTTTGCAGATTCATCAAGAAAATATTGCCTCCCCTTCATACGTTTGCCATGAAAATAAACCATTGTAAAAATGGACCCATACACACTTAGTCTACAGATGGCAGTGCTTATTTCCTTCTTAGCTTGGGTGTGAGGAGGTCAAAATGTTTATTGTATATGCCCTCTGCGTCACTGGTGGCCATATACAAATCGTCAAACCCGCACCAATGTGCTTCCCAAAAATTTTTTTTTCCAGTGGATTCATTTCCCAGCAAGGGCCCGTGTGTTCCTCTTCATGAAAAGCAGATTAAAAATATTTACTTCCTGTAGTCCGCACTCTCCTCAGCAGGCGAGCCTGCAGGAATAATACCTGGCCATTAGTCTATAATCTTATATCGCAGTGACCCTGTAACAAGATTTTATACAGGCAGAGGGGGAGACAGCCATGTCCGGTAGAGGAGTGGGTCCTTCTGAAATAGGCTGTCCAGATGGGTCAGGGAATTTAATGGGGCACAGGAAAGCAAAGTCCTGAGACAGAAAACTTGAGGAGGCTTCTCAGTTTCATTGTTGCATACGAGGATGGGGAAACATGGGTCTCTTTTGTAGAGCTCCGTCAGTCTTGGTACACAAAGGCTACCTTGCACCCCTCCCCCATGAATCCTTTAACCATAAAAATCAAAACTTTAAAATGAATTTTTAAAAAGACTCTGCAGTGGCCTGTCGCTGGTCTGTGTGTGCGTGCGCGACCTGTGTGTCAGCTTCGACGGTCTGGAGCTCCGCCGTATCTTCCTTCTCTGGCTCTCCCCTGGAAAATCGAGGACTTGAAGATATGATTCCAGGGAGAGGACAGAATTCCCCTCATTGAGACCCTTCCCCAGAAGCTTGGTGGACATCTGTGGGGTCATGGCTTGTCCACAATAAGGGGCCTTGCCCCATTTTCTCGCATAATCTTCTAAATTTAATTTTTCAGTTATCCTGCCTCCAGCAGGGCCGCTTGGGCTGCTCGCAGCTCACAGGTTGTGGGTCTCACAGTTTAGGATGGTTGCACTCTGGTTTAATGCACAGTTCTGTCTGAATCGTTTCCAAAACCTAACATTTCTTCTGACCGACTTCAGAACTTTCGAGATTTAATGCATCAAACCTGTTGCAGGGGAAGTCTTCTTCATTCTTCCCGACTGGGCACACCAGACAAAACTGTGTCCCGTCCAGAGGAGGAGGGGAAGAGGACAGGCGTGACACACACGTGCACTGCCGCGCTCAGACCAGCGAGGCCTCCGCTAGTCATAGCTCTGTGATCTCCAGCGGGCTCACAGACAGCGTGTCGCTGTCCTTGGTGCGGTGCAGCGGCGTGGACTTGGCAGACTCGGTGCGGGCGTTGCGCTCGGAGTAGAGGCCCCCCTCCCCATGCAGGGCCTCCAAGGAGCGCGCCAGGGCCCGCTGATCGTCCTCTGGTAGGCTGTTCAGGTCGGAGGTCAGTAATGTACCCGTGCTGCTGTGGACTGCGTGCACACCCTCAGGGCCACGCACCTCGACGGGCAGTTTGTGTTTGAGGCGCAGTGTGCCGCGCCCACCCCCCAGGACCATGCGCTCATCCTCATCCTCATCCAGGTCGCTCTGGATCAGCTGGGGGTAGGAGGGAAGGAATGGGACAGTGAGGAAGAGTAGATGAGGAAACAAGGAACAGTGAGAGAAGAGAGCGGAAGGGGAGCTTCGCAGCCATCGCTCGGAGAGGGGAGCAGGGTCCCTGATGAAAGCAAGGCTGTTATCCTCCGAGAAATAAACATGTATAAACAGGACAACAACTGCAGACTCTAAGAAGAGAAGATCACAGTGGACACCAGACTGGTGAGACGGCACCCTTTACAAGGTCTCTAGAAGCAAGGAGAAGAGCTAACAGACGCAGGACAGCACTACGCTAAGAGAGATGAAAAATCAGTGAAAGAGCGCCACCCAGAGGCTGGGAAGGGGACAGCAGGAGTCTTCAAACCCGCCTACCCCCACCTCGGTGACGGACGACCGGTCGCCGTTCCCGGTAGACTTTGCGACCATTCGGGCTGCGACGAGTTTTTTGAGTCTCAGGTAGTCGTCCAGCACCACTTTGAGGAGGGAGCCCTGGTAGGAGGCAGTCATGCTCGGTGAGAACAGGGTGCCCGGCCCGCACCGGCACAGCTTACTGCGACCGGCCTTCGCCGGACTCGCATGTGCCTCTATCATATACAAGCTCACCAAAAGTCATTATACATGCCCTAGGAGAAAAGCAAGGGCAATTCTAGGATTTTTTACAGTGGAGGGCACAAGTCGGCCATAATTAAAATAGTGGGGACAACCTTGTCATTAGCCAATGACATGTTCTGAATCAGCGAGTGACAGGGGAAGGGCCAATCAAGCTTTAAACTTGAGCCAGTTCCCCTGTAGCCCCACCCTACATTCGCTCTCAATAAAAAAGGCTACGTTTGTTATGTTGGACTAACCTGTCTGTCTTTCAGTAAACACCACCTGACAAAATGGTTGACAGACACTGTGATACAGGTTAATATCTGTGGCTGCAGTACTGGGGGCTGAAAACTGTGTTTCTGCTGGTGACAAATATGCGTGTAGGACGGGCCGAGCGTAACTGCACGAGGGCGTCGTGTTGGGGGCCTCACCTTGATGGGCCCCTCCCGCATGATCTGGCCCAGCTTGGCGATGTTGTCATACTCCTGTATGGCAGCCCTGAGGTAGCGGTCATCCTCTGGTTTCGAGGCCTGGGGCTCACGGCCAAATGTGCCCTGGGGTAAGTGCGGTAAGTGGGTGGCACAGCACCGAGTCCATTAAAATACATCCTACAAAGGTCTTCGTATAGCATATAAGTCACAGGATAGCTCGTCATAGGGCTGAATGCATAATCTGTATGTTTGTGGAATTTTCCAGGTAATACCTATGTTGGTATGGGTGCCCTTTTGCATTTGGATAATAATTTGCTCTGGATAGTTGTACAACTACTCTAAATCTAGTGACCTCAGTTAATGACTATGTGCAAATAGGATGGTATTAAAAAATTGGAAGGCTGAAATAAAGTCGTAAGCAGTCGTGGTCATGCCTAGTCTACTGTAATTTTTGCTTAGTGATCATTTTGCTTAATAACCTAGTCGTTAGAATGGAACTCAGCTGCTGAATGGGGAGTTGATGTGTCTTTTGCACCGTGGAAGAAAACGTGCAAATCTCGTTATGTTTCTGGGCCAAATTTAAAATCAGGTAAAGCGTGCTCAGCCTTGTGTTCAGGGTCCTCTGCTTGACTAATGAATTTTTGTTGGGTTCTGCAGCTATGGCACCAGAGCGAAGCCCGGATGACGGGGTGCAGCCTCACATACGTGCGTGCGGGCGGGGCTATTCCACAAGTCAGTGATGTCGCTGAGGTTTTCCGGCAGGTCGTCCTCGTGCTCAGCCTGTGCCGCGAGCTCCAGGTTCCGGCAGAATGGATCCAGCCACACTGGGTTTGCCCTTGACCATGTGGTACCAATGGACAAACAATGGCAAGTATGAATGGAAAATATTAGTGACAACTTGTGAGACAGAAGAGCCAATTCAGCAAAGTGAAACTGGCTTGGAGTAAAAAGTTATTATTCAGTCTCTATGCATGAAGATCAAGCAAATTGTGTAAGAGTGAAATTATGGGTACTGATGTATGGAAACACTCATCCGATCCACCACGTGCAGACATGTCACAGTGTGCCTGCCAGCATGCCGGCCTGCACTTCTGCACGTTGGCCTTCTCCAGTCTCCTCAGCACTGTGTAAGGATCCTCACCCCTCAAAGGAGTACTTGTTGGTGTTAGGCATGTCCAAGATGTCCATGAGGCCCTGGTTCCCTGGAGAGTGGAGCACAGATAGAGCTGGACAGTTTCCCACACCACAATATCTAAATTAAAAATGATTCTGCAAATTATAGGATGCTGTGTCTGTGATTGGAAGGTTGCTGGTTCAAATCCCAGGATCAGCGGAGTGGTTTCAGTTGGGCCCCTAAGCAATTTTGACCCTTTCCCAATAAAAATGAATTTTGATTTGGATAAAAGTTGTTTGCTAAATAATTAAAATGTAAGGTAATGCAAAAGAAACCACGCCCCCTGCAGCTCATTGGAGGATAGCGGGCAAAGGACCGCCCCTCCTCATGTGCCACGCACCTGTGGAACCTGCAACGATGGCTTTCAGCTTCCTCTTGTGCCTGCAGCAACACGACAGTGAGAGAGACGGGAACTAGGTAAGACGAAACAGTGTTGCTTCACTAAGCGACTGCATTGCGAAACATCACATGCGGAGGCAGCCTATAAAAGCTTTAGGATGGAAGCCGGCGTTGCAGTACTGCTGCAGAAATGCACACATTTACAGTTTGCGTAGGCGCAAGATGTAATCGGGAATTTCTCAAAGGCTTCCTCTTAAGCAACCGCATCAAGCCTGACGATTTTAGAAGGACAGAAGCTGATTTAGAGGTGAATTGTATTCATAGGCTGAGTCTTACGCGGCGCGGTAGTACATGATCATGGAGATGAAGAGTGTGGCAGCGAGGAAGAGCAGCACAGCTAGGATGATGGTGGTCATCTGCAAGAAAGAGAGAAATAACAAAAAAGGTGAGAGCCGGTGGCCACCCTGTTCACAGTCACATAACCGCCCCCCCCCCCCAATCCACCCGTTAATCTACTTTGCAAATAGAGCCACTTAAAGGGCAAATGAATTGATTTCAACTGAGAATCTGATGACACCAGCAGACAAAGATTCAGCAGGGGGCATCAAACCATGCGCTGCAGAAATAAAACATTGGAACCCAGTTAGGAAGCTCAAACTGACCGTTTCTGACCTGAAACAAGGAAATGCAAATAATTCTGTGATGCTGTAGGCAACATTCAATGGATACTGTAAAGGTTCAGAGTCAGACACACAATTAATAACACATTAGAGGTCAGGAGACACATTAGAGGTCAGGAGACTGCAATACTGCGTACTCTTCCAGAGCAATAATTTATATTTAAAATGATATCATCCATCTTCAACCTGTTAATCCTTGGCAGGGTCATTCAGAGCAGGTATATTATATATGGCAACTTTGATATAGTGAGATAATGACTGTAGTGATTTAATGTGCATTAATCTGCTACTCAAGCGATGCCTTTAAGTCACTTAACATGGAACACAGAAAAAGCACACAAAATCAGGTAGCTTCCATTTCTCATATTCCCTCTCTCTCTCTCTCGCTCTCTCTCTCACACACATACGCACACACACACACACACACACACACACACACACACACACACACACACACACACACACACACACACACACACACACACGCGCACCTGGAGGGTGGTCATGTCCACTGGGGCTTTCCTGCTCAAGGCGGGCTGGACATCCAGGACGTTATAGTTTCTGAACAAGTTCCTCAGCTGCTCCTTGTTCTCGTCGATCATCTGAATGACCCTGGCAGCATTGAGAGTGTAGAGGTGGAGCAAAGCTCCCGTCATGAGGCAGTAGTACCACTAGGTCTAGGTCATTAACTAGGTTAAGACAGCTGAGAAATTGGGAGCTTTGGATATTCGGTTAGTTTCACTTTCTGGTCAGATCTTTGCTGTTTATGTTCATTAGATTTCCTAGAGTTTAGGTCAATATGAATTTAATTGTTAGCAGCTTTCAGTTGCTGCCAATAAAAGGGTCTCATCCTCAATTCTCAAGTAAAATTTTGTGAAGCTTTATGGTCTAACCCAGCTGTCATGAGCTGGAAGAGTGGAAGGTACGGCCGGCACATCCACAACATCATCTGTTCAACTTCCTCTGCTCACCTCTCAACATCAAGGATGCGATTGGTCTGCTTGTTGACAACATGGATAAGAACGTCCGTTTGAGCAAAGTTTACGCGACCTTTTTTATCCACGTGGAACTGAAAATGAGAAACGAGAGGAATATAAGCATTGATGTGGGCCAGGGATGTTGTGCTGACCTGACGGCAGCAGGTTCAGTGTGACACACGTACGTACTTGTAGGTCGTCAGTGTTGACAATGGCTCCGGTGATGTTGGCCAACAGGTTGACAAACTCTTCTTGGAACAGGCGCACTCGCTCGGGGATCTCGTTGATGACGATCTTCACTCGCTGGTCGTCCCGCAGTATGTAAATGCCCACCAGCGCCACATCAATGTGCTCAGCCAGGTCTCGGGCCAGAACCTCCACCACAAAGTATCCCGGAGCGTAGGCCGTAAAAAGGTCAAAGGTACGAATAATTCCATCTGTCTCACCTGTTGCATAAGGATTGACGCAAGGGAAAAGATACCATGTACCAGGACAAAAACCTGATAGATACAATACAAGCAATTCAGCATGTCTATGAAGTGCAGGATGAAGACTGACCGATGATGAAGACGTTGCCGATGTCCTCAGAATCATTGGATTGCAGCCTGATGTAGCGGATGGACAGTACACTGTACAAGACCAGGCTGTTGTTACCTATATCATTGTCCACAGCTTGGACCTGAATTAGTTCTGAACCCACCTTGGCATCTGCAGCCACACCTGGGGAACATGGGAGATCAACACAGATCATCAACATGACTTTCACTCTATATGCTGCCCACTTTGCATAATGGATCGCATGCAGAACATAGGGAAGACTTAGTCAGGACCCACCTGCAGTGTACTCTGGCTTGGTGAAGTGTGGAGACTGGTCATTGATGTCCTCCAGGAGGACCCGCACCTCCTGCAGGGTTGGGTCACGACCAGGGTCCAGGCTGAGGAGTCTTGATGCTCTCTGACTCCGCGGGGGAGTCCAGTTGCGGTTGCTTGAAGCTTTAATAATAATGGAGTACACAGGGATGTACTCCCGGTCCAGGTCCTTCCTCAACCGAAGGGCTCCAGATGAACTCAAGCCGAAACTCCCCTCAGTGTCGCCCCCTGTCATCGGTGTGTCATCAAACTCAGGATTAGGGGCCCTTGGGAAGCTCCAGCTCAGAGAACTTCAGAAAGAGCTCAAATTGCTTGGAGTTGATGCTCAAAACATCATCATCCATCCATACTCAATGCTCAGAATATTCCATCATTTTATGTAGTTCATCTCTAATCTCTCCATAATGTCACTCTTTGAATACAATGCCATATCACGCTCCAAATCCTTTATTCTCCTTCCTTCATTGAATCTTTTCTTGTTTTGAAGATAAAAAGCTTTGTCTGTTAAGTTACACTGAATTAATTCCTTCCATTGTTGAGGCTTATCAACAAAGTATTTTCATTATACATATGCATCTCTGGGTCCTGGTTCTAAATTGCTGCTAATTCATTCAGAGCTTGCCTATTCATTAATATTTTCATAAATGCAAAACCATTACTTCAAGAGATAAGGGTGTCTGCAGGTCTTTTAAAGCATTATACTATAGCTCCTCTAAACTGTATATGGCATCCTCATTCAACTGACCTGCTATGAAGTAGTACACTACAGCGTTGGAGCCTTCATCTGCATCAACCGCGCCTGTCACGTTGCCCACCAGAGTGCCTGGAGTGGAGTGCTCCGGCACCGAGAGCACCTGGTACGGCAAGCTACCCCGCTAGATGATGGTGGGGACACAAAGACAAGGCCGTGGAGACTCAAGGATGAACCAACGCAGATACACATCAGCAACATGTAACTGAAAGCATGGACCTTTCTCCACGTAATAAGGCCACAACACAGTATCACAGTAACGATGCACACACCAGCTTCCCGGGGACACTGCACTGTCAAACTTAGAACGGAAGCACAAAAATCTTCTAAAAGGATATCGTGGAGATCTCGAGGAATCCCCTGTTCTGCTAATTTTCTAAAGGTAACATTCCCAACACCAACCGGGGGCTTCAGGAAGACGGGCTCGTTGTCATCGATGTCTGTCAGCGCCACCTGCAGGGGCTGTGTGGTCTCGTAGGGCACCGGCTGACCAAGGTCGTAGGCCACGATGATCAGCTAGACCGTCAAATAATCAACATTGTGATTCACTTCTCTAAAGCTTTTCACATTGTCTTTTATACTTTAAGACAGTATCACTCTTCCCCTTTACTGAAAATGGCGAGTTCTGCACCCTCATCAAATTCCAGGAATCACTCACGCTGTGCAGGGGCTTCTTCTCCCTGTCCAGCCGCACGGCCGTGGTGATGACTCCAGTTAGGGCGTCAATGTGGAAGTTCTCCCAGTCCCGGTTGCCCGCACCAGTCTGAAGGAAGGCGTAGCGGACCTCTCCGTTCACGCCCTCATCCCCGTCTGTAGCAAACACCTCATATACCACCAGCCCTGGGGGCTGTTCCTGGAGGAGTAATAGGTATTCAGAGGAACTCTCCTGGTTTTCAGTCAAGTGTTCTGTTGGACTTCATCACATTTGGTGTGTCTGATTTTTATTGATTTAACTCTACCCTGGGGTCAGACTGACCTCAAAGGCACATGTCAGGTGACTTCTCATAGTAACATTATTGTTGTAGGAGTGTGTAGTTAAATGTAATGTCTACAAAAACTTCTGATCACCCTTGAAAAACATGAAGTTGCTTGTTCCTATATCATCTCTGTCCAGCTTCATGCTAATAAGTCTATATCATACCAGACTCCAGTCCTTCTGGACCAGCGTGAAAACCCAAGATTTAATTCTTCTTCTATAATGTAACCGAACCAGTGAAGCTCCAGTAGATGTTTATCAAATGGTAAATTCATTGAAAGTATAATATGTAAAAAAACGATAATCTCAATATATCGGAGCATTCACCAACAGTTACAATACACAAACAAGACATACTCTATACGTCATGCATGGGCGTAAATTTCATTTAACAGTAGGGGGGGACAATAAATATAAAATATCTCATGAGCAATTTTTGAAGGGG
>JABFEB020000060.1:13761530-13784956 GCA_019775895.2 Stomatorhinus ivindoensis
ACACACACACACACACACACACACACACACACACACGCAGGTTTGTAATTATATCATTGTGGGGACTTGCTATGGGAAAAACTCCCAACATGACGACCCTAACCAGCCCTAACTTTACCCGTTAGTAACCAAACTAAATATGAGACTTCTGGCATTTTTAGTTTTTTGATTGCATATTTGTGGGGACTTGAAAAATGGTTCCCACAACGTCAAAATAACAGGCTTTTATTACATTGCGGGGAACATTTGGTCCCCACAACGTAATATAAATGTAATCCCTCCCCCCACACACACACACACACACTGACAAGGTGAGGCATTCCCTAATAAGAGTTATTCCACATGGCCATGCACACTACCACCCTACAAACAAACACTCCCACACACATACACACACAGTGGGGAGAGACAAAATTACCACAGAAATGATATTAATAATAGTAAGAGTCTCAGAATGCAGACTGTCTGCTGCAGCTGCTCCTTACACATGCACACACACTCATAGAAGTAGCTGGCAGGAGCGTCATCCCTGACTGCGCAGCTCTGCCTCCCCCTCCTCCCCCGCTTCCACCTCCTGCTAACTAATGCGCTACCATGGCAACCCCTCAGCGACGCAGACCGCCCCTCCCGTAACAGCGAGCCTTTCTTGTAAACGCGGGCACCTTTGGAGAAGCACAGAACAAAGAGGCCAGCGCAGCACTTCAGCTCGGCCGGTGTGGCGCGCAGACCGTACGCGCGCAGACCGTACGCAGACCGTGCATGTGCAGACCATATGGGGCAGCCATACTGCTGCTTTTCTACCCCCTTTTCAGGCGTTCAAAAAAAAAAAAACACTCAGTGGTCTCAGGAGGATGAGAACATTTCAGGAACTTCAGCTTCAACCTGATTAAACATAGATTGATTCTGATTGGCTACCAGACGTTTGAGCCCAAATTAGCTGCTTTCAACAGAGATTTATACCCCTTTATTGTGGTCACATTGGACCGACAAGTAGAGAAGTGTCACAAAAAAGAATATTCATGTCAACTGACTCATACATAGCAACTACGCACCTAGTTACTGACATACACGCTTAGAGCCAGCGGATCCTGCCTTGCTCTCATTAGCTTGATAAAGGGCTTTTTTGGCGTGGGGGGGAGTGAGTGCTGGCTGGATCGGTAGAGTGGGGGCTCAGGCTTGAGGGTGATGAATGGGATATACAAGCTAGACTGTGCCATTCACAGCACTACAGGGGTGCACAACTTCTCGGTAAAGTACATTTCACAAACACAAAAACCAACACGCAAAATCTCACATCGGAACAATGTGAGAATATAATGTAAAAGTGCTACTTTACGGTTTGAGGCATTCTGCATTTTTATGAATTAAAATTACAAAATAAAAAAAAGCCAGATCGATAATTCCTGCCCCCCCCCCCAAATCCAACTCCCCAGTTTTCTCTTTTTCACCTCCGAGAAAAACTGCGGTTGGAGAAGTTAGGAAAGTTGGGACTTGGTGAAACAGCTTCTCCCGGCGGCTGAGGAGATTCAAGGTAAATACTGATGTATTTTCCATGCCACCACTTTACGAACTTTTCTTAGGAATGTTTCCCTCTTTGTGCCAGCGTGCGTATTTCCGTATTACCGTCCTCAACAGACAATTTTTTGATATTGTATGAGTATTACATATTAGTGTGTGTGAATGTGACGTTACTGGTGTTACCGTGGTAATTAAGAGTAACAGACGCTACTCTGCAGGATTTTATTGATGTTTTATCCATGTTTAGCCGTTTATGCAGAATGAAGACAAAAAAAAAAAAAAAAAAACTAAATTCTTCTTTGTTGGTCCTGGGAGAGGGTATCAGTATTAACCAGGCAAACAGTGTGAATTTGATTTGTAAATGAGATGAAAGACGTAAAGTAGACTGATCTTGGTATAAATGGTATTGTGTGCCTGTGTGCAATTAAATGAGGAGGGGCTAAGAATCTCAGAGTTACAGTGAGTACGCATGTGTGAATTTTAATTGCTGAATGGAACAGGACAGGCCAGTGACAGGCAGGTTTGTGTGAGTATTTTATCTGGCAGGTGCAGCTAGCAGGGATCACATGTGTGAGCTGGAAGGGGGATCGCAGACCTGTGGCTCTGACACGCGATCTCCGCCACTATTCTGTCAGAGATCATCTCTCAAAACGGACTTTTTGAGTTTATGGCCCAATGCCCCCCACAAACCGTTTCCACTGAATGCGACCCGACGACATCTACAAACATTTTGGGCAGTGCCCAAGGGGTGGAGGAGGTGTATCGGGGGAGGTTCATAGCAACAAAGACTAAAATGCTGCAGAGAGAATCTTGTTCGCTCACTTATTAATCAACTATGTATTTGCCTGAAATGTTAGTGCAAGCAAAGATGAGTGTCTACTAGCGTGTATCACTACCAGGCCTGACCAGAGAAGTCTGCTGACTTTGCTACTCAAAGTTTTAGGAAGTGCAGGATTTATTAAACTGAATGTATTTTCCAACAATTAGAAAAGGCATAAAAGAAGAAAAAAATGTAAAAAAATAAAAGCAACATTGGACCAGGTTTGCGGGATCATTATTTAAATTTAAGTAATGAATAACAGGATTTTTAAAAGGGTTTGGTGAGATTTCTGTTTGGTCCCACGGCCGGAACCGCCGACTCCAAAGGGTTAAAGCAGAGGTGACTCGTGCGATTGGTGTGAGGGCATCCTGGCCTGTGTGGGCCCAGACTCTGCTTACGTGCTCGAGGATATGAGCTCAAGCCAAATGAAAGCTAAGAGGCGCACAAATGGTAAAGGTCACGATTGTGAGGGGAAATGAGGGACGTGCGAGCGGAAACAGTGCCATCTAGCACAGTGGCAGGCGGGGGGCTGCGTGAGCGGGTGCAGGCTGTACGCGGTTACAGCAGAAAGATGCTGATTAAGCTATCAATGATGGACAAAATTTGCAATAAATGAGCAATGAGAAGAGGAAATATAGCAGAGATGTGAAGTGTATGGATTGCTGGTTTACGTCCCAGGACAATCTGCCCCACACTGAAGTACTTCATGTGTAAAGTGCGTAGTGCCCCGGATAAAAAGTTCAGCTGAATAATAATGTGCTCCTTCATTTCTACGCAGACCCATAAAAGATGAGCACCCCAGTGATCAACGCTTCCTCCTTCCCTCCGACGGAGGCGCTGTCCATGAATTTCAGCAGCCCCCCCAGCCCTACCTTTCTGCCAGCCGCCCTGTCCCCCCCGCTCCCCACCATCATCGTCGTGTTCTGCCTCTTCATCCTCTTTCTGAGCTGTGCCACCTTCCTGGCTGTGTGCAGGCCATCTAGAGGGGAGGGGCTCCCCCACGGGGGGTGTGGCCTCGGGGAGCCCCTCCCTTGCAGCCCATCCCCGCCCAGTGAGCCACAGCTGCGCCGGTGGAAGCGGCTGGGCTCCATGCGTCGCTCCCTGACATCATCATTCCGGAGGCCCCCCCAGCGACGGCCTGACAGGAGGGCGTCGCCGTCTACCACCCCCCCGCCACACCTCAGTGTGCCCTGCCTCTATGACCATGCCACTGAGATCTGACTGCCCCCCCCACAGACGCTTCTGCTGACCGCACCTGCTCCCTGTTGCCAGACTGCAACAAAGGAATCTACCATAACATTCGGGTGGCTTGAATGCAGAGAGGATGATGGGAAATGAAGTTCAGAGCCAGTTTAAGCCTCACCTCTCAAAGGCACAATATCATGTATTAACTGGACTTGTGATGTTAATTCAGAATAAGGCTGGGAGCACCGTAACTGTGGGCAGTCAGCACCACAAATAGAGAAGAGGCTGCGATTACGTTCATCCTAGGTTATCCTAACACTAGTGCCTAACCTTGCCTTTATTATCCTCTTTTAACGGTTAAATGGATGGCCTTTCTTTCTAAGCTCAAGACGCCATCCCTAATGCATAGTTGGGGGCAGAGGTAGAAAGGGGAGAGGCTCTGTCTATCATAGACAGAACCCAGAAGTTACTCCAGGACAGTCAGTCTGAGACACCAGGACGTAACCATCACCAAATCACAAACCCATTGAAACAGAATAATTCTGTATATGCGAAAACACAGATACAAATGAGTTTCCCGCAAACATCTCAGCAAACAAGCTGGGTCATTGCGCCTTGACTTCTTGACAGATCTGTTATAAGTTCAGGAGAGGCCAGAGCGACCTGCACGCGAACTTGTAAACAAATGCTGCGAAAACCTTTTGCCGAGGCAGAAGGCGGTTTCGCCTGCCCCATGCTCTTCATAAGAGAATGCAGACATTTGGCTCTGCCTCAGCACTGATGTAGTAACTCTTCATCTCTCACTTGACTGTTTACACAAGAACCTGTCAGGCTTCCCACCCGGTACACTCCATCATGCCAACATGCTCCCCATGAATGGGTCTTAACATGCCGGACTGTACCATCTCGGCAAAACTGCCGAGAGGAAGGGTGTGTCTTTGGACCCTACCATCACAATGTAGCATCACTTTGAGGGGTGCATGTTCTTCCTCCACTAAACTGACATTTCCTGAAAGGAGTTTCTTAGGTTAACTACTTTTTGAGGCATTTCTCCTTAGTCAAAAGCCGGGGGGGATCTGATTTTTATTTTAACTACTTTATAGTGTTAATATTGAAAGCTGCAGCACAAGTAGCGCAGCTAATAGCTGAATCGTGATTGGGGTTAATGGTTCATTCCAGGCCAGTCTCAGTCTCTAATATGAGTGCCAGCATAACTCTATGACCATCTCACCGATTTCTCCATAAGCATACATACACACATTGATCTACTTCTATCCAAATTTCTACAGCTGTTTTCCATCAATTGCCTCTCTTATGATGCAATCCATCCATTTTTATAAGACAATAAAAAAGAAGAATTTCCTGGTATTAGTATTCTGTTTCGCGAGTGTGTGTGCCAGTCTAGGTGTGTGTACCTGCAGAATGTTGGTGCCACGTGGAATGGTCTCCAGCACACTGGTCTCGTAGCTGTTCTGTAGGAAAATGGGCCGGTTGTCATTGACGTCGAGCACCTCCACGTACACGGTAGCCGTCCCGGTTCTCCTACTTCCAGCCGGGCCGTTGTCTGATTTGAGCACAGGCAGAAGGGCGGTAAGAGATGGACAGGCCCAGAGACAAAACCGTGGGATCTGTTCTTTGGTCAAAAGGCCTCGTTTGTTTTTTGTTTTTTTTTTTGCCCGTCTGCCTACAACTCAACAGGTTGCATGCAGGTTTGAGGTCACTGTCTGCAAGGTGTTTTACCTAGATTTTTCTCGAGCGGCAGATGCGAGCAGCTCAGTTATTCCACAGTGTGAGGATAAACAGGAAACCTCAAAGATCTTTAGCTCACGGCAGTAAAGGCAAACAAAGGAACTGCAAAATCACTTAAAAAATGAAATAGAAAGTGGTAGGTTTGCATGCATCGCCTGACTGCTTGACGGCAGAGTGATAAGGAAGCCCTCAAGGATAACAACGACTATTGAAGACGTTTTAAGTTTAGTGACACACAGCTTTACAAAACGCAAACATCTGGCAGGAAACAGTTAGCGGATGCATGCAGATCACATATTTCTGTATCTGCGGTAGAATGAGCTTCACACATACCCCTCTCCCAAGTATGGAGCCACTCACCGATGGCCTCGATGACAAGGGTGTAGGAGACCTGACTCTCTCGGTCCAGGCCGACCACAGTGCGGACGACACCGTTCCGAAATCCTACGCTGAACTTTCCATCCTCGTTTCCACCTGGGAGAGGGCAGCTGTTCGTGATCGCAGGGCAAACAGTCTCCTCTTTTAATTTTTAAAGAGGTAGTGTGTGGCTCAGTAGGTTAGAACACTGTCACTGTGGCCTGCCACCGGAGGGTTGTCGGTTCAAATCCCAAGGCTGGCAGCCCAATGGTAACATAGGGCCCCTGAGCAAGGCCCTTAATCCCCATCTCCAGCGGAGCTGCAGGCTGGCTGGCCCTGTGTTGTGACCCCCAAGCTTGCTGTCAGCTGTGTACAGTATGTGTCTCATAGATAGCAAGATGGGATAGGCGAAACGGCACTTTCCTCAGAGGGATCAATAAAGTGCCACTATCATATCCTTAAGGGCTGTAAATAACCCTGATGTCCATGCCTGGTGATTGTTGGGTAAGTTCTGGTTCCTACACTCTTTCCTGCAAATACAGAGATAAAACTACTGTGGGTGGCCGACCACACTTCCAGCAGCCGTGGGCTGTGACCTCTGACCCCTAGCTGTGTGGAGTGAGAATACAGTGGCTGACTGTGTTGACGCCGCACAGAGGCACACACCACATTCGCAAACACATGGCAGACGTCAAAGACGCGCTGAGCTCTGACGGCGATGTGACATGCCACAGCAAAATCCGACACGACGCGCTGCACTCGATGCAAGCTGGCTGAAGAGCTGCATCTCTGATGATGTGACGCCCGACGCACCACAGACCCCACGCTGTTTAGCGGCGGCGAGGTTTCTTGCGGCTGCACTTGCCCCCCCAGCAACCCCCAACCCCCACAACCGCTGTGTTTCCTGCGCTGACATGCACGCGCGCCTTCCCCTCGCTCACCTGTGATGAAGTAGCTCAGCTCGGCATTGAGTCCAGCGTCGTTGTCTGAGCAGTTCAGCCGGGTCACCACGAAATCCCGTGGCACGCTCTCCAAGACCGACACGTTGTACACTCGCGGGAAGAAGGTGGGAGTTTCATCATTTACGTCCAGAACTGCCAGACAGAGACGGGAAAAAGGCAGAGGCACATTAATGGCATTTCAGTAGCAAAAATTAGTAGCAATAAAAAAAAATTCAGTAGCAATAAACACAAAGTGCTGCTATAAAGAAAGCAGCTCAATCAGCCCTGCACCTCCATTGTTGTGGGTTCAAATCCCACTTCTGTCATACATATGCTAAATTTACAGGTTCTCACTGTATTCACATAAGTTTTTTATTGGGCAATTTGGTTTCCTCTGGCAGTTCAAAACCAGTTAGATAAAGCTGGGGTCTTTAAGCAGTGGGAAATTGCTCGTGTCAAGCCCAGCGATGGACTGCCATCTATCCTGCATGTTCCTCAGGCTTCTGTGCCCCTAGACACCAACTCCAGGCTTGCCACAAATACATGTGTATGCATACATAAGCCCTGCATGTGTTTAAAAAATGCAAGCGCAAATGTTCCTGCTGCTCACATACTAAACTAGAAATGCTATTTTCTGTTTTTGTTTTGTTTTGTTTTCTTTATAACCAGTTTGTTGAATATATGTAAGAATAAACCATGGGAGAAAGAAAAAAAAAGAAATACTATTTTTGGAGTACAGCTGACTCAGCATTCAAATCTGTAGTGTTGGAAATACAGCAATAGGTGGCAGCAGTTACTTATTTTTCTGAGTTCAAATCACACGGTTTAAAAACCTGTCATCCATCCATCCCAAAACTGCCAATACTGGTCAGGGTGGCATGGGGGCCTGGTGCTTACCCCAGGCAGCATAGGGCACAAGGCAGGAATGCACCCTGGATGGGATGCCAGCTCATCACAGGGCTCGTAAATGCACACGTACACTTTCTTTAGGCAATTCAGACACAACAATTAACTGCGTATGTGGACTGTGGAAGGAAGCTGAAATAAATTAAGAAAAGCTGAGCGGAGCAAAGCCCGTTACATTGGCAGCCAGAGGGTCTGCAGGCTGAGCCATTGTACCAGCCAGGCTGTTAATGATCATTTTTTGATTTTTGATTTTATACTTGGTAGCTTGTCACCCTAACCCTAACCCCCGACTACCACCTCCAGGGAGTGCCACCCTTCAGACTGTGTCCCTCTCCCTCTCCCACCCCCTTCTCAGTACCTGTGATGGTCAGGGTACTGGTGGAGGTGCGGGGAAACTGGCCGGCGTCATACGCCACCACCCTGAGTAGGTACTGCCCAGTCTGCTCCCGGTCCAGTGTGGCCGTGGAGACCAAGACTCCCGTGGTGGTGTTCAGGACAAAGTCCAGCCTGGGCATGCCCATCTGAAGGGCCATGGTCACCTGGCCGTTCTTATCCTCGTCCGGGTCCGACACTTGTATCTGCGAGAAGTGCGCGGGGAATTGATGCATTGTGAGGAAAGTGCACAACAACCACATGCGCACAAGCTCACGTGGCAGACACTGCAAACAGACAGGAAGAGAAAATTGCAGCATAGAGGCTAAATCAGCTCAGAAATACAGGCAGTCCGTGGGTTAAGAACATCCTACAGACAATTTGTACTTACAAGTGGACTGCCATAAAGCCATTATATTAAACATCCGGGATAACAATCAATCCTTTATTGTCCCCGCAGGGAAATTCCTTTTATCCCTCCCTCAACTTGCTCTTTGTAAAATCCAAAATCCAGGGAGCAGCGGGTTAAGGGCCTTGCTCTTACACAGACATGCTGAGGCTGGGTTTGAACTGGTGACCTGGCTACAAGCACACAGGCTTAGCCCACTGAGCCACATAAACAAAATAGTTTGTGATAAGAAATGCAAGTACTACTTTGTAATACTTGTGAAAACACTGCATGGTTCCCGCAATTAGCTTGAGGTACGGCACAGTATTGCTTGAAGTTACTGCATAATAATTATTATTATGTAATGTATATATTTTTTTCTAACACACCTACAAATTCGACTTATGGCAGAGATCTCGTTCATAACCTGTGGACTGCCTGTATAACGCACAATCAAACCCTAAACCCTCACATGAATGTAAAGTGACAGAAATGACACAATAAAACAATCTCACACTCTTTAGAGCAGAAAATGATATTAGGACAGATGTCACCAGCAACGGACCCTGAAGACTGAGGATCCAATCGGAAGCCCCTCTGGCACCTCGGCGGTGAAAGGGAGGTTCAGGAAGGTGGGGTCATTGTCATTGAGATCCAGCAGATTCACAAAGACGGTGGTGCTGACTGAGGAGCGCAATGGAGGCCTGCCACCTATGGGGGGCAGCAGAGACACAGTAAAACCTTCCAGCTGTTTCATTCAAATAAACTTTTAAGTAGAGGAAAGTCAAGCTGAGGCTGTTCAATGCAATAGCAGAATCTGAGCTAGAATACTGTGCCCAATTTGCTTAAAAGAGGTTATTACTGCGCAGAGGATTCAACGAAGAACACCATGAAGGATTTCCAACTAGAAAAAGCAATTAGTAGGTTACAAGCACTAGATCTCTTGTGCAAATGCAACTGATAATTGACATGATCTGAGTGTACAAAATTCATCTTGTTTTTGCCTAATAGTTGCATAAAAGAAACCTCCTTTGATAACAGTAAATCGAAAAATTTCAAATATTCACCTCATGCTCCATATACACAAGGCTGCATTAGGGGTACTAAGTGCCCCTGGGCAACAGCACACATGACAATGAACCAGAGCTGGTAGGTGGATCATGAAATTCAAAAATGCTCCTACATTTACTCCGGGCCGGCCTATAAAGTAGTATCAGAATCAAGAACACAAATGGTACGTAATATAAATCACATGTGGTTGAGACTGAAGGGAAGATGAAAGGGCAGCCGGGAGTGACACAGGACAGGAACAGGCATCTGTCTTACTGTCCCTGGCGGAGACCACGATGGCTCTCATGAGCTGCGTGTCCCTGGGGACGGGGCTCTCTCTGTCCAGCACCGCCCCGCTGGTGCGGATCTTGCCCGTGCTGCTGTTTATGGAGTAGAAAGGGTTGGCTGGGCTGATCTGGTACACCACCGTCCCATTCTCCCCACTGTCTGGATCTACAGCCAGCACCTGCGAAGCGTGTAAGATACTGTATTGGAACCAGCACACAACCCACCAAAAAAACCTTAAGCCTACAGGAAACTACATTTAAACAGAAAACAAGGAAACTGAATAAAATTCATTGTTATTACACATACCTAAGAATTACTTAAACTTTCCCCTGAGATCAATAATGTGTCACACCATCCATCCATCCACCCACCCATCCATCCATCCATCCATCCATCCATCCTCCCCCTTTGGTAGCACCTTCTCACCATTAAGTCAGAATATACCCAATGGCCTCCAGTACCAGGTAGCAACCCCTTCTGTCTCCAGAACCACTAGCTGTGTGGAGACTATTTGTGGCCTTTCTGCTGTCCTGAGCTGTTATTTTCGCACCTGTGACCTTCCTGTCAGCTTTCGCGAATCTAGCCATTGTCCCCTGACCCCTCTCATTAATAAGGGGCTTTCAGCAATAGGACTACTGCAGAATGAATGTTTTTATGTTTACTGCTTTGTTTTCAGCCGGTTCGAGAAACTGAAGTGAGAGAAGGTGGCTGCAGACACCAGCCATTACACCAAATTCCAAATCACCCCAATCTTAGCCATTCTGTTAGATCGTCAGATAGTTCCTGAATGGCGTCGGCTGCTGATTTTATGTTTGGGTATGTTCTGCACAAAACAGGCAATGCTGGGGCATGACACGCTGAATGACAGCTTATGTTGGTTCCTAAATAAACCTGCGTGTGTTTCTTAAGAACGGGGGCGTAAGGCCTTGGGTACTCACCCCCTCGGAGGTGAAAGTATCTTAGAAGGCACCGTGAAGACAATCTGAGGACGGCGTAAACACATGCCGCCCCCCGCCAAAGCGGCAGAACCGCACTTATGCATGCCGATTGTAACCTGGGAAGACGCGTCTGTCCCTCAAGAATATAGCCACAGCCATGAGAGCACACGCACCATGACAAACGTTATCTCGGGGGAGAATTAGCAGCATGCTCAATTAACAGCCTGTTAAGTGGGCTTAAATGGAGGGAGTCATTGAGTGAAATGATTGGGGGGGGGTCAGACAGTGGAGGACAGGCAAGACTGTGATTTGGTACCACCCTGCTACACTCCCCGCCCCCCCCATCCCAGTCTGTCTCCCTCTCGCTCACCCAGCCCCTCAAGCTTGACCCTCTCGCAGTGCCGGGCGGCGTAATTAATTAGCATGCGTCTGACTGCGGGCTACGTTTTAATTACCAGTCGGACCCCATTAATTACGCTCACTGGCGCATTGTTAATTTGGGAGCTTAATTAGCGCCGACACACCTCCGGAAAGCATCGCCGTCAATTGCTGTGGGAGGAGTCACAGTGCCTTTGCTGGGGTGTAATCCACACCTTATTGGCCTGAGCTGGCCTCGGGATAACAATGTTTAAATAACCCACCAAGTTACGCCGCTTATGACAAAATAACAGTAAATTATACAGTATATTACTGGATATAATTTAATTATATTATAATGAAAAAGTAATTATAGGTAATTATACCAAAACTCTGTGCGAAACTATTACAGTTTTTTTTTTAAGCTGTATGGATTAATTCTGACAAGTCCTAAATTCATTCCTTATCTTAATTATCCAATTAGGATGGCACTGATCTGAAGCTAGAGACGCACAGGGCCGAAACACAGAATAGTTTAGCTCTCCCCCATCATCCAGACCCACAGGAAGTCAGGAAAACATGTACGCTCAGTACACACTGACTCAGCTGGGTCTGGGGCTGGACCAAGAAGGCACGCGCTCATGCTTGTGTTTTCGGCTGGTACGTTGGGGTGGCGCGCTCTGGCAGTTTTGGTGAAATTGAGTTTGCCGAATCATGATTCTGTTTTCCACTGTTTTGTAAATGTTGTCCTAAGATAGTGAGTTTTTTATTTTAAAAAACAAAAAACTCCAAACCAATATCATCATAAAATTTTTATAGATGGTCCTGAATCCATGCTGTCCAATGAACGTGCTGTTTATTTAAAGAAATCTGCATAAATTCCTCATCTGATTTTGGCTCCTGGAGTCTAACCTACATACAGTGTATAAGTAGAATGAGCACTAATGATGACTGAAATCACTTTTGTACTTCTTTTGAATGACACATACCACATGACATCGCTCTATATAATGTCACTGGCTGCTGTTCCTAAGCTATGCCATATTTGTGCTTGAGATCACGAGGTCAGTAAGAAAGGTCAGGGGTCAGGCTGTCAGTGAGAAAGGTCAGAGGTCAGGCTGTCAGTGAGAAAGGTCAGAGGTCAGTCTGTCAGTGAGAAAGGTCAGAGGTCAGTCTGTCAGTAAGAAAGGTCAGAGGTCAGGCTCTCAGGGAGAAAGGTCAGGGGTCAGGCTGTCAGTAAGAAAGGTCAGAGGTCAGGCTGTCAGAGAGAAAGGTCGTAGGTCGGCAGGCTTGAGTGACGCTCACCATGACCACGTCAGTGTCTATGGGGCTCATCTCCACCACGTTGACAAGGTAGGGCTCATCCCTCCACACAGGCGCGTTATCGTTGATGTCTGAGAGGGTGATGTTTACCTGTAACAGATCCAACAAGAAACTCAAAGCCCACTGGGAACCACCGGCATCAAAAACACAGTAACAGCAAATAAGCCACCAACACAGTGATAGAAACTGAAACATCAAGCAGCTGCTCAAGCATCTGCCCAGTGAGAGCCCTCGGCGACCGGGCAATGATGCAGTTACCGTGGCGATGCCAGTCTTCTGCAGGGGTCCGACCCCCCCATCCACGGCTCGTACAATGAGGATGTACTCAGATTTGACCTCACGGTCAAGCAGGGCAGTAGTGGTGATCTCTCCTGAAACACAAACAGGCAGTAAACTGACTGAATCAAGGAAAACTCAGCACCTTATACCTGCATACAATCATCTACACGCGTGAACTGGAAGTACTGGTTCTCCCCCATGACAACTTAGCCACAGACACAAACACGTAAGACCCAGACACTCAGACAGTGCACTCCGCCGGCACAACCCCCCCCCCCCCGCCCCACCTGAGCGAGTGTTCAGGCGGAACTGGGGAGACCCCTCCAGGGAATAGATAAGGGATTCCTGGCCAAACTCTCTGGAGGCATCTTTGTCTGTAGCGTTCACATAGAGAACCGTCGCCCCTGAAGCACAAGAGGGAGATGGAGAGATGAAGGGGAAGACACACACCGCGCAGGAGCACCATTAATATCATTACGCAATGGTCCCAAAAACCCAGGAGCATGAGCCCCTTCCCAAACACCCAGAAGCGTGGCTGAGCTAATCAAATTATTTACTGCCCCAAATTAGACTTAAACACACATCTAACATCTGAACATCTCCAACATCTTAAGCACATAATTCAGGATAAGTACAGAATTCAAGAATTTCAATTTCAATCAGTAAATCTAATCTAAACTAATCTAATCTAATCTGACACAATGAAAAAGGAACACACTTGTTTTATATAAATTTTTCTTTAAGAAAGCCCAGAGATATAATTCAGAACATTAAATAAGGAATAAGCTGTCATAATGTTATTACCTAGCTCCCTAATGGAGCACTCCTCATGAGAGACAGCGGGTGGCGCTGTAAGTGCGCTGGGGCAGACTGTGTGATGCACTCTATCATCAGAAAGGCCTGACTCAGCTCGCGGCCCTCAGTTCGCCGGCTAAAGGAGCAGCATCCGGCGAGATCATTAGCTCAGGAGTGTAACAGCTGGCCCTCGCCGGGGAACGAGAACCAGGCTGCTGTTTGGTAACAAGCCAACAGCTGAGTCTTACAGCTGCTGCAGACAGCGCCCTCCCCCCCACCCCGAAATTTTGCCTAAAAGTCGTGTTTAGATGTGAGCTGGTTTGCTCTGCCTGGCTCGGTGCCACCCAAATGTAATTTCCTCCTGCTACCGAAAGCAAATCTACTGTCTGAGATAAAAGAGACCCCAGCATGAATGCATAACAATGCATGATATAGCCGGTGATTTTAGTGCGGGCACCCGGTTTATTTAGTCGCGTTTTGGAAATAAAACACAAAAACAAAAGTAAGACGGCGGGGGGCATTTGAGGAGAACAGCTCTTTGGCGACTGCGCTTAACTGACAGCCAGAGGAATGATAGAAAAACCTGATAATTTTTTTGAGAAAGAAAAAATGGGGAGGAAGGTATGAGCGAAATGCTGCCCAGGGATAGCTGGCCAGTCTCCGGATCACTGCTGCACCACCTGTGAGAACAGGTGGGCTCTGACTCAGTCCCACCCCCCCAGACAGGGGATGGCTTCCAAAACGTGTGTGAGGGTCGGGACAGAAGTACTACTGCCTCACGGCTGCCCCAGGAGCTCTCTGAAGCTCCATCCGGACCATTTAGTACCGCGGGACCCACCCAGGCAGAGAAGCTTGGGGTCGAATGCACACATCCGACCGTCAGCAAGAGAGACATTTCAGTCAGCAGCTTCTACAGCTTCTCCAGCTCCGGAGTACAAACGTGTTACGCTCCAGAAAATAATAAATAATTCAAACCATCCTCTCTAGTTTAGACTCTTCAGAGTTCACCTGAATATATTACAGTACCGTTCTTTTTGTTTTATATATATATATATATGTATATATGACGCCCAAGAAATTATTTTGCTAATATAACAGTGTATTTCTTTAGTACAAAAACATCAGCTAAACACAGATAACCAAAAGCTGATATCAACAGCCAGCCTGGATTCCCAGATGTATATCGATATATCCTTTATAAGCGCTGTTGCATTTTGCTAGGGAGACTTCAGAGAAAATGAGATAGGGCTGAGAAAAACAATGGGCAATCTTTTCTGTTTTCAGTTTGTTATCTCGGTTCGCAGCTTGGAAATGTAGTCATTTAAATCTCATACGGAACCATAAGTAGTTTGCAAAGAGGTGAGTCTTGACTATGGCTCCATGTAACTTTGGAAGGAGGAAATGGAGGTCACTGATCGAAGGGGGCTGAATTGCTGCTCCCTGTCACGACTGCGATGGGAACGCGGCGCAGCCTGAACTGCACGTCTGCTGAGAGATGGACGCCCGAAACTAGCCCACGTTTAGAGCCGTCCCCCCAGAGTGCTCTCCTGTACCGGAGATGGCTTCTCAGACTGAAATCTGACACACGGACATATGGTCACATCGGCGATGCACGTGGCGCACCCAGCCAAACGCAGAGATTAGAAGACGCTCAGCACGTACCTGCGATGATGTTCTCCGGGACAGTGATGACGTACGACGGTCGGCTGAAGGCGGGCGGATTGTCGTTTTCATCCTGAACAAAGCCGTGGAGGAAAGCGATTACTACAGCTTAATTACTGCCTAATTAGCACTGAAGCAGCAGAAGATTCTCCACCTGCTGGCAAACACCTCCATCAGCGTCGGTGACTGCTGCACTTTGACTATTCCATCTTTTTGGAAGCTCGCGTGTTTATAAGTCTTACAATCTGTAGGGTCTTTATTAGCTCAAGATTTCTATTATGATGTTCTGTGTTTTGGCGTTCCTTGTGAAAAGCGCAATACGGTATCAGTAAACAATAATGTTATCAAATGAAATATCGGTCGTATCCGGTCATGGATGACCCTCCACAGACAACGGATTGTGAAGGCATTGTTCATCTGTAAAGGTTAGCAATCAGCTCCGGCAGGTACAGACAATGTATTTCCAAAGGGAAAATCTGCCAAAACGCCTCGCAGTTTGAGCTTTCCAGTAATGTTCTGCCACTGCTGTGTTTAAACATTCTGCATGGTATCTATTTCGGTGATATACTCCGTGACCCGTAAAAAACAACCGATGATCAGCAACATTGCCAGGTTGTTCTTATGAAAAATAGTCAGCGGGGTCACTGGGAGGCAGGCCAAGGGACGATGCCAGAGCAAAATCGAACTGGCTGGCTCCCTCACACACCCTGTGCATCATATACGCCACAGGTGGCCTGCTGTGTGTCTCCCTGTCCGAGGCTGCAGGGTTCTGCCCCACAGAATGCTGCTCCTGCTGTTGATGGTAATGAGGCTGACGGGGCTCCGCCCTAATCGGTGTTTCGGCAATCGTTACATCAGGCCTGCATAGCTAGAGTGTGCGTTTCTCTTCATGGGGTCTGTGAGTTTCTAGGAAGTGTATGTGCGGGGGCAGGAATGGTGGTGGACATGTTCCATGTATATAAATCTGTCCCCTTTTATTCACCAGAAGAGAGCTACTGATGTTTAATTTAAGTACGGTTCAAAGGATGATCATTCCCACAGTGCAGCGTCCATCAAATGTACTACAATTACATCACATGGGAAGGTGTGCGGAAATGCTAAAGAAAATGATGGAATAAATAATGAATGAAAAAATAATTGGTAAGTGCACACATGAATAAATCATTAATGAGTGAACTAATGAAATCAAGTGTGGATAATTAGAAGAAAAAAAAAAACACGGTTAATTAATGTGATAAAATCAAACAGGAAAATCAGTAAAGTAAGGAGATAAAAGGGGACGTGAATGAGTGGGCAGCCTGCCGTCGAACAGCAGGGGGAGCTAGTAGAGATGAGGGGATTTGGATGGAGGGATGAGGGATGAATAACAATCAGAAGAAGAGCGAGGCAGGAGCATGGCAAATGGAGGAGAGAGATGGGTGCTTACGAAGAGCTCCACAGTCAGGGAGACAGTGCTGTTGAGAGGGGGGGTCCCGCTGTCCTTGGCCATCAGCGTCAGGAAGATCATACCACCAGAGACGGCCTCATAGTCCAAAGGCCGGGTAACGATGATCACTGAGACAGACACGGGGGGTAGGAGAGACTCGTGTGTCATAGCATCAGAGGGGCCTCCTGTCCAAGGCTGAAAGCATTTTGCAGACAGAGGAGGTACGACGTGTTGCCCTCCTGGGAGGCATGGATCGAAATAAAATCAAACGTGCTTTTTGTGCAAATTACATGACAGTAAAGTATATTTTTAGTGATATTTGTGACTGAACACCTCACACACACGCGCACGAGCATGGCGGCTGCCGCATTCACCACTTTCGCTGGCACCGTGATGCTCGGAGCCATGCAGTCTCAGGCAGTGCTCATGAATATTCATTAGCGTGCTGGCTAGAACATTTTTGATTGGCTGTGTTCGGTTACTGCTATTCTGAGCATATCGACAGAGAGCAGGATGCAAAATAGCAGATACGCAACAACCTCACACAATGAATATTCAGACACACCTGTTTAAAAAGGAAATACAACTGTGTCAATGTCAGGCTCTGGAAATTTTATGTCTTTTATGCAGAAAAAAGTCACTTTTGAGTGTACTATAAAAGGTGCGTGCTTTATCCTGCCCAGTGCACCCATACGAAAATACTCCTAAAATTCTTTAATATTCTGCTGGAATCTCAGCGGAATTCTGGTCCTATCTAATCAAAATTTCTAAATACCTTGAAGTTATTCGTAGTTTAATCTGGGTTAAGCACCACACAAGGGTGCAAAAGCACGCTTACTCTAGGGCTTTGCCTCGGCAGCTTTTTATGTCCAGGTCCCGCTCCTTAATCGCTACGCCACCCGGTGGCTGGCACTCGTTATTAATCTGTGGTGCTGCGTGTCCCTACCGGCATAGCCCTCCACCATGCTGATGCTGAAGAAGCTGAGGAACTGCGAGGCGTAGGGGATGGAGTAGCTCAGTGCGTTGTTGGGTGGCGCGTCCTCGTCGGTGGCCTGGAGGGTGGAGGCAGGGGGAGGGAAAAGTGAGAGATGCAGGGTGCAGTGGAAAGAGGGCATGCGATGCAGGTCCAGGCCGGGTACCGATCAGAAAGTGACACGTATCACTCCCTGGAAGAGCATGCCTGATTCCCCGGGGGGCACCCCAGTGCCGTGGATAGCCCAGCCAATCACAGAAGGATGGCATCAAAATCTACCGCTGAATGTGAACGGCAGTTTCAAGAGACAGAGAGCGACATTAAAAATCTAATTTTAATCTGAGTTCAATATATATCAGATCTAGAGGGCAAACCATGTCACATGGGAGACAAGCAGACAGCAAACATGCAGAGAGGCACCGTAGCCTCCTTCTGCTCTCCCTCTTCAGCCACTTCACCTCTTTTCCTTTCTTTCTTAGACTTTCCTTCATATATCATACAAAATTCGGAGCCTTCATCTCGATGGGTGGCTACCCAGTTAACTATCAGCTAGCTGCTGGGACGTGAGAGATGGAGAGAGGATGGAAAAAAGGGAAGGGGTGGAGATGGGAGGGGGGGTGGGAGTGGAGAGGGAGGAGGGGACCTTGAGCATGGGGGAAGCCCCCTCCACAGGATCGCTGACGGTGCGCCTCCGCGAGCGGCAGCTCCATCGCTCACGGGTGTGGCATTAATAACTGCGGGTTTTACAGTTACCTCGCCCTAATGAAAGGCGGCAAGTCGAGCGAAGAGGGCCGCGCGCGCGTGGCGGAGGGAGCTCGCTGAAAACACGCCGTAATCGCCCTTCACCCCCGGGGCCGATCGATAGCAAGTGCTGAGGCGGTAATTAATTCCCGTTACTCACCTAACTCCTGACCTTTGATGAATAATGAGGGCGGAAAAAGTGAGCATGAGGATTACGATGGACAGCGAGGAAGCCGTTTAGTAGGAAGCACATGTAGCCACACCCACACACACACACACACACACACACACACACACACACACACACACACACGTCTGTATTCACATCCTTGTGGGGACTCTCCATTCATTTGGGCAAAACGTCTCGATTATGACGACCTTAACTCCCACTCAGCCCTAACCTGAACCATAATTAACCAAACAAGATACGCGACTTTTGGCATTTAAATTTTTTTTTTTATTTTTAGCATTCGCAGATCTTTGTGGGGACCTCAAAAATGGTCCCTACAATGTCAAAAGTACAGGTTTTTATTACATCGTTGGGAACTTTTGGTTCCCACAATGTAATATAATATGTATCGGGGGTCAATTTTCAAGGGGGGCAGAACAACCTAAAGCTGTTTGAAGGATCAGACGCTGCCTTATCTTACATAAGCGTGGTGGACACGGCCCGTGTCTGCCCTTCCACACCATCGCTATGGCAATCCATCACCTGCATCTCCACGGTAACCCGGCGCAACTCTCTCACCCTGACTCGCGCCACCTGCTGGACGGTCTGCTCGTTCTCCCGCAGGGAGCCTGTGTACGCCTCCTTCTGGAAGACGGGTGCGTTGTCGTTGACGTCCAGCACGTTGACGCGCAGTCGCCCCGTGGTCTCCTCGCCGCCGCCGTCACGTGCCAGCACGGTCAGCGTGTAGCGCCGCATCAACTCGAAGTCCAGGCTGCCCCTGAGCGTCACCCAGCCCGTGTCAACATCCAGCGAGAACCTATTGTGCGGCACAGGAACGTGGGCATCCCATTAATGCATAATGAGAGTGGCAACCCATCCACTGCGTGCCCAGCCTGGTGCCCTATGCTGCCTGGGATGAGAGTGCTCACAGAGAGGATAAGCCGCAGGAAGATGGATGGACTATAATGTCAATAATGATAAAATCATTCAAGCTCAGCTTCTATGTATCCTGCACTTAATTATAGATCCTTACTGGTCAGGTTCATCGCTGAAGTAGTAGCGCACCACTCCGAAGCCACCAATGTCACTGTCGGTGGCCTAGAGAGAAAGAGAAAGAGACATTATAGCCAAAACGATACTTTGGGGTACAGGTGTATTTATGGTTGTGTGTGCAGGACACAAGCACCTGCACTGTTCCCACGTGCCTGTACATACGTGTTCACACTCTCACAAATCCAAAGGCATCAGCTGTCCATAAGCGAGTGTGTAAACCCAGCAAAACCGCCGCCCCCGCCCCCCCCTAAAAGAGCACGGTTCCACCCCATTACCGCACATGGGTCCGGCGCCGTTGGGGAGTTACTGGAGGAGCACCAGCTGGTTTGGACTGGTCACCTGCTCGGTCCCAGTACCACGGGCATGCGGACAGAACAAGGCGAGAATGTGCCCACAACCAGACTCACAGAAATGCAGCATGATAGATGGTACCACTGTGCAGAGTCCACAAGCCCAGCCTGTGTTTAATGGGTCGGTTCTGTACAGCCCTTCAGACTCATTACTGAAGTTTCCTAGCAGCTGGTAAGATGTACAGAAGTGGCCAAATGTCCACCTGGAAAGTGGCTGCCCTAAATCTTCCGCCCATCGATTTTTTTTAGAAGTCCTGTACTTTATAGTCTTAGCCACCTGCCATTAAATTTACAAGGCTGTCTTAATCTCCTTAAAAAATGCCATTACAGGTCTGCAGGTATCTCTTTTTGTGATTTATGCCCAGGAGAAGTTGGCTGTATGAATGAACGTACTTCCAGTCATCAGCTGTCGGGCGGTTTACAGACCATGCGTCCTGCGAACGAGCGTCACGGAGGCCGAACTCATGCTGCTGATGTTTTCCACAAAGCCGCGTTCCCGCCGAAGCAGACCGGCTTAAACGACGCCCGCAGCTTTAGAAAAACAGGCCGTTTCCTCAGCAAATACACGAGAGCGCGGCTCATTTAAATGTCTGTTACCGAGGTAAGTGGTATTTATCAAAAATATTACCTGAGAGCATAAGCGTGACGTGCCGCCCCCCCCCCCCCCACGATTGCATGCCCAAGCCCTCGCACCACGGAGTTCATGAAGCTCCCTGCTCCGCTATTGATTGATCATGCCTGGAAAAGGTCTTTTAATGAAGTTCCAGCTGACTGGGCCGGCTATTATCGTGCTCTGGTTGCGCGTGTACCTGCGTGTGGATGGGGGCTTCTCTTCTGAGCATGTGAAGCGATTGTACTTAAGCGCAGAGGAATGTGTCGCAATGCAAGATACGTTTTCCCTCCACACAATAACACCGTGTTCTTAATCTATTAATTATTAACCGTGAATAACGGCTGGCATTGTGCAGTGTGAGGGACCCTATCGCTGCCGCTACTGCATTTTGCCTGCAAATATTCACCTGGCAGGAATAAGACACATGATTTATATTAAACAGTGCTTCTCAACCCTGTCCTCGGAGGCCCTCAGACTGTCCACATTTTTGTTCTCCCCCCAGCACGCATGAATCAGGTATTGAGTGTTTCCTGGTTGTTTAGTTCACTTGTGCTGGGGGCTGGGAAAATTTGGAGTGACTTAGAGTCTCTGAAGAATGACAGGAGAAACACTGACATAAAAGATAGAGGTTTAAACTGTTAACTTGTAGCCACATTTATAACCAATAGCTGGAGCGTTTCTAGCTATTGAGAAGATCAGTCAAGTTTACCCGGGGCTTGACATGTTTTTTTTAGAAAGAAGGTTGTCATCGGGGCTAAAATACTCGGGGCTACAGCCCTGAGTGATCGGACCTAACGATGCCCATGACTAATAGTCCTATTTAATGATAGAAATGAATGAAAAGCACTGTGGCCAATGAGCATCCCCTTGCTCCATTCACAGGATAGTCTCTCTGAGGAATTACACCTATAGGTCATCTCGTTTATGCTTTCATCTCATCAATCCCTCCTTCTACCTTCTACTTCGCTCTCTTCCCTCCTTTGTCTTCATTCTTCTCTCTCGCTGTCCTCCTCCTTACTTTCTCTCTCCTGCCAGCCCAGTCCCCCTCAAGCACGATCCCCCCGTCCTCATCCCACACCCTGGCTGAGTGACAGACTCATAAGTGCGGAGATGATAGCGGCGGCGGTGTTAGCGTGACAGGCGGAGCCTCTGTGCCGCCGGGGGGTGGGGGTCGGCTCCTCCGTCCACTGGGTGTTAAAGCGGCTTTCGCTGCCATCATCCCCGACATGCCTGACACCACAGTGATGATGAGAGAGGCAGCCGATAGCGATCTCTCGCTCTCAGGTGCGGCACCTGACTGTCAGCTGGCAGTACGGTCACTTTACCCACAACTCGCCAAAGACTTTCGGGATTCAAGGAAGGAATGCAGAATTCTCTTGGATGGGTTGCGCAATAGGCATCAGCATGTGTCCGCAGTACCTGGAAGCCCGACAGGCCCTTAACAGTGTCCTGCGCTGATTAGTGACACTACGGTACATCTGGACAGATATAGCATTGGATCAGGTCAATTTCATTGGTCAAAGGTATAACAGCTGAACCCAATTTGGATTTGATCAAGTGACGGCAAGTTTAATGGTGATAGCAGTGCTGTTGCCGAGTCTCCATCAATGTGACTGAACACTATCCATGGTCAAAATGATTCCCTGCCACACCTGGTGAAAAAGAATTTATTCTTTATTCCTAAGCCAGTGGAAAAAATTGTGGAAACACCTAGTATTTTTGGCATTACGCTTTAAAAATCCCCACCAAATAATGGTGGAAATGCTTATACACTATCGAAGAATGTTACAAATATCATACAATGGATGATTAAATAAGTAACTGGAGCAACAGTTCTGCAATAAAGTTCTGCAATCTGGAAGTGTTTCCACAGCGGTGTTGCCATGATCATTGATTTGCGGCATCAGTCACACAATCCAGATGTTTCCAGGACTAGGTTTCATCAGAAAAAAAAATTATACAAATTTGGAAAATCGGATGATCTGCAAACACAAATGAATTCTCACTGCATGAGCTCACAGAATGCATTGGCTCACTCCTTATACACATAAAGCAGCGTGTCCCTCTATAACTGACAACCGTAACATAATTGTCACGATCCGCCTGTCAGAGCCTCCTGTGTGCCACGCCCCTAGCTCCCTGTGTTCAATCCTGATGGAAACCACCTGTTGTCAATGCGTCTGATCACCTGTTTTGGTTTCAGTCTCGTCTGTCTTGTATTTAGTCCGCGTCTGAGTTAGTCTCCCTAGTTCGGTCATTGTGATGTATTGTGGCGTTACCCCGTCTCGTGATCCTAATAAACCCCGTCATTTTTGATGCCTCCGATCGCCTTGTTTGCTCCACGCCGCCTACATCCAGGCACGCTGCAAACCCTGCGCGTGACAATAATACACAACGTTTTAATCTATGCTTCGTTCTGTATCTTCATTGTTATCCAGTGTAAATAATCTGCTTTCTTGTACCAAAGACATGTGCTCTCTTCTTGCTGCACAAAAATATTAAAATAATATTGCAAAAAACAGTTAATAACTTTGGAATCAGCTCTGCTAACCTGCAGCATTTCTAAACGCTGAAATATCGACAAGCCAGCAGTGAGAATGCGCAACAATTACATGAGGATCAGAAGACATTTTCACTTAATTCTTGATAAAAATAAAAAAACCCCATATCTACAATTTACTTGCATTATTGATAGGTGAGTGGCTGCCTTCTTCTGAAACACACACATCAGGGAGGCTAACGAGATGACACACAGATACACCTCTCCGCTTACAACGTGATTGAGGATTTAAATGAATTGGAAAGGTCAACGCTCAAATTATGTCTGCTCATAACTCTCAGGTCTTCAGTGACATGCAATAAAAAGGGCAGCGAGAAACAAACGGCGAGCTCAGCCAAAAAGACAGAGGAAACTCGGAGACAGTGTCAAGGTCAAAGTCTCCTATCAGAAACAGCCAATAACTTACAGTGATTCCATTTCATCTGAGTGTTAGATGAATCCAATACATTGTGTTATTTAAGTTTACAAGTAATATACACAACAGAGGTAAAGATTTCAAGTGCAGAGAGTACTAATCCAGACCAAGATTTCGTCTGTATATACATAACCCACACAAACACATATTGGGGGGGGGGGGGGGGGGGTGGGACAAAACCCACCACCCCCAGAGGTA
>JABFEB020000060.1:13809736-13821416 GCA_019775895.2 Stomatorhinus ivindoensis
CCCCTCCCCCCCGGTGACCTGAAGGCCACTCCCGTCACAGTAGAGCTCCAACCAGAGCAGATGCAGGGAGGGAGGGCAGGGAGGACACGCGGAACAAGGTATGGCCAAATTGGAGCCAAGCGCTGGAATATATGCATCCAATACCCAGTTATGCTGTGAGGCAAACTCACAGTCTGCTGAAATCCATTAAGTGTGACAGAGTGCCAATGTATGTAATGTACTGTATGGCCCAATTATCGCGAGCCGGCCTTGCAGACAGCTCTCAGGGTACAAGCTCCACCCCTTCTCAGCCTCCAGTCCTCTTTTTCCTCGATCGCTCAGTTGTCATCCTGGTAAGCGTCCCGTGTTGTTATAAAATATTATCGTGTCATTACTATTACTGGCTGAAGTGTAGTACATTATACCAATACTATAAAACAAAAAAAAAGTTATTATGTAGAAGTACCATTTATATATTTTAAGGACCTTTAACTCCTTTGTCTTTCGCGTTTTTAAATTCCTCTCTCGTCTTACTGAGATGCCGCCACACAGAACCACGTTTCACACTTTGTCTCCTTACATTTTCACTAACTATGCCCACCAGACAGGTGGATGTTGTGGTGAGTTTAATTTGAGTTAATGACCCCCTGGTATAAATAGAGCTGATAGTCTATATCTTATGACTGCCAGGACCTGTAGAGAGCTGCAAGAAAGGTGATTAGCAGCCAAACAGCAATGATGATGCTCTTCTTACTACCCTATGAATAATCATTACTGCAAGGGGACTCGATATTGAAAAATCGTGTGCGTCACTGCTTAATTTGTGCCGGAGTTCAGCTCCTACATTCCAGCATATCTCAGGTGCGCTCGGCCACCTCAAACGCTACACTTAATATGATTAAATTTAACATTCATTTGAGTTAAACTTCAACTAAATTGAACTAAAGAAATGCATATTTATAAAACCAGTTGGGTTGTACAATTTCTTCTGACATACATTTGCTGTGCATGTTGCATGTTTTGCTTATACAACTTTTGATTTGAAAGGGAAAAACTGCATCACGCCCACACATAAAAATCCACTTTTTGCCAACTAAAATAGATGAGGTTATGCGGCAGGCTGTTGCAGCATAATAATTAAAAGAAATTGTGAACCATTAAATGCATCTCATACGGACTAACAGGCAAAATATTGCATTGCTAAGTGTTGACGTAAATAATAATGCATTATCGTTGTGTATGACATCTTTCATTGTCAGTGTCCGCTGGCTCTTTGTATAATGCTGGACACAGTAGGCGTCTCGGGTCCCTATGACCTCTGGCAATTCAGAGTGTGCAGAAGAGGCACTGGCGTGTCCCACATTTTTGAAAAAAGGTTGACTTTCTGTGGGTCTCCAAGGACCGGACTGGAAAGCACTGGGCTAAGCAATAAGCTGCCTTCCCAACTTTGTCCTCTCCGAATCACAGCTGGAAAATGTAGAAACACTAAAACGACAGACATTTTCCCTCCAAACTGTCTTTGCTGTAGAGAGGAAGCATTTTCTCAATGGTCTCAAATGGAAACAATGAAAAACAGGAGCTTGTCATCTGCTCCCAGTTAAAGGATGTCTGGCACAGTACATGACAAAGCCTAACATGCCCTTAATTGCACAGCAAGATCCGACACATCGCAATATTCTCCCGTCACCAGAAACTTTTAGCTTAACTTTTAACGTCGGATAACTCCTTTCAGTGGCCGTTGTTATTCCTCATGAAAAGCCTGCAATCTTGACGAATTGAGTTCACTCAGACATAAAGTGACTGAGTGCAAACACAGAGTGGTCAATTTTGCGACGCAGAGTAATTTGCCGTTACATTTAATGGATAGCCTGAGGTGGAGCACTGAAATTCAGCAATCTCACCTTTTTTTCTTTTTTAAACTATTTTATTTAGTCAACACCTCCCCAGAATGCACATGGTCATTTTGTTTGGATAATTTAATCACTGCGAACTATTTTTGTTTTCATAAAAAGGTCAAACATATTATTGTGTGTGTTTTTAAATTATTTTCATTAGAGAAACTTTATTTTATTACAACAAAACCACCCCTGGGATCAATAAACATTGATCGTTTTTTTAAAAAAAAATTCTTTCTAAAGAAATAAATTAATATACACAAATACACACTACGGAGCCCCTAAAGCCATGTAAGGTGATTTTTTTTTTCTTGTGCACACGTTATTGTTCTTGTGTAAAAATGTGTGCGTGACACTTGGCCCCTGCACAAGAGCTGCAAGAATTTCATTGCATGACTAAAGTGAAAGTGAAAATGAAACTCGATTAGCTAAATTCTGTCCATTATATGGTCTCTTTATGTATCTGAAGTCCTTCGGGATGCATATGAATTTATAGCAAATTATCTTGTGCAAGATAATCTTTTGTGCGAACAACACATCACAAAATCACTTTATGGAACTTTGGGGCTCCGTAACACATACATATTATATACATATAATTATTGAGTTTTAAATGTAGCTTTACCAGCTAGCTTTTAATTCCGTCAAAGTTAAAGAAAATGTATAGCTATAGTAAGCAAAAGTAAAACTTAGCAAGTAAGTATTACCAGAGGAAATGTATGTGTGACAAGATATATGGTTAGAGTAATTTTTCAGTTAATGGGTGAAACTTTGAAATACACTACAGGAATACTTATACTATACAAAACAGGCAGGTTTGGCTATCAATCATGAACTGCACAATGGCTTTTTCAGTCCCATTGCTATTTCCTGTGCTCAGATACACCACACTGAACATTGCAAAGGCTACACCATTTGCATAATTAGGGTACGGGATTAAACGGCGTCTCCTGAAAAGCAGGTAGGCTGATGGCCACAAAATTTGTACAAATCTATCCAAAGGACAGCATTTGATCTAAATTATAGAGGTCTGCTGAAAAGTTTGCCTGCCGTGGGCGATGAATTTTTTATGACGCACAATTTACATTAGTGCCAAGCAGAGCAATTTCTATACCCAGCAGAATATTCTGACTCAAGAAATATGTTGGCACTAATAAAAAATAGAGTGTCGCCACAGTCTTCAGCCCTGCATGGTCATAGGAGACCTCAGGAGCATTTTATTGAAATTCGACATTTTCTGCCGTTATATAAAGTGTCCCATTGTGAACCGGCTGGCATCCCGCGGCCTGACAATGGGGGCGCGTGGCACCTGAGGGAGCCCCCTAGCATGCCAATTAAGCCACGAGGGGCAAGGGTCTGTGTGATATGATGCGGCCTGAGATGGATGGGCAACGCGTTTAGGTATAAATCACTGTTTATGCATTTTTCTGCTTTGAAAACAGAGTAAGTGTTGTTCTCTAGGAATATATAGGCAAACTAAATTGATTTACGAACTCCAGGGATTGGAAGATTTAGCTACAATTTAGAACAATATACTTACATTCCTCTGCATAATACTACTCATCATACAATCAGGCTTATAATGCAAATTTGTCTTGACGAGGTCATCAGCAGACATCCACACAAAAACACACACCTCGATATCTCACTAGCCTTGTAGGCGGAGCACCTTCCACTGGTAACTAAAGGTAAGAAACTAAGTGATAACTACTATCCCCCCCAGGAAAGACTGCATCCTACTGGCCCTGCCAGGAGCCAACAAGATCCAACCTTACGTGAACTCAGATAATAGGATTCCAGGATGACCAGTGACAGACACAGGTATCTATAGGTCATATTGTCCATACTGAATTACCATCACTTATTGCTACTGTCTGCATTTATTTTCATTTTTCAAAACAGGACATTATGTATGATGCATATGAACACGCATAAACAAAACCACGTGGGCGACAGCACGCATTGTTTTCCACTCATGACAGCGCACACATGCTTGAGGAATCCCCCCCCCCCACCTGGGTCACCTCTTGGCAAGCATGCAGAATTAATGAATATGATATGAGGTTTTTAACTCCCCCTCCGTCTACAATAAATAAATAAATCAGCATGATAATACTGCTGCGGCTAACGATGAGGGCTGTGGAAGATGGAGTGTGCGCAAAGGAAACTCCCTGTCCAGTGATTTATGCCTGCCATCCTACTTAAGTTTAAAATATATACATTTTCCCCATTACAGTGTTTGCCCTACAGTACTAGAGCTTTGATCGTTGCTATAAAGCCCCTCGTTCACCCAAAAACCCTCCAGACTTATTACTCCGCTGTTTTTCAAACATAATGCTTTCAATTGAAACGACATTTGTGCATCTACACATTATAATGGCTGGATAGTAGAATAATGACGCGTGGCACATTAATTAGGACCGTGGCTCCTCTTAGGAGACATCAGCCCTGTACCCATTGTCCCTGCCCTGCAGATAAAGCTGGCTTCACATTCTCCTTGCACTGTTACTCTCCATGTGGGCATCTGCATACACACATGGGACATTCCCTAATACGCGGGTTTGCTCGACTGCACATCCTGAACACCAGTTCCCTAAAAACGACCCGGCCTCGTCGGCACACTGGTCTTGGAATTCAAATCCTCAAACATCGTTTTCCCAGGAGAAATTAGGCAGCTTCATCTATCTGACAGACAGTGACAGAGGCAGGAGAAGCAAGCATATTGAGCCCTGACCTCCAGTCGTACTCCCAGCCTCCGGAGATGTGACTCCTAGGTTACGAGATTCCGGTTCCTGCAGGGACAAACGCGGCAGCTTTGATAGGGAGCAGGTAGGTGTGTGACGCTCCGCAGCCATAATACTGCTGTATATCAGCTTCCCCAATAATCCCCCATGGAAATCCCTGACAGCTTCTCCCGCCAGCTAATTGAAAACACGGATAAATCCAGAAGAGAGAGAGAGAAAAATGATGTGATTACTTTTAGCATTATAAGGAGCTTTGCAGACATGGAGTGCGCTCTTAAGGAAATAACAATCGGGAAAGAAAATCTATGTGCAGCACTGGGGAAAAGTGAAGATATCAGAAGGAGGAATAGCCAAAACAAAGGTCTCTCCAGCTTATCTACTTGCTCATGCAGAAAGTTCTGGACTCTTCACTGTGTTGACTCGGTGTCTACGTATAATATAAAGTACAACTGGCTTCCTTCCAATTCTCCACATACTGCACATCCGACGGCCTGCAAGTTACGGAGTGAGGACCGGGAAAAGCGAGAAGATGAGAAGAACACGGGATGTCCTGAGGCAGCCTTAGCTGAGAGTGAGGGCAGCTGCCTGCGTGTCCCCAGTCAGAAGAGTGTGAAAGCAGGAAACCCTGGCCTGAAAACGGTGAGAAGAGCAGCACTGTTCCTCAGGTGCGACCAGGGGGCTCAATTTCAAAAGACGCATTTGATCCAAGGCTTCACACACTGAAGAAACGCAGCTCACCGGCAATACGGCCAGGCCCGTAGACGGTTTGTTTTACTGGCATGTGTACATGATTGTTTTTCACAAAAGGGATTTAATCGCCGGACCCTGGAAGCCATCACCCGCATTTCATAAAGCTCAACCAGATAAAGTTTTATGCCGGGTCAAATTTCGGAAGTGCTGTTTTTGAGAAAATGCACACGGAGGAGCCCTTGGGGTGGTCTTTCCAAAACAAGAGCTGATTCACAAAGTATTATGGAGATATGGCCACCAGGCCTGACTCACACCGCGGTTCACAATGATATGTCTGGACCACAGTCGGGTACCATCTCTCTGACTTCCCCGGACGAAGCAGCCTCCAGCAGCCTTTGTAAACAGAGTCATAGGGATGGTGCTTGAGCTAAGAGAGCATTTGGATTCTGGTCTGGAGGACTTGCACTGGTCACCACACCCTGGCGTTGCACAGTGAGGGTCTGCACAGTTACTCATTCCTGCTTCTAAACAGCCACGCAGTTTGGGGTGGCAGTTATCTTGGCCCACGCAAGCATCAGCTCTCACTCTCAGGGGCATCAAGACTTGGCTCTGAGATCTTCTTAGAAAGTCAGGAAGCTTCTGGGCAGAGGAGCCATTAAGAGCAGCTTGCCCTTTAGAGCAATGCTGAAGAATTCACGGTGCACCGTAACTCTTCCGTTAATGGGCTCAGCATCCGTATCCATCAAACAAGGGTGCGTGCTGAATTCTGGCTTGGGGAAGGCATTTTAAGGTTTGGCCTCTAAACCAGTGCTTGAGAAAGCATGCAGAGAATGTAGTCTACTGGCTAAGGAATGACTATGAAACTTAGACTCCGCACAGCTGAAAGACCATGTAACGAAAACAAGGAAGCAGGTATAGTGTGGCTCCATGAAGTAGTATGTCTAAAATGATGGCTGATATAGCTGAACATATACTGGTAGAACAGCAGCTGGGAAGCCATGAAAGAACAGTGTCCCCAAAAGTGGAATCTTCATGGGCCAGAGAGGCCCAGATCCTGCGGGGGGGTTACAGGCTCTCTTGTAAATACTGACCCGGAAAGAAATGGTTTCATAAAAAATCATTAATCTCTGAAGGACCCAAAGGTGCTGACCAGAAGTGGACACTCTGTCCAGGGCAAGGACACCCACAAAGGGGGGGTATGGGGAAGACTGCCAGAGTCCGGGGGGGGGCATTAATGTGTGAGTGTGGATAGCAGCAGCTTTGGTTTGGAGTGGGGATGGAGATTTAACACTGTGATCCCTCTAACCCCGAAAACAGGCCACATAAGTGTCAGGAGACTGCTGGGGGAGGGGGGGGGGGCTCGCTGCGACCCAGGAAAAGATATCACAGTAACCGAGGGGAGTGTGGCTTTGGGCACTGCTATCTGAGGAGGGAACTTTGGTTTTCAGATCACCTGCTAAAGGAAACACTGGAGGGAGGGGGGAGCGACCGCTAGTCAGACTGCTACCAAGTTTTATAAAGTAATTAAAGTCCTGCTTCCAAAGGCCACACCAGCAGCTCCAAGCTGTAAGCTGCAGGCAGCACGGATGCCATTCATGACCCCAGGCCTTTCACACTGACATGACAAAAGAGCACGATCACAGAAATCACAGAATCCCACTAACATTTGATATGTTTACGGTGTTAGAAATCCACCCCTGTGGGAACGTCATTACCAACAAACAGAGAACTCACTAAAAACGTATAACGCATTGAGAATTGGAAGTCACACTGTGGTGGGGACGGGGGGGAGTATTTTAAGTATGAATATCACAATAAAAGAAAGCTAACATATAATGGCTGAATTGGCAGGACATGTGGGGAGATCAGAGACATTGCTGATTACTGAGGGTGTAAATTCTGCTCTCCACAGATCACAGGATCAGTTACCCACACAAGCTGCATGTAATAGAATTTCCTTCACATACAGAGGGATTTATGTGCATTTTGACAACAAAATGAGGTAAAGTTATCATTCTGGGTGGGAATCTCCGTTAAACATGGCTGACAATCATCTTTTCAATTTATGTGATGATGGAAGAAAAAATAAACTGGGTTCCACCAATCAAATTCAAGCAAGGGCGCCTCAGTGACCCGATGTCATCTGAGGTGACATTTCCAGCAGCAATTGCCATGTGCTGATAAAGAGAAAATTGAGAATCAAACTTCTGGAGCTTATGTGGCTTCATGGTTATCAATTGGAGCCTGATGTATCAGGTCTGCTGGCTGCTAGTCAGCTGATCAACCATGTGACCCATTTCAAATCGTAAATCCTGTGAATATTCTCTAAGGTCATGTCAAGACACCCACAGCACCCACCTGGGCAGTAGAAACTCATCCTGCCAGTATGTAGGCATTCTGGATTTCATTAGACTGTATTATGGCTAGATACCTTACATAAAATACTAAAGTACAGCAGTTAGATTATGCTACATACTCATAAATGACGTGGTCATCCATTAGCCAACTCTGCATTCTAAATACTGCCATATCTCAAGGCTTAGTTACTGGCATGTTAATCCTGTTTGCCTGGAATCTGCTAGCTATAGCCAGTTGTTAGCCATAGCCTAGAAGTTATAGTCTTGTTAGGTACTTCTTAGAAGTGGAGCGAATGCTTAAGCAAGATTCACACAGTGACCATACACATATGCCATGTGTGACCATTAAAATTCCCTGTGGCGTTACAAAGCTCTTCTGTCATGGACCAGGTCAAGCAGGACGAGAAGCTAAATATTCCTAGCATTTACATGCAAAACACGACACAGGGACATATAGGAACATCACACATGGCTATCAGAAATCATTTTTTCAATAAAATTCCAAAACATCTCCATCTCCACGCCTTTTCGCAAGCCCCATCGAGCTCTCCATGACTCACAGACACATGTACCGGTGAGAGCAAGCTTTGGGGTCACAGCACAGGGTCAGCCAGCCTGCAGCTCTGCTGGAGATGTGGGTTAAGATCCTTGCTCAGGAGCCCGGTGGCAACATCAGTCTGCAGGTTTTAGGATTCGAAGAAACAACATTCTGATTATTATAAGAGAGACCTAACCCATAGAGCCCCACACACCCCCCAATTTATTAAAATTACAATTGAATGATGAGACTGCAAGGAGAAGTGAAAATGAAAATCGCAGCTCCTGGGATTTTTGCACAACAATAGTGGTCATTAAACACTACATCCTACTGGTTTGCAGAATAAGCCCCCCTCTGACCGTGCGGGAAGTGCCCCCAGTGAAGCCAAGCAGGATCTCCCGCACACCGCCGCTTCTCAAGGACTAACCGCACATCAGCACACCACGTTCCTAATTTGTCCCTTTAGGCCACTGATCCCCTGCCAAGGGAATAATGTCGCTCCGCGGACAGATCGCGGATGAGCGATGGCTACGTCGCGTGGCGGAAAATAAACAGAGTGAGCGCTTTGCCGGCATTCACGTTTTTGATGGGTCATAAAACATAACGGATGTTGACCTTAAACTTCAGCATGCTGCCTTCTTCTTGCCTCTGTGTGGAGTTCGGCCAAACTATGAGTTATGATGACGTGGGCGGTGGAATTCTGCGGGAAGACAGAATTCGTCTTGCAAACACAGTGAGCGCCGCGCATTAGGCTTCATGTCAATTAGCCTCGTGCACGTATCCGCTTTTATCTCTCAAAGTGCAGGAAACCTACAGGGAGGGAAGATATCGGCGCTGCAGCCTGGAACCCAGGGAACCCAGGGCCTGTCACGTAGAACTGCGTGGCCTATCAGCCGCACGACCCCAGCTCATGTCGAGAGCGCAGCTTCGATCCCGAAGGGAGACGCCCCGGAAAAGAAAAAAAACTCTGTGATGCTCTTATGAAGTATATCAGTCATAATCTGCAAGTGCAGGATCAGCTGCGAAACAGAGATAGACATGGGGGAGACAGTAAAACGCACCCCCCCCAGCCTCCCGTTCATTAACACAAATCAGCCGCGCAATTAAAACCACATTTATCTCAATTATCGAACTAATGAGACTTATCCCCGAGGATGGCGGCGCCCCCTCCTGGGATGATCCAAATGAAAAACAAGCCCCGCCCTGGAAGGCACCCCGAAAACCCAAAAGCGCCCCAGCCGCATCCTTCAGTAGTTATTATCTGTTAAGTACTGGCAGCTGTATCAAGATTTCAGGCTTACCCTGCTAATTCGGCCCGATGCTGCGCCATTACTCATGATTACTGCACGGCTGCGGCTGACGCGCTTGACGCGCCCTTTATGCATTCATGCAACTCTGCGTCAGGGCATGTCCTGTTCCTGAAGAAATCTTACCATTATCTATTGAGTTCCCCCTCTGATGGAGCCCTGCCTGGTCATGCTGTGCCCGCAGTGCTTTTGTTGGGGGGGAGATGGAGTGACGCACTTGTGAATTAACAGGACCACATACAGCGATGGGTTTACAGCGGGCCCCTGTTTGGCCCCTGGAATGTCCTTGCCCTCCTGTCACTTCTTATGCCTGTCCCACGTTAAGCACCCCAGAACTGCCCTTTTCATTGACCCATTGGTACTGGGTCAGGGGATGCCCTAGGTGCCACACTCTCTCTCCCAACGCCTCAGGTGGCGACGGTGAATGGGAGATAAACATATGAAGGTCCCTCCCCAAGGTTAACCCCCCGTGGTTTAACCCAAAGAAGACCAGAAAAATAAACGAAAATGACTCGCGATATTCCTGCCCGTCATGGTCCCCGAAACCTCATTTCTCCCATCACTGCTAACACACAGTGCTGGAAACGCATATGGGAAGCAATCAGATCCTGAGGCTTGATGCAGGAGGATTTAGAAGCCCCTACCCTGCCGCCCGTATCCACATGGGAGTGTTAGGAAGTCACTGGGCTGTCATTAGGGAGTTAGGGATGATGCTCTGCGCACGGCCATGTGGGCAGAATCACACACCCAGGGCTCTAAGAGACTGTGGGGTGCTGAGTCCTGCTGTTAGATAAGGAAGGAAAAACATACTAGTTCCATGACGATGGCCCTATAACGTAAGGGGCCACTAGGGCTAGAACATCGGAACAGCCATGCAGGAAATGTCACCCTAGGGGCCGGTATTGCGAGGCTGGATTACCTGCTTAGCTGGAAAACCTGTCAGAGAACTTGTCAAGATAATCTGTGCTAAATTTAAGTGAACGAAGATAAAGTGCATTCGAACTAGAATACCTCAGATCCAACAAGTTACCTGGGTAAGAAACGTGGTTTTATGATACGGGCCCTGGGTCTGTAACACAGAGTCCCTGCAGAGCCAGGCCACGCGTCACCACACCGCCTGTGATGCCAGCCTGCTACCCGTGGCAGACACATCCCGCCCTGCCAGACGGCTGCTCCAGCACCTGCTATTACTTCTGCTCCAGTTAAAGCTGAGCCACGCCATTGTCCGTGGAGACGCTCCCTTCCTCCCATCATCTCATCTCTCCCCATGTTATCGGCCTAATCTTCTCTATCTCTGCTCCATCGCCCTTTCATGCAAGCTTGTTTAGGCCAGAAAACGCAGTCAACTTCCTGCACCTCACACGTACAAACCAAATCCTCTACTGCTAAACGCTATCGCGTCTGATACACTAATTGGATGTACAGTTTCTAATTTGATTATAGCTCACTGAAAATACTATTCTTTCTCTTAACATGTGGTTGAACAGCTCATTATGGGCTGTGAGCTGGATGTTTCCATTTAATTGTAGCGTCCCCTTCTTCCCTGCCCATCTATCTTCTCTTAGGCAAAGTACCACAGTACCCCAAAGCTACCAAAAGAGGGCGCCTCCATTACAACTACAGGGGAGGTAGATTCTGCATAGGCATTATAGGGCACCTACTGTATGAACGGGGGTAAAATGCACCACTCGGATTTTGCCACTTTCAACATCCCTTAGCATCCTGACCATATCATCTAACCTTCTCCTGGTTGCCCACAGTGCTGCAGCACCCCCTGCATTTAGTCAGGCACATGCTGTGCAAGAGAGCGGTCCATCTCTTGATGCGCTGGCTAACGCGACCCTGTAAGTTTTCCGTTAATCATTTTACAGTCTCAGAATCCTCTAGGGGGAGTTTCACCTCACAGCTAAGCAGTGCGTACGGTAACAAAGAGGCGGGGCTCGCGAAAGGCCTTGAATGGCTGATGTCAGACGGACACACTGGAGGGAGACAGACCTGACACAATGCTGTAGCCAATTCCCCGGGGATTCCCGCGGTCCTGATCGATGGCCATGATCTTCCGTACCTCATAGCCCTGTGAGCCGACAGAAGAAAAACTGAAAGACTACACACTTACATGAACACACAAACTGAAAGACTACACACTTACATGAACACACAAACTGAAAGA
>JABFEB020000060.1:13859118-13870026 GCA_019775895.2 Stomatorhinus ivindoensis
ATTTCTCTCTCAATACTGACAGATTTCAGGTGTTCTCCTGGCTTTCTATGCCATTTTGCACCTTGTTACCTTCATGTATTCAATACTTATTCCCTGTGTCATTTCACTTTATTATGACTCAACTTGTATACTTCAATGTTCTGATTTCTTCGTATGAATTCAATATTTGGCTTGATGGCAACATCTGGTGGAAGTTGTGTGTCAATAGCCCACTTAGAAATCCCCTTACTGATAAAAATGTTGACGTGTTCAATACTTTTTTCCCCGCTGTGTGTGTGTGTGTGTGTGTGTGTGTGTGTGTATATATATAGTATTATTATTGTTATATTACATCCATTTGGAAAAATAAGTCATGTTTTATTATATGGTAACTGTTTCACTGCACTCCCAATCAAACCAGGCCGAATCCAACCCTGACCCAGCTGCTCCAGGGATTAAATGACCTAGCTCTCTGATCCTCACTTGTATATCAATTTGGAAAAAGTCTGCTAATTAAATAAATGTAAAAATAAATGGCAGAAGCGTCACAATGACAGCCACAGATCAGTAGGATGAATACTGATGAGATCTGAGAGGCAGATGTAGAGTTTCTCATGTTCAATCTTACATGTGCTGCCTTAGCGCTGCCATGATTTCCTGGCATTCATGACAACCATGATATTTTAAAAATTTAACATCGATATTGTGTTAAAAATACAAATATGATACCGCTGTAAACAACCCAGTACCAGAAACCATTTAATTCACACTCCAACATATTAGCAGGCAGAATGTTCTTTAACACTGGTTTCCACCAGTGCTTAATCTATAACCTCTGAGGTGCTGGATCCCATAGAGACCTGCCTACTGGGACAAACATTATACAAGGAGCTGTCACACACTGACTCCCAATGATGTCACATGTAGATAATAAGATATCAATTATTTCAATATATAACAATGCAATAATTTATATCAACACATTAGTTTCATCAGTCTGAAAGGCAGTTACAAACATACAATTCATTTTATTAGCCAAAAAGTGGATTTTTGTGTGTGTGAGGGGTGTGGATTTTTCTCTTTTCAAATTAAAAGTCAGATAAGTGAAACATCCCATGAAAATATCCTGCCATTTTACAACAAACCATGTTGTATACATTTATAGGAAAATAGTGGTTTTATTGTTTTAGTGATGTCTGCTATTTTGAATTCCACTGACAAATAAATCAGTTTTCTTTGTCAATTTAAGTGTTCAGACTAGCTGTCTGTTTCCAGTTTTTGGATCAACACTATTACCCAAGTATGACATATCTGAAATATTAATTTATGCTCCATGAGTGTATATTGCTGCTGTCCAGCGATAACTTTGGTTCACTCTGAACTGAAAAATACAGTTTTGGTGTATTTATTTGATCAAATAAAAGCTAGAAAAATTAAACAACATTTTAAATAAACCTGATGTCATAAAAAGAAACTTTAATGGAGTCACCGTAGGATTTTGTAAAAAATACGGGGTGTTACAGACCCCAGTCTACAGGCAGTGTTGATTGACAGTAAGTGCAAAAGCGATCTTCAGCTCTGGTTAGTTGTTCACACACACACACACACACACACACACACGGAACATTCCATCATGAAAATCCCCTCTGCTGCCATTATCACATGACCTATGGACACTGCTGGTTATCAGAAGAATCCTTCACGTAAAACGCAGACAGATTTGTGGTGCTTGGGACTGAGCTGGGTTCTTTAAAGGTTTGGGTCCTTATTTTTCCAGGCACACATCAATGTTGCATAAATGGCCCGTCATGGGAGCCAAATTATGCGAGAACGATTATGCTGCCAAGTCGCTGCAGTGTCATCTTCCAAGCATTCAACCTGTTAATACTGCATCTGAGAAGACTGGATATACACACACACGCAAGACGGATGCCAGGAAGACCTCCTTGCATTCGTTTACAGAAACTCCTTGCCAGCAAGCGCAACTCAGAGTGGAAACTTTAGCAGAGAAAACTAAATAAGCATAATATAGAAAAAAAACGATCTTTCACTTACAAAGTTTCAAAAGTTTTATCTGTGCAGTAGCACTACATATTTCTGAATCCGGATCAAAGTAATAGGCGTGTATATCCAGACAAATGTATAATTAAAACTGTGTTTCTAATTGTCTTCATTATCCGCCCCACTTTTCCCCAAACCTGGGAAGCCTATCTCTGGAAGCACAGGATGCCAGGCCGTCACAAGGCACTAACATGAAAGCTCAAAAAATAAAAGTCAAACTCCAATCAACCTAAATTACAGATGACTGGCAAACCCAAAACAACAACACACACACACACACACGCAAGCACTCACAGACACACACACAAGCACACGCACACACACACACACACTCGTAAAACACACACTGAAACCCAAAACCTCAGGATTGAGGGCAAGATCTTGTCAAGTAAAGCTGTGTCATCTCAGCCATATACAGCTCACTTCACTGAAATGAAATATCCTCCCCACTGTCACCTTCACACTATTACAAGATGTATAGTTAAAACAAATAGTTGCTTAACTATGATAACTGAGAAAAAAATACCATGTTAACTTTGCAATTTGGTTAAAAAAAAACAGTATGACCTATGATTACAAAAAATGCAATGATATACAGTCAGATCCGAATGAAAGCAAAATGCTCTGAGCCTCGGTGCCAGGATGCCATCACTGTGCCATCAGCGGGTTCATCATCAGGGTGCATGAAGGGCATCAGCGTGGTGTGCCTCCCCTCCCCCGCACCTCGCCCTGACCAAGCGCACGCCGCTCAGCAGGGCTGGCCGGGCATGAGTAGACCAGGCCGCCCGGCCGCTTCCTGATAACTCTTCAGCTGAGTCACAGGAGAATGTCCAGGTGCTCCTTTAAATGAACACCTGTCCAGCACGCCTGCCGCAGCCAACACCCTGCCTGACTCAGTTGGACGCAAGCTCACAGGCAAACTCACAGTCACGTCGGCGCAGAGAGCGACACAAGGCCATAATCGCAGCATTAATCTGTCAGTGAAAATCAAAGCAGCTCATGTAGACGTCCAACTCCCTAAGTAATGAGGAAAAATACCTCTCAGTAGGTTTCCATTCATTCCTCTCAGGTGTGAATTTCAGAGAGGCTGATCGATCAAATGCAGGTATTAGGATCAGACGGCTGGACTCATTAAAAACACAAAAGACGGATGCTTATGGCAGGAAAGTGGGAGCAGAAGGGAGTTCGTGAGGTACGAGGAGGGATCACTCACGGGTGAGGGTGGCATTTAGGCCACAACGCTGAGAAATTTCCCAAAAATGAAGGACACACACTCTCACACGGCAGGCGGCCGGATCGAACTTCACTCCCGATCAGCTCCGTCACAAGCAAGTGGATCGGACACGGAGACCGATCACGCTCCGCCACCATACGGCCCTCTTGTTTCATTAATACTTTATATTTTCTCATGAAAGAGAGGAAAACGACTAATTAACGTGACGATTTATGAACCCCACTTGCCGTTTCTAATGAGATTTATGCAAATTCATCTGCTTTCAGTGTGAGTTATAATTCGGCGAAAAGATGGTGCAAATTAAGTATTTTACTACCGCGCTCGTTAATAATCGCAGTTTTTACCCATCTGTCACACACGGGCATCACCAACCTGTCCATACACGGACAAACGTGTCCGTGGAATAACACACCTGTGTCGCCGTGAAAAGCGACGCCGGCTACATTGTTAAACACCACGTCTGTGGTGAATTGCACTTTGATCACAATGTTCTGTCAGAATCTGCTCTGGTGCTGAGCCCTGGGAACACACCTTACATGCAGTGAGAGAGGGTGCAGCTGTGTCTGAGCATAAACAGACCTTAAGTTTTTATATGCATACACAGACACATATCTCAGTGGTACCCCAAAACTTGAACTTAATCCGTTCAGAACGCGGGTTTGAATCCTAAAAACTACGAGTTCTGATCGAAAAATTACACCTAAATATGTTTTTTTTTTCAAGGAACAGGATAAAACAAGACCATATTCTGTACTGTAAAGTAAGAAAATAAATGTATCCAATGTGTAAAGTCCGCTCCTTCCGTTTGCCACGACACTTCGTTAACCTCATGTGGAATCCGCATGTAATCAGCTGTTTCTGGTTGTTGTCATTAGTCCTTCGTCCGCGTTTAAGTTTGTTTCCCCAGTCCAGTCATTGTATTAACCGCCTGCGTTTTGCCTGCCTTACCTGTAATTAAACTCCGTATTCCCTTCCTTTCCGCTGAGAGTCGTGCCGCGTGACTCATTTCCTTGCACATAAAAGTTATCTTAGGCGTTCACGGTTCGACTTCTAAGATTCAGATTGAGTTCTAGGTCTTTTTTTTGAACTGGTTCGACTTTGAGTTCTAATGAATCTGAGTACTGAGGTACCACTGTACATACATACATACATACATACATAAATACACACAAACAGACACAGACATACACACACACATATTAACGTTGACAGCAGATGTGGAAAGTTCAGGTTCAGAAATGAAAATTCCAGATTTTGTTTCAACCAACCAGTTGAATACTCTGTGACCGTGGCTCTTTATGCTCGGCTGGTTGGCTGAAATCTTGGTTTAGGGTTTGTACTTTCTGAACCTGAACGTTCCACCTCTGGCTGACAGGTCAATGGGAGGAGGGGGGGGGGGGTCTGTCAGATAAACACCTGACTGCAAAGAACACCGGGAGGCGGGGGGGCAGAGAAGAGGTGGCTCATTCAGGGGTGTACCGAATGCGAAGCGAGGGCTGCCGGGTGGGCAGGTGGCGGGGGGGGGGCTGAGGAGTCGTGTGCGGAGTCTGACGGCCTTATCTGCGGCATGGAGGCAGCCCTGCTGCTCTGACGAATGACGCTATTTAGTCCAAAGTGACGCTGGCATTACAGCTATGAATGATACAGAGCACATTAGGAGACTCTACCTCCCTGGTCCCAAGTCCCCGGTAGATTGATGGACGGCGGAGAGCAATCAGTCTCCCTCTGAGTGACTGCACCCTCCCCCGGAAGACCGCGCGAGAGGGACTCCGGTCTGGGCCGGGCCGATAAGGAGGAGGAGGGGCACAGCGGAGCAGGGCAGGGTGACTCAAGCCAGGCTGGAGGGAATGAAGACAGGACAGGGAAAGGCATGCTGGGTATGATCAGGGCAGACATGTCTGCCTTATTGCTAACGATTTAAAGCTACCTAATGTCTCTCTTCCTGGCCCCCAGTCCTGCATCAGTCGGCTGCTCTTCCAACACCTGCCCCTTTTGTTTTTACCCCTTTCCTAACACTTCCGGCCCTGTACCCAAATAAAGCCCCTATTCCCTGGTTCGACCCCACACCCCATGCATGGAGAAGTGCAAGGTTTTCCATTTCTGAATTAGCTACCCGGCGCGAGTAAACAAGCACCTAACTTTCCAGATGGCTCCGAGCCCAAGTCCAAAGTCCGCTTCTTAACACCTCCATATTTTTGGAGGCTTCCCTGCCGGAAGCCCCTGGTGCCGATGACACCCTGAGGGGGGGTGGGGGCTACACCTATAAATACACTGAGAAACGGAATCGAACGAGACTCACAGGAGCTTAAAGAGTTGCCCTGGAGGAGCGGCATCCTGGCCAACGTGCTACATTTTAAATGGCCGCCCCGCGGGATGTTTTCGAGAGTTCGCTGGGCGAGGGAAAAGAGGGGAAGCAGGAGTACCAACAGTGGGCAGGAGGGAGGGGGGCAGAGAATATGGAAAAAAAGGAGAGGAGGCGGCCCAGGAGACGTGAAGGGCAGCACGGGGGCCAGGACCGGCTCCTGCAATATAACTTAACCTCTTTGTTCCATTGGTTTGCCAATACAGAACTGGGCCGAATCAATAACTAAATTAGCGAACGAACGAAACGTAATAAAAAATCAAATGAACAAAGAGGGAGACAAGCCGGAACAGAGCCTGGAGCTTGGGGGCACGTCAGTTTGATTTCCTAATGCCCTGTTGTCTTCAAAGTGGTGCCGTAATAGTGTTAAATCAAACAGCGGTGCGCATCAATTCTGAGGGATCAATATTAGGGCCGTCCGGCCGTCAGGGTCGGGGTCAGCTGTGCCCGGCTGGCCGTGAGGTCCCGCCCCCCCCCACTCTGCTTCATCGATGCTAGCCGTGCCCCACCCCACAGCAGGCCAACACACACTACTCACCCCGAACTTGTCACCCTCGATGAAGATAATAAGGAAGAGATTCAAGGTCGAACTGAGTAAGGGTTTACGGGTCAGCAGGCTTGTGTGTGGCTTCATGTCCGTCTTCGTCCGCACAATGGCTTCGCTTTCCATGGCTTGGATCTGCTGCATATAAATACTTTTTCACGTCGACTGGCCATGATTCCATGTCACATCACTGCAAGCCACCGGGCTGGAGCCTGTGCCACGAGTAGGCGAAGGGCCACTTTGCGAGGACAAACACTTCCCCAAACATGCCAACCAGGAACGTTTCATCAAAATGGCTTTTTAATTTCCATTTTTTCCTATTTAAACTTAAAAATGGCAGAGCCATTAAATTAATTACGCGCATTCAAGTGAAGCAAGAGCCATTTTTGACAGAGTAGGTAGAAGAATGAGAACGATTGATGCAATAAAGACAATGGTACATTGGGGGGGGAATAAAACAAAAATGCATGAGCCCAATGGTGCGCAGGTGATAATTGACCTATGTTTTATGATATGAGATCAACTGCACGTTAATAGCGCGACATTGATGCAGTGCTTCGGTAAATATTACCCGCCCGTAATTGGCTACACGTCATTATAACGTGGTGAAGCTGTTTGTCACACCGGAGTACGTAACGAATACATTAAATTATCTGGCACTAATATATGTGCTTTTAGCCGGCTTTGATACATTACGTGATTTCTCCCCAAGTAGTCTGGTTTTGAAGCTAACTAATTGGGCTAATCAGGGATCAGAAATCTGGAGCTAATAGCTTGTGAGAGGGCCGCTAGCTTTAAACAAAAGAGAGCGCGCGGTTTGCCGTGTGATTTATGATTCTGCTGCATGCGTGCGGCTCCTCTTATTTCCAATCCGGTTCTATTTCAGTAGCAGCAAAGAGCGGCGGCCCTATTATTCGGGGAAGAGACGCACTCCTTAAGATAGGAGGAAAAGCCCTTTCAAGTGGAAATACTGAAAGCTTGGTTGTAAACTGATCTGCTTCTTTGGATGGCCTGACACTTTATTTTTAGTTATTTGGAATAAAAGGGGGAGAGGAAAGAGTTCCAGGACACGCAGTGGTGAGGTCAGTAACATGAGGAGGTAAATGGTGTAAAATCCCCTGCTCACCTCTAACATTATAAACCTTGGGGTAGCCATGTCACTAGTGTGTGATCAGATACGTAAATAAGAATCATAGATGTTTACAGATAATGTGCAAAGTGATTTACATGTAAAGAGGACCCCCCCCCTCCGTTTCTGCATGTGAAATATCCAAACAGATCATTTTCATTGGGAGGGTGTCACCCACTGAGCAGGCAATAAAGACAGCCCCCAGAGAACCCTAAAAACACACACCATCACCCCCCATAGCACCTCCTGGACAATTATGAGCCAAGCTCCAGGCCTGCATGCAGAGAGCTGAATTATACACACAGACAGTGAGAGACACACGCATAAGCCAACACTCACGCACTGCCCCAGATACACACACACATACACTGTTATAGGGGGAACAGACAGATTTCAATTAAATGCAACAGAAGGCTTCCCAATGCCTCTAAACTCACATCCATACTAAAGATGACAGTTCTGACATTTCTGATTCAAATGTTAAAAACTGTATTCACTCAACTTTAAAAAGTGTATTCACTTAATTTACACATCTGGACACAAACACACTCAGAAATATGCAGAGACTTGAAGACGTGAAAATGTACGCATACATGCATGCACGCACGCACGCACACACACACTTTAAAAAAAACGACCAGAAACACAAGTACAGAGACAAAACATATATTCTTACATACACATACACAGAACACAGGCTACAACTACCAGTGAGAATTCACAGTCATCCAGATTATGATTATTCTGATAACAGGGAATATGAAACAGAGATGATAACACAGAAGGGAGGTTACTCGGGATGGAGATCCGTAAGCATCAGATTAGCATGCAGCAGCGTTGCCGTTACACCCGGCTAAACTTCCTCACCATCTCACAGCTCGGGGATGTTATGTGAGCGGACACGTGTGCAGGTCTGCGGGTAAACACTGACTTCACTTATCTTTGAGGGAGGAATGTGAGCGGATCAAGTGCTTAGGTCCTTCAGGTGCTACGGGCGCCCAGCCAAGTTGCCTGCCTGCTCTCTCCCTCCCAAACAAACGGGAATCTTAAGCCTGAGGTGACAGCCCGAGTCTCATTAAAGCCACAACGCCCCTCGGTGGTGCTGACGGTGTAATCTGTTACGGAACGTGGCAGCAGACTTCGTACTATAGATTTTCATGTCTATGCCCTGACCTCCCACTACACTCTCTCTCTTCCCCCCCCTCCCACCCTGTCATTAATATCCACTGATGGACAGCCCGGCTAGCTTGGCTGTAAGTGACTCCCACTTTTCAGCAAGACGCTCTATGAGAGTCCTTGGGACAGTCCACATCTATCCTGCAGATTTATGGGGGGGGGGGGGGAGGGGGCACACACTTCCTAACATGCATGTGCTCACAAGTGTGTGTGTGCACATGCCGTGAAGGTCGGCCAGCACGGGCGTCAAGAAAATCCACATCTTCCTTGTGAACACATGGCTCTCAACGTGTGTAGGTCTCATTTAGATCCACGTAATTCTGTTGGAAACAACTGAAAGGGAAATCTCTCATTCAGATTACGTTTTATAGTGATGGATTAAGATCACAGCCAGAGGCGATCGTAAAGCAAAATCAAAAAAACAAACAAACGGAAAAAAAAGTTAACAAACGCCGAGACCTCAATGGCATCAGCCTCTGGGTCCATCGCTCCTAAACGTGGCACTGTGAAAGCAGCTCGCGGTGCGGGGCAGAATAATATCACCAGCTATAGATAAATATTTGGCCATTAGAATCCACATGAAAGTCATTTTAGCTCTGGACCTGAACGGCTGTCTGCAAATAAAATAACTCAGAAATACAAATACTAGAGTGGAAACATTCACCAGCCACAAATGCAGACATAACGCAGAGTGCCGTAACACTGGTCCAGAACCAGATGCTTTTTTGAAAGGTTGCATAAGTATGTCTGATGTTTCTGTCCTGTTAAATTAACATAGGTCGGCGACAGTTTCAATGAGTCTAGTTTACATATGACTATGCCATCTATGTGTTTGACCATAGCAGATCACATCTGATTGGTAGGATGGCGTCACTGTAAGGGGGTGAGGAACTTCCCAGTGATCACTCTTAGCGGCCACTTGATTAGATAATATCAGCTAGGACCCCCTTTTGCCTACAGAACTACTTCAGAGAAGCCATCCTGTACACCACTGTTATTCCAAGCTCTTATTATTGTATGTCCTGTTAGCTTACAGAAGCTAGGCCATTCTCCTCTGACCTCTCTCATTATTAAGGGGTTTTCAGCCCAAGAAATGCCAATGACTTTGGTCAAAAACCAGAAACATAAAGGACAGTAGGGTTTTTTAATTAGGTATTATCCACAGTCTACACCCTGATCTGAAGGAAGGATTCAACAAAAGAGCAGCATTGAAATCCCTTTGAAGAAACGCCAATAAACTGTTGAGACTGGACGCCATCTTGAATTACTTAAAAACAATACCCAATTGTTTATGCGGGTGTGTTTGAAATTACCTCGAGAGGGAAGTTTTTAAAGCCACCCCCATACATCTAAAAACTCACATCTTTTTTTGTTTCTTGTTTTCAGAAGCATACAAAAAGCCACAGAGGCCCCTGGTCTTCCGCAGGCTCCTCACGTCTTCCTGCTGCCACCATCTCCCAGGTTTTGAAGTCCGGATGGAGATGCTGATGGTCAGATAGGAATCCGGTGGCACACTAGACGCACACAAATACACCGCAGCAGCCGGGATGTAACACTACTGTACAGCCAGAAAGGGGATTAAAGTGCAGCTTTACCCTAAGAAAGTCTCTGTGAAGCAAGTAAAACGTAGAAATGACCAAGACTTACATTCTCAACAAAATAAATTAAGGAGGACAGTTTTCTTCACACCGAAGTGCATGGGCCTTCATGCAGGAGCGGGCCGGCCCGTCACAAAGACAAAGCGTGTCTCTTGCACGGCCGTCTGCTCCCGGACATTTCTATCTGAGTCACCGCAGGCCCCCGGTACCGGAGAACGTCACCGTCACGCCCCGGTTCCGCCTTCAACCGGCCGGCACATTATTTTGTCGGGGACTAAATCGAATCTTAGCCCACAAATAACAGCGGGCTCCCGGCACATTTCCTCCGCTTCTCCCCGAGCTGACCCGCTGTGGCGGATGCAGCACCAGCCGGCTTGGGCAGCGTGGAGGGCCGGATTGAGAAGGGGAAGATTGCGGGGCGGACACTGAGTCTGTCAGAGGCAGATCCACTCTAGCCACGTTAAGAGAGATGGTCGAACCCTAAGAGCCGCGGGCTTTGACCACAGGGTGCCCTTTCAACCAATTGCCTCAACGAGTTTGAAATGTCGGACAGAACAGCACAAGGAAAACAGGAAAAAAAAAAGGCAAAGGCTGCTGCCCACAGAGCTATGGATACGATGCTTCCTGAAAAGTATAAAGGCCAGTTTCTTTGCCGGGCAGAGTCCGTCTCAGCCTGGTCTACTGAAGAACATTCGGGGTAGTTTGTCATGGTTCTGGGCAGCCCAATACCACTCGGAACAGTCTGGTACATCTCACCTTTCCTCCACACAGCCTCCGCCCTTCCCCCTCTCCCCCACCTTTCCTCCACACAGCCTCCGCCCTTCC
>JABFEB020000060.1:13914171-13929016 GCA_019775895.2 Stomatorhinus ivindoensis
TATCTATCTATCTATCTATCTATCTATCTATCTATCTATCTATCTATCTATCTAAAGCAGACACGTTAACTATACAGAGAGCACGAAAGCATGCGAGTAACTGGCACATATAGATTAACATAATTACATAAAACAGAGATAAAACAATTATTTACTACAACAGCTATTTACACAACTTGTGAGGAAGCTGGGAAATACTAATCCGTGGAGCCGTCTCACCGGCGCTACAATATTAATAATACACAAATGTGTGTACACAGTGCGCTTGCAATTCTCCGGTCTGATTGCTACAATCTACTTACTGCATTATTCTGGGTCTGTTGAAAATCTGTGAAATGCTAAAGCAGGTGTCTCACCTTGGATCGCCTCAGGCATATTTCATAAAACTGTGCTCGAAAACGAAATATGTCAATGCTGCTATTTCTTTTCTGTGGCCATTGGGTGTTAATGGTGTGAAGGCTAAGAAATTGACATTCTGACTAATTTTATGCACTCCATTGCATTACTAGTCTGGGTCTGCCAAATGTATCATCAGAGGGGTTTAAACAGGGTAACATTTAATGACCATGGCCCACTATAAAAGGTACGACTCTAAGAAACATATTCACATTGAGCACAAAATAATGAGGACTGTTCCACACATGATAGGTATAACAGTGATAATTACATAGATTAACTTAATAAATTAATTATTACTAATAACAGAGATTTTATTGATGCCTGGGGGAAATTCTCTTAACACCTCCCCCAGCTTGCTGTCTGTAGGAAAGACGAAGCTGGCTGTGAGCTGCAGCTACTCAAAGCGGCACCCAGGGATTAAGGGCCTTGCTCAAGGACCCGCCGGGGTTCCAAGGCTAAGCTCAAACCAGCAATCTTCCAATCACAGGCACAGAGACTTAGCCCCCCCATGACATAGCTAATTAGGTATATTGAATGTATGCACTGGAATTATGCCGTCACAGTTATAGAGAAAGATATACTTGTCCTATTTGGACTATATTTATTAATTGTGAATCTTGAATAAATTCATTGTTACAGTCAGTAGGTAAGAAGTGTGTCAACCCCCCATCGGTTACAGTGAGATGGGAAGTGTCAGCAGACGGCTGCGCGACTAGAGGAGATGGAAGCAGATGCAGTACTTTTGGGCAGATTCCACAGTAATGGGTAGTTTTACGGAACCAGTTGTGGTTCAATGGTTGTTTTCATGATGGCCAAAAAAAAATAATAGCAGCCTCCCACCCCCTCGACAATCCCTCATCGTTACCACATTTAACAAGGGGGTGTGTGTGACAGAAGCCACTTCCCATTGTCCTATTGTCAGTGTGCAGGTGTCAGTTTTGGCAGGCCTGTCTGGGGTTCCCAACTTAAACACTGCATCCCAGGAGCCGGTCTGCTCTAGGCCGTCCATGCCGTCTGGCACAGTTCATGGAGACTGGTAGGGGACAAAGACAATCTGGAATGTAGGTATCGCAAGGTGGCATGTGTGTATGCCCAGTGCCCACTTTCTTGATGCTTCACCCATTCACCCAGGTAAGGAACCTTTAGATCATCCTACAGTGCCTTTTCTGAGGTCATAAGTAAAGTGAATATTTATTGGCTCTCCATGGAGGAACTTGGAAATGTGTTCTGATAGTCCACCTGCCATTAGAAGGTTTATTGGCCATCAGATTGGCTGTTACCCTGCAGTCAGTAAAAAGAGCAGAAAAGTTGACCGTGCATACCCAAAACCCCTGCTGAAGTGCCCTCTTATGTATAATTCCTCTATTCATACCTGAAAATGGAACCTTCCACTAAGAATCCCTCACCCCCCCACACCTACTCATGTCCCTGTTTGCCAAACTCCCCAAGCTCACTCTTGGCCTCAGTCCACCCGCGTCACCTTGTGTCTGTGAGAGAGAGCCGTACCTGGGGGGCTGGGGTAGGAGTAGACCAGGTCAATGCGGGGGAGAACGTGTGTGGACCCGGGCCCAGTTCAGGTCCCTGGGCCTTGTGAGGTTACAGTTCTCCTCTGCAAGCCGGCATTACAGTATTACATTCTAGACCGGCGGTCGTCAATGCATTCAGCATGAGCCTCCCCTTGCACATCGTTTTCTTTGTAGAAATAATACTCACTGAAAAAAGTTTGGCGACCATTGCTCCCCAATTCCAATCCTGGAGGGCCAGAATACAACACAGTTTACAGATTTCCCAAACACACCTACTAAACCTGGCAATTAGCTGATTAAGGTGTGTTTGAGCAGGTAAGATAGATAAGATGGATAAGATAGATAGATAGATAGATAGATAGATAGATAGATAGATAGATAGAACAATTGCAACAGATCCATAGCTTAACAGGGATTGTCATTTTTCTTAAAATACAGACTGCATCTTAGCACCTAGGGGACAAAGGGGTTTCTTCCTAGTTTTTCTTCCTGTGTCTTGTTAGTAAATGATTCTATGCTCCTGAATTAAATGTTAGAAGTATACCCTGACCTGATTCCTACATCTCCTCTTCTGACTGCTCTTATACTTCAGCATCAAGCATAATATGAATTAAATAAAATAATGAGCCAGCATCCCTTCTAGAGTGGCTCTGGGTCCCCTATGGATAAGCATATGGATTTATCTAGTAGATACCCTGAGAGTAGATTTGACTGTGAGCATTCTTCAGAAGACACTTTTCTTCCTTTGAATCAGAGGAGTGGGCCAGGTACTCTATCTAAACCATTATATGGGGTTAATAAAACTTGATTTAAACTTTCTGGCTTCTAGATAATTATCCTAGCATCCTACAGTATCTGCTATTCTCACATTGACAGTCTTGTCTAAATCCTATTAAGTTAGACTGCTATTGCAACCTATCATACTGTCCTCTCGCCTTGTTTGCACTCCCCAGAAATAGTTTAGATTTTTTTTACTTAGGATATGAAACCATATACTGTATTAAGCAGTATTAAATTATTTTTTCCAAATGTTCTGAAATCCATTGAACTTGATTTCCCTGGCTCCTGGATGACTTCCTTCCCCTCTGAATTCTCTATTGAGAAGAAATTAAATCATTTATATTCCAGTATCCTATGTCATGTCATATCTTTCGATAAGAAATAAGGTCTAATTTAGTCCTGTTAGGGATCTTTCTCTCAAACCCCTCTTTCCGTTCAACTGTTAATATTATTAAGACACTTTCAGCCCTAATTCAACCCTAATTTAATATTATCCCTTTAATCTCCATCGATTCAAGACATTTATGTAATATCTAATAAATAATAATATACTGGTTCTGTAGCCTCCTCAAAAAAATTGACATCATGTACATGAACAACCAGTGGTGTGATTTGTGTGACACTGATAACTACAATAATATCTAACACAATAAACTCATTGAGGGGCAAACAATTGGGGGTGTTTTTACCAGTCTTGATTTACCAGGGGGGGGGGGGTCAACCCCCCATCCTCCTATAATTTACACCCATGCTCTTCTGTAACTTGTAGAGTCATCCTGTGCATTTCGTTACCATTCATGGAGTTCCAGCACCCAACCAACTCATTACAGAGTATGACCTCTTCCGCCTCTCCTCCAGTGGCACTATTCACGTTACAGGTCTGGAATGAGGAATCTTTGTGTTGGAGTCATTAGCATGTATGTGCTGTTAGTAATTAATTGATCTTTGTACATTTTTAACATATAATTATATGTTAAAATTATATGTAACAAAATGACATGTAACAATCTTTGTTTAACATATTGAGATTTTTACAAACAATGAAAACAGCAACACTTTGTGCTGCATAACTTGGGAATGAAGAGTGGGGCTATGAAGGTTCATGTTAATATTAGCTGTCATTTATAAGCTAATTACACAGTATTCACTATACCTTTTATATCCTTCCTATGGTGTTGGGGTCGGCACTGACCCCTTTTTAAGTTTAAAATGCATAAAAGCACCACATAAATTTGTATACTGCATCAGGAACCTCTATTTAAACCAAATAAATCACAAAAAATAAATAAAAATTCACTAGGCAAGGCATGCCCAGACATGTAAGGAAAGATAAAACCAATTCAGTGTATTTATATAATTCTCTTGAGGTTTATTTTACCATTTTTCTTTTTTATTGAAAGCGAGAGGTATGCCGTCAAAAGAATGGTCCAGAAAGCCACACCAAAAATATTAAAACCAATATTTTCATAGATAAGGAAGCCTAACAAGGTAACCAAGACGGAAGAAACAAATTGGATGATAAATATTTTTTTTGAGGGTATTTTACGGCTGATTTAATACGTGGGTCGGCCCCAACCTGTCTAACATAAGAAACAGAAAAGAAAGCTAACACAGGACGAAGGACATGCGACGTTGCAGCAAGGGCGTTGGTTTAGTTTCAACACTGTTAGGGATCAACTCAGCCAGAAGCCCGTACCCCCCTAAACATGCACAGTACTCCCACAGCATCTGTAGGAACACCTCCCTTCCATTCATACCCAACTCAGCCAGAAGCCCGTACCCCCCTAAACATGCACAGTACTCCCACAGCATTGGTAGGAACACCTCCCTTCCATTCATACTCAAATCTACCCCCTTGCTTTGCAGTCATTAAGTAATCGCTTCGGTACATATCACATGTGGGGTAGTGAGTAATACTTATTCATTAATATATTCATAAATATTAATTACTTCGGTATGCCTTACATGAAATGTATCAAATATGTTAAAAGGTGATTCCATTCATCATTATTTCAACATCCATCAGTCTACCTGACACAATGATTGGACCATAAACTTTGCATACATTCATCTCAGTACAATGAGGACATTAGCAACGTCACAGAAAGACACTCGGTCTGCTCTCCGTGGATGGAGGGAACACTGCAGACTCAAAATACTGTGACATTTATTGAGCGTTTCTATAAATTTCAATTCCCTGGTAGACAAACTTGGCATAAACTATTTATTTCCAGCACCTTTCAAATGAGCCAGTGGTAGCAAAACACATAAACGCACGACACAGACATTTTCATCACCATGGGCCTGACATCATATTTAGGTGGATGCTGATGGAAATAACTTGTATAAATACATGTGGATGACTCTCAGAGGATGTGGTTATTTATAAGGAATAAATTTCACACATTTAATTTTTTTTTTGAGATCATAGAAAGGTAGAGAGAAAATGTGAAATATTATTTACATAGCACTGGGAGAGAAAAAAAATCCAAACAATTTTTATTTGCTTGTGTAATTGTTCCTATTTTTGCATGATTTTCTGGTCTTCGTTATATTAAAAAAGTCAGCAATGACAGAATATTATCGACACTTTCTGTATCTCTTTTAAAATCTCATTCCCTGTCCTCTATACTTTTGTAGGGTCATGACAGCCTGTCCACACAGTAGTCAGTTGTGGGCTTGCATTTATTTGCCGCTATCCACAGCAGTGATTTCCAGGCTAAATCAAAATACAAGAGTTAGGGAATGGACATGAAAAACTCTCTTCTTTATCATTAAATTCCCCAAGACATTCAATTATCTATATAACAAAATTGTTAATTATTTGTTTGAGAGGGATAATTGTATGTGCAGAAGGTACTCGCAATTTAACACATGGTGAATCTCTTTATTTGCATGTATCAGTTTCTTTGAACATATTATTATTTGAAGCTGTCTAGAGGTAGAAGTCTTCCTTCTGACCCATCATGCTTTGCAGCTGTGCATCTTGGGACTTTCCACTAAACCGCGCAGCCAAAAAAATAGACATGGATCCCCAAAGTGCTATCTTGTGCAAAACACCCTACTGTACCACAATGCAAATACCCCTAAGCATATTAAAGATACAATATTTTTCTCTCAAAAGCAATTCTACTAAAAGTGACACACTTTGTTCACAGTTTCTTACTATAATACAAACTTGTTATACGACAATATGCTCATGGTTATGCCATCATCAGTCAAATCAAGGCTGTGTGCAAAGGCAGAACGTTCATGAAAACTATGTGATGAAAAGGCTGCAGTGTCATAAGCACTTAGATACAACTGACTCTTATGTAAGCCAGATGGTTACAGGCTTCCTTCAGCTAACCATTTCTCCACTTGTCTTCAAGATCCATAGCATTATGAGTTTAAGGGGCCAAATGTAAATTTTTTTCACAACCTGTGCTGTCAAGCCCCAGCAATCAGGCATGTTATGCCAATCAAAGTAAATCAGACCTTTTTTTATTAATCTGGAGTCACAAATATAATAATCCTTAACTGACCCTGAATCAGGGCTTAAATTATATTCACAATTCCTTTAGCAACAATACACTATGTAAATAGAAAATATTTTAATAACTTTCCAGTGGGTAAAGTCAAGCATACAGACATCCCCAATACTAACCACCAAAATTAGCGAAATACAGGATTTTAAAAATTCTTAATTATGTTAATTACAAAGCAGATTTAAAAGTCTGAAAGCATACCATAATTACACTATTTATTTCCAATATGTAATACAGAATTCCATTCCAATCCAAGGTCCTTTTTTACAGAAATACAGTTAAAAATGACTTAGACTAGCTTGCACTGGGTGAATCGCCTGCTTGTAGAATATGACACACTGTCCTTATAATTATCTTCTGCAAGTCTACCATATGCATGGTTCACAAATGAAATTTCATCTGGAAACTTGTTTTGCAAGTAATTAAACTGACGGAAAACAGATTGAGATACTTATGGAGTAATTTATGTTTTATCGGGAATTTGAGGTTCCCTTGAGGAGCAACTGAGAATTGCCCAATGACAAAAACGAGATGGGTGTGATCCTGTTCAGGGTGGTATATGCCATGGCTCAATGATATCCGGACAGGGAGGAGGCAAACGGATTGGCGAGTCCGCCCTGTAGTAGCTATTCCTGCTTCTAGAAATGCATTTGTGTGGAAAGCAGTCATGGGATTCTTGAGAAGAGAAACAATATCCTCTCCCCTATGTGACATCCTGTCAGTTTTTTGCTAATTTAGTGAGGGTCTCAGCCATTACATGGCTGGTGTAGCGGCACCCAGGAAACAAGAAATAGGAGTGCTAATGTCAGGAACACTGTAGGGCAGTATTTCTGATAATGTATTTAAAATACACATTTTAAACACAAAATTGTACTTTGTAATCTGTATTTGACTTACGTCATTAAAATGATTGATGAATGATGTAATTTCTATCAAAATAGTTTGATGTTCAGTATTTTTGTATTTTGAAAATACAAGAAATACTTTCCGCATAATATATTGATGTCATGTGTGCAAAAATGTTTGTGCTACACAAGGAGGAAGTTTATTTTTTTCCAACATTATAATAAATAGAGTCAATAGTCGATCACTTATGTTGAAACAAAATATTTACAAGCTCTTTTCAGGCCTATTTGTGTTTGAAGTTTTTGATGTTGCTGACTGAAGCGCTTAAATTGTGTTTGCTATTTTTGTTTTCAGTTACTTGAATCTTTGGTGCAAAAAAGAAGCATCTTAGTCAATTACATTACAAAAAAACATCTTCCTGAGTTTATTATTACTTTTTCTCATTCGACTGCCTTGGCATTTTTTCCGTGTTCATGTAAGTACCTGGGATATATTTAAGACACAAAGAATATTAGATCTTTTGCTTGATTTCACATTTGTATTGTGTCTCGTTAAGCAGTGAAAAAAATGTCGCTTTATGCTTAGCCATTTTAGTCAATGTCTTTGTGAAGGTAGAGGGTGATATAGAATTAAAGTATGTGAAATGTATTTTTAAAATTTATTTTGATACTTTGCTTGATGGCTGTGTTTTGTAATTTATTTTTATACACTTACAAATGGGGTATTTTGTATTTTGTATCAGAATACATTTTGATACATTTTTGCCCATCTCTGGTCCGGAGGCATTACAGGCTACACCCAAATATGGGGCAGGGGGTGTGCTAAGCTGGGGGTCTGGGCAAGTTTGAGATCAGCTAAGCTGGGGGTCTGGGCAAGTTTTCAGGAGGCAAGAGAACAGAAACAGGTCAACTGATCGATTTGGACAGTTATCAAACCCTAACCCTCCTCATATCCACACATTAAGGCTTATTCATAATGAACTTTTCCGGGTGCTGTTAACGAGTGACATAAATTTCATTGTTATGACTGTCTGGCAGATTTCTTTGTCTGTGGACATCATGCATGTCGGTGTGTGTTGACTGCACATGCGCGAGAAATCCAGCTAGTTATTTCCAGTAGGTGGCAGCACCGACTTTCAAAGTACAGAGGTCAACGGTTGAAAGAGTAGAGGAAGACTAGTTGTTTGCGCGTCAACGAACAAATCTTGCATGCACAGAGGAGACCACGCACACAACTGTTCAAGGAGCATGAAGCAAAACTGAAGTAAAAACTAGGCTTTACCCCACCACCTGAAAACACAGCAAGTCTGCGGCCTCCAGGAGGCTCTGTGATAAGTGGGAATGACACGAGGGCAGGAGGCAGTGGTGACAGCAAGGGGGAGCACTGCTTAGAGAAACCCCCCTCTCCATTCTATGTGCTCAAAATCAAGTAAATAAATAGATAATAACAGATATTAGAGACAAATTGCATCTTAAACAGTGAAGCCTCTCTTTTGATCTCGACAATGATTTTTTGAGTTGGCGGCACAGTATGGTATCATTACTCTGATCGTTAGAGCTGATTAAAGTGAATATAAAATGTTCATTTAGAGCTTTCTAATGAAGTTAATTTAGTCTCATGCAGAGTCAGAATAGAGGCTTCATTTTCAGTTGCCCCATAAGAACACAGAAGGTGAATTAAGACAGACACACAGAGTAAGGTAAAAAGAGTATATACAAATCTCTGCTTTATGAGACCATCACAAATGTTATTGTCATGTCAGAAGATCACTTGGTTTTCCATGGGATTGTGCATAAATTCTGGGTCCCCTGACAAATGGTCACCTTGCCCAGCCCTCAGCCCCCCATTTGGATTGGCACTTTCAATTCAATATGGGTTCCACAGTAGATAAAATTTCCCAACCGCTACTCACTATTTGCCTGCTGAGTAAGTCATCAGTAATTTGCTTGGACATCAAGTACATTTAAGATACAATGTGTACCAGGTCTTCGCTGGCACTCAGCCAGATGTTAAACTGATGCCTTAAGCACCTTCCTAGAGCTTAAAATCTGTTAATCGATGAGGTTTCCTCTAGGAACCATATCAGAGACATTTTTACTGTTATCTAAATAATCTGTCAGTAGATAAATGTCTGAGGCAGGTCATGTACCAGTTTATGGCTCTGTTGCTGCCTCACTGAATCAGCATGCAATGTCCTCTCCTTGTCATACCCTCTGTAACTGAATACTGCTGAAAATGTGCTTACACCTGGGAAATAATTAGATGTAATTGACTTACATTACGTAAATATCAATATAACAAATGAGTATTTCTTGTGGTTGTTTAACAGTGGCATGAAAAATTGGGACCAGGACAGAATGACATCATCACTGCGCAAGATGGAGTGTTTTATATTGAAAAATGGCTTTTTTTTAGCATATCATGGGACTGGGTGTTGTGTGATATTAACATGCAATTGTCACATCACAAGGATTGCAATATTTAACTGGTTTGAGATCAGGCTTTTGCATACATTCATACTGTCTGTGGTATATGGTATTTTCATTGTGCAATGCAGTTCTGGTATTTCTCAGATAATAACATTTTTCAAGGGTTGGGGGAGAAGTTAATCATTCCTTTAGTAGTAATTCCTTTTCAAGATTATCTAGTATATGAAATTTTCCAGTATTGTGCAGCCCAATAGCAAATACTTTTTTATTTCTTGTCATGCCATCTTGGGTGGTGTTCCACAAAGCAGGATTTCTTGCTTAGCTGGATAATTTCTTGGATTTAAGGTAGTCTGCGCTAAATGTAAGTGAATGAACATTGAAGTCCATTTAGCCAAGGCTACCTTAAATCTGATGAGTTATTTGACAAAGCAAGAAATCCAGCTTTGTGTAACACTCCCAGATCTCATTGAATCTGTTCTTCCGATCAGATCACAGTTAAAGCTTGGGTCAGTTAGTTACTAAACTGCATCATAATTATTATTATTTCTTTTTACTTTGTTAATCGTTGATTTCTGAGTTTGTCATTAGGCTTTTTAAAGATGGCAGTTTGATTTGGTGTTTCAGAGGCAGATTATTTGCATAATCAATTGACCATGAGCATGTCTGCAAATCCTACACAAAAATACCAAAGGAGTACTCCAGCATGTTTGCTTCTTCAGCACTGGCAGAGGTGCAACGACAAGACAGACAGGGCAGGCAATGGCCTGGGGCCCCAAGCTGGAAGGGGGCTCCCGAGGGCGGCCGATTACATTGCAACGACAAATATGCTTTATTTGGGTATTCTCTTTTTCACAGTAAAGTGAAAATAAAGGAGTTGTGTTTATTAAAATTTCTTTGTTGAGGTTATTAATTCAGGCGTTGCATTAAAATAATGGTTATAAAATTTACCATGTCAGGTGGGGGGCGTTGGAGGACCCCACTCACTTTTTTTGCCTTGGGCCCCCCGGGTCTCTAGAATCACTTCTAAGTACTGGTACTGGTACTGGTACTGTTATAAAAAGGAAATGATTTTTAAGTAAAAGGTTGTTCTGTACCTGGTGCAGTTGAAAGTGCCTTAAATTAAGCCGGCCACCATTAACCCGTGACAGCTGGGTCGCTGCTCTTTGCACATAAAGCAGCCCTGCTTTATTCTCTACAGCTAAGCAGAGACACCCCCCCCCCCTGACCTCCCCTCCTCCTGAGACATCCACAATTTTCCTGCCTTTCGTGGTCTGCTACCTCTGATTTCCTATCCTCTTTGGTTTTAGCTGTATCAACAGATTGTTTCACACAATGTCTGACATGCTGGATACATAGAGATGAACATGAAGAGCGTTGTTTATCCAGAGCTATACAATAGATATCCAGAGAGAGTAACCCTCAGCGAACCTTCGGCTTTTAATTTCACCTTCAGACATGTGCAAATATATTACGTGGAAATAGCTTCCCACAGCTTTGTGGTATGAAGAAAAGAGGGAGGCGGGGGGGAGAAAGGAGAAGGTAAGCAAACACCGCAGAGGGAACCCGGAGCAAGGTCAGGAGACACGATCAAAGTGCTCACAGTAGGAGGAACCTCTGGACAAAAGGAGGACAGGAAAGAGGTAGGGCAAGACAAAAGCTGCAGATTTCAGACCCACACAGCGAGGAGGTAGAAGGGTTCAATCCTCTTTTTCATCATGTTCTGAGATATACAGAAACTGACCTTTGCAGACTGAAAATAGATTAGAAGCACTATGTAAATCAGGATGCCTGAGAAGTGATGCGGTTCTGTAACATTCTCTGTCGCCTTGGTGAACATGCAAAGTCCGTGAGCAGTTTGTGAAGTAGAAATATGACTCGGCCATCTATTCCGACCCTTGCCGTCTTTTTTGTATAATGCTAATTGTCATTCTGAAGTAAATGACTCTTCGGAGTCGTCTACAAAATGTTTGCAAGAGGGTCTTAGAAGCTGGCAAATACACAGCGTTAATCAATCGATGGATTAACCCATCACACAATCTGGCAGCCTGTGTGTCTGGCAGTTTTGCAGCAGCAAAAATGATTAACACACCAGGAAGTGGCAAATAAATAAAAGGAATATCTAGGAGGAAAACTGAGAAAAGCACAATTAAATGTTTATGGAAGAGATATTCCTCCCCACTCGGACCAGGGTGAATAAACTTTGGATTTATAAAATATCCAGTGGGAACCAGTTGCCTATATTGAACTCTGAGGTCATGAAAATATTAATACGTTTATTAAACAATGTTCAGTGTATTTGCAAATTTCAAGCCTCTGGTGTTAATGGAGAAAAAGATTGCATTGTGCCAAATGCGATAATCCATACTGTAGACGTACTTCGGAAAACTAGGGGCCGACGAGCTGAATTTGCACCTCAATGGTGATAAACACCACAATTTCCCAAAGTTCTTCTAAAAAGCTCAACGCTCAATAACAAATTATTGAGACTAGTTTCACATACTGCGAGGAAATGTCTCAGAAGATTTTCAGAGTATAAAAATATTTCCCACTTTGTAATTACTGAGTCTGCAATGTGTAATGAAGTGTTTTCTAATTATATCTCGCTGTCAGCATCAGAAATTGTTTGAAATAGCAGTCGGAATTAATCTCGGAAAGTTTATGAAACCAAATCTGTGTTAATTAATCTCCTTTAGTCTAATGTATAACAGCGGCTACCATTTGTATGGCATGTGCGCTTAGGGTATTGTACAGACCTAGACCATTATGCTGAGATTACATGGAGCTCTGTGTCACAGGCAACTTCGGTTGTGCATTTCACTCGGCGGTTCACTGGCATAACTAGCAGTTACTGATGCTTTCAGGTCGGTTACCATGACAACTCTGTGGCGGATATAACAATGCATACTGTCAGCCGTTTCAAATGAGCACTTGTAAAACGAATAATGCAACGTTATAGGCCTATCTGTATGTTACAAAACATGCACATTTACATTTGTAGGAATTGTGAGGATACATCAATAATTTTACATTTTAGACATTTAAAAAAGCACAGTACGCACTTTATAAAACATCTAGATATTTTTTGCACTGCTTGCAGAAACTCATTTTATGTTAATAGTGTAATTTAAAACACTTAAAAGTGTGAATATTCCTTAGCTAAAACAGGCCTTTGTCTCCAGGGCTGACCAAAAATCTATGGTTTTTTGCTTTAGTTACTTTTATGTGTTTTTCCTCTTTCAAAATATTTTACATATGAAAGAGCGGCATGTGATTCTCATGGCTCTGGGGTTCTGCTCTGCGTGATTTGATATGTAATCAAATAATGGTGTGTGAGTGCACCTTTCATGGTACCAGTCAGGGTTCTGCTGCACTCAGATTTTAGACACACACTTTTTGGGACAGGAGTTCACGTCCTGAGGGGCCTTACAAATAGTCCAGACCATTAGGGCCTCATCGAAATCCACACATTTCAGATACATTAACAAATATTTTGATGGTATAGGTAGAGCCAATGGAACAGACATTCTTAGAGTGTCTGGTTCCCTGCCGGTGTGACTGTGTGTGTATGTGCGTGTGGTCATGTTAATCATTACATTGTGGGGCCTAAATGTCCCCACAAAGTAACAGAACCCTGTTACTTCGTGCCCTGGGGGAGCCTTTCTCCAATCCCCATATCATAAACCTCAGTTTGATAAAAAATCTGTTAATGCAATCAGAAAACCTAAAATGCCAAAAGTCTTCTATTTTATTTGGTTACATAATAAATTGATACGGTTGTCATAGATGTAGGTTTATGCCCATAGAGAAGAATGGAGTGTCCCCACAATGATAGTAGTATATATATACTGCATGTGTGTGTGTGAGGGTTCAGGTGGGAGTGTGTAGGTTTGCTCATCTCCTCTGCAAATGTATTGCGGCAATAAGGCAATAAAAGATAAAATGTTGCAGTGCTGTCTTGCAGGAGCACAGGGGGCCCCAGTATGAGTTGGCATCCATCTAATTAGACCTGATGGTGATTCCGGACGTGGCAGAAGATCTACGGCGGGAAAAAAAGAAACCACCTGCTTCATTTCATGTAGTGCTCCCTGACGGGACACAAAGTAACAGATAATATAAAATCCCCATAACAAGGTATCTAGAACAAACTGCCCATCAGCTGTTTGGCTACATTAATGAACTGAGCAGATCTGAGTATCATCTGGGGCAGAAATGAGTTCACCTTTCATCCATTTCTGTCACAACCGCATGGAATCGTGATTAATCACTCTTCATTAATTATGCACATTGCCGCAGCCATTAGTAATGATAATGATAGCAATTTTTTGTGTGTGTGTTTAATAGATTGTGAAGCTACTGCACTCACATTATGGGATTTGAGGTATAACATTTTTCTTATATTCTCTTTGTGTTATACCCATTCATTCATCTTCCATAACTGCTTAACCCTGATTTATGGTTGTTGATAGCCCCTAGCAGAGCTTACACTGTGGCCTGCGTTGTAGTCAGCATTTATACTCGTGCACAGTCTGTGTCACCACGACGTGCAGTCACATTTTTGGGAAAGAATACAACAGGCTATGGCACTGGGTACGCACCTGTAGCATACCGACAACGTCGATTGCAGATTCACAGTGAGCCTGGAGCCCATCCTGAGAAGTGCTGGACACGAGACACAGGACACCCAGCACAGGAAGACGATGTACCAGGCAGCTAAAGATCAAACACTGTGGGCATTTTAGAAGTCCTGGTTCACTGTGTAGCTCAGCAGGTTAGGACAGTGTGATCAGAAGGTTGCTGGTTCAAATCTCGTGGTCGACCAAATCGTTCACCCATGGGCCCTTGAGCAAGGCCCATAACCCCAGTTCTTCCAGGGACCAGCTAACCCTGTTTTCTTAAAGATCTATGTATTTGAATAAAAGTGCCTAATCAAAAAAAGACACTGGAGTTCCCACTGCTGGGGAGGTACATGCAAAGTTCCTAAGCACACAGGGCTACACACCAAGGCACCATACTGCCCCCTACAGTACAGGCATGCATTTGCAATGACATTGCAATATGTTGTTTTAAAAACATTCAAAAGAACATGGTAATAAATTTCAAGAAACAACCTTTGCTGTTAAAACTTTTAAAGCGTTGTACTCCATGCATAAGATTCATGAAGTGTTACAGGGAGATTGAAATGAACGGTTTCTTCGAGTAGACAAACGTTAGGACACTGCGGCACATTGCTGTCATTACAGGTGGTCTGTCACTGTCTGCAGCTGATCCTCACACTTGGCACCCAAATGGCTGTACTCCAGCAGATGGGGGGGGGGGGGGGGGGGGGGCTAATTAAAAA
>JABFEB020000060.1:13929116-13941346 GCA_019775895.2 Stomatorhinus ivindoensis
CCCCCCCCCCCCCCCCCCCCCCCCCCCCCCCCCCCCCCCTAATGAATAATGCATTTCTCAGTGGAGAACATCATCACTGCATCAATCTTCCATCGTGAAGTGCACCTTCGCAGATGAGTTTCATTGTCTTGAGTTACTGTGCTGGATTCTCAGGGGAGCAGAGAGTCGCAGTCACTCTGGCATGTGCTCCCCAGTAAAATGCACTTCACCTCGCATTTCGAATGCTCTGTCAAGCCTTTTTCATATCAGCACCTTACAAAGTGAAAGCAAAACATATATATTTAAATATCTGGGCATTTCTGGTATGCTTCTTTTCAGAGGAGGGTAGTGGAGTATAAAACAGAAGAATTTTGATGGGAAGGAAATATGTCTGAACTAAGGGCTGTTTCACACCTTGGCAAATGTACGTACCCACTCATGGCCCACCTCTGATGGCCCGGGGCCTCGTCCCAGCACACCTGCCTCACGCTCCAAGCTTTCAGTGATAGCCTACGGATGACCATAACTCCGATTGGACAAGGGGCTGTTGAGAGTAAATGGAAAGACAGAAATATCCAACTGCAAAAATGTATTTTGCCGTAACTCCTGTAACAAACCTCTGTATCAAACAGGCCTGACTGAGAGTTCTGGGCCTGCTGTGAGTCTTTCTTTTTGTAAATGTGAAAGAAACCCCTCAGCCTTCTGACTGCAGATTTGGCAACAAAACTGCCCAACACAGGTGAAACACAGCAGAAACACTTGTCTCTGATTTGTCATTTTTCTTTCATCTGTCTATTTTATTTCTACATAAACATCTTTGAGATCTTGTAAAAAAGCAATATAGATAAAATGTATAATAATAATAATAATAATAATAATAATAATAAAATGAGCCATCAGTGTACTGAATAAGTTTGCTCAACGCTGAACATACAGGCACTCTAGTAAGAAGACCTACTAATCAAAAGATATCAAAAGATACAGCAGATATGAAGCAAACAGTACTGGTCAGTGACCACTCACAAACACATGACTACTTAATACACTGCAATACAAGGCTGATCATGAATAACTGTATGTGATTATGTAATTAACAAAAGTATGCTTTTATAAATGATGTTTTATGATATTGATGATTTACCATCTAAAGAGTTTTCCTCATTAGGTATTTTTAATATGCAGAGATTGTTGCTTGTATAAAACTTACTGTAGATGTAGTAATATACTTAACATTTCCAGGTTCAGATCTGTGTGCATCGAGCTTGCTTGTTCTCCCGCCCCCAAAACTAGGACTGTGGGTGATCCCTGTTCTATGCTTGTTCATTCTGTGTTGATCCACCCCCAGAACTGTGGGTGTATTTCCAGCTTTGGACATCTAATGTGATATAACATGAAACAGACCCAAACAATTGATAAGCAGTTGAATGTTAAAAATGGACACACACTAGCACTAAAAGTGTTGGTATCAGTGAGCGATGCCAAGACCTTATTAATTTGACTGCTCCCTACTTCTCTCAAAATGGCGCAGTAAATCCTCCCAGCCACTAGTAAGCAGCAGTCACATTTACACACAAACATAAACTTTTCATCAGGATGCATCAGATGCCGAGGATAATGACAAAGCACATTGCAATGAATCCAGAATCTCTTTTGATTTTCCGGTGCCATCCTGCTTATCCCTATGCATAGAATGCTTTATGGAGCATGCAGCTAATCTTCGCTTTTTGTTATAAAGATGTCTAATGTTCTGCGGCAAATCATCCCTAGACCGCCTGACTCCTGGGAATGCGGAGAGAGGCACATGAAAAATGACACAAATCGACAGGGAGACGGAGGGCTGGTAAATCTCCCACAAATCTTTTGTTCCTCAGAGATACTTTGTGAAAAAAAGCAGAAAAATAAATATATATTGTGACCCTGCCTGGGTCAGACAAGTCTTCCATCATATAGGTGTGTGAGATTCACCCACCTCCCCCACCATAAACACAAATACACAAGCAGGAATGTGCCATTGAATTTAGACTTTTTGGTGAAGGTTCCTCTGTAGCCTTTCACAGCTCCTGGCTCCTGGCTCCTATGTACTAAGCACAGTCCTTCTGCTGGCCAGCCTGATGTGTAGGCTGATAAAGAGTCATGTGACTGATGTCACAGCCAGGTGCCTCGGGGCTCCATAGGGGGTGATGTCACTCCACTGCTTACACAGACACTGAGCACTTACACTTGCTTCTTTCCACTGGATCAAAAAAAAAAAAACTCCAGGTGAATGTCAAATGGAATGGAACATTACATGATGGGTGCCTGCGACTGTGATTCACATGTGACGTACACGGGTGTCCACAAACACCCTCAGGCATACACACATGCACACCCCAAGCCAGCAACAAACCCACGTGAAACGGGACAGTCTTTGGAGACCTTTAATGTTACTTATATCCCAAGCTATTGTTAAATATCAGGCATCATTGCATAACTTACAGTACATCCACAAAAAAGAAATGCTTTATATCATCAAAAAGCAATATGTGTCTGGAGACCTGACAGTTTAGTTTGTAGGGGCCGTGTATTAAAATGTGCATGAATTGTACTGGGTAACTAACTCTCTGCTTTTCGTTTTTTTCTGTGGGATAAAACCCACAAACACAGCCACGCCTGTCCTTTGATGGCGACTTCAGAAAAACCGTTTCATGTTTCTTTTTGTTGTTTTGCTGTTGTTTTGTCCTCATTAGTGAGCTGGGGAGGATAACAGGCAGAGTGCGCGGCAATAGAGAATGCGGCATCGAGATAAGAAATGAAAGAGCTCCGTGTACGTGCGGGTGCGTTCGGGACGATGGCGGAAGCAGAAATCTGTTTTCCCAATAACCGCTCGAAGGCTTTGAACACTGATTAATTTAACAGCAAACTCATAACCCCTTGTTGTCAGGACAGAAGGCCTGGATTTCCCGGTCATGTCACTGCGCGGACTCCCAGATATTTAAAGTTCCCTGTCGATACTTCCCAGCTCTCTCTAGCAGGTAGTAAATAGCAAATGTATTCCAGTAGGTGTAAAATATTCATATGGTTCTGTGAAATAGAGGCAGCTGCATGCTGCTTTGCGGCCTGCTGATGCCTTCGTGCCCCCCCCCGGGGCATCACGCCCAGCTTAAATTGCCGAGCCAATGGCATGCAGGGATCTGAAAGCAATGGTGTGAAGCCTCTTGTTAAATGGTAGCCTTAACCCCCCGCATAATAGTCATCCCTGCCAGGTGTGGTGATGGACATATTTGTAGGAACATCAATGGGGTCTGGAAATTTGAACCATGCGAACACTCTGGGTACCTGCTCAGTACATTGCTCTCCCTGGGGGCAATTTTACTCCATCCACCTTGTCCCAGAACCCCCTGCTTTAATTTTTTAAGCACTCAAACTATCCACCTACCCAAGCTGCTGATCCTAGACAGGATAACGAGCCATTTGAACTGATATGATAATGGTTTTTGATTTATCCTATATTTATCAAACTTCAATTGCCAGCAAATCAAATTTAATGTCACTAATACGCTCTGAATAAATGGTTTAAATATGGGCGGAATTCATGTATAACTTATATAATTAAACTTTGGTCACATAATCATTTTCACAGAATAAAACTTCCTCTTCACTTTTCCCAATAAGCTACATGGAGACTTAATTATCTCACCGTCAATGCCAGAGATATACTTTCTATTAGGTATACATCTGTGTGTGTGTGTGTGCGCGCGCGCATGTGCGTGTGTGCGTGTGTGTGTGCGTGTGCGTGTGCGAGGGCAGGAGAAGCATAGTGTGAGCTGAAAACTGACCTTGTGATGAAGCCCATGAGAAAAAAAACACTGCTTTTAAACGCTTTTCTTTTCTTTTCCTTGCGAAAGAAAAAGTGGGAGAACATCCCCAAGATGGCTCCTTTCTTGCCAGTTTTCATCTGTTAGAGTTAACGTGAGGTGGGCTTTGCATTCATTTAGTGTCTTTTAATTGGTCGATGGGAACTGCCTGCATGCGGAGCAGCAATCCCAAGCTGAGTGCCACGGGAACGTGTGACTAATGACTCTGCCAGGGAACCACAGTTCCTAATTTAATGGGACCTTGTTAGCTACCAATGAAATGTTACTATCTGTTATAATAGGTCACATTCTAGCTCATAGCCATACCATAACTTATCCATACTTTAAAGTAATCATCACCCTACAATCGAATGAAACAAATGCTATCATCCATCCATCCATCCATCCATCATCTCCCCCTAACTGATTACCCAAATAATCCTTCCTATAAGCCTGGAGCCCATCCCCAGAAGACAGAGGACATTCTAGACAGGGTTCTTGAGTCTGGGTCAGTCCCCGCCTTGTCCTGTTTTGTCTGTTCACCCGTTTGGCCAGCAGGTGTCACTGGCCATCCCGTTCCTTCCTCAGGGTTGCAGCATCTGGGCTACCACATGGCTCAATGGGCCAAGCAGGTGACGGAGAACCATATATCCCTACTGTTGTGGCTTTAAACATTTTTTTTGCCTCATGTGTATGTTCATGTGTTTCTGTATTGGTTTTTGTTTATAGGCATCCTTTCCAGTCTTTAGTTTTATGTTTCTGTTCTGTTTCACCTGTTCCTAGTCTCTCCTAGTGTCTGACGTCCTCAATGCTTGTTCATGACCCTCATCTGTTCCCTGTAGTTCTTTGTCTGTACTTCGTAACAGCCCCTTGTCCCTCCTTCAGCTTTGTTACTTGTGCATATGTGTCTGCATTTGCAATGTTCCTGTGTGATTTTAGTAGATGTCACTGCTTTGTGATTTGGTTCCTGCTTGTTGTTGCCCGTGTTTAGCCCCCTAGTTACTGTTCTGTTTTACTGTCCCTTTGATGTTAATGTGTTAGGCTTAGCCCTTGCGTACCTGCCTTTGTTTTAGACCCCTCATGGTTTGGTGTTCGTTTGATTTTGGAGGGAAAAAAGCCCCCTTCGGAATTTTAAGCTGTCTTATGGATAGTCACTCCTTCCCTGTGTCCCCTCGTGACTGCGTGTCTAACAAAGTCAGTAGTTGCTCTTTTGTTTAAAAAAACGCCGTTACATGACATGCTGTATACATGTGTATGATATACGTTAGGCGAGCTTGAAATTGGTTGTATAAATTCAATAAGCATATTAAACGTATTACACGTTTGAATCCTGTTAACAAACATCCTCTGTGTAAAAAAGTGGAAGTACAAGCATATAAAACTTTAAAATATATTTCCAGGTAAGATTATTGGCTTCTGTTTCCACAGTCTTGATTTTTGCGGTCGTGTGAGGTTTTTTTTGTAGGTCTTGTTGCAAGATAAATACCTTTTTGCAGCACATGGCTGCAATGATTGATTTATAAATCTAATCTTTAAAGTCCAGGTCCCCGATTTAACCACCTCCAGATGAAATGTTTGTCCCCTGATACATCCCTAGCTTATATCCATTAGGCACTATTTCAAATACAAGAAAAATCAGCGTCCAGCCTCTGTTATCACCGCGGAGCAGAGCATCTTCATCAAAGTGAACCTGAATAGGTTTTTAGGTCTCTTCGATGAATCCCCCCCAGCGTTGTAAAAATATCAGTTTCTCCATGCAAACATAAGTTTATAGGATAGAAACAATGCAAATATACCGCAGCACACATATGTTGTGATTGCCTATTTCAACACAATAAATCAGAAAATTGCTGGTTTAGAAACACAAAAAAGCACTGAGTGACGGATATCATGTTTGACATTTGAAAGAAAATGTACCTCACATCGAGTAAGGTATAATGATCATCGGTAATTTCAATAAATCTTCTATACTTAAAACGCCTGAGATGCCCACAAAAAGCTTTGAAAGAAAATTTTATTTCGCTGGGCACACCTGGGCAATAACTACAGCACAGAGAAATGCTCGTCTGTACAAAACGCATCGAAACTTCGGCGTTATCCAGCTGAAAACATTAATTAATTCTGCGTTACATTTATTATTGTTCGATTTTCAGTGCCCGATAATATATGTCTTGGGTTTTAATTTTTCGTACACAATAAGGGATTGATTATTTAACCAAAGCGACGGGAAATTGAATAAGTTAATGGAGATTGAAAGAAGTGAAGTGCATTTGCCGCTTAGTAGCGTCACTTGGTTTTCGTGATCCTCTCTGTTGCGTCTCTGTCGGCTTTGAGCGCATCCCCATATACACATATTCGTTTGTGCAACCGATATTTGTAGGCTAGCAAAGAGTAGGGAGTGAGGACGAGAAAAAGGAGGGGAGGGTGAAGGAGGATCTTTATTGAAACCTGCCAGTGGGGCGGTTTAATGAACGGCGCTGAGGGGCGAAGTGTTCATTTCAGGTGACTAACTCGCATCATCTATGGCACGGTGCTCGATCTCCACGGCATCAGATTTAGCTCCCTGAACAGGATTAAAAGTACGAGGACGCGACTGTTTCAGCTCCCAGCTGCCCGAGTGTGGATTGTGCTTCTCCGGGAATTAAAAAGCATGAAGATGTCGCCCCCGGATCGCAGGAAAAACATGCGAGACTTCGCAATAGAAATAGGCATTCGGGTCCTGCTCTTCGGAGTTTTCGTGTGAGTACAAATTTAAATATGCAGAACATATTTTCCGTTTGAATCAATATTACATAGATATACTTTTCTGTTAGTTATGAATTAGTATGGTATGCATCACTGTTATGTTCAGGTACAGGGATATTTCGGCCGGTTTGTGTCCCTAGAATCAGATTAAATCACGAGGCATTTGCCGTTTCTTTGCGGTCTTTTCATCTTTTTCTATCTTAGGACTCTTTTCTTCATTAGCAGTCTGTCACTATTAGTATATCTACACATTGTGTAGTGTCAATCAGCACAATGGATTGTTTGGTTGTGTATCGAAATATAATCATGTGCAAGACAACTCCTAATTAGTTGCCTGGTAATTGCATATACTAAATTGGATGCTCAGACGGAGGATAGAGAGAAAAAGCTTTCCTCTTGTATCTGCGTGAGTGTAAGCAATGCAGAGCTTTTGCAAAAAGCAACCCGTTTAATTAAAATAATTCCCTCTCTGCGTGACCGCGCAGAGCTTCAGTGAAGCTGCTTGTTTGCATTGTTATTCCCTTTAAGAGGCACGTTAAACGCCACCGCTCCCAGTGAGCGGTGCTGAACGGACGGGGCACGCCTGTGTCTCTATAAGCCACGACCAGCAGAAAACATTCAACAGCTGAAAAGGCTGCCCCGTCTATTGCAAAGTGAAGGCATCCTTCCGGCATATTTACCTACAAGTTTAGCTGTACTGTCTTTAACCGTTCATCTATACGGAACATTGAATGCAACTGACTATATATTTACTGTATGTGGATATAACGTAAGGCTTAAGCTGTCCAGGAAAATTCTGTTTCTATCTCATATATACAATGTACAAACAAAATAATCTTCAAGACCCAGAAAAGAAAAAGTAGTGATCTACGAGACATTTTACTAGAGAATCACTTTTTTCAATGGCGTGGGGCTGTTGTGAAGGTTTGTGTCTGCAGGGGATAGAGGTGCGCTTTTTTATTTCTGGCAACTTCTTGCGGAGGGTATTTTTTTCTTCTCAACCAGCAGACAGATGGAGAACCACTTGTAGCCTGCAGGCAAACGCCAGAGGTGATTTCACTGGGATTTTGACACATAATCATGAGAACATGATTTCTAACACACTTAGCCACAATCATATCCACTGATGAGGAACTACAGCATGTGTAATTCAACAAACGTCTGCTCCAAGAAAATGTATTCGCATGTATTTGAAACCCTGTATTCTGTTTTCATATGGAATAATTACATGAATGATACAGGTGCACATACCCTCAGAACATCAAGGCATATTGTTTTTGATTTTTTAAAATATCTGCTACACAGTGCCTGATTTCTGGGGTAAGTAAATTCATATATGAATATGAATTGTATAGGATTGTCTGCACCACCACCAAAAGCCTACCTTGATATAAAGTTCATGTTATTAACAGAACACTCTCCCCACGGGGATGTTTTTTAACACCTCGTTGTGCTTTTTAAATAAAGTAATTTGGGTTACGTGTTTTGCTGAACGGCGCCAGTGCTGAACCTCTGACATCTTGGTTATTAGCCTAATTCCATCAGCAGGATTTCTGTCTGTCCTGACAGCGCTCTTCACTTTTCTTGGTGGTTCCCTGGATTCCTGTGTCACACAGATACTGTGTAAATATCCACCTGTACTCTTTGTGAGCCATTCTTTCCATTACAGAGTTTCAAAGTGTGTATTATAACAACACACAGCATAAACACACAAAAAAGTCCACCATTTAAAGTACTAATCTGGACTATATATCAGGTTACGGTCCTGGAAGGTCACAATACAACTAATCATTAGGCAACTATCCAGTCATGCGCTTGAAAAATCGATTGAAATTCCAAAACAGATATCTGTTTCTATATAATCATATATTAAAACATATAATTGTAATCCAAAATGATTATTTGAATAATGATCAAAATATATAAAATACATTTTATTTGACTCCATCCATCCATTTTCTGCAACCGCTTGTCCTATTTAGGGTTGCAGTGGGTCCAGAACCTCTGCTGGAGGCTATGGGAGCAAGGCAGGGAACAACCAAGGATGGGACGCCAACCCATCTCAGGGCACGATCACACGCCACCCACACCTACGGGCCATTTGGTAACTTCCATTAACCTCAGCATGACTCCCATGGGGGGGGGGAAACCGGAGTGCCTGGAGGAAATCCCACGATGGCATGGGGAGAACATGCAAACTCCTTAACTCACTATTAATACAGTACATCAGGAAGAAAACCACTTTATGAAAATGCATAACGGGATAGTCTGCTTTCTGTAATAATAATAATAATAATAATTATCAATCCTTTATTTATCCCCATGGGGAAATTCCTTTTTTTATGCCTCCCTCAACTTGCTCTTTGTAGAGCAAGCTGTCCGCAAGGGGCAGCCACCCGTAGCGGCGCCCAGGGAGTTGGGGGTCAAGGGTAAGGTGTAAAAGATTAATTTGTGTATATAGTATAATACACGATAGTATCAGAAGTGCCTCAGAAGGAATCTACCCCAAGCCCATTGATTCCAGGGAGCAGTGATTCTGGGCTGTACCTGCGGTTCAAAAGGTCCTCCGTCCAGACGTCTGCACATTGGCTTTGGGGTAATATAGCCTCTCAGAATGCTGATCTGCGGATGGGGACAACAAGACGGCAGAGCTGTGAACAGAGTGTAATTCCAACGCAAAGTCTAGGCAGAGGCAGCGGATGAATCCCCACGGCTCAGAGAGCAAGAAAACCACGGTCCTTTGATTTATATTTCATCCGAACCCCACTTCGGAGCGATAAAGAGTGCCCACGGAGAAACTGCGGCTATGTGTGAAATGAATGCCTAGTTTTACGGACAGCCCTCTCCTCCCCATATTTGGATTAATTGAGATTTTCACATGTGATCACTGTTTCATCGATACTCTCTCAGTCTTAACGTCTCCCCCAATATATCTCTGGCTGCCTGTCGTCTTGATACCCTGTTTATTTACACATTTGTCATGAGAGAGCAGGCATGCAGGCTTCTCCGAGAGCAAAGGAACATGTGATTGATTGACCCATAGATCTAATGCCACAGACACTTCTGCCCGCCGGTTTCCCTGCTGTCATTCATCATCGGCATTTGGACTCATATTTGTTTATTCCAGCCTGGTGTGCCACTGCTGCAGCTCGTTATTTTATCTTTAATACTCTGACATAAACTCAGGCGCATATGTAAAACGCACTAATAAAAATGGATGACAGTACATTAGCTGTGGTCATAGGGTTTCTCGGATTGATGGTGAGGCCGAATGTTATGACACTGGAAACTTAAATCAAGGGGGGAAGGGGACTGCTTCCAAATATGTAAAGTACTGTTTTCCAGTCCGGTCCTCGGTGACCCAAAGTTGATCCATGTTTTTGCTCCCTCCAAACTCCATGCCAGACAGTCCACATTTTTGCTCCCTCCAAACTCCATGCCAGACAGTCCACATTTTTGCTCCCTCCCAGTTCTGTGGGTCCTCAGGGACCGGATTGGGAAACGCTGATGTAAAGAGCGCAGTGAGAAGAAAAGTTTCTGTGCAGGTATCTTAGGCACCTGGTCCATGGAGGTGGTGGATATAGTAACTTCTGTTTTCGTGATTAAATTATATAACAACAAACTTTGAAATAACTGATTAATAAAATTTCATTGGCATTTTCACACATTTTCTCTATTCTTTGGAAAAATTCACTATTATTTTATTGAAAAATGTATCATCTTCTTACCTCTTCAATGTTTTTAGCCATTTTTTGGATGCATTTGTCCACAAATAGAGGCTGAAAATGTTATCTGTCATGCCAAGCACACTTGTATATTAATTTTTAGTGCATAAAATTGTGTTGTCTCACCTAATTTAAATGTGCCAGAAGCTTGTGCCTCATTTTTATGACTTGTGCTTGTACAATAGGAAGCTAATAAAAGTAGATCAGTGAAAGGTACACATAATTGTATTTAATTATTTTAGCTCTGTTCACAGATTGCCAGTCATCGCTTATGCAGAGTGTTGTGACTTTGTTGAGTGTAGAGTACAGAGAAACAGAAAAAGAAAATATTTTTGTATTTTCCAGGACATCAATACGTATTCAATAGAAACAAACATTTAAGCATGGGGTATGTTCTAGAATGTTTCCCGCAACTCCAAAGATTGGCTTTCGGTGATGGTGTTGTTTGCTTAATTCACAGACCTCATCTCAAAGCCAGTTTTTTTTTTTTTTTTTAATATAGGCAAAAATCATGTGTTAAAACATTTCGGATTCAGTGTGATGCTTTGACTCAATTAAAACACAGTGCTAATGTATCCAGCAGAGTGCAAAATCAACAGTGTGTCTTCCTTAGAAAAAAAAAAAAACTCATGCAAAAAGTTGTAGAAATAACAGTGCCGTCTATGAGTGCTAAACACTGATGATTCAGGGTATTAAGGATATGGGCCAAAACAACGACAGGGATCATAGTCTGTTTTCTTGGGACGTTGTGCCGGGGGCTGAAAACTATGCACATAGCATTCAGATTCTGGTCGCATTCGATAATGGAGAAATATGGAAGAGAGCCCCATGCAATTAAAGGTAACCAATGTCAGGGAAAAATAATATATTTAGTATGTATGTTTCAATGGATGAATAATCGTACGATTTGTATAAAGAATTTTTTGCAGAACAAAGTTTCCTCGCTCCTCTTTTTTAATATAAGACTGAATTGGGATTTTTATTGCTCATGTGATTATGTTTGAAGCAGTTATTAGTCAAAATCTTATAATAAAATGAGAAAACCCGTTAGCTAGATTGAATATTTAGTGTTTAAAAGGGAAATTCAATACTTGTAAACAAGGCCACAGCTACATATTCTGATAGTTCTCAGTTTATTTTCTCAGTTGGTGGGGGTAGCATGGTAGACTGTGGGGTCTCAATATATCTGCCAGGGTATCCATGCTTCTCTGACACCCCTGTCTGCTTAACAGTGATATGCAGACGAACTGACTGTAGGTACATAGCTGCTTATTCAGTCAAATTTAACCTTTTTGTCAAATAACTATTACTTCATTACATTTGCGAATTCAACTGCAATCATGGGAATACAGGTAACAATGCTGGTAACTGCATGAGCCTGATTAAAGAAGAATCATCTCTCTTCACTATGAGCTTTAGCTAGCTAATTCACCTAGCTAATTAGCTGTAATGCACTGGAAGGGAAATTAATGCATGTATATGTAGTATAATAATGTACCCTCTGAAGGGTTCTACTTCAATGGGTGTGAAAATTATACAAAACAGTATTACTGATTTACTAGGGACTCTTGTCAGGAATAAAAAGTAAGGAAGAATTCATTCAAATCTTGTGAACTGAGGCTCCATCCTTATTCGGGTTTGAAGGGTCGTCTACTTGATGGCAGCCTTTTGTGACTCCCCAGACAAGCCCCCATAAGAAGGTCTTGGGTCGAAGTGTCAAGCATTGCCTGTGGTCGCAGGCGTGGGGGGGGGGGGGGGGGGTGTTCCGGAGACTGAGTCGCATGACTGATTAAAAAGAGGGCTGCTGAACATCACCATCGCACTTCGATTAAAATGGAAATGACGACCACTGTTTCAAGGAGAGAAAACCAGAAAAAGTTAGACTTATAACAGTCACCGGTTACTTTCAGTGCTTGGGAACAAAGGGGGGGGGGGGGGGGGGGGAATG
>JABFEB020000060.1:13941446-13960436 GCA_019775895.2 Stomatorhinus ivindoensis
CATTTTGGTTTTCGGATGCCATCAAGTCTCTGGTGTGATCGGCGTGTCCCTGAAAGGAAAGGTGAAGCATCTGAGACGGGGATGCTGTTCTGAGACAGCACAGGTACTGAAGCTGGAGAATGAGGCGTGATGAAGGATGTTTGTGTCTCCGAAGGAAGCTGTAGGGGTACCCAGAAGTCTAATGCTTAACCATGATCTGCCCCACCTCTTGCTACAAAGTGCGATATAATGAATTTCATTTACTTAGCAGTCACTTTTATACAAAGTCACGTACATATCTGAGGAGTCAAGGGTCTTGCTCAGGGGTCTTATGAAATCGCTCAGCAGACCTTGGGATTTCCGGAGCCACAAAACCGCAAACCCCACATTCAGTGACAAAGAAACACCTCAACAGACTCTGTGTCCCATGGCTTAGACTCAATGTGACTCCTTCCCTGAATACGTGACCCTAAGCATCATGGGATTAGTTCATTAACTTGGAAGTCACACCTCTGTGAACGAACTTGGCTCTCAACGTAATTTGTATTCAGCATTTAGTCAAGTGCACATATAATTATTATCATTTTTGGTTTGTACAGCTCACATAAAGTAGAATAAAAATGAGCTAATTTATACTGCCTAAAATAATTAGTCGTGTTACATTATTATTCGTTCATTAAATTATAGGTAGAATGAACTCGTCAAGTTGAGATTTAAAGTTTTAAACTTTTACATGCTTATCGTATTAGACAGGCGCATGTCCAGGGTGCCATTATATAATAATCATGTGAACAGTCAGTTCATAAAGTTGGCAGCAGGAAAAACAGGCAAGTGTAAGGATCAGAGCGACTCTGACTAGGGCCAAATTTCTATGGTTAGGCAACTAAGTTAGAGCATCTCCCAAACAGCAGGTCTTGTGGACCTACCAAAAATGGCCCATGAAAGTCCAACCAGTGAACTGGCGATGGGGTCATGGGCGCCGAGGCTCACTGATAGCACAGGAGAGCTACTGTAACACAAACTACTGAAAAAGTTATGATAGAACATAGATGCTGGCTATGATAGAAAGGTGTCAGAACAGACATCACAGCTTGCTGCGTGTGGGGCTGCACAGCCGCACACAGGTTGGAGTGTCCATAAGGACACCTGTACACTCTTAAGGTGCCTATAATGGAATTAGAATTTAGTGAATAATTATCATTGTTGACACACCACAGCACACAGAGCACAACAATGAAATGTGCCCTCTACATTTAACCCATATCTGACAATGTGACATAGCAGGGGGCAGCTAATTCAGCGCCCGGGGAGCAGTGCTTGGGGTGATACCTTGCTCAGGGTACCTAAGGGGTGCCTTGCTGGTCTGGGATACAAACTTTCGATTACAAGTGCGCTTGCCTAACCTATAAGTTACCACTGAATGGGCACATGAGTGTCAGAACTGGACCATGGAGCAATGGAAGAAGGTGGCCTGGTCTGATGAGTTTTACATGTTCTGTTACATCATGTGGATGGCCAGGTGCATGTGCGCCGTTTACCTTGGGAAGAGATGGAGCCAGGATGCACTATGGGAAGAAGGCAAGGCGGTGGAGGCAGTGTGACGCTCTGGCAATGTTCTGCTGGGAATCCTTGTGTTCTGGCATTCATGTGGATGTTACTTTGACACGAACCACCTAGCTAAACATTGCTACAGACCAAGAACACCCCTTTGTGGCAACGGTATTCCCAGATAATAATAATAATAATAATAATATAATAATAATAATAATAAAACCCTTTCAGTAGGTTAATGCGCCCAGTCACATAGCAAAAATTATTCAGGAATGACTTGAGGAGCATAAAAAAAGAGTTCAAGCTGTTAACTTCACCACCATATTCCCGAGATCTCAATCTTCATTTGTCCAGCGATGTGCTGGACGAACAAGTTGGATCCATGGAGGTCCCACCTTACAACTTAGAGGATCAGCTGCTAATGTCTTGGTGCCAGATACCCCAGGACACCTTCTGTCCATGGCTTGATGGGTCAGAGCGGTTTTGGTGGCATGGGGGGACCTACACAATATTTGGCAGGTGGTTTTAATGTTAAGGCTGATCAGTGTACCCACACAAAACTGTAAAAAAGGAAAATAATTTCTTAAGTATAAAAATCAATTTCTTTTTTCAGTCTAGCTGGTGTCTTGAATTTTAACTTATTTTGGTTGAAAATGCATTTTCAAAGGGTAAAGGCAGTGGGCCCCTGAAAAGGAATGATTAGAGGAAATTCTGGCAGGATGTCAAAGAGTGTCTGGCGCTTTTTGGGCTGGTTAATCAGAAGAGAGCCCTTTACTTATTATTATGATAGTCGTGTAGTGTCATAGGAAATGATGTCACAGATGCTAATGTAATGTAAACATCACACAATGAATTACTAACAGTTGTCTGGGCACATTCACCCTGAGCCAATGACTGATATTTTACATCTATGTCACTTGACTTCGAACCCTCGTCAGGCAGAGGTCTGGTGGGCATTGACCCTGGGATGATTGACATGAGCCAGACAATGAAGAGTGTTAAGTCACTAAATATCACACAATACTGTCTGCAGATCCCCAGTCACTTTATGCGAAAATCACGCAGCATCATCTAACATCAGAATATTCCCCTAATCCAGGAATCATGAAAATGACATGGTCACTAATTTGGTGTCAGTTTGCACAAAGCTGCTACATCCCCTTTCAGTCTGGGAGTCAATTGCCTGATGGATTAGCTGTACATACTAATTTACTTACCTGTAAGAAGCAGCCAGTGATATTTACAGACATGTAAACCGATTCCCATTGTTTAAACATTGTTGCTGTTGATTTAGGTTTCAATAACAGGGTCATTAGTTTTCATGCTACTAATGCCAGGCTGTTGTTTTAGATGCCTTGCAGGTTTCAGGCTAGTCCAAAGCTAATCTGTGACAACATGCTGCCCAGTGTGGTCTCTGCACCTGAAACCAAGTACTGGTGGTCTGCGCAAGCATAAAATGCTAGCAAAATGCTTCCTTTAGAATTGTCTTATATTACTGTAGTACAATGGGACAAACCCACCAGCAAGAACCAGGAGTGTCATGGTTATTTGCGTCTTTTATGGCTTTGCCACAGAGAAAGGTGACCCACAAGCCTGATAGCCCATCACCAAACTCGAATGGCTGTTGGAGAAAACCAGGAGGCAGCTGAATTTGTGGATGAGGAGCTGGTTGCCCGTGCTGCAGTGGAGCTGAACTCGTTCGTTCCCAACGCCGCACTTGCACCAGGGTCACATTTTGCTACATTCATCTCCCATTCTGTTGCTCGGGAAACGAGAGAGACGGCCTGCTTCGCCGTCGGCAGGCCAGCTTCAGGGTGGGCCGGGGAGCTTAATAGATATTTTCTAGCAGAAAATGTGGAAAGCGTGAGAACTACACACACTGGCATTTATATTAATCAGCCATAGTTAATATAATCAGCTGGCTCCACCTTCCATGAGGAGTGAGATAGGAAGAGAAATATATACTGTACACTAAAAAATGAACAAAATATTATCAAAGAAGATAAGAAGATGAGTTGAGACATGCTACAAATTGGCAAGTATTGCTGTGAAAAAATAGGGTTGCAAAGGAAGACTGGACGTCATCTGGTGTAGTGACGGCCTCATCCCTCCTCTGGGAACCACGACAACAGGAGATGGGGGGATGAAGGTCAGTGAATGGATGGCATCAGATGATAAAACCACAGAATCAGATAAGAGAGGAAATTCCTCTGCTTTTCTCTTCATTTTACCTTCGTCTTTCTGAAATGCAGAGTTTTCCGCCCAATGTGCTTTCTCTTTTTTAATGTGCCGTCTTTTGTTTTAATGAACTATTTAAATGAAATGTTTGCCTTATGCATCGTGGAGAACATGCAGAGGAGCCCTGCGGCTGGTGTGTTAATGATGCGCTTGCATTCCCGGACAGTTAACTTTACACTCTCACCTCCTTCTTTTTGTGGGTTTAATTAAAAGGCATTGGGGAGAGACAATTCTTTTAAACATCTTAAATTCCGCTGAATTTCATTATGGCGCGACTCTGAGAAAACTGATCAGATTCTGCTACAGAACGGGACTGATGATGTAGAAGGGGTCATGTTAAAACTATCAGTCACACCACACAAACTCGTATAATTGCATATTCTGTTGCAAATGAATGATTTGGAATAATGAAGTAGTTGGTGAAAGAAGCAATAGTACAACAGTTTAAAAATGTTTTTAAATGAATCAAAAACGTCCTCATTGCTAAGGGGCCGTGTGACCCAAACGTACAAGTTGTGAACCAAATTATAAATTGCACCTGGAGTGTTTTTTTGAAGTTTCCAAACGTATATTATTCTTCATTACCCCTGATTCCCAGCTTCTTGCTGTCTACACCTCTACCCAATAGTGGAAGCTCCCACACCTCAGTGTCCGGAACTGCACCATGATCTATGTAAGCTAAGGTCTATGTAAACCAAGATCTATGTAAACCAAGATCTATGTAAGCCATGATCTATGTAAGCCATGATCCATGCAAGCCAAGTCCATGAAAAAAGAGAAGACGTGGGAGATGATGGAGCTGCTGATTCCTGTGTAACTGACAGCCTGGCAGCGCGTTGAGCGCCCCGTCTGTGTTGGAAGGACTGTTTGTAAGACCCAGCTGCACCCACATAAGCACCATCTCTCAGCTGGCTGCCTTTGTTCCTGCCAGTTTTGTGACCCTCTTATTTAATTAGCTGCGATATGCTTTTACCAATCATCTCCGAGGAGCGTAACACTGTACTGAGGTCTATAACAATGTGCAGAGAAAACGTGCAGCTACTGTGTTGAGAAAAGCTAGGCCACAGACCTTCTGAATGCTTCTGAGGCCTGGCAGACCCCTGGGGTGAAATCTGCATACAGTTATGTTCTTTCGCTTTCTTTTTCCTTCTTCCATTTATTTATTTTAATAAGTCTGGAGGCTATAGAGCAACAAAACAATCATAAATGTGAATGGAATTGTTCTGCTTTATGAGCAGAACGTTCTTAGGAGCTTGCGATTTAATGCAATCTGTACTGGGTTTATTCTGTATGTTTCCAACAGAGGGTGCCGTCTGAGAGTTCTGTAGCTAATTCCCATGTCTTAAATTTGCTTAAAAACACACTACCCAGCATGACTGGCCCATTACTGACAGCCAGCCTGTTAACGGGGTGAAATGAGATGGGTGATAGGACATATCAGCTGGTCAATTAGGGTCCCTCAGGGCCTTAATTACAACAGGCAGTACAGAGAAGCTCTCATCTTTAATGGCCAGGCAGCCTGGTGCTTACTCCCACTAAAGACGTCACAGGTGAGCCTGTAAAGGCTCAGAGCAAAGACTTGACGGCAGGAGAGGTCATCACGTGACACCGGGAGCACAGCAGCTGGGAGAGGAGAGAGATCTTACTGATCTGATGCTTGTCCCACTTCTTTGCCTTCGTCCGAATGGTGAAGCAGAGGCTAAAGTGCTCTGCAGTCCAAGATATAAAACAAATAACCTTTGGGTCCATATCCATAAGTGCTAAAAGATTTGCTTCCTGAGCTGTGATGCTGACAAACTGTGTAGGATTACTGCTGGCACGGGGAAGGCTAATGTCTGAAGACAACAGGGACCATGTAGGAGAGATGCCAGATTTCCGCTGGAACGCATTTCCACTGGAAGATGCTACTGCAAAGAGATGTCAGCATATGAAAAGGAACCCTTTTTTCCCCTCATAGCACAACACCGAAATGTAACTAGAATTCTAAATCTTAAGGCTTCTCAGCCTGACAGTTCTTGCGCAAGACCTGTCACAAAATAGCAAAGGAAGGCAACTGGGTAGAGAGAATATACAAATGGAACATAATTTTGTTTTTATTATTATTATTTTTTTGACTTGTAATTTAAAAAAAAAAAATAACTGGCAGAATCCATCGTGCAGAGGAAAGATTGCAAAGGGTGCCAAGCGTGTGAATATTTACTGGCCAGAGGAATTCTTTGGTATCTATTTGGTATCGATTTTTCTTGGATTTTTCTATATTACAGTATATCCCTGCTTGTGAGATAAGATGGCACCCCGTACTCAGTTATTCTGAAAGAGGCTCCAGACCCCTACAAGTCTGTATAGGACAAGTGGGTATAGAAAATGGATGGATGGGTGGAATGATGGATGGATGGATGTGTATCACTCTTACCCTAGTATTTGCTATTTTTCTGATCTATTATGTTGATCAGTGCCGTGTAGTGTTCCTGCTTTGTGAGTGTATGTCGAATATCTATCCGATCCATTAATCCGCCATGCTGGAACACAAACCCAAAATACGCTTTGCCCAGAAAGGTCCTAGATGTGGTGAAATAAATCCCAGCTTACACTGAGCCAGTTCTGACATGCATATGAAATTCCTCCCTCAATGGTGATGCGCCGATTTCCCCACCATTACATGCGTCATGGAGCCCCCACTTACGCTGAGAAGCCCTCACGTCTCCGGATTCTGTGTGCTAGATCTATGCAGCACTGATGTCCCTGTGACTTTCTGGGCTACACCTGCAGCGTGATTCATCTACAGCAATGGCACTGTGTGCTGTACTGCTAGCCTACTGATTTGGTTGTTTAGTGCCATCCGATGCCTGTTTTACTGGTGTTCAAGGAGTACAGTTCTGTATTGCTGTTCTAATAATTCAGTCTGATATTCATGTTCTAATCATGCTATGTTGTAGAGCTGTTCATTCTCACTATTCTGATGACCCTGTGTCCTACATCTATGTATGTACTGGATTAACTGCAGTGAAGTTGCAATTAAGGGATATACTGGCACAGTATTTCAGTGCAGTGTCACTGGTTTTGATATGACAGATCTATGGATTCAAGGCTGCTCGCACTGCTTCTGTGTCTAACATACAGCTGTTGCCTTAGTGATTGTGCAGATTGTCGTATTGCTGTTTATGATTTGGTGAACTGGACAATCATTCTTATGCATACTCTGAGCCTCTGACACCCCTGTCAGAAACTACAGTACATTTTATTCAACAGGGGGGTACACATGACTGTACTCCGAATATCAGAAAGCCGAATGTGTCCGTCATCCAGTGCGATCAATTAATAAACAAAAGCCCCCGGAATAGACATCTTCCTTACACCCCTTCCCATTTATGCCCCAATAGGGTGTGCAGTGAACCTTCTAATCAGATAGAAACATTGGGTTTCAAATCGATGCCGGTCCTTATTGGGTTTCACGCTAAACCCCCAAAGCTCATCGTTTCTAATCATGGAGGGTCCGGTGTTGCTGGATGGGAGACGCTGACTGAATTAAACCTTTGAGGCCCTGTACTTTTGTAGGAGACCAGAGCCCGCTCATGTTCTGGGGCCAGTACAGTGCCACCCAGGCATACAAATCACAGGATCTGTGCCAAACGCCGCCACAGAAAAAGACGTGTCAATTGCCATCTCATATCTCTATTATTCTTTTTCATATAGCGTTTTCAGGTTTCGGGTTGCACTTAAGTAAGTTTGTTTCCTGCTGATGGGGCTCCAGAGGGAAGGCTATTTCAGATTGTCAGCCTCCCGGACGAAGGGCTTGACACCCAGGCGGTGCCGGTGATGGAAGGAGGCGCCCGTGTGTCTGTGTGTCTTGGGCCTCGCGCTGACGGCCAAGCCCCTACACGCCTCTTCACGTATTTCGGGGCTTGTGTCAGCTTCCGTGGGGAGAGTCTCATCAGAAGGCAGACAGGTGGAGAGGAAATCAGTCTCTCTCACCGTTTTACTCCTACTTCCTCTCCCCGACTTTGCCCTCCCCCTCGCTTTCACCCCACTGACTTCACACCACTAAATGTGCATAACCTGGACTGCAAACACCGCAACCCAGATGACAAATATCACGAAGCGGAACAATGACCCCCACGCATGCCTAGTGACATTCATACTCCGACGCATACCTCCGCACGCCCACAGGCTTTCTGGGCTGGCAGGTAGTGAAAAGAAAGAAAGAAAGAAAGAAAAAATCTTTTTTTCTGATAATTGTACCCCAAGAGGACACTGAAGTCCTGTATAGGCCTGTGTGGAATCTTGTATCTAAGATGCCCCCTCCAACTACACTGAAAAGGACACACATATTTGAATTTATCGTACCTATCTTGCAATCAGCAGTGAGCTGCCGCTTGCCGTTTGTTGCCAGACATTGTGTAATACAAAGGGAATGGATCCTCCTGTCTTTACCCTCAACTACACCCCAGAGATACATTGAATAAAACCTTTTCTCTTGCTTTTGGTAGCTAGGGTCAGTAGCTCCTCTAAGGAGATCCCAAAGTGTGCCAGTATGGAGCAGGGTCGCCTCGGCCTCTCTCTGAGACCAGAGCCAGAGAGGCTCCGTCTGAGTGATCTGGCCAGCTCTTGAGTGTGTAATTCTCCCAAAAAAGACTAATTGCAGCTATGCTCTGATTGTAAGAGCTAATTGATGAATATAAAGTAATATATTCATTTGATTTCTCCAAATCGGACTGGTTTATATTACCTGCCTCACTTATATGCTCTTCATGGGCACAAAGGGATGGGCACACAGCCAACAGAAGGGCACTCCTTCCACATGCGAATATCAATGGCCAGAGTACGGAATTAGAAAGTTGTAGCACCCAAAGTAACAATAAACCGCTGCTGAAGAAGTTAAGGGTTAAGGGACAACTTTTATCTTTCTGCTCAGCACTCAGGTTGGTAGGAAAACAGCGAAGAAAGGGAAGGAATGGATTTTGATGGATTAGTGGCTTGGAAGGTCCAGAGAGAATGTAGAGTACGATCGCAATGGAGGCACAACAGCCCAGTGTGCGTGAAAATGCACTTTGTGAAAGGGATGTAACCACATACATGCCTCAGACCAGTCAGGCTTGCGGGGACAATCACACGTGTCCAAGTAAATGAGGACACTGATTTTCCAGTGCAGACTCATCTGCGCATCATTAAGATACGCAGTAACTTGGAAAGTGGAATATAGCAGAATTCAATGGAATCTACTCTCGGTAGTTCATTTCTACAGACATTTTAGTGGATATGGTTGAGGTATTTTTTTAAATTCACATTTTATTTTATTTCAAAAAAGAATGTCCTTAAAGAGGGGTCTTTCCTCATAGGAGAAGGTCATGTTAAATGAGGAAGAAGAAAGCTGTATCACCCCTGAGCCCTATAGTATTCCGAAAAATGAGATATGTTATTTATTTATGAGCTGTTGGAAGGGTAATATATTCCAAAAGCTACGTGTTTCAAAAAGATTAAAATCCTGTTAGGTTTTGATTAAAAATGTTAGAAATTCCCTTACTACAGAGACCAGTGAAATGCATGGTGAATTTAAACACACGCTCACACACACACATTTTAAAGAGCGATCAAATGGGTATAAAGCATGTCTTGGCTTGTTCATCAAAGCTAGAGAGGTAGCAGGTAATCATAAACCGCCACCTTACAGGCATTAACATGGCTGAAATGACTAGTTATTATCCGAGACACCGATCTCTGCTAAGGATACCCAAAGCTGCCCTGCACTCACACGTAATGCGCTGCCGTAATTGAGTGTTGTTTCATCAGCAGCTCCAGAGAGGCTATTATAGAACATGTGTAACACTGAGCGAGGCCGCTCCTGGCGGCACTGTGAGCCTCAAAAACTGATCCCAGAACAGCCTGCTCCCAGGGGACCAAACAGCCAGCTTTGATCTCGATTGCAGTTTCTTAATTGGCATTTTTCGGGCCACATGATCGTGCTGCTGCGTGTGCCATTGTGGGTGTGTCGACACCAGGAGAATCTAATTATAAAAATCACTAAAGTTGGAGAGTTTTACAAAAGCACTTTTTTTTTAAATTAGAACTATGTTTAGGATCTAAGACCAGATAAAAATAACAAGAATGGTTTTCTAGTGTTACTGGCTTTGAGTCAATAGTCTTCAAGTGACCTCCAAACATTAAAGAAAATGCAAGTTATCTATATTCAAACATTACTTTATTTATTGCATTTATAGTTATATTATATTAACCATACGCTTTTGACCATAACTTGTACCACGTCACCTTGATAACCTGGGCTATAAACCAATAAAGGAAATATAATAAAGTCATTTTTTAAGCATTCGGCTAAATGAAAGGATCCTTATAAGATGTTACTGGCCCTCATGGTTTGGCCGGCGTACAGCTCCCAGAGCTTTAGCTGAGGCCACAGTCATGTGACCATCGGCAAGATACCAACAGGCCAGTCAGTGAATGACAGAAAGACTCTCTATGGCTCTGACAGAACAAAGCCTTGTTTGATAAAACGCTCAGTGAGGTCCCGGGCTGTGTGGGGGGGGGGGGATAGCATGCTAATCCCTCAGAAGCTAGTTAGCCAGTGTGAGCCAGAGAAGGACACAGGGGCTAATTATTTTGCAAGCTTTGTGGGCACATGACTGAAGATCATACAACAGTCTGAATGCTACGATGTGCATGTTGTGCCCCCACCCAGCCCACCCCCACCACAGTTGATTGATTTCTCTCACGCTCTCTTCACTCACCCCTTAAAAAAAGCACTACATACGATAATTGCGTAGTACTCTTAGTGCAAATGAATGAATCAAAATCTAATTACCGTAAAGCTGAGCTCTTCAAACCCGTGAAGATAAATTCCACAGTAGCCAGGTGTAGCTATAAACAGAGCCAATGCTGTATATTTTACTATGAACATGAATATGTTAATGCATAGGCCTGCATGGGGGCATTTATCATATAAATGTAAAAATTTCAATGACAGAAAACTGAATTCAAATGGACCCATATGCAGAACCTTTAATATGGATTTGCTTCACTTGCTGTGACAAGATTTTTATTATTTCTTTAATTTATTGTATTGGACTGTAGTGGCTGAGAAGCATGACACCACTGTGCAGCTGTCTGCATTATGGAGGTCTAACCAAAACCAAGAACAAGGAGAACAGGAGCCGTTAAAATGAATACATTCCACTGCAAATTCCCAGTTAATCACAAGACACAGACATCAATTATACACATGCTGAATGTACTCTATATACCTATGTGTGATTCATGCTTGCGTCTTATAAATTAACAACCACAATAAGACATGTAGGCTACATATATGATACTTCTGGCACAGAACCATCTACAGTATGTATGATTTATTGTCTGTTTTGATTTACCGTGCATGTAAAAATAAGGCTGCCACACACTCAATAGTCAGGACTATCATGTCCTGCCAATCACACCCCACTTAACTCTACTGCCATTGGCCAATTTTTTAGTTCCCATTCCTTTATTTAAGAATGCAAATTCCACCCCCTTCAGGCTTCAAAATCTCCTGGCACAGATTTTCTGTGCATAGCATGTGCCTTCTGACCCACCGTAAAGGAGCAGAAATGCTTAATGTTACTGAACATACAATAACAGTCAAACGTTTGGACACACCTACCCATAGAACAGGTTTACAGCACGATCCTTGGTTTGCGAGCCTAATTCGTACTGGAGACATGCTTGTAATCCAAAGCACTCGTATATCAAAGTGAGTTTTCCACTTAGAAATAATGGAAACTCAGATTCACTCCACCACATAAAAATTTTCATGTAAAAATGATTAACACGAAATATAAAGTAAAAATACATTAAACCAATTAACTTGCACTTTACCTTTAAAAGAATCGTGGATGGTGTGAGGGAGACGAGAGAGGAGAAGAGGAGGGTTGTTTTGTAGGACGACTTTCAATACAACTAATGGAATCACTGCTATCTGTCGGCTCACTGGAATCTTTTTGTTTTTGTGTGACTTTAACAAGGAACCTATCCTATGACAGCTGCTTTTGTCTCCTTTTTGATTTAGATAGGAAATGTGATATTGTGATATCTAAACAGATTCATCGCTCGCACTGCAACACCCTTATTCGGGTGGTGCTTTTCTACTACATTTTGACTATACGAGTGAGACACGCCGACTGAGACTGAGCTTGGGAGACCATTACCCACAATCCCGCAGCGAGAGAGAAAGAGAGAGAGAGAGAACAACCATCGACTCAGTTGTGATCACGTGACACTCAGCAGACAAAGTGTATATATAATACTCGTATTGCAAGACCTCGCTCATTTTTCAAGTTACAATTTATGAAAAAAATTTGCTCATTTTGCAAAACACTCGCAGACCAAGCTACTCGCAATACAAGATTTTACTGTATTTGTGCGATTCTGTACATTTCATTATAAAGACAAACAAAACTATATGACAACATGGAATTAAGCTCTGAACAAAAAAGCACTAAACAAAAAAATGTTGGGGGAAGGGGGCAGCTGTGTGGTTTTCGGACTCATTAGGTTGCCTGTTCAAATCCTAGTGAGATGAGTGATCCCACCCTTAATGCCGACTGTTCCAAGAACTGGCTGACCCTACTGTCTCCTCTATGCCAGTTCCATGTGGTCGCCTCCTGTCCTGAAGGAGGCCCCATATATATGCTGAGCACTTATTGGCTGCTTTTCCTTCACTTTCTGGCCAAACTCCTCCAAACCCATTTCTGCTGGGTTTATGTCAGGTGGATCCGTCATTGGAATGCCCACATACAGTGGACATACAGTCAATGGACTATATGTATGCCATTACTTTTGCATTACCACTTACGTTTGGGGGACATGGTGAACAGAGATCAGGGGAGCACCTGGAATGGGATTGGCAGAGTATCACAGAGCATAAACTCCAACAGAGTATGGTTGTTTTTGGGTCAGTGTACCTGGTGCAGACGCATGCAAACATGTGGAGGACATACGAATTACACCCACTTAGCCAGGGAATTCAAAATCACAACATATTGCGTGTGAAGCTCCAGTACTAAACAAATGAGCAAAGCAAAACAAATGCAATATTGCTTATATTATCATAGTCGACAGCAGCATCAAGGTGTTTTACAGTGTTTCCTTTTCCTGCAGTTTAATTTTTCATAGCAAGAAGAACCTTGCTCCAGTACCCTAGGGACTTTTGCTAAAACCTAAACCTTAACTGCCTGTCCATCTTTCAGCTTCACCGAGTTCCTGGAGCCCTTTGAACGAGTGATCCAACCGGAGGAGGTTTGGCTATACAAGAACCCACTGGTGGAGTCCGATCACATCCCGAAGAGGGTCATGTTTGTGAGTACACGTCCCGCATTCACGCCAACTACTATCACATTCTTTTTTTTACGGAGTCAGAGCATGAAAAGCTTCAGCTGTGTGACTGGCTGTCACCCATAGTTTAATTGTAAGAGTGTCCCACCACCACCCATGCCTGCAGTCCAATGCATTAGCATGACTGCACGCTCTGCTGCATGTGAATTACAGCCATCCTGGGCAGAAGAAACGATAACATCAAATCATTTGTTCTGCCACATTCTATTTTAAGTGCTTCCATATGGGTTAGATGAATTTGTCCTAGTGGGTGCTTTCAAGGGTCTAATTGAATATCCTGACCATAAAAAAAGCAATAAAAGTACAGGAGAAACATTAAAAATGCATTAAAACACTGAAATTGTTAAAATAGACTTGGATTTAATGTAGTAGAAAACAAAAATTTAATCTAGACAGATTTTTATGTTAAAAATTAAGTAATGTTGATGACTACATCAAATGTGCAAGATTAATCGCTGATTATTCTTTATATAGGGGTCACTCCCAAGGCCAATCAGCTGTTCAGCTGGGACTAGTGCCCCTGCATCACCTATACTTGACTGGCATTCTTCCTTATTCTACAGTGGTTCACAACACCAGCCACTCAAGGAAATAGAGAATTTATCAGTCCCTCGATGTCAATGGACATCTAATCAAACAGAAAATGGGCTCAATCAAGTGAATCGAGACTAGAGTGAAACCTAGGCTAGCGTGGATGATAGCAGGTCCATAGGGGCAGGGCTGTGTGGATCATGGATAGATGAAGGGTGGTGGATTCTGGAGTGACACAACAATGGCACAATATTGCGGGAAACACCACGATAGTCTGCTATCACTTTCTTCTGCTTCTGCTCTGAATAAGGTCTAAGCGGTAATTGTCATTGATTAAAAGTGGATCGTTTCTAAGCATTTGATTCTCAGACATAACAAACAGACATAAAACATGCAGCACTATCTGCAGACTCTACAGGGTATGACTACAGTGCTTTGCCATGTAATGTGGCTTGAGACTACTCTCTGTACGGAAAGACAATAAAACCGATGGCAGAGGCTACTCCTGCAGCCACGACTACACCCCCAACCTCAAAGGCCTGAACCGCCTGCTCCACAGAGACTCAGTCACTCATAGGCTTCGGATGGTATGTGGTTCTAGTGTGGATGATAACACAAAAAAATTCACCTGAAACAAACACCTACTGGAAAGACGTTCTCCAAAGTGGATTATTACCTGTCATCAAACAGGTGCTTTGTTGACAGTCCCCTGTGAGTGAGGCGTCATAGACTCTGCTGTCACTCACAGGTGGCATGGGGGTGAATGACAATGGAAAGGAGTGACACAGAACGGATTTAAAACACAGGGGTGTCGCTCTCTGACTTCAAGGGCTTGCCTCTGACTAAAAAATAAAAATCTCTCAGGGAAACACTGAAGGGGAAGACAGAGCAGCTATCCTTGGTGTTTCGTCATGTTGATAGAACACTCGAAGACACTTATTCCATCATTTAAAGCTTTTCCCTCGGCTCTCGAACCCAGTGTGGTTTTTAGCAGGTAAAACATGCTCAGGGCCACTCACTGTGTTAAAAGAGTGTAAAACAAGTGCAGACACACACAGTGACTGATATTAACGGAAAACCTTTTGTGTATTAAATGCCGAAGAGAAAGGTTACAGACAAAAACAAAACAGCATATTCCCTCTCATTTAATATTGGCTTTTACCATTATTTCGCATCACTACATTATGACTAAAACAATGTCTGTTCCTTTTATAAGAGTCTTCGTTAAACATACTGCCCATTTTTGCTGTGTTTTGGACCTTCAAAGACTTGGAAAGACACAGGAGGTTGAGGCTTAAGGTAACTTTGGGTCATGGAAGATGGGTTGAACTGCACAAGAAGATTTTTACATGCACACACACACACACACTCTTCATTTATGTCCTTAAGGAAACAAGGAGAATAAAATAATCAGATTAAGAAAAGTGGAACAGGGTCACAATGAAATCTTCTCCTGATTGTAAGAAGTGACTTTGCTGATGTTCTGAGTACCCTTGCACTTCCGTTTTTGATGGTCTGGCATAATGGCAGGTAACAATCAACAGTAATAAAAAAGGTGGTAATTATGTGGGTGTTAAGGACACTTCACTCACCCAGCGTTCAGGGCAATGGCACGAGAAACAATAACCAGCCTGGTGCTTCGAGGACTGTGGAGGACAATGAAAATCCCTGCTTGAGACAGCTCATTTCCTGAAGCTGGGATTGAAGTGCTTTGGCTCTCTTCCACACTTTCCCACTTATCATGAAAGATATTCTAGCTATAATTGCCGCTTTTAATGCTGAGCATCAACTGAGAGGGAAAAATGGAAGGCCTGGATTGTTTTTTTGGAATCGATAAGTGAAGACCCACTATTGAGGAGAACCTGAGAAAAGAGTCTAGAACGAGCTTCTCACGCTACCCAACAGACATGCTGACGCTAAATGGCCCAAATACCAGTGAAACAGCAAGCAGTGGCATTAAAGGCCCAGACTCATAGCTGCATGGTTTGTCAAACACACGTCTAGCTGATGAATGGCTGTTATTGATAGAATGGGTCATGAAACTGCAGTCAACCTTTCACATTTTACCCAACCAAAAACAATTCACAGTTACTCTTTGGTCAGACCCCAGGTCCACAACTAGCAAGGTCCATATTAAGCTATAATTCCCTTTAAGGGAATTGTTATCATAATTTATTGTTTTATAACGTGAGCCTTCTCCTTACAGGCTATTTCCTTCCTGACTCCTCTGGCAGTCATATTTGTGGTGAAGATCATCCGCCGGACGGACAAGACGGAAATTAAAGAAGCGTGTCTGGGTAGGGTGTTGGGGCTGAAACCCCGCAAGCGCTTTCTAGCACATTCCGGGGTTTCCTACCCTCTCCTTTATAGCTTTTGTTCCGTTCAATCGGTATAGCTTTGCTTGAAAAGGAAGGAAATTAACATCTCAATGCAACAACAGTGCCCGTGCTCATCTTCAATCTCGTGTCATTTGTCAGCATCACGGTGAATAATCAGCCCTGCTTTGTATGCCTCGAAGTACCCAGATACAGTAAATATCAAATGCCATTAAGTAACAGTATTAACAGAATCCAATTAAACTGAGCCAGGGACACATTGTGTGAACAGATGGATTAATATTCTCTTTCGTTTGAATTAATTTGCAGAATTATCGAAGAGTTGAGAGTGTTAACATAACTTGGCAGAATTTCCGCAATTATCTTTGACAAAGTTTCCCTAAGTTACTGCCTTAAAGTATGGAGCTTCCTGTGTCTTTCACACGATACATACAAGTTGCCTGTATCTCATTAAGGAGTCATGGAATAATATTAAATGAAGAATGAATTGAATATTCTGCTAGAGCAGAGTTATACTATAAATTAATTCCTTTTGCGCCAATTAATCTTCGCTAAGTCAGAGTGCTGTGGCGACAGCCTCATCATTATCCACAAATCCCTGCATGCTTACTCTCAAAAAAGCAAAGAAACTTACTCCAACAACAAATACCAGTGCCAGAAATGGCATTATATCTACTCATAGTCATCATTTAATTAGTCAAGCGGAACGTAATACCTAAAGCAATATAAGCACAGAGCAGGCTGGTGTTTACTTCAGCAATACAGGTACTTTTTAACATAAAACCTGCAGACGCTCAAGTCTATACCACAAACTTAGTTTGCTATACCCTACAGTTTCTGAGCTTTCTGACTGAATCAGTCATTCTGTGCTGCATCATGTGTTTTTTTTTATTCCAATGTGTTGTGAGGCAGCAGAAATAATAGATGGTAATAGCTGTGTCCATAAGTATATAGCTATGTGAATTCCCATTTTAAAACCGACTGCCCTTTACTTTAGCCCTTGGTGCTTCACCTTGTTTGCTTTTTCTCCGTGTTTCAGCTGTCTCCCTGGCCCTCGCCCTGAATGGAGTTTTCACCAACACCATCAAGCTGATAGTGGGCAGGTAAATCAGTAAACGAGCCCATCCTGACGAGCGCGTCCATTCGCCGCAGTGCTCAACTTCCAGACTTTTACTAGACGCATTGGCTATAGCTAATGAAATAATAAGGTACTTATTTAACCTAAATAATAATAATAATAATAGTAATAATAAAAAATTGTAATGCATACCATAATGTCCACGTTTATATATTGTAGTGGTCTGGTAGCCAAACACTGGAAAACATGCATGTTTGTGCTGCCCCCTATAGGCCGAGGCCTGACTATTTCCAGCGCTGTTTCCCAGATGGACAAATGAATACCAAGATGTTGTGCACTGGTGAGCCAGACCTGGTTTCTGAGGGACGCAAGAGTTTCCCCAGTAGTCATTCCTCCTGTAAGTCCCTGATTCATTCCAGCATTTCCACACAAGGTATATGAATATATTCACAGGGACTTAAATCAACACCAAAGAATCAAATCAGCTCTTAATAAAGAGTGTCTCTGTTGGGCTCTGCAAATTCAGCAAGTCTAAATACTGCCTGGAAGGTGTCCAGTATGTGAGACAGGAAAAGAATTGAATGCACCAAACATATGATGAACACTGACGCACATTACACAACTCTGCCCTGACAGAACCAAAGTATAAGATTATGCATAAAATGCGTAGCTTCCTACAAGTGCATGGTGTAATATCACATTCTTAGCTGTAACCAGATGAAATAGATTTCCTTCAACATTTATTCATAGCCACGGTGAAAAGACAAACCACAAAAAACTGGGCGTGTCACATTGGAAATATAACTGGAAATAGTATAATAGAAATTCTAATGGGATTACAGAGTGCCATCATCTTTGTAGTAGATTTCACTCCTAGGAAAAGCTTCAGGTTAGGTTTATTCACAGCACTATAGTTAATATTATGCAGATGCTCCTCAAGAATAGATTACAGTGATAAGGCACTGGCCGGTAGTGTTTGTGATACACTTATGGAAGTTTGCAGTGGGAATCTGTGATCAGCCCTTTGGCCAGAATTTCTGCAAGATTTTCTGAACATGTAGATTATATTTGTACACCACCTCCTAGAGTTTTAAGTGCAAGTGCTCTGGAGACTATTTTAAGTTAAATACTGCTTTGATAATTGGGATGCATGTTTTGGATCAACGTATATTTTGACTTCTTGTCCTGAAGACTGAAGTTTGTGTTTCTGTTCATCAGAATTGCTGCATAATCTTTAGTCCCTGACAGCAAGGCATGGTTGCTGCTATCAGTGGGTACCCTTTCACATTTAGCTAATCGACACTGCAATAGAAAGCGCCGATTTGATTGTTTTCCCAGTCTGCATGTAGCTTTAAGTGGTCTTGAACTTCTTGACATATAACTTTTGCCTCTTATTGTACCTCAAAGACGTTTCTAATGAAATGTCAAAGAACAAGGTTATTCTGAGGGTTTCAGTTCAGCGATTCTTGTAGTCATGGATATACTTTTTTTGTTTGCTTAATTATTAATATTTAATTACTTAAGGAAAATTTGATGTTACGAAGAAATCTTATTACAAATAAAGTATAAAATACTCAGAATGTTTGTTGTGATGTCCCTTGTTCTTGTTTAATCGGGAATTTGAATGAATCTTGAGGACGACACTTTCAATATCTTTCTGTCAAATTATGTCAGCTTCCAAGGTCTATGGGGCAAAGTATTTTCTTGGATAAAAATTAACAGAATGAGCCATATTACCTTTCTGTATATGAGACCATTAAATTAACTCTAGGTCAGTTTACAAAATTCAGGAGGATTTTTCCTTTGTATGCAAAAAACAACTGAAGCAGTCGTGAGATTTCCATCCGGGTTTTTTTTGGTATATTGCTGTTCCAGCCTGATTTGGTTTGAATTTGGGGG
>JABFEB020000060.1:13968228-13982646 GCA_019775895.2 Stomatorhinus ivindoensis
TCCTGGGAGTGACGGCTGTCTGTGTGTCCTAGGAGTGACGGCTGTCTGTGTCCTGGGAGTGACACCTGTCTGTGTGTCCTGGGAGTGACACCTGTCTGTGTGTCCTGAGAGTGACAGCTGTCTGTGTGTCCTGGGAGTGACACCTGTCTGTGTGTCCTGAGAGTGACAGCTGTCTGTGTGTCCTGGAATTGTGGCTAGCCACGTTTTCTGGGAAAACTAGATGTCTTTGTGTCTTGGAATTACGGCTGTTCATGTTTTCTGGGAATTTTGGATGTCTGTATGTCTTGGAAATGACTGCAGTCTGTGTGGCCTGAGCTCTCCTCTCTTACTGATCCCGCCCTTCCGTCCCTCAGTCGCATTCTCTGGACTGGGCTTCACGTCCTTCTACCTGGCCGGGAAGCTGCAGTGCTTCACGGACAGCGGGCGCGGGCGCAGTTGGCGCCTCTGTGCCATCGTGCTGCCCCTCTACAGCGCCATGATGATCGCGCTGTCCCGCACCTGTGACTATAAGCACCACTGGCAAGGTCAGTCCCCATCTCATGCGGCATGTTCAGTGCACCTCCACCCTCTCCTTCAGTGCACCTCCATCCTCTCGTCCAGTGCACCTCCACCCTCTCGTCCAGTGCACCTCCACCCTCTCATCCAGTGCACCTCCACCCTCTCGTCCAGTGCACCTCCACCCTCTCGTCCAGTGCACCTCCACGCTCTCCTTCAGTGCACCTCCACCCTCTCGTCCAGTGCACCTCCACCCTCTCGTCCAGTGCACCTCCACCCTCTTGTTCAGTGCACCTCCACCCTCTCGTTCAGTGCACCTCCACCCTCTCCTTCAGTGCACCTCCACCCTCTCGTTCAGTGCACCTCTACCCTCTCGTCCAGTGCACCTCCACCCTCTCGTCCAGTGCACCTCCACCCTCTCGTTCACACTGACTAAGAGGATGTCTTTCCTGTCAGGCCCCTTTCTCGGCCATTCTGAGCTATTTTTATTTTTACTGGTGCTATTCAGGTGTTAAGTCACCCAGGGAACAGAAATCAGAACTAAACGGCCCGTATATTTTGCTTGCCTCTATCACACTCACCATCTAGTGTAGCCTGGACAGACAGACAGACGTCGCAGCTGCCGCAGAGGATCGATGGCTGGCTGCAGTTTAATTGGCCCTGTCTCACGGGCTTAATGGGAAGTGTCACACTTTAGCAGCAGGTGGAGTGAATTACAACCCCCCCCCCTCACCCCCATTCCTCCCCCGCCTACCTGTAAAGCTCTACGAGGGTTGCAGATGAAAGGCAGCACATTGCAGAACCGCGTAAAATTAAAACCAGCGAGTTGTGACATCGCCAACACGTCCTGTCTTCCGGAAGCATCCGCCGGCAGGCGCTCACGACTAATTGGCACTGGGGCTCTGTGACCGATCGGGTGTAATTTTTATATTAAACCAAGCTGTCACAAGTGCTGACACACTCAACCCACGTCTCTGTTACTGAGAAGCGGCCGTGGTTGGAAAGAATGTCTATTTATCTGTAGTTTAGCCGAGAAACATGCCACAGATCAGGCTCGCGGTCTTTCTCACCAGATACCTACATGACCACCTTTCAATAGGGTCTGTCTGTGACTGGAGATCTTAGAGCTGTAACAATGTATCTTAAAAAATGGCCAAGGCTTTATAGATAGTGTACAGCACTGACTAAATGATGGACCTCACAAGCATTGAAACAGAAATATTAAAGCAGTAGTTCTCACAGTAAGATGCTCCCTTCTAGCTCCACAATACAATACTAAAAATAAGTCACCAAACAGCTGACATTGACTGCAGCAGTTAAGCCTGAAGAGGACTGTTCAGTCTGTCAGTAAACACCAGCCGTGAGCTCACACATTACCCTGCCTGCTGAACCATGATCATTGTGTAATGAAATATTTTCACCGTGCCACCACTGTCATGATCTCGGGAGTGACAAGACCTCCGCCACCTCGGGTTGAAAGAAAAAGGAAGTGACTTCATGCAAAGAGGTTTCCCCTGGAATGGGAAAGGCTATCTCTCATAAGCCAGGGTGGATTTTGGGATATATGTGAAGTCAGAATTGAAAATACAGTGATGGGGGGGCTATTGCGGAAGTTACATTCCAGACCCACCAGCGATAGGTGAAAATCCATGATATAAAAATACCATATAAACGTTTGGTTTGAGCCTTAAAATACCCCTCCCACATGTTTTAAACACATGCAAACTTATTAAAACACACTTTGTAAACACATATAATATGTGTATGCCGGGCTAAGGATATGAGTAACAATACAATAATAATAATAATAATAATATTTTTTTTATGTGTGTGTGTGTTTATATATATATATATATATATATATATATATATATATATATACACACACATACACACACACACTTACCTCTCATTCTCACTATATATGTAATGGAATATGTAAATGTAAAAAAAGAAAACATTTTAAACTCAATATGGGTTCACAAAAAGTTTGTTCACAACAGCTGGACCACAAGCAAGGTATGTGTCAGGGAAAAATCCACGATAGGTGCAATGGGTGAACCGCGATATAGCGGGGGATCACTGTACATTAGACACATGTAATTTTAAATACTTCTGGCATATATGTTATTTGAGTAGCTCTGTAGATGCCGTTCAGTCATGATCCCCAATGCATTCCCCAGCTCCCACACTTTTACTACGGCCCTGACTGTGCCGATGGGCTATTGGCCTGCCAAGAGGACATTGCCATTATCCAAATTGCTTCATTTTGATCCAGTGATGCAAGACGGTATTTTATCTGCTAATATCGGCTTATCCCTATCAGTGAAATCATATAAAGTCACGTTAATGGTGCCAACACTATTCAGCACCAGCAACCCTAAAAAGACAAGGCGCAAACAAGCTGCCTCATTAAATCAACGATGTTTCACCCTCCCACCCCCCCCTTTTTGGCCTGCGTTGACTCCCTCAGTCCCCGATCTCTGTGCCATTACAAAGCATCAGGCCTTCATAGGAAAACAATGTGCTGCAGGATTTTGGGTGATCCTTCCAATCCACTGATGGATGATACACATTTAGAACAACTCACGCAGCACTCATTTGACCCTAACTGAAGCTTTAAATCTTTAAATCTTTTCATTTTAAATTAGGATGATAACTTGACAGGGTTTTAATGCGAAAGATAAGCCCTGCATTTAGTGAATGTGCATGGTTGACAGGTAAGTAAAAGCTTTCTTCTGGTGCACTTGGAAACCATCTATTATTATTATTATGTGGTTTAACAATTTTCATTCAGCCATTTCTAGACACATTAAGTATTAAGCAGTGGAAACAAAACAGATTTATTAAACATAATACTTAATTGTAATTGCCTGAGATTGCCCTTTAATAGTAACATTGAGCCCGGTTCTCAATGCTAGTTGTTATAAATAGGTAGTATTCTTGCAGTGCTTTTAAGGATACAAAAGACCTCCTTGAATAAGTGAATTACGCCCATTAATTTACTCTTTCCTGTAATTGGCAGACGCCTTTGTGGGCGGAGTCATTGGCCTCACTTTCGCCTACATCTGCTACCGGCAGCACTACCCGCCTTTCCTGCACATAGACTGCCATCTGCCTTATGCCAGCCTGGCTGCCCAGTCTGGCATCCAACAGGAGGAGGCCTCACCCACCGACAACGCCACCAGCCTGCCCCTGGAGGGCCTCACGGAGGGACCCGTATGACTAATAGAGACCGCCAGCCCAGCCCCCCATCAGCACCGACTCCCCGCCGTAAGGACTACAAGCACTTAAACATTCCAGTGGACCCGAATCCTGTATCGCTCCCTCCTTCTCTCCTAACCCTCCTTATGTCATTGTCTCTTGTCGATGATCTTGCTGTACCTGACTGACCCTGTACACACACTGTGGAGAAGACGTGCCAGAGAGCGGGTCAGGGTGGGGAGCAAGAAGAAGGAAAGGGCTACAACCGCAGCGTCCCCAGAAAGTGACTGTCACGCTCGTAACAGTCCCTTCATTAGTACTAGCTAACGCAAGGCTCTCAAGTTCCATCAGAACTTCGGAATGAGATTACATTAGGGGCGAAACGTGTGTCTCACGGTCAGTGCGTGAGACTTGAGAGCCCTGCCTACCGCATTCATCGGATCTTGCGCTGCCACTCCCACCTTTCCTGCACTCCATCTGTGTACGCATCCATGTAATAATGTGCTTGCAGCAGGATTACGTGCTGCTTATTTTGGGATTTACCCGGAAAAAAGAAACGCTATTTTCTGATTGGCTGGTAGCTATTATCTCTGTGTAACTCGAGACAGTCATGATCTTGCGCATCGTCCACTAATTCTATATAATGGGACACCTTGGTGGGTGTTATTCTTACCGTCTCAGCTTGAGAAATACAAGGTGTGACGTGTGAGCGTGTGAACTAATTGAAATGCGTGTATCTCACAGTCAATGCGTGAGACTTGAGAGCCCCGTAATGTTTTTAGCTAACACTTTTAGCGTGACTTCGAAAGGCCAAATTGTAAATCAGGACTTTTAGGCTGTGAGCCAAGGACCATCTTGATTTCACAGGGCCAGTGCTGAATATGTATCTACTGCCCTATAGGCTCAAATTCACACCCCCCCCCCCCAATTATTAGCAAATTAATTACTAGTTACTAAGATGCAGATCATGCACGCATTCAAGCTACCATTAATCTAGAGGTATATAATTTGATGGCTCAGAAAAACTGATTTCTGACATTTGATACAGAGTACTATAGATGGATTCTGTAACTAATCTCTGATAGACATTGAAAGCTTAGATGAAAGTAAAATAATTCTTCTCTGTTATTTCTTTAAAAAGGCAGAGGTTGTCCATAGAAACACAGACATAAATGCAAATCTAATCAGTCACTTCTGAGTAATTCTGCCCAGCAATATGAAAGAGACCCCTTCCTTTATGTTTCCATGTCATTAGCATCAAGCAATTTGCCTCAGTACGCACTGATGTTAAGTCTAAATTTAGATTAGAGATCGATGAGCTGTGACTGACAAAAAATTGCCATATGAGTTGGGGAAACAATTTGAGCTGAGCCTTTTATTATGACATTAATTCTTATCATGAATTGCAGGAAGAGAATTAGACGCAAGCATAGACATTAATGAAGACATCGTGATGGCAAAGAGAATCACATGATATGAGGCTGGGTGGAAAATGTGCTTTATATCTGGGGAGAGAAAAGCTTCTAAAGTTCCCAAGTGAGTTTAAAGCATCCGGGTTCCAGAATTGGATAGTTCAGGTCCAGAAAGTGAAAATTCGAGACCAAGATTTTGTTTCAGCCTTTTAGCCACCCAGTTGAGTACTCTGTGGCTGTGACTCTTTATACTCAACTGGTCAGTTGAAACCAGCCTGGGTCTCCCCTTTTCCTCCTGAGACTGTCACAATCCTGCCCTCCCCCCTTCAAAAATACTCATTTTAAATATAAAATTAAGTAGTCATGGAGAATATGCTTCTGGTCAAATCTCTTACACGTAGAAACCAAAGATGATTACTTAATGAGTTTATATACACCCAAGTCACCCTAAAAATGGGCATGATATTGTGATTAGTAAATTATCTACCACCAGAATGTATTAGTAATATAAAAAAATATTATTGTGCCCAGAAGATCACAGGACATGGTTTAGCATAGCGATGACGCTAAAGTGCAATTGTGGTTATCGTTGACCAGGTTGTCCACTGACCCCCCCCGCAGTGCCTCCCTGGGAGGGGAGTCCTCGGCAAATCCTTCTGTTTACTCGCAGGAAACCCAAGGCATCACCAAGGTCTGTGGAGGATGACATCATCAGAATCTGTGAAAAGAAGTGCACGCATGTCGGTGGGAGTTTAATGACTTGCCTACGCATCGCATGATTCATGGTGTCCCATGACACTGCCCCATAATATGCATTGTTTGCGAGGAAGGGAAATGACTTTTCGAACATCGACGCTTGGGTCGTGTGGGCTCTCCAAAAGGGGTGACCATAAATTGGCCTGTTTCGCCATATCTGAAGGGATTCTTGAGAGATTATATAAAGCTATGTGTTCATTGGGGTGGAATGTGCCATAAAAAATTGACTGTGGAATCAAAACAAAGAAATGAGATGAGAAGGAAGGCTTTTCCATGGCACAGTTAGTAACATGACATTCTGTAGGTGCTATTAACCTGGGACTGAGCTATCTGAGAATCTGAGATCTTGAGATCTGAGCGCAGGAGCGAAACATATTCAGTGTTCCTGTAGCGTTTTAGTATTACCAGTGCTGTCATCATTACATACTCAGAGAGCATCCAGCCCCAACCTTCCCTTTCGATTTACGGCACCAGATGTCGTGCTGTGGAGATGCGACACCCATTCAGGATACATCGTCATGTGGGGCAAATCATTATAGTGACAATATTAAGCTTCTCAAGATTTTGGGATTCTGTCCTCACGCCTCACATTTCTCTCATCGACAGGTGTCTATTTCAAGCCTAAATTTTGGAAAACAAACAAAAAAAATAACAAAAGTTGAAACCAATGTTGGATACTTCCTTTACCATTTTAGTGTTATCTACCATGGCATGCCAGTTCCATATGTGAAAAGAGACTATTTTGCATTGAAAAAGCATGTTTGGCCTTCAGAGAACCTGGACTTGTGCAGTGATGCTTATTTATGTACATATAGCAATCAAATGCAACAGTGTCTGTATAGTGCATGACCTGGAATATGAGGTGGTAAAGAATGCATTTACTGAACTGTACTGTGGGCTGTTTGAGTGGTGTGCAAAATCGATCATTTGTGGTAAACACACATTTAAAATACTGAAAATGTCTTACATGTAGCAAACATAGACAAAGTAATTCCAGTACTTAAGAAAAGGCAATTATGTTGTTAAATGAAAAGCTTTTTAGCTGCGTTCCAGGAGCTGTTTGGTAACTATATATATATTTTATTTATGCTAATGAGCTCTCCATTAGACGTCATCCATCTGAAGTTGTCGGTTAAGCGGTCAGCCAGTGTGACAGCGGAGCACGACTATGCTCATGAGAACCCCAGAGCCTACTGGGTCCGCCCATAGTCCCCCATCTCTGCCCTCATAACTCCCGTCATTAGGACTACCAGAGAAGATGCATCTCTCCGGCAGAGGCTGAATAGGAATATACGGCATATGGCGTGCAGGCGCTGAGCACCTGGAGGCTTTTGCAGTGAGTATGAGTCTGCGTTCGCAGTGGCTGTTCATCTGTGCAGAGCCAACCGAGTGCTGCAGCAGTCTGTCTGTTCTTGGCTCGAGGTGGGACTGAACGGATTAGACCGATACATGTGTTTCTCCCTGTTCACAGTGAGGGTATTTGTAGTGGTGTTATTCATTAATAAAGCTGCACTATGGTGTAGTGCCTTTGAAATAAATATGATGATATGCCTGGCTTGTTTTTTGCTTCTGATTTGGTACACACACACACACACACCAAGCAAAATACAAGACTTTTTTGGTTTTTGCTTTTTTTTTACTTTTTTGATTGCATTCACAGATCTTTGTGGGGACCCGAAAAATGGTCACTGTCTCTTCCGACTCCCTTTTTCATGCACAGCAAACAATGCTCTTCCTTCACAGGCATTTTTTGTTTATACACAGCCCACTAATTGTTTACCCTGCGGGTGGCGCTCAAGAGCACCTTGTTCAGTATACCCAGCAATATGTGAACCGCAGTCATATAGGTGGGATGTGCATGCTTCTCTGTTCTGAGGTTATGTAAGTGCAGCGTTGTCATGTTGGGTGAGTCTGTGCTTTGGGGCATGCAGGGGGGTAGAGATCCTGCATCAGGGACCAGCCAGGAGACTCTGGTGTGATGAAGGCTACTTCAGGCCAACCACAATACTCTTCATTAGGTCCATCAGCAGGGTGACAGGCGTGACTACTGCCTACAGACTCCAAGATTCAACAGGCAGAAAAAAGCATTGCGGAGACACTGTACATTCGCAAATGACTGGTGCTCCAAGTCCCCTCTTTCTGCTTGTTTTATCATACATCAAATCTGATCTCCAAACAGCATCTGAAATCACAATGACCGTATGGGTTAGAATGATTAGAATAAGGAGTCCATTCGTTTTGTCTGTGGACACCGGGGTCCAGTGTGATGCAAGCGATGCCTGCTGCTGCTTTGAAGGGTTAGGCATTGTGGCAAAACACGACGTGTTCGGGGAGGGCAATCGCAATCTCTACACTCACTGGGGCGGCAGGATGAGAATACACATCCTGGAGGCGTGAGGTCACAGGTCTGTCACTGCATTGCTCAGTCTGCGTGTGTATGTAGCCATACACGCACATAGAGTACCAGTCAAAAGTCTGGACAGATCTTCTTTTAATGCTATTTTAACATTCACACTCTTCACCTTACAGCAAAAGGCCTCATGGCAGTGAAGTAATACATATAAAATATTGCAATGACCAAGAGAAATGTTCAACATCTCAAAATGATCTCATATTCTAGACTCTTCAAAATACCCCCCTTTTGCTTCGATGACAGCATTGTAGACTCTTGGCATTCTTTCAGCCAGCTTCCAGGTGAAGCCACCCGCTACTCTATGCTTCTCTAACAGTCAGAGTTTCCATAAGTTCTGGGCACAAGTTGGCTACCTTGCTCTTACTCTCCAATCCAACTCATCCCAAACGAGCTCTGTAGGATTTAGATAGGGGGATTGTGGGGGCCAAGTAATCTGTCACGACACTCCGTCTCACCCCCTTTTTCACAAGGTAATACTGCACTTACAGAACTTTGAGGTATGTACGGGGTCATTATCTCAATAGCAAATTGTCTTAAGTATGCATGTCCAGACTTTTGACTGGTACTGTGCACTCTCTTGAGATTCTTAATAAGAACCTTTATTACTTACAGACTGTGACAGCCATGGCTTGTGACCTAGTGCCCTTACTGCTGGAACAAATTGTCTCCTGTGAGTGAGAGCAAGGAACCAGCCGGGATAAGTCTCTTAATCGCCCTTCGGCGTGAGCCATCGTCGTGTCTGATGCGGGTGCCGTCAAGTTCCCATTCGTTGGCCAGCAGAACTGCAGGAGCGAGAAAACTGTAACGATAGGGTCGTGTTAGAGGCGCAGGAGCAGAAGAGGGGACACAGATAGCTGGTGAGTAAAGAGGAGGTGCAGCGGTCTGACAAAACGGAAAATAAAAGCTGATATGTGGCAGAGAGACCAGGAGAGAACAAAACAACCAAAAAGGAACACAAGAAGTGCAACAGACGCTACTGTTTCCCGACAGTGCCGGAAAATCTGTATCTGGCGTGTTATACGATAACAAAGAGGCACACTCAGCTGTTATTTATATCCAGGAATGGAAGATAGAGGCAGCATGACCTGTTTTATAGGTAGATGTTGTGGAAAATTGTAAAAAAAAAAAAGAAACCTGTGAACACTGGTAGCCATAATCAAATTAATATATAATCCAAATGGCTCCATGTTAAATATCACATCACTGCAGAATCTCTGAGCTGCATCGCAGCAGCTCCTGGGTCTGTTCTCCAGCTTGCCGGGGGAAGACACCCCGTCGCTCCCAACATTCCAGCCTGTGAGTCCCGAAGGGGGGGACATACGCATTCTCATCCAACAGCGAAGACTCTGCAGTGCAGCAGAGAGAGCGGCACTTCTTACAAAAGCGGGAAGACAATTCTTATAACACTCGGTTATGCTGTTTCTGGTACCAAAATAGAAATAAATATAGATAAGAATTAAAAGCAGAGACGGGTCTAGATAATGATGCCGCTGGGTGTTCCAGAAGAAAACTTTGACACTGTCAGCTTGGCATCGACACAAGTGCTTGCATGAAAAAGTAAAATAAAATGCCAGCTTTCTTTCACTTGCTGTGTTTACTAGAAAGATAGATTATTTTTTATAGAATTCATACAGTAGGCATTCAAAGTATATGTATGTATATACAGTATAGCCATCCTCTAAATAGACAAATAAAAGATAAAAAGGTTTAAATTAAAGGAAACAAAATTGTGTACAATTATTTCTCAATGCCGATTCATGTTACAAAGAATGAGAGAAGGTTGTGTAGATTTAGAATCCGTTTCAGGATGCGAGGTTGTGAGCTAGCTGAGGACTGCGGATTGAAGTCTTCAGATAGCAGGGGGCAACATTCTATATATGTTGGAAATGTTCTATTGTTGAACAAATGACTACAGCATGAGTTCATCTGGGATCTACATGTACCCTTGACTTTCACTTCTGAATGACTTTTGCTGCTTGAACAATCCAACATTTTGTGGTCGTGAGTTTGTAAAGTCTCCATGCGACTTTGATTGCAAATGGCCCTCATGAAAAGCCTTCCAGAAGCTTTTTCTGGGGGCATCGAATAGACCGTAAAGTATTGGTTTTATAACTATAAAAGTATTTCGTTAAATTGATATGAATGCTTTGTGCTGAAGTCAGTGCCCAAAAGAACTTCACGCCTACTGTACTGTAGAATCGTACATTCATTCATTCTTCTTCTACACAGCTTTGTCCGATTATAGGTTATGGGTTGGCTAAGGGTAAGGCGGGGAACAACCCAGGATGAGTTGCCATCCAATTGTAGAATACACACACACACCGTTCACACCTAAAGTTACTTTGGTGGGACGGAGTGGTGGCTCTGAGGGATCTGTACCAATAACTGCGGATCAGGTTGGTGGTTCAAAGCCCATGAATGCCTTGGGATTCTACTCTGTTGGGCCCTTGAGCAAGGTCCTTAACCTGCAACTGCTTTGTCCTGGGTATAATGTTAATCTACATCCAGCCCTATAGGGAGGTCCTCCAGTTTATAGGGGAAAAACTTGGGGGTTGGTGGCAGGATTGACACTCCATCCAGCCACAGGAAGAAACTTTGCACTGGTCCATTTGGACTAGTGTGGTGTTGAGGTATCACCTGCTACATGGCTGCACTCGGGATCTCATTCCTGAGGTGGTTTGTCGTGGGGTGAGTGTGGCAATGCACTGTGGAATCTCGGGAATTTCACCACCATTCATCGAAAAAAAAAAATGCAGAATAACATATACATTTCTGAAAAAAAATTTAAGAGATCACTGTATATTTTTAAACATATCTGCATCGTTAAATCTTGGTTTAATCTTGGTTCTGCTGGCAGAGGGCTACACTGCATGGCAGGCTGCTTCTAGGCTCGAGGTTTTCAAGACAGCAGGACAGAAGAACAAGGTGAAGCAGGAGACACTGGCAGTGTCCAAAAACCAGCCAGGCAGAGGGCAGAAGCGACTTGCGAAAGCCAGAGATGACCGTCACCCTACCCGGCAGCGCCTCATGAATCAGAGGATGATCTCAAGTGACCTTCAAAAAGATTGGGCATCATTAAATGGTGTGAAGTGCACTGCTAGGACAATTCATAACAGGCTCATGGAAGCAGATTTGAAAACCCTTAAAGCAAGGAGGATGTCCTTCAATGAGAAGCAGGGAAAAATCAGGCTAGAATTTGCAAAAAAAAAAAAAAGTATATCTTACGCAAGTGCATACCCATTAATTGAGAAATGAGTGAAACTGAAAATTTTGCTGTGGGCTCTTTATTTTTTCCAGAGATGTTAGTTTACAAGTATCCTAAACTGGATAAAAACAAATACTGGGAAAAAATAGCATCAGCGTTGAGACTGCTGACAAAATATGAAATGCTGGTAAAAATGATACTACATATTATTTTATATTACATGAATGGTCCTGGCTGCGTGTGGAGTGGAGGACAACTGTTCAGAAGGAACTGAGCATCTCGGTGCCACACGGCCATTCTGCCAGCAGATATCTTCTGGAGGTGGTGGGTGGAGGCCCTGGTCAGGTACATCTCTACTGTGATGCATACAGATTGTGATGATACAAGCAGTCGACTGGCCGTTCTGGGCCATGAAGTGTTACAGAGCCAATGCTGCAGTACAAACTCGTGCATTCCATCATAAAACCCTACGATAATGACCAGGGCCACGTCGGCAATGGGCAGCTAAAACCTATACAATGTGTGCCATTAATATAAAGTGCATTACAGGACCCCACTGTGCGTGTGACTATGTATGTGCCTGTTAGGACAGAAAAAAAGTCATAGGGCTTTTACAAACGCTCCTAATAGGCTTGGTTGAGCACATTGTTTGATGATAATTAATTTGTAGTCCATGAATGTCACTCATAAAGATGCTTCAATTTAGCAAACAAAGAACCAGAACAAACGTTCCAAGCAAGTGACACAAATGAAATGGCCAAAACGTGTATTGTTTGCCTGCCTCTCTGAAGCACCTGCAGAAATGTCCTTGATATTCACGGGGCAGTGGTGGCTTGATGGTTAGGGAAGCATACTTGTAATTGAAAGATTGCAGGTTTGAATCCCTGACCAGCAAGGCACCACTGGGGTACCCTGAGCAAGGTACTGCTCCCCGGGCACTGAATTAGCTGCCCCCTGCTATGTCACAATGTTGCATAGGGGTTAAATGCAGAGAACACATTTCATTGTTGTGTGCTGTGGTGTCAACAATGACTACTGACAACCAAACTCTAATCCTGTTTCCCAGTTACTGCCTTATTTCTTAGCATCTGCTGAGAGCCCAAGGCACACCAACGCTCTCAATGGCTGCATTCAGAGACTGGAGCAGTGCTTACAGAGATGATCTTTCCATCTTCTATTGAAGCCTCTGATTGGCCCGGCTCCACTGTGATGTGTTTTATTCACTCACTTCTATGTTATTAGACAATGCCCCCATATCTGCTAAGAAAGAACATCCAATTATGTGAAAATTGATTTTTACGTAAAGATTATATTGTGAGCTATTGCCTTTGCAACTGTTGTGCTTAATTGAAACAACTCACAAGTCGTGCACATTGTGGCCATTCCTAATTGTGATTCACAATAATCAGCTGATGCAATAAGATGTCAGTGCAAGAATATGCTTCATTAGTTTTTTAGAACGTAAAACACCCCTGAAGGTACACGCCAACATCGCCATCTCAATTAATTTGCATCACCATGCGATTAAAACCCCAATTTAGCATACTGAGAGATGAAAGGAAACCAGTCTGTAGGCTATGCATTGTGGGGGAAAATGTGGAGAGTAGACAGGTCTCCCTGAAAAAAAAACAGAGTTTTTCTCAATACCACCATCGTACCTTGGTCTTGGCAAGACCGATATTTCTAATTTGCCTTTCAAGAACGAACATCGGCAATGGAAGACGATATAAAATGGGTACATGACAACACGAGTATGGTCAAGTATACATCTTAGGAAACACCCAGAGAGATTAGAACAGTGGGGAATGCTGGGATTGCTGTGAATGACTTATATGTATGTGTGTGTGTGTGTGTGTGCTAAGCAGCTAGCCTGCTGGTGTCTTATTGAGGACGTCCCTGCCTCAGCAGCACTTCTAGTTTGCATGGTGCCTCGGGGAAACCCCCCCCCCCCCCACTCCCCCTTTTAACTCCTCATCGCTCCACCATAAACAATGAAAAGAACCATTCACCTTCATTTTTATGTTAACATTTGGAATGATACAAATAGTGATAAAATGTAAAACTATAAAGTGCAAAATAGGAACATTAAAAAGAAGTAACAAATTGAAGAGTAAGAGAAACAAATTGTAGTATGTAAATAAGAAATCACAGAAAAGAATCACATTTTTACAGTATTACCCTGTTGGCTGCATATATGCATAATATTACACTCAAAAAGAGATGAAATAGCTGCATTCCTTCATCTTCTGCACATTTCTCCTCTTATTCTAATCCTACCCATTCGTGTTAATTTGGCACTTGGCTTCAATACATCACTTATCCCCCAACACTGTCAACCAAGAGTGAAGACTAAACCAATTCACCATGGTGGTGCAGGGAGGCTTTATATTATTCTTAATGATTTCTCACAAATCAGAACAAAATGCAACAATATATCTGGGAAACTACATATTCACAGTATTATGAATGTTTTGGGTAGCATTTTGTAGTGTGACTGATTACACTAATTGCTTTAGTACTGTACTAAGTTAGAGGTGCGTTATTTGATAGAATTCCCTGCTCCCCTTACCTCAGGGTTCCAGTGGGGAGACCTGAGGTCAACCTAGCCCCATCCCCCACCCCATCATCACAAATTCAGGACCTCCACTCCAAAATGGTTAACTGACCCATTCAATGGCATGATATCACTGACGTAATGTGCAAATGAGTGATAAAAAGCTAATTGTGAAAATGTCCCATTCAGATATTTTTCTTTTGGTGCGGTGCCCCATCCTGCCCTGTGCAGCTGCCTATGAAATCCATACCTAAATACTCCAGTGCTTTGCCAAGGCAGGGAATTGGAGTAAAGCTAAGATATGGATCCTGGACTTCCTCACAGACAGGCCGCAGACTGTCTCCATAGGAAACAACTCCTCCGGGGTCCTCAGACTGAG
>JABFEB020000060.1:14003285-14022854 GCA_019775895.2 Stomatorhinus ivindoensis
GGGGGGAAGGGAGGGAATCCGAGCAAGAGACAGGAACTAAATATTTAAATGGCTTCTTTGGCATTCAATTACAATGTCAAAGAATGCCATTTTCCCCCTCACTTCAAAAGGAATTATGGCAGATTTCTATTTGGCCCATATGCCCCCTCCTTATATGTACACACATGTACACACATGTACACACATGTAGACATGTACACACACTAAACCCAAGCTGGAAACTGACACAGAAATGCCTATTTTAGACCTTCTGGGAAAATAAGACGCCCCCCCCCCCCCCCCCGCTGCGAGCTCTTTGCTAAGCCACCTTCGGTGGGTAAGACCAACAAGGAAAGGGGGGCGGGGCCAGATTTCCACTGTAGACATATTTGACTTCCTTTCCGTATTCCCAGGTAAAACTCCACCCCCACATTTGTTCCTGTAGCCTCTCAGTGTGTCAGTCCGTTTGTGTCAGCAGTCGTAACTGTATTCCCCCCCACACACACACACACAAGGACACTTGGAGACGTGGAAATCGCTGCAGCGTGAATGAGTGATTACCCATCAGCCCTCACGCTTGGCCGTGACAGAGCGATCCGACTCCGTACGCGGTTAAACTCCGCACTGTGCTGCGTCGGTGAGATGGCATTTTTGGCATTTCATTTAACAGACTGAAGGCATAAATTAAAAAATGCAGGGCAGCGACATTGCCACTGCACAAGTGGTTAATTAACAAAGAGGAGATCCTGAAAGTTGCAGGCACAATGCTATTGCTAAGAGCTATAGCTCATGCACTTATAATTATATAATAGCTGATTCATAACCCACAATATATTTTAATCAGTATGGGGGACAGAAATTGATCATTTAAAATCGAACCAGTATCCAAATCAAGCAGTAAAATAGACAATATTTTTTTCTATTCAAACTGAAAGTTTGGAAATTCTCCAGAATATTTAACCAGGAATTATTTATTACTTTATCGGTACTTTATTTCTGTCTTTTACATCGATAGCCAAAGCAAAGGATCGTCGTTTATGAAATGCATCTGGATTCCTTAATCTCAAGCTACCCGGTTATCACGAGATGCATTGTTGCTACCCCACTATAGGAAATAGGAGGCATATTACACCCATAGAGAGGCAGCCCGCAGTAGCTAAAGGCAGGATGGAGAGATCGGGGAACAAGGCACTACGACGCAAGGTGCGGTCCCGGCCCGGCCACTAGGGCGCACCCTCATTCAGAGGGCACCCCCGCTGACATTCCAGACACATCCATCAATTCCATCTTCATGGGTCGATAAGTGAGGGACTCTCATTTCTCCAATTTGCCAAAGCCTGCAGAGGGTAGGGAGCAAGGCAGGAGGAGATAGAGGCAGGCAAGGGCTAAAAGAAGGAGGGAAGAGAGGAAAGGCAGACGAACTGGGGTCATTCCCCAAGCGATATCTACCTTTTCGCATCCGGTATTTCTATCCAAATATAACCCATTCAGATGGTGCCACTCTTGGTACTTACACCACAGATTTGTCCACTTCTTAGCCACTACTTCCCCTGCTGGCTATTCTCTAAACTGGGGGTTCCCAAACTTTTGAAATACAGATGATAAAATTTGTAAGGGTCGGGGGCAGGCACACAATATGTACAGAAATACAGCGCAAATTGCATATATTCACGGATTAATACAGGACACGCCATTTTATTTTTCAATATAGGGCAATCCCCTAATATACATGGCAGGTGGCCATTGCGTGATCCAATGGGATACTGACTATAGTCTGGAAACAGTCAGAGGACCTGGGGTGGGAACCCCGACTCTAAACCAGCACGAGTTCTGGAGGTTTGCACGTGGGCATCCAAACCTCTGGGCTGTTTCTGGGCCGAAGAGGAGGTGACCTGGAAGAAAGAGGGTGGACATTCCACAGACGGCCTCCATCCTTCAGCTTTCCACAGAAGAAGGGGGGTGGACATTCCACGGACGGCCTCCATCCTTCAGCTTTCCACAGAAGAAAGAAGGTGGACATTCCACGGACGGCCTCCATCCTTCAGCTTTCCAGAGGACTGCAGCATGAGCAAGGTTACCTGTAAACAAAGGCAAAAGCGCTCAGCCAATGTCTATAAAAATCTAACGACACACAGGGAGCAGATCGAGTGACCAATAAAAGCCATAACAATCACGTCACCACATGTGATTTTTATATCCCATCATCTGTTACAGGTCGCATATCTGCTGGCTTTTAAAAATGTATTCACAGACTCCCAGCTCCTCTAACTGCCACTATTTCAGAGCACAATAAGTGCCCTATTCCCCATCTATGTTCCTTTTAGTAAGTATTGTTCTTCTTGATAAACCCAATGGCATGCATTCAAGAAGCACAATCTTTACTCTGCTCTATACAGTAACTATACAAAGGGCATAGGAGAGACCCCTGCAACACCTCTTAAATCCTAGCAGGGTAATGTGAGAAGGATCAACCAATTATTCTAATGATTGCACTATTACACCTTCACAAACACATCTTCCTGAGAGCTTTGAAATGTTTTTAATAAAGTGCCAGATTTGAAAGATGTGTTATGAATAAATTATAGTCCCTCTCCGGAGTCCTGCAAACCTTTCTCAATGCATCCTCCCCTCCCTCCACGGCCCTTTAAATTGCACTGTATGCCCTCTTAACCAGCAAATAATCCCCATCTCCGTGCATTAGGGATCAGTCACACAGAGAACCTTCCCCGGTCCTGTAACGGATGCAGAACCCCACAAAAACTACACGATCTTCCTATCAGGAAGTCTTATGCATGAACAGCAATTATACATGAGCGTTTTTCAAACGCTTATACGATTTGTTTGAAGTAATGCATGGAGAAACACGACAGAACAAGACAAAAAAGAGGGAAAAAAACAAATGTAAAAGCTTTAGAAACAGTTTAGTCTTTGTAGAGAAGCGCCAAGCTGGTGTATAAGGTGGGAGAACAGCAGATTTCAGATCAGATTATGCACAGACACACAGCCCCTCTTTCAGCCGTCACACATCAGCCATGACAGTTTTGTACATCTTATAATCATACTGTCCAAACAGAACAGACAAGTGGGGCATAGAAGACAATGTGTGGGAATGAGCTTGATCAGTGCTTTTCAATCCGATCTCTGGGGGCCTCAGACATTCCATGTTTTCACTCCCACCCAGCTCCCAGTAGGCAGCTGCAAGGGAGATAAAATGTGGACTATTAAGCTGGGACCGGGGAGGGAGCAAAAATATGGACTGTCCGGACGAGGACTGGGCTGAGAAATACTGAGCTAGATAAATAAGCCTCAACAAAGCCATGGAATTGGAGGTAGCTGTGTGGAAGCAGGCAGGCAATTTGACGGTCTGCACCAGAGGTGGTCTGACTTACACCGGCACACTGGGTGGATCTACTGCCCGCATGCCAGAGACACTCACATGTTTTTCTGTTAATCTGGGGGTGTCTTTGTAAGTATGCTGCTGCATGGCAAATACCTAACTGCACTAACTAACCTTACTGCATACACGGCTGAAAAGCCACACCCTCAACCCCAAAATCATACACTATATAACCTTATACAGTACCACCTTCACATAGAATTATGGTAAACACGAGTTGTCGACTTATAAGCTGCATATGAACACCCCTTCATTTCGTACTTTCGAATGGGAAATTCTCCCAATCGGGATGATCTTCAACCTTTCAACATATCAACGAAGAAGACGCTTTCAGTGGTGGATACATAATTGTTTATTTTTAGCAATACAACTAATGTTAGCAGTTGCTTCTGCACATCAGTGTTCTGTACACTTAACTTGTTATCAAACATCTACTACAAACTACACTACAAACAACTTCTATCCATAGCAAATGGACTGCTAGCATGATGCAGTTATCAACTTTCCATTAGCTCATGTTAGCTAAAGTTTTGCATCCGCCATTTTTTTCATTTTGCTCCAACAGCAAAGCACTTGAATATGATATACCTGCAATTCCACCTTCAAAAGTGAAAAGTAGGGCCTTCCGCCAGCATTAGATCAGGTTATAATGAGAGATAGGTTTTAATCCAATGGAAATTAATGACATAATCAGCTACTGTCAATAAACGCCCCATTTAATTGAAATTAAAGCCAATAAACTAACCAATATAAGATGGTTAAGCTGGTGATTGACAGTATATGATGATCCCGCCCAGCTGCAATGAAGAGCCTTATTTCTCAAAGCACAAAACGTTGCTAGACCCTTTGAGATTTAGAGTCACCTGCCAATTTAACCAGGTTTTACTGAGAACAAAGGTTGCATTAGGAAACAATTCCTGTTTTGGGAGGGCAGAGAGGTCAGGTTCGTGGCATGGTTTAACAACAGCTTTGAAATGTATTAAGCCTGGATTATATGGATGAGTTTACGTCACAGGAATAACCTAAAGGATTAATTATCCTTCGCGTTTTGTTCGTTATTAATATAATCCTATCTGCTGACTTTTTTTTTTTTTGCTTAGAGCATTTATTGTTAAGTAATATGACTTGGATCGCAAAATGTGTTAAAGACCAAAATTGTGTTGTGCAAATCAAGACTAAGCTTGAATTTAATAATCATTTTATAAAAGCATCTTGACTTTAATGCAGTCTGCGAGAAGTGGGTCATTAGGGTTAAAATGTAATTCCAAATATATCGTCTCCATCAATTATAAACCTCTGTCTGTTATGTCACACTGGTACAATGCTGTGTGTAATATTTCATCTGGCTTTGTTTATTTTTACCACATTTTTACCATAATGACTAATACTGCACGGACCTTCATGTTTGAAGAAACATAGATAAAACTGTCATGGAACAAAAATTTTGAGCTCACATGAATTTTGTGCAGGCAAAGAAACAAAGAATGTAACTGAGTGACCAGATAAACTAGAGACATTCCTTATTCTGTCTCACCCCTGTTAGAAGCTTCTTATCATATTGGTTTAATTAATACACTGTTAATGAGCTGACTGCTTGCCGTAATGACTACTCTCAAGCAGAATCAATATTATGAGTTTTTCCTGCCCTGGCAACAACCGAGGTGCAGAGGAAGAACGGTTCAGGGAAATGGACGAGCGGGGAGATGAAGAGAAGGTGGTCAAAGCAGAGCACATCTCCACAAAGGCTCTGATTAGAATCTACATCTTGAAGAATTAATCGAATCCTCACAAGTGAACTTCGTTGAACGTCAAGCTGTGGTAAAGGTTCTGTGCCGGAATCTTCAGGCATAAATAATGCAGAGGCGATCTCTCCAGTGCTCTGCAGCCCCAGAAGATCCTCAGATGACACTCCCTGGCAATATGCTGAGTAGCAGCACAGCAAGGGCAGAGTCGATAAGGGAAGACACACGGCCGTCTAAAAGGCCACAGTGTTGACGAAGTGGAGCTTCCTCCGCCAACACCTGGGATAAGAACCGTTTGAATTCAGATTTAATACCGTCGTGGCGAGCAGCTCCGGAATTTTATCATATGGGTAAATCCACTTTGAATCTCAGAGGTCGTCCATCAGGTCCTGACAGGCACCAACCTACCCTGGAAATTTCTATCAAGCCTTGGCAGGTCGCATACAGCTGGAGCAGGATGAAAGGACATCATGTGATCTCAAGCAATGGAACATTCCAGAGTGTGACTCGACACCCCGAGTCTCTGATGCCTGGGCACACTGACACATTTCGCCAGACTCGATCTTGAAGACATTTAGATGCTGATCGTGTTGCCTTCTGCTGGACCAGGAGACGTGTCCTGCCAGGTGGAGATGAGCTCACATCCCGATTTTTGTAAGCCAGACAAGCTGGAGAGTTGCAGAGAGGTGTCTTTTTGAGTCTTGGATTTTCCCTGGATTAGGGCACCTGTCACTTACACCTTTTGATATGCTGCTAACAAAGATATTATGGTTGAATGTCTAATTTTCTGTAAAATCTAAAATAGTATCCACAATGCATGTTTTTCAAGTATCATTAGGAGAATATACATAATTTGCTATCAAAGGTTCCATCTTAAAGAAAGGAATAAAAATGGACTTCGGTGTTGCACCATGATGTAGAATGATATTTTGGTCATAAACCTTCATACTTCATACATTTCTCTGGAAACGGGTCACTAGGAGCTTGGAGCCAGTTATGGACAGCATAGGGTGCGAGGTGGGGAAACACCCAGGTTGGGATGCCAGTCCATCAAAGGGCACAAGGCAGGTAAACACCCAGGATGGGATGCCAGTCCATCACAGGGCACGAGGCAGGAAAACACCCAGGATGGGACGCCAGTCCATCACAGGGCACGAGGCAGGGAAACACCCAGGATGAGATGCCAGTCCATCAAAGGGCACGAGGCGGGAAAACACCCAGGATGGGATGCCAGTCCATTAAAGGGCACGAGGCGGGGAAACACCCAGGATGGGACGCCAGTCCATCACAGGGCACGATGTGGGGAAACACCCAGGATGGGACGCCAGTCCATCACAGGGCACAAGGTGGGGAAACACCCAGGATGGGATACCAGTCCATCAAAGGGCACAAGGCGGGGAAACACCCAGGATGGGATTCCAGTCCATCACAGGGTACATGCACAGTGGGAAATTTAAAGACACAAATTCAAATTAAATGTGCAAGTATGGAAGCTCATTTCCACCACCGGGGAAAAAAATTATATAAAATTTAAGTTGACATTTCAACTTAGTTATCTCGTTATTTCAAGATATTATCTCAAATTTTTGACCTATTATCTCGAATCAAGTTTCTAGTTTTAATAATTTTTCACGGAAGTAAGGTGGTGCGTTTTTAATGACAGAATAGTGTTGTCAGGTACAGAGACAAACGATTCCCAGTGTTAGGTCTTGGTCTCCTGTGATCCATTGTGTTCCTGCCCATTTCACTGGTTTAAATAAAGCCCGTTCATTTGCACTTTATCCATGTGACAATGCCAACAAGTCACCATAGCGCCTGAAAATAATCGCCAAGTTAAAAAAATGAATTAAATGCTCAGTGACAGCAAGTGTACCAATCTGAGGTTTTTGCCACCAATTAGAAACTGTCTGCCTTTGCATGGTGGCCCACAGTTAGGTAGAATGCTAACAGAATGCTTGACTGCATCATCTGAAAGATATTTTGTGATCACATATGGTGCACTGTTAGTCCCTGGTTTCACAAAGTTGCATTGCCCGCTAGGGTGATGCAATCCCGGAGTACTAGTAGCATTTGAGCTGTGGTAGGAATAGCTTGTGTCTTCTTGTGAGGTTTACACAATGAACCCCCTGTTAGAGTCCATCTCCTGTAATCATAAACAAAGTGCCTGGGTGCCATGTCGGGTCAGCCCCCCCACCCACCAGCAGCCCGAATGGAGGATGACCGTGTGCTTTATGGCTCCCTAATTGTGTCAGAGGTGCCTCCCAGGCCAAGTCTGAAACTCACAGTATATCGCTGGCCGTCTGGCGCTGGCTAGGCTGACGGGAAGCCAGGTTTGCTGCCGGAGGGGGTGGGACTCTGCTCTGCACGACCCCCAGACCTATGTGCGGCACAGCATCTCCATTTACTGCTCAGCCCCTCTCGACTAGGATATTTATATTGTGTTTAAATCGGGGTAATTGAAAGATCTCTGTTTTGACAATTGCCGGGGCATTTTGTGATCATTGATGTCACGCATACAGGACGGAGGGCAGAGTTTGCATTTTTTAACCTTGGCTGGGAGTCAGCTTGACTCGCTCATCAAGTCATAGGTCTTGAAAAGACCTTAAACATATGGTGGGGCAGCATCGGGAATTAGACTGACACGCACCCAATGAGGAAATGACGACAGCGTGTCCCACCGGAGTGACTCGTGGCATTTTTGGGAAGCTTCAGGTACAGAGTCAGGTACAAATAGCCCAGTGGGACAGAGCACTAAAGATTTTGGAGTTGGGGGGATGGAAAATCTTGTTTTTGCTCCAAATTTTTCAGAATCAAATGCAGGGATGCAAATAGTTACAAACACGGTGTAAGGTCGCCTGGTCAACAGAACACAAGGGATCCTGTAATGCAGCAAAGTCAGGGGATTATTGACAGCAAATCCGCTCAGGGAACCAGAAGGGAAGCGGGGTTGGGTCTTGAATGCTGGAGGGGAACAGGTCGGGCACCGGGGTGCAGGGAGGATGTCCTTGGTCGGGGCAGACGGGCGAGCGGACTTGGTGATCGGCGGGCTGAAGGCGTAGTCGGGGGGCACAGGCGTGGGTCTTTACCGGGGTGGTCTGTCCTACAGATAACCACACGGACGAGACACGGGAGGGTAGGGAAACGTGGGAGGCAGGGAACGCTGGGAAGACGGGATCAGGTAAGGCGCGGGGCCTGGGGAGGGAAGGAACACGGGTTAGAATACCACGGAGGCGAGACAGACGGGATCGGGTAAGGCGCGGGGCCTGGGGAGGGAAGGAACAGGGGTTAGAATACCACGGAGGCAGCTATCAAGTGAGCAGACATTGATCCATCACTTGCGCCGCGTTGAAAATATGGCAAACGACTATATCTACTTCTTTAACTGCTGAGTGAGACAAATACAGAAGACATTTATTTTTAACGCAGGCAGCGTGTTTCATGTGAGCCACGTGCTAAGCAATAAGCTGCGAGAAATGAACAGCGGCAGCAGGAGTGAATAGCTATCTAGCTTTCAGTCTGGGTTAGAGGTCCACTGTGCTCACGTAGCTATGCCAAACAAATCTCTGATCTACTACAGTAGTTGCTATACAGATTAAGCACAGCTCAAATAACATGCCTAGTATTGGCTATCTAGACTGATTTAATATGAAAGGAATAGGGTAAAATAACAGAAAAATGAATAGGTCATCATTGCTACCAGATCAACTATTTTATTCCTGTCATTTTGCTTATACATTTTCAGCACACAATCTAGAAGATGATAAAATGCAAACAGGCCAAACAGCATGCATCACCTTAGGGCACCAGATACATAATTTTCTACTTTAATGAGAACAATTTCAAACCACAAGCTCAAACAAAAACATTCACTCTGTTATTTTATGGGTTTTGCAAAACACACACTTCGAAACCGATCCGCAGCAGGAACACCGTCACCATGAGAAAAGCACGTAACTAGTAAGCAACTCAGCTCCACATGACACACTGCTAAATTCAGTAATTAACTCAACTTGGAAATAAAACAATTTCTCCTTTTTCCATTTTGTTTCCTAACTCTGTCATTAAGCAACGATTTTCCTGTCTGATGTTTATAGATGCTTCAGTCATCATTAGAGAGGGCATTAAAAGGTACTTAAACATGATTCAAAGTAGTTAAACCACAGTTATTTTTGCAGGTATATAGACAATCGATATCCCTTAGTGAACTATATACTCAGCAATAGCGAGTGATTTAAATGAAAACATATTTTTTCAGAGACTGTGCTGTCCATTCAAATTTTCTGAAGTAGTTGAATAATTTAAAATTTAATGTCTTAATAAATATATTTATTAAGCACTCAAGCATAACTGTGATTAAACACCATCTTGTCCCTAAAGATGCAATCTTCCCCAGAGGAACAGTGACATCACACTGTTCTACATGTTTCTCTACATCCTGCCATGCAGAAGCTGCAGGTCCAAAGGGCTGACTTTTGGAAGCATTCTCTTACCCTCTGCCTCAACAAATCCCGACTCTTCAAACTGCACTTCACAGCAGTCTTCTGAATTGCATACTGATTCCCTTCAAGTGGACTCTTGGGGACATCACACATGCTTAATACACTCATTTTCTTTCTCTTTTTTGCTATTTCATATTCTAAAGCAATATTTCAGTGTCCCACATGGATAGATCTAGTTTGAAATGCTTGCATGTGGTTTCTTAATTTTCATATTGTAGGAATTGACCTATAAGCCAGTTTGGAGTAAAGCAATTTGGACATCGATCTCCTAGGAAGAGAAGGGAGAAAAAAGGAGATGTGCAGTTTCAATGAGTCACAGCTCATAAAATTTTAATGACAGTGTGGAATATTAAACAGATGTCAACGTGAAAGCATGTGTTTGTACACAGGTACTCTGGGGCACCAACAAATCACACCCTTGCCCTCGTAACTTTATGCGTTTGTATGCAAACATATATGCAAAATAGACAACAAATGTAAACAGCGTTGGTAAACAAAACTCCCAACCTAGTTTTTCAGCCTGTGGCAGTGTTTGAGAGGAGTGGCAATATCCATCTTTTCATCAATAATAACACCCGGAAGGTTTTAATCCACATATATGCATATATGCAGAACTGTAAGATCAAGGCTATTTCTTGTGTGTGCATCCACAAATGTGTGTTATGTGCCTAACTGATAAACAATAAATAAACCGTCTGATAAATATACCAGTTGGATAAATTCCTTCTTTTCTTTCACCTGCTGTGACCTGGGAGAGAGAGAGAGAGAAAGACGCCAAGCCGGATACGGACATCCTCCGAGATCTCATAAACCTCAAATGGAGGGCGGAGCCTATGGGTTGACATCACTGTGACCCAGAAAAACAGCAGGGAGAACAGAAACAGAGCCAATTGCATAATAAAAAGGTGGTATACTTCCTTTGACAAAGTGTGACAAAGTGTTAAGCCTCTGGGCTGAATTTTCAGTTTCAGCTTTATATTTTGGTATGTTGGTCTACTATAAATTTTCCCCACTATGCATGTAAGTTATCATTGAGCTATGTGAGTGTAAGAACAACTCTAAATTAGCTATGCATCATCTGTGATGCATATATAACACTGAAATTAGATATGGCTCATCACTTTTTAATACATTTAGTTTTGAACCTCTCCTTACTGCAAAGGCCCCACCTACATGCAGGCGCATATGTGCAAAATAACTGGATTTGGAGCATTAATGCAGATATAACCTGTTTCTTACTGACAGCATCAAACAACAGCTAATCAAAAACTCAAGTCAAATGAAAGGTCCCTCCTTAGGACTCTTTATTTTTGCCTCTAGATCTGCTGAAGTTTGTACCAAAAGTTGTACCCTAAGCAAAAAAGTCATTTTTTGTAGGTATTAAAGATCTCTTGTTAAACGTCAAGAATACACAAATGTAGCTAGGAGTGCAAGAACTTAAGTGTGCTAGGCCTTAAGTGTGCTAGGCCTTAAGTATGCTAGGCCTTAAGTGTGCTAAACCTTAAGTGTGCTAGACCTTAAGTGTGCTAGGCCTTAAGTGTGCCAGGCCTTAAGTGTGCTAGGCCTTATCGTTTTTAGGACATCCCAGGACCTAATATCAGGTTACAATGTCCACATTGGGGTACTTTTATGGAAAGAGGTGCAATAACTGATACCAGATTTATATTCCATAGCTACTATTTTCTGAAGTTTCAAATTGATTTTTAAATCCATGATGAATTCGGAGGGTGAGGAGGGATTAATATCTTTTTCCAGGTGAACAGCTCTTCTTGTAATTATTTCCCCCTTGATAGCTGTTTCCTTCCACCTCTGCCCCTTGCATGATGTCGCACTGTCTGAGGTCTGATTGGACATAGAGAGATGATGGCTCTCCGTGTTGTCAGCTAGCATGGTGTTTTCTTTGGAGTTTGAGTAGCGATCACGATGGGGAAAGGCCTGGGGACTGCGGAAAGGGCAGATGGACCTGCCGCCGTGGTCTTGCTGTGAGCCGCAGTACAGATACTGGGTCCTATCTGTCTACAGTAACTTGGTTTTTATAGCAGGTGACGTGTGATTATTCCTCTACTTGGACCTCATTACTTAAACCTTAATTACGCTTAGTGGATGTGGTCCCAGGGCTCCCCTTATTATTACAACTTGAGGCTGAAACTGCAAGCACTTTTATAGACGTAATACTTTGTTTTTACCGTAGGTAGTAGCCTGACCCTCATTTTGAAAGCATGACTTAGTTTAAGAATTTACCATTACTTCATATCTGCATAGATACTATACTATACCGTACTATACAATACTATACTAATTTTAGGATATATATGTATAGAAACTAAAAGGAAAGACTTACTGATATAAGCAATTCAAAGGATATCACTAATTAGTAGTTACCAGTAAAACTTCATTTTAAGAACAATTTAGATTGTCAAAAACAGACAGAATATATTTCAAATGTGTGATGGGGATATATCATGATAAAAGAATCTTCACCAGGCAGATACTCTTAAAAAACAGTAGAGAATCTTTAAAAGAATGCTACGATTTGTACTTGTCAAGTACTTCAGTGGGATAGACAAGTATACAAAGAGAGCTGTCAAAAATCCAGCCAAGCAGCAAGGCCTTTCATTGTGGCATGTGTTAAAGGTGCTGTATAAAAAGAAAAAAAAATGATATTGTTGAATAGCAGGTGCTCTGGGATTTTTAACTTATATGTTCTGAGGCAGAGAACACTATGGGGGGAACGTGGTGTGTAGCAACCCCAGGTTATTCGCTTCAGTGAGGTTCTCTGGAAATCCAGGTGAAAGATGAGTATGGTGTACACCTTCCAGGGAGAAAAGAGCGATAAATCTTTCCATTGTGCCCGAACATAAGTTTATTAAAGTTGTGAGAGACTGCGGGAGTACTGAATTTTTTGAACAAGGCAGAGGCTCATGCAAAGAATGGGTTCTGGAAATTAGAAAAAAGAACTGGCTGAGAAGCTCTTCAAATAAATGAGAGACAAATTCTGCTAGTACTGAATGCGTATACCATTGGTGGCAAGCGTATACCATTGCTGGACAATTATGATGTATTTCTGTATTGTTCTCTTTTATGAAGTTGTGTTCTGTATCTTGGCATAAAATTTCGAAAATATCCTGGTCCTTTTCTCTACATTACTTTATAAGAATATCTGATTTGCATACCAGAGAAAGCCCAGATTTCAAAACTTTTTGCTGAACTTTTCTGAGCCTGCAACAGAAAACTTGTCCAAGAAAAAGCAAAAACAAAAAATCAAAGCAAAACTCCTGTGAGTCCAACTGAGTTAAACAAGTCAGCAATATAGCCAGTTAAATGGATCCCACCCATATCCCACCATCATTAATATTAATGTATTTACTATTAATAGTATTATTATACTAATTATAATGTTAATAGTAATTCACTATTTACTAATGATTAATTCCTTTTATTATTGTTTTCCTTCAAGTGAGATAGTTCATTCTATCATTAACACTAGGAACTTTAGTGTCCCCGGAACCATAAATCTGCTTGCCGATATTTCCTCCACCAACTTAGAGTGCGACCACTCACAGATTCAACACTTCCGGTTCGGTGTGATCGTTAAATAAACCGGCTCACTCATAAACAGTGCAGCCTTATTTATGATTTTGATGTAGTGTTGCTGGCTTTTAAGTAGCTGTCATGATTCCTTACACTGTGAACATAAAGCTGGCTGCTCGGACTTTGACTGGCACGTTACATCTGCAAAATAAAACAGCTGTCGACTGGTGAGTAGTGCTATTAGCATGTAGCCATTTAGCCTTCTAATGACAGAATTCAACAGGAGGAATGACATTTGAAAATCTAACCACTACATTGTTAAACATACTGTAAGAAGTACACATGTTGGCTATTTTCTGACAATCCTGTGTATTGCCGGTCAGATTGGCAGGGCTGGTTCAGTTGTCACCGTCCTCACGGATGTGTCAGTTGCTTTTCTATGATGTTCAAATTACTTTGATGCCTGCTGTTAAAGTATCAGTGTATTTGTGCGAAAACTGTATGTATTCTGCATGAATACAAATTTATATTGGAAGTATTTGTTAATGGGGCCGTTGATTAAAATATTTCTCAATTTCATTCACTGACCATGGCGGAAAAAAGGTTAATTTATTAAATTAAGACTTTTATTTTTCACCGTGGCTTACTGGTTTTACAGGACAGCACTAAACAAATGCATCCGTTGTATTTCAAAAAGACAGTAAATACTGTTTAATTGCAAGGGTATGTAACAATAGCTTACACTTCCTTAAAATATTTATTTTAAGAACTTCCTTAAACATTTTGGGTGTTGGCTTTGCTCCCATTGTAGCTGTATTATTAGTATAAATTCCAGTGTATCACTAGATACTGTTGTCATGACAGCTTTCTGCAAGCATTTGAATGTCCAGTTTCTGTGTGGAATATTTTTATTAGGCCAGTTCAAGGTTCCCTTATTTGCAATATGTATTTTGCAATATATTCTATTATTGAGGTGTCTATTAGCTGTATGTATTGCTCAGTATTTTTGGGCAATAAAAATAAAGCTTAGTGCTGCGTCATCATTATATTTGTGATTTTTTGTGCCGCTTAGAATTTTCTTGGAAGCATAGTCAATATGGGTGGAACCCTGCTAACTTTGTTCCGTGTCCCTTTCCTCCCTATCCGCCAGTCCCCTTTGTGGATGTCTTCCCTTTGTGATCTTCTCTTTATTCTTGTCTTTCCCTCTCAGGGGATGGCAGGGGCTGGTCGCACAGGGCTGCCACTCCAGCATCCTCATCATTGACCCCAAGACAGCCCAGACCATTCAGGTTTTGGAGAGACACAAAGCCAGTGTTGTTAAGGTAACTTCAGGCATCCCTCAACTCGGCCTTGTTCTTGTAAGGCAGGTCACCTCGCTAAATCATATGCTGTCTTTTGATTCTAAATAAAATTCAAGACACAAAGGTCAAACTGTACTGTTTTGTGTCTGATGACTGTTCAGGATCAAGTTCCAGTGCTTAGATTTCCGACGGCTGGTCTGGATTGAGCTTCACCCAGCACTGCTCACAGTTCACAGGATGGTAGGGAGCTTAAAGCCCAACCCAGTAGACACAGGGTACATCCAGGAAGAGACAGAAAAATCAATTTAGAGACACCAGCCCACGTAACACCATGTGATTTGGACCAGGCGGGAATCAGACTCACTGGATATGTGAGGCCCTTTTGAAAAGTGGAGTAGATTATTTTTCTTTATTAAAAACCATCATTTTCAGCCTTGAGAAGAGGGTGATGTTTGATGTATGCTGAACTACCAGCTAAAGAAAAATGTCTGCGAATCGTTGTCATGTGGGGGCTATCTGTCATCCTAGGCTTAGTGCAATGAGCCAGTGGGTGCTTCAATGGGAGGTGTGCAGTGTTGTGTATCTAATGGGAGGCGTGCCACTCGGACGGTTTGAATAATCGGTGACACAAAGGAGCATTTTGTCCAGATGGGGATGGGGTTGCCGGTTCTCATTTCTGCCTCCCGTTCAGCATCAAGGGCTTGACCTTTTGGAGGAATAATGGCCAAAATGACACAAAATAGAGCAGCTGTGAAGACAGAAATTGTCTCCTGGGTGTGTTGCCTTCCGTGAGTGGGCCGCGTGGGGGGAGGATGGTGACTCTGATGCGGGTTATTCTTGTCGTTCTACATGATTCTCCTCCCTTTCTGTCTGGCCTGTGTTTAATTACCTATCCTCTCTTTCTATCAGTTGAGTTCAGCTCCAGTCGGGCTAATTTGCTTCTCTGAAAGGAGAGCACATGTCGGCACAATAAAAGATGATTTATTTGAATGGTAATTATGAAAATAAAGTAGTCAGTACAGTTATAACATTATGTAAATGAAATTGGCTGATTATTAGTAATCTTGTTGCTGTTGCGCTGCCAGGCTCATTTCCCAGCCCTCAGATTATGATGTTTATTGTTTATTGTACTGCTTTTCATGACTGTCCTCCCCTGGGGAGATTAGGAATTTGTCAGTGTGAGATGCTGCAATAAAGTTTGGCCAAATTTTTATCGCTTTGGGAATGCCATCCGCGGTACTTTGCCTAAGCTTTCTAAAGGGGGGCACTGCCTTGCCTTCCACAGGTGAAGTGGTCCAGAGAGAACTACCACCATGGCTTGAGTGCTCCCTACTCTCTCCGACTGGCCTCGGCGGATGCAGCCGGCAAGATCATCGTGTGGGACGTGGTTAGTGGGACAGCCCACTGTGAGATCCAGGAGCACTCCAAGCCCATCCAGGGTGAGCTGGAGGCCTCCTCTGCCATTTCTGGATGTATAAAACAGGCTTGTCCTGTGTAATGCTGAAGATAGTATTTCTGTATGTCCTGTTATGTGCAACTGGCACATAAATTATGTTAAAGTTAAGTTTTTATACTGTCTGTCCTTCTTGACGTTTTTATAATTGTGAATTACATTTCCAGTATTGGTTGCTTAAATAGAAATAGCTTAACTGCAGGAATTAAATATGATGCATGATTTTAATGGTACAAAAATGTATAATAATGCTAAATGGCTACTGGTAAAATATACAGAGTCCCTGTCATAAAGTGCAAAATTGGGGGGCCGAGTTGTCGTCTTTCCTGTGACTCGAACTTGCAAGTTGTCTTTAACCACTCTGCCTCCTGGTGGCTGCTAAAAAGCAGTTCATTTAGTGTAATTTTCTCTAAACTGTGCTCCTCAGACATGGAGTGGCTGTGGGCGCAGGATGCGTCACGTGACCTTCTGCTGGCCGTCCACCCCCCCAACTACATCATCCTTTGGAACGGCGACACGGGGGCCAAGCTGTGGAAGAAGAGCTACGCAGAGAACATCCTGTCCTTCTCCTTTGACCCGTTCGACCCCTCCAACCTCGCCTGTAGGATGCCTGGGCTCACGCATCTCCTTGTTAAGCTGCACAGCATGCCCACACGTACTAGTAGCGGGGATTGTGGGTGGTCCTTCTGCTAGAGGACATTGGAAAAAAATTCAGAAGTGGCTGTTATCTGATACACTCCTACAGGCCTATGAATAGGTTTCATGCTACGGCTACAAGCCTGTCGTTAAATTCCAGTTAGATGCTAAACTGGGTGATTCTGCAGAGGAGGAAAGCTGATCACATCCTTGATGTTAATCTTGGATTGACATCCATTCCCTCGTGCTCCGTTCGTGATTCTGAAAAAAAAATCTGTGTGCTGGATTGCTATGGATCTCCTGCTGGAGAGCTGCATGGGGGGGGGGGCATGCGTAAACTCTGCAGGGGGGGGGTAACTTCCAGGAGCAGGACTGCTCGATATTACTACTTACCAGAGCGCCCCAGTTTGGGTCTATGCCCATCAAAGCCATGCAGGTAACGTACGACCCTTGCTTATTTCATCGAGAGGTCACCTTTCTGTGTGTGTTGACTAATAATACTCATTTGACAGAAATTGGAGGGTTAAAACCTGGAAGTGTAGCAAACTGCAATTTCAAGTATGCCATACTAAAGTGCTTTTTATATCATTTACTCAAATGGCATTTTGTACCTGTGTCCACTGAACGTGCACGTGGGGAAAGCGACCGGCCCCGATCGCAGAGGGTCAAACCTAGACGCAGTGTTACGGGTATTGGGATGTAGATCATTCCCTGGGCCTCCCATCACGGCTGAGCTGCCCAACAACACCAGCACTTTGTGGGGAAAAACACACAGCACACGTGTATGAAGATGATGCCGCCAGAGCAGGTACTCAAAGTGCTTCCCGTTGGCATGGAGACACTGGCTTGGTTTGGCTGCCAGTAGAGAGTGTAACCACACAATGCGAGCGGGCTCCCATCTGAGCACGCCAGGGCCCCCACCTAGTGGGCACGGAAGCCCTGTCTGTGAGGGATGCGGGGGGAGACTTGTAGGAAGGAGCCACAATGGTGGGTGCGTGAGAGGGCACCCAAAGAGCGCTTCAAACAGTGCGCGGTTAATTCCTCTACATGCACTTCAATTTTACAGCAAGAGTGGGCTAGCATACCTAAACAGAGAACAGAGCTTTCATGCAGGATATCTAAATCATAGATACAAGAATGCATACAATTCAAACTCGAAGTTAAACTAGGGCCTGTTAACTTGGAACGACGGCAGCAGAGTGACAGAGTGATTCCAACTCGGAGGAAGCGCCCCCCGGGGACTAGCCCCCAGCGGTCGCCTTTCTTTTTGCGCTTCTTCATATTTAGCTCTGCTGCTGCTGCTGATTCTTAGCATAACTGGTAAAGACAAAATTGTAATCGTTGAACTGGGCCAACTGGCGGTCGAGGCGCTTGTATCCCTCAAGTTTCTGTGCAGAAGAGAAGACGCTGCGACATTTGGAGCTCTGGAAAGGCGAGAGAGACACGGGTTAGAGTCCAACACAACGGACTGACATACGAAAACTTTCCAAAGGCACACGCTGGGGTACAGTACCTGGTTAACAAAGAGTGTAGTCACGAATTTCCCCGGCTTGAAGATGTCGACAACTTTCCTAATCAGATCGTCGTAGGAGGTCTGAGAGAGGTTAGTTTCGAAGCTAACGTAGGAAAACTCGGGCTCTGGAGTGATGTGAATCGTCCAGTAAGTTCCCTGGAGGCACAATGGTGCAAAATAAATAAAAATTCATAATCTGATACGGAGAGATAAGCTTGAGTTACAAAAGCAAAGCAGGCTGACTTACATCAATCTTCATTCCATTCATTGAATAGCCACAGGGGTTGAACATTGTGGCATCAATCACAGAACCTGGTATCAGGTCACGAATCCCACTCATCTGAAGACATGGATTTACATTTAGTTAACCAAGCAAAGACCGTTTGTCAATTATCCGAAAGAAACTTTTACCAAAATCTATTCCTCTTCATGCACATTTAGAAAAAGATCCTTACACGAGTGACATCATTTGCAGAAACACCATCTTTCATGTAGAACTGGTCCATAATCGCTGGTTCGAGATCACTCATGAGAACTTCAAGGGTCTGATCCGCATGCTTGTTCTCCCATAACTCTGGCAAATCCAGAGTAAACAGGTACCTGCAGCAACAGAAGAGCTTTTCATACCCAAAGCAGCTGCCCATTTTTGTATCTTCATAATCGATTCACAGATCAACCTGTCTATACAGGAACTACAAAAGTGGAACCGTACCAGCAATCAGTGTTCAAACGGCCCATGCAATACGCTGCTCCATCTAAGGAGAACAATTTGGGAATAAACATTGTGAGAAAACAATCTTAACATTTCTTACAAAATTAGACCGCAGTTCTCCCAAACGACCAAATACTAACTTGGGAATATCTGGCCAAGGAACTCAACTTCCTCCTGGAAGTTCCTGTGTGGGAACTCCTGGTGGGCTGGCTTCATGAAGTTCTTACGGGAATAAAAAAAATTCTGCAGAAATGAAAGTGTGTGTCAGGAAAATATTTCCTTGTCATGGGCCTGGATTTTATGCAGGCGAAAATGCAAGTCATCACATCGCAACAATGTCCACACTTGCGTCTATGAAAGTCAGAGCCCTGACAATCCCGTCTTGATTCAAACATCTTGCTATCATGCGACTTTACCGGCACTCCCATGTCCTGTTTGATCACAACGCTGTTTAAAAGCCAGGACTCATGAATCGCACTCAGAGCTGTTAAATCATTCATACATTTCTCATTTGTTCATACTGTAATTTATACCACACGCATTATGGCCAGGATCTTTCAGCCAACCAAACACAGTCATGACAGGTGGCCTTGACGTGCGACGTTGGTACCTCGATAGCATCAAAGCCGCAGTATTCTCTGGCGAGTTCCAGCAGAGGAACCAGTGCTTGCAGTAAGAGGGTAGTTCCACATGTCTTCAAAATGAAACGTCTCTTGGAGACAAACATGCTACTCTCACTGTTGGAAGAGAGAGACAGTCAGCATGCAGGTGTCAGTCAGACATTTAAGGCAGTGATTGGGGGGGGG
>JABFEB020000060.1:14075210-14089374 GCA_019775895.2 Stomatorhinus ivindoensis
ACACATCTCTCTGCCTGCCTTTTCCCGTTTTTCATTCCCCCCCCCCCCCCCCAGGGAGCTGCCAGCCCATGTCAGACCTGCCACCCCACTGATGAATACAGGCACAAACTTGAACACCCCCCTTCTTGCATTTTTCCAGTAATGTTGCACCCCCAGGATAACAGTAGCCTAATGAGACGGCGTAGCATGATCTGCCAAATACTGACCCATACCAAAGGCATTTTAGATTATGTTAAATGTTATTATTTTGATCTATATAACATATTTAAGATTTCACATAGATCTATTTGTAATTAAGTTTTAGGTGTTTGGTTTTAACTGCAGCTATCCTGGGGTTAAAACAATAAGCAATGAAATGGGAATTGAGTCTTTGTCATTGGATGGGATTATCCTGCCACTCAATGAATACCAAAACTTTACAGTTCCCATTGGTCAAACTACACAGAGATTGACAGCACATGCAAAACCCCACCTACTGAATTTCCAAACCTCACCTCTTTTGTCATCAGTAACAATTGTAGCTGTCAATATAATGGATGTTGTTTAACTTGCATGCTGTAATGTTGGATGAACTTTGGCTAAGGAAAATAACAACGATAAATCTGAGTAACTATCTCTAACCAGTTGCTTCCATGTTGGGATATTGGGCCATGGCTCTACTTCTGTGGAGTTTGCACGTTCTCCCTGTGTTATAGTGAGGTTTCCAGTGCCCCCCCCCCCCCCACCACAGTCTAAAACAGGTTGTTTCTGAGGCTCTGTGGAGAGAGAGAGAGAGAGAGAGAGAGAGAGAGAGAGAGAGAGAGAGAGAGAGAGAGACTCTTGGCGGGAGTTTGTTGCCACACAATAGCGCCAAGTTCACCTAGAACCTTCCGCAGCAGTCTTGGCTGCCTATGGTTGACATCTAGTTGACATCTCTGCATATTTCTCACTGTCTATCCATGTGGCCATGTGTACGATGTGTGAGGGTGTCTAAGCACGCATCGTACATACATGTACGTGCACGTGAAGCATTAAGCACGCATCGCACATACATGTATGTGCACGTGAAGTATCCTCACTGTGTTCTCTTTAAAGCGATAAAACACCTTTCTTATCCTTGCCTTCCTTCCTCTATTTACGCATCCAGGAAGCGTGCGCTCATTAAGCAGAGGCCCCGGGAAGGTAAGGCAGCTGAAACAATGCCGGCAAGACGTCTGCACAAACGGCAGCCCCAGCCTGGAATCTGAGCGTGCCCAGATCCTCTTTTGTGGTAATAATGGGATTAAATACTCCAATCCTACTCATAGAAAGAATGCATTTGTGTATTCTATGGCTTCATACATTAGAGAGCCTGGAGTTCAAGGGCGCCTTCTTGAGTGTTTTTAGTAAAGCTTTGTGTTGCTTTTTATGAGTTGGTGACCGGTGACATCACTCCCTAGGTACTTTATGTACTCCTCTGCAGACTGTGCTGTTGTTGCTGCCGCACCTTTATCGCCCTGGCGACATGGCTATTTGGACAGCCCCCTCCCCTCGCCCACCCCTCCCTCTCCCTCTGTTTCCCTTGCCATGTTATCTCTTGGGAGCCCTGATTCCTTGCCAGGACCTCACCGTTATCAGAGTTTGATTTCTATATTTGAACTCCCATCGGAGGTTCATGCAGCCACCCGGATACGTCGGGGGCCGAGGGCAGGAAATCAGCCCCCCTCCCCCCATTATCATACTTCACCCTCCCTGCTGTTGCCCCAGCAATGCCAGACACCATCCTTCGGACTCCTCGCTAATTCAGACCCGGGGTTTGCTGCTCTTCTAAACATGTTTTCAGCAGAAAACTCTCAAGCCACCCAGATACACTGACGCTGTCTTGTCACCCAAATCCGGCCCTGAATCAATAAGATCTGGGGCTACTGAGCGCAAGTTGATGGATTTGGTGTGTGAGGTGTCTGCTATGAGCAGTTGGCATCTGTTATTCTGCTGTTATTCTTTGCTGAAGGCTGGCTTTGACATAGAGGGAGGTGAATTAGCAGGAACTATCCACACTTGGAACGCTGACGCTGGTGCTGAGACGGGTCATGAAACTGTTCCCTTGGGTTGTTTTGGGAGAATTCTTTAGAGTTGTGACAGTATTCATTTTGAAAACACACCACTAAAGATGGGGACAGCTTGGGACTATGAACTAGATGCAGTGATGGTTGTGTTGATCTAATTTAACACTGACCCAACCCCCTATGACAGAAATAGCAGCCTGTTTACACACCATGTGGAAAAGGTTTTGCCAAATCTTGAAAAAATGAACAGCAGATCTGCTCATCTTCTACATCTCCTCCAAAAGCTAGTGGTATTTAAGTCTGTTAGTCCCCACTAGACAATAGATAGATATCCTGCAGCAGGCAGCAGTGTAGCTGTAAGGTCCTTCACGTGTGTATGTGGGCACTGGCAATGTGTGTTTTCACTTCTTACTTCTTGCGCCTACTTGGTGTTGATGTGTGCATGTGCTTTTCTGTGCTCAGACTCCCTGCCTACATCTTGCATGAGTCATGGCCAGCAAGAAACAATGAGAAGATTTTCCTTCTCCTTGGCTGCGAGTCCCGACCTGCCATTAGAAGAAAGAGATAGATCCCGTTCCAAATCCCACCACCAGTTTGCTACCCATTTTGTTGGAAGGGCTAATTCTATTATGCTAATCACAGATGAGTTTGAAACTGTTCTCTTTTTTCCCCTCCAGGGATAGAATTTCTTTCTGGCTTTTGTTTTCTTCGTCTGAAACACTCCTGTTCCTAAGAAGTTTGGTGCTACATTCTCTCGCAATAAACTATAAAAAAAACGATTAAAAAAAACATTAGGACAATATGTACAAATACATGTAAACTGAGCATACATATTCATAAATAAGGACTCCAGACGCACAACAAACTGAAACCCTTTAATTTTAAAGTCACGGGTACCTGATAGGTCTATTTGCAAAATACTCTCTAATTTACTTTACTTGTCCCCTTTGCTCACAAAAGATTCAGGGAATGAGATTCCAGGATGACTATTAGATATTCCTTTATTAACTACACAGCACAGTGGATATCTTTTGTACACATTTATCCTGTGAATTAGTGTCACTCACACCGCGTGTCGCGACTTGTTCAGTAATGCATGCATTCACACCGCACTAAGGATTCGGAACACTTACGCATGCGCATTTAATACACATACGTCTACACGAATACATGCAACGTGCATATGTATTTACATCATTGCGTTAAAAAAACGCATACAAACTTCTTTTAGCAAAGACTGATTTAAAGATCCGTGAAGGGAATCGCTTGTAGAACTGTTTGCGTTCGCGAAAAGCTTGATATATGCATTTATTCACTGGTTTAATTATGCATGACAGTATTGTTGCCAGCGTTCATTCATTTAATTTTCAGTTTCCGTTTGCTCATTCATTCATACTTTTAACTCGGTTTTCCTGAGCGATATAACGCATACATTTTGCATTTGTACTTCTGTGCAGGTTAATTCGTTTTCTTAAGGTGTGGTTTCGGACCCCCATCAGGTATATTGAGAGAGCCTCCAGCTGTGATTTCTGAACACGGGGATTAAGGATATACTTTTCAGCATCTTTCTTTGGTTTGGCAATATAGCAAATACTTTGTTTTTGGGGTTCTGCCCAAATTCATTCAGTTCAGATAGAGAAGCGAAGCAGGGAGTTTGTGAACATGAAGGTGCTGCCGCTGACTGGCACGTACAGTCTCTCCCCGAAAGTGTCACTCAGCCACTGCGTGTTTTCACTAAGCTCTGGGCGATTTGGATCCCTCCATAGATGCTAACCTTCAAACGATCTCTGACCTGCTCCTGAAGAAACTTGCAAACATGGCAGCATTCACTTAAAAAATATATACTGTGTATCTTCCATGCATGGGATAGTCACGATCTAAAAACTTGCTGGAAATGGCGCGGTCACTCTCCGAATACTGTTATCGTTTCTAAAATATTGATTCTGTCTAAGTTTACCGCATTTGAGTTTTGGCTTATAGTAGCTGATACCGCTGCCCTGGTTTCACGATAGGGGGAAACTTGGTAGTTAATTAGGCTCCCTTTGAAGGAGGGGAAAGAAACGCTGCGCTCTGAAACTTAAACATTTACATAGCATTCGAATTCGACGGGGAAGGCGGGGTTCTGTGTTTGCAGAGATAGCATGTCTCTTATGATTAATTCAGCAGGAACACAAGAATTCGGCACCCTTTCAGGGGGCTTCGGGTCTCTGCCTTTGGTACGTTGATGTCAATTTACGCTGGTATGCAGCTCAGCTGATATCCTACCGCTTTTGTGTGCCCGTGGCGTTGTGGGTTTGAATTCCATCACGAATGCAGCCATGGCAGCTAACGCTGAGCCTCAAGCCCCATTTCTGTCACATGAATAGAAGCCATGACCCATGAGCAAATGATCTTTTTTTTCCATTTAGCTTTCTTGTAATTAACTGTGAAGACTGAAATGGATTCCTTGATGTGGTGTGACACTACGTCTCTGCACCATCCCCATCAACACATACCACAGTAGGACAAAGTACACCTATAACCTGTCATGTGATGTTTTGCTCTGAAGGGTCCAGTTCCAGATGTCTCATGCTTGCAGTAGGCCTATCTGGGTTAATGGCTATGTATATATTTATTCATCTCCGTCTCTGCCTGGTAAATATTCCCGCTTGGCAGCTGTGGAGAGTATTGCGAGTCCAATGAACTTCACTGCTTAATGACCAACTGGGTTCCTTCACACTACAGTTGCCAGCTGAGGGTCAAGCCCCTCGACCAGACAGGCAGGCTGTGCTGCCAGACGGCTGTGCAAACACCCTCCGGGGTGGGTGGGACCCTCCCCAACGACCTCACAGTCCTTGATGCACCTTGGTGCCTGTGTGAAGGGATAAGCTCATTCCAGAAACTGAGTCCCAAGACTTTTGGTTCTGTAGTGCAGCAGGGTAGAGCAGGAGAGTTGGACAGTGAAATCAGAGGACTGTAGACCCCTCCTTCCGGCAGTTCCTTGGGAAAAAAAACACTTTAGTGAAGCATTTTTAACTGGTAAAATGAAAGTGAGAAGCTTTGTTTTTCTTACAAGTGACTCATCTTAACTACACTGCCAATAACTAGATCATTATTACAGCCCTGCAACATTATGCAGCAATAAAGTCAGCTGAGTACCTGAATGTACTGAATGGCCAGATTACATCTCCATCCTTCATAAATGGATTTTTTCTTACCTATTGGCATGGGCATATTCCTGGACAAGAATGCCAAGATTCATTGGGTTCGAATTGTCAAAGAGTGGTTCAGGGAGCACGAGGAATCATTTTCACGCGTGACTTGGTCACCGCAGTTGTGACCTTAACCTCACTGAAGGTCTTTGGGATGTGCTGAAGGAGGCTTTATGAAGAGGTTCAACTCACTTGTCAATACAGGATCTCGGTGAGAAATTAATGTGAATCTGGATGAAAATAAAGGGTGAGATGTTGTCTGTGGAAACAGTGCCATGACAAATGTGCCCCATAATCAGAGCTAAAGGCGTCCAACAAAAAATTCAAATGGCGACATTTTTTTTGGCCAGGCAGCGTATAAAAATGAGCATTTCTGTTGATATAGATTTTGATATAAAAAGAAAGAAATTAGTATATTTTATTTTGGAAGAAAATAATTATCCAAGACAATTAGAGATGCATATAGCAGAAGCCCAATATAAATAGATTAGAATTACTGCATCAAATTTTACCAGTTAAAATAACTAAAACGTTGTGACATTGAATTGCCAATAAAACAGTCCAATAATGTGAGGCAATTTTAACAGGAGAGTGACATTGTCAGAAAGTCACATCTTAGACACCAGATTTTTTGATTTGAAGTAGTAACCATATTGGCCAGATTTAAATTCACTATTAAGAGGCAAACATATTACATCGACATTTTTACTTTCACCTCAGGTGAGGAGTCATATGTAAGCAATAAGTGAACCTTTCCAAGGTCTGCATTGTGCATTTGCAAGGAGCGACGGACGTCCAGTTGATCCCATATATTCAGGAATTGATTGTAGGGCGGGAAGGAAACTCAGCTGCGCCGGGTATCTGTACTCCTGCTCGCTATCCCTGAGCTCAGACGACAGTTAAATATTTGGAATATCCATTAGGATCAGAGAGATAATACTCAAATTCATATGACAACAGCTAGTGCAACTACCAGGGCAATAAATCTGAAATAATGAAATGAAAATGTAACTGAAACCAGACGGCATTATTGACTGCGATCGCTGAAACTTGAGAGGCCCGTCATCCTGTTCGAGAAGCAGAGGCTAGTAAACCACAGCTGGTCTCGCCTTCCCGAAACGCGGGCCTGTATCAAAATGTGGGTTTAATTGCAGCATGCTGGCGCTGAGACGGCCACATTCCCAGGTCCTTGGCAAAGAGGCAGGTCCAGTGACCATGTGACCATCCTCCGCCTTCAGGTAGACTGCCACAAGGCACCCGGAGCTATGTTTTGGGGACGGTGCCATCAGAGTGAGTTCTGCCCCTATGGGGTGATCCTCAAGCTTCTGATCACCCACTGGCACTTAGTAACTGGCACCCAACTGTGACCCAGATTTCTGACATTAAATTTATCCGTTTGCATTCCCTTAGTTCCTCATGTCCTCCACAGACTCGTTTATGAACAGATGAATCTTTTAATTCCCCTGTTTATGGCTGGTATTTATGTTGAAATGACAGAGATTCCACCATGGGTTCACATCCCACAGATTTTAATCGACGTCCGATAAAAGAAGATCCATCCTCACATGAGGAATCCTACCCCCCCCCATCCTATCTCAGGGTCCCATTGCCATTTCATTCAGACAGTATAAATTCCCAGTCAGTAATATATAGCGGCTAAGGGTGAGGGCTTGAGGGAGAAGAGATTAATTACCATGTCTGTGAGCTCCGGTCTATAAAACAGCCGGTTTGATGGAAAAACTTCTCTTCTCACCTTTCACCTTTGCCACGGGTTGTCATCAAGAGCGAATTAACTTTATGTAAAAGCGGGGATAGCTAATATACTACCTACCAATGGCTGGCCCCAGCGTCCCTCCCAGCCTCATCTTTATAGAAATTGCTGCAGCCATGGTCAGGGTCAGGTTTCGAGCCTTTGAAGTTTTCATCGTCAATAAATTGCTAGATCAAGGAGATCAGTTAAGTATATTTTGGAGTCCCAGAGTTTTCTCAAGGAGTGCTTTTTATAGAGCAGTGCTTGCTTAGTGGGGATGTGGGCATACTCGCTCACAGAGAGATATAGGCTTTATTTTGTCACCAGAAAGATTTGACACACATAAAGGCATTTGAAAAGCATTTTGAAGAAAAGCAGAGGGCAGGACTCATGTCAAAGGCATTTAGGATGGTAGCAGGGTGGTTTCTGAAGTTAGAGTTTTTTTTTCTTACTTCCCGTCTCAAAAACATACTGGGAGTGACTTTGATCTGGTTTTGGAAGCTAATGTCTTTAAGCGAGGCAGACAATGTAATGGTGTCTAACCGTCCACATAATGGCCGCTCCATTTCTCCTCTGCTCTCTATCCGTCACATGATTAAACGCCATGTTTATTTTCCACAGCGTGCCTGAAGATCAAGTGTCCGCGATATATGAACTTCGTGGACCTCGGGGGGGGGGGACCTTGAGGTTAACCCCCTCCTCCAGGCCGCAAAGCTCATTGGCTGGCTTTTGATGGCTTAAGGGGAGCAGGGTAACCGCAGGCCCCCTCAGGACGATTCACACCTGGCACTCAAGCTCTTCAGCTTAACCCCGGCACCCCTAGAAGGTTCAAACTCATAACCCACCGGAGCATTAGACCTCAAAAGCAGAGCCTTGAGTGCCTGGCTTACCTCTATGCTATAATATGCTGCTTAAACTACTTTTCTGCTATTAATACTGTTGCACCTCCCTTTAAGAAGATGTCTTCAGGACTCCCAATGCCGTCTTCTCTTGCAGGATACCCCTAAACGGCTAAGAGGCCGAACTGGGAGCAGATGTGGGTACCAGAAAATAATGAGGCTTCATTATTGGTTCCACTTCTACAAAGCACTTCAACAACTGTAGCGTGATGAGGCCGCTTGATGGCAACCATGAATGATGGAGTTCTAATGAGCTGTTCTTCGTGTACAAGTCTTCCTCATCGCTGTTTGTTTTTTCCAGCCTAGGTTACACACTCAGTCGACATCCTCAATCCGGCACACAGAGCAGGATCTGCATCTGATCTTGGGAAGATTTTGCTCCAAATGGGAGCCTTAGAAGGAGGAGTAAAAGTATAAGAGCCAGGCCTCTTTTACAAGCAATGGGAATGATAAAATAAGTAGTAAGATGAGCCCGTAGTGTGTTGGGAGGGATTATCGAGCTGCAGGTTGAAATAATTCCATCTCCTTTAGAAAATTATGTCTCCACCTAGTGTTTACCGACCATGGTCTCCAGATTTTGATCGAGTGCAGTCTTCCGGTGAAGGCTGGACATGCTTGAAGAAGTATGCTGCTGATGATTATCGAGGTTCTGCACTGGAACGGCTCTTGAGGGGTACTCTCAGGACGTTTCACCTCCCCCTCAGCAGTCATCACCACATTTAAATGATCAAAATATTCTTCCTCTAGCTTTTAAAGCTCAATGGTCTGGAAAAATCCAGGCTCAACAACAATATATGATCTGAAAGAGAGCATTTTTCTATAGTATTTTGTTAATTACTTGAGTCTAGGTCAGATCACTTGTCTTTCTGGAAGAGGAAAAATAACTAGTATTTCAGTACATTTCTGCCATATTTATTTATACACGCCAGTATGTTCCATTTGTGTTTGAGCATGTAACTCTGTGTACCTCTTAACATGGCTCCTAAATGGCACCAAGTGACCCCTTCATTAGAGCCAAGCCAGTCTGTGGCCAGGGAATGGCTCTCATTTAGGGTAATATACTTCCTGCTTGGAGTTATTAAAGGGACCTCGCCTTTATTAAATCACAACATTCCTGCTGAAGCCGCAATGTGACAAGAGCAGCCAAAATGCTTATTTTATTAACTCTTCCCCTCCCCAAAAGGAAATCTGAGATGGTTCTCCCCGAGGCGGGTGGGTACCTACTGTCCAAGTGAACCTAGAACCACTGACAGGATGAGAGGGATGAAGGGAGGAATGTATGGTCTGAGGAGGAAAAGAGGAATGAAAGGGGAAACTTTTATGGAGACAGAGAGTTCGATGTGGTTTGATTCAAACTCTATTGGGGGAGAGTGGCGCACAAAAACAAAATGCCTAAGCCAGTGTTTCAGACTCAAGGTGCTGTCAAAACATCTTATTTTTCAGTTGCATGATTTTTACACAGTCCAGCGTCTGCAAATGTAACTGTAAATTTCCATGAGCTTCGTGGTCCTCCGTACACATCCCTCGTTTTCTGAGGGACTCTCTCTTTACTTCTGAGCATGTTTCCCGCGTGACTCGGGCATTTCCGTCTGTACTCAGATGTTCCAAGAGGAGGTACTGCTGGATCTGCTGGTGTGCCATTAATCTCCAAAAGCCTGAAGTTGTGTGATAGTGGGTGAGGACTGCTGGGGTGGAGGGCAAGGCAGGGTCACCAGTCCTTTAGTGGTGACCCTTGCATAATGACCGCTGACCTCGCAGGTCTAACTGAGCCTAATCCTTATCAAGTGCCAAACGTGGTCTCTTGATAGCCAGTGGTTCTCTGGTCGAGGACCCTGGGGTTATCTGAAGAAAAAGCATTCCTTCATTCCTTTGTCTGATGTTTTAATCTCACTAAGCTCCTTTTTTTTTTAACCAAAAAACAAACTCAAATATTTGGAAACAGACCTTTCCCCACCCCCGACACATGTTTCCAAGGTGCTCAGTTTCTCAATTAATATCCTTTCTAAATCAGAAGCCATATTCCTGGACCATAGATTCCTGGACCTAAAAATTAATCGCAGTGTGAAAACGGACCAGAAAGGAGAACTCTGTAAGTTAATAATCCCTTACGCATCAGCTCCAAGGCCAGTCCTTTGCAGTAGGTCAGTTAACAGCTTACAATGATAATTACAAACATCTATTTTTGCCTGAAGGCCTGGATCTCGCTGTATCTTCTGAGATGCTGTGATGAGAAGGACAGATCTGCGACGGCCATGGGGGCAGAGGATCTCCATCTTTATCAACGACACAAACATGCTTGCGGAGTAATTTTCCTGCTGCCCCCTCCTTCAACAATTTCACAACTCTCGTCTAACGCTGTTTTAACGTTTTGTGAAACTTACTAGAGTGTTACGGCAAGACTAGATTAATATCACGTGTATAGGTTCTTGGAATCAGAAAAACTGACTGAAAGGGCGAGAGAGAGAAGAGGGAGCTACCAAGAGGAGGCGTGATGCTTAATGGAAGCCAGCTCACTGCATGATAAACAGCTAATTTCACTGTGGGGAACGAGGGCTTTTCCATAATCAGAACCAGCCCATTTCAGGTTCTCACTGCTAGAACAGCTGCACGGACCCGTACGTGTTTAATGAGTATAAATCAGGGAGGCCAAAGTACTGCAGTTTGCAGGCGATGGACGCAGAAAACCGGGCATGCAGAATGTCGCTGCTTGGACGTGCCTCTCCCTGGCTAGCAGTGACATCATCATGTGACATCATCATGTGACATCAGTCAGGGCTGTAGTACACTGAAGACAGATGTCATTACTGTATGTACCCTATATGCAGCAAAAACTAAGTGTCTACTCTGAGGAACAGTACTTTAGGTGAAGCATGTATTTGGTATAAGGTGCTGTGATGTATCTAAAGCACTTCTATGTACCTAAAAAGACAGATGGTTAAATGAATGTCCTAATGGGTTTTCTAATTAATCTATCGGTCGTTGTCATCTTGTTTTCCAAATGGGACAAGAGGCATTATGGGACAAGAGGCGGAGATGAATAAAAGACAAACAAAAAAAGTAATTGATCATTTTATTACGCAGATACGGTATAGAAATCAAAGCCAATGTATATAAAACCTGACAGGATTGACTAATAGGCTGTTCCTGGCACTGTGCATTCAGCTCACAATTAAAACAAACACAGAAACTGGTTTGTACTTTTTTTTTTTTTTTTACAAGGTTTGTTTTTTGAAACACCCCTCAGTCCCTTAACACTGAAAATTAAGGACTTATCTACCTCTCTGAATTGCGAAATTAAATTTTGAGCCTTGCATAATACCCAATTCTTAAGCTGTAACCAAAATATTGAAAAAATAATAACAATAATAATTTTTTTTAAACTCATTTGGCATTCCTGGGCACAGTTCTAATGCTGCCTTTGTGGGAAGAAAAAGGCAAAACTTTCTAGAAGCATGTAGCTTTTCAAATATTTACCCAGACCAAGAACTGAGTCTAATGAAAACAATTAACATTTAATACACATAAAGGTAGACTCTGTTAACCGTGAGACTTTAGGAAATTGTCCAGAAAATGGGACCCACTGTTTTCACATCTCTCTTTGGTGTTTGTTGAATGGAAACCTGTTTGTAGAGTGAGTATCACATGTGCATGTGTGTTTTCACTCCCCAGTGCCTGTTTGCTGTTCCTCCTGGGGCGTCACCTTCCGTCTCACTTCTACCGCACCGGTTTGCGCCCCTGTCACGCCGCCCAGCTCTGTGTGGATATGTAAGTGTAGACTGGACCTGGCACATGTCGTCTCGGAGCTTCAAAAGAGCAAGGACTCCTCTTTATATCATCTTGACCTTGCATTCCCTATAATATCGGAGTCCCTAAATGACAGTTTAGGGCAACACAGAGCAAGACCTCACACATTTAAGCTTTAGCTCAATGATTTAAAAAAGATTTGAGATAGATTAATCATATTTTTATGCAAGCAACATAAACATCTCTGCTACAAATGTACACTTGAAGTTTGTTTCTACAAGCTACCGTTTTTGTTTAATTTTACTAGAAGTGATGGAAATTAAATGTACTTACCTCATGAGAGGGGTTAATTGTAACCTTTGCTAGAATAAATCTGTCAATTAATTCAATATTTATATATAAAACTCAATCCTCAAAAAAGTACTTTGATGCTTTGGTAATATTGCTCTTGAAAGCATTATTCCATAAAGCATTTTGATTTGTGAAAAAGTGTTATTTCATTATTGTAGTACACTTAGAGCGACTTAGCTGTAACTCTGCCATAGTGTGAGAGAGTTTTTCTTAAGCCTGGCTAACACTTACTAGGAGTTAGTTATATGTTTCAAAACCATGCTATGTTTTAGGTAACGGGACTGTAATTAAGGTAATATAAGATTGGATTCGGTGACTTACACACATAACTCAGCAACTGAAAAACAAATACAAAAAAATAAATTTTCTTTCATTCCATGAAAACACTTTTCTGTATGTCTCCATGAAAGTGCACCCAAACTCTCTGAAAATTAGCAGGAGACCATCTGCTGTCAATGCGGTACGCTGACCGTATGCGCACCCTGCTCGACCCTGTGGTACTACGTAAAAGATCAGTGTTACGTTTAACCCCTCACACTCCTGTATACCTGCTAATACCTTCCATTTTGAAGACTTTGGGTTTTTTTATTTACAGGGCACTTACACTGTTATGTATGACATATTAGAATTACATCTCTTTATCAGTGTGGGTATAACATCAAATGTAGGTTTGCGTGCAGTCGCCCTGCACCTTGTATGCGTGAGTTTTCATACTACAGCTTAGATTTGTCCCAGGTAAACACGACACGCGACCATGTTGACCAACAGCTTCAGAAGAGCCAGCTGCCACGCTATGTGGGTGTGTGCGTGTGGCTTTTTCCGCGGTTTGGAACGTGCGTGTGGCTTTTCTCACCATCTCTTGCCGCCTGGCCATGTTCACCTGGATGTCTCAGTTTTGCTTGTGGTCACGCTGGTCGGTACAACCCCCCCCCCCCCCGTACCTCCCCGCACGGGTCAATCAACCCTTGATGAGTCTTTCTTTCGTAGGTTCACCACCTGGAGGGATGCCTCCTGAATTTTTTTCGTCCGCTGTTGTAATGGCCCTGGATCGCCGTCTCTGTCCGCGGCGTCTTCACTCAGCTCTCCCGCTGTGTTCTGGAATTAGGATCAGTGTGAGGGAGGCACTTAGCGGACTCCAGCGGGCCGGATTTTGGCCCGGACCCTATCCTGAAAATCCCTTTCCAGCTGACTCTCATAAAGGGTTTACGCTGCACCCCGCAGCAAAGGGGGGGGTCACGTCAGGGACATAAGGCCCATTTCCAATCAGAATCTCATTTCTCACATGAAATGCACAGTTACCTACATCTGTATAAAACATCGGCTTTACACGTGTACAACTGTAGTAGACCTGCAGATAAATCTCCTCTGTATCGGCAAGCATGCTAGCGTAGTGCGGCCATCTTAAACCGGAGGGATACGCTTATGTTTAGTTGTATTTTTACTTCACTTGATTTGTTTGTCATAAGGTTGCCGCAGAAGAATTGAACACAATAAAAATATACTTTTTAAATGGAGACCAATGTGTCACAAGAGAAGAAAATATTGGGAATTAAAGCTATGATGTACAAGGGTGGACAAAACAGAGAGCAATTAAACTTTTATGGCATATCCCACTTTTTGCAAGATGTCTCTTGATTCTTTGAGCAGAGACAGACTTTCAAAGACACTGCTGAGATTTTTCTCTCTCATCCATCTGAACCTAATTTAATTTTTAAAGATTTCACATTTTAGGAAATCCCAGTAATGGGACTTACCCCTTTGACACATATTTTTGTTATTTATTACTTTATTTTTAAATTTATGTGAAATCTCACTGCATTTTTCCTTTCTGCTGGATCAGCAGTTCACCTATTTACCAGACTTATGCTTCCTTATCAGTTAATATTGACTGTATAGAGTCGCATCAAAGCCCATCAGACTGACATCCCAATGAAATGCTGGACATTGGCTTGGAGCTCGCAATAAAAAGATGGAGAGAGAATGGAGGACCTCCACTAGATGTTCACGCTGAGGGGCCCCACTGTGAATGGCTTCCACATGTGGGCATCTGGCAGCAACACAGCCATTGAGTTACACGGACAGCTAATGGCAGTGCTCTGACTCGCAGGCTATTTCAGCTGACTGCTTTGCTCAGGTATGATCATTTGTTAGGCTTCATTGTGTGGATACCTGGAAAAAAGTGAAAGGCCCAGGAATGCCCCCCCC
>JABFEB020000060.1:14106531-14130093 GCA_019775895.2 Stomatorhinus ivindoensis
CCCCCCCCCCCCCCCCCCCCCCCCCCCCCCCCCCCCCCCCCCCCCCCCCCCCCCCCCCCCCCAGGTAAGCGGTGCCTGCAGTGAGCATACAGAAGCTGGGGACGTGGGATTGACAGCAGGTAAAAACCCCATGGCCCCAACCAGGTGCATAAGGCCGGGATGCATAGGATTATTCATTCACCCCTGGGGGGGGCTCAAAGTGTGCCGGGGGGGAGGGGAGTTTCCAGAAGCACGCGGAAACAGAGTCATCGGGTGGAGCTGCTGCAATGGGGCGAAATGAAGCCAAAGTGCAGCTTCATGGCCATTTGTGGACACGCGCTTCACACACTAGCAGGTGGCACTGGAGTCGCTCAGTATAACGGCTTGTGAACCCTTATCCGCTTCATCTGTATGGTTCTCCCAAACCTAATAGATACAGGTCTGCCCCGTTTTGCACATAATGACAAGAGGAGGAAGTTTCTCTGGATATCTGACGAAGTCCATGTGCGCAGACGAAGGTCCCCAGAAACATTAGAAGTGAAATGTGTTTACGGAGCAGCCATCAGCGCAGGGCACTAATCTGGGGCTCTCTGCAGTAATCCAGCCGGATGTCATTTACTGCGCTAAATTTCCGGGCTCCTACAGAACCACAGCCTGTTTCAGCAGCACAGAATAACTTTCCCATCATGCCTGGGCAGCTTCTGAAAGCAAATCTATTGGTTTGGATTTAGTGTGTATAGTAGATGTGTCCTGTTCTGGGGAGCTGTAGTACATTTGTAACATACTAACTTATAGACGCACCAGGGGTGACCATCTTGTGAAACCTAGCATAAGACAAAAATATCGCACGGAAAATTTCATTTTAATACTGTTCACCTAAGCTAACAAACATCATAGCCTAGCCTACCTTAAACGTGTTTAGAACACATACATTTACATACAGTTGGGCAAAATCATTAACACAAAGCCTATGTCATAATAAAGTCTTGAATATGTCATGTAATATATTGAATATTGTACTGAAAGTGAAAAACATCGTAAAGTCAAAATATCGTTACGGACCATCATAACCTATGGAGAGCCTGCATATGTATTTTTAGACTGATGAGCCGTTTGAAGGAATTCTTCACTGACTTTCCTTGGAAGCAGATCAGATATTTATTAATCAACCTTCAAAGGCCCAACCTGCGGAGCTTATCGAGAGCTCTGAGAATCCATCAGTGTTGTGTCAGCTAAGAGACAAGGGCCTGACTTCAATTAAAGCTTCAATGCAGTAATTACAGGCTTAACTGGGAAGAAAACATTTGTAATGAACTGTCAGCTGTCAGTGACATGCAGCCACTCAGAAAAAGAGATGGTATTAAATGTAATTTTGAATCAAAATGTTCAGCTCCTACAATCTCAGGCAGAAAGGTCATGAGCCTCAGATACCTCATCGAACCACCTCTGAGGTCTGGTGCAGAGATGAACTTGTCCTTCATGATCAAGGTGAATTTGCCTCCTTCTTTGACCCCTCCTTCACCTTTCCAGGTGTTACTCCAGCTCTCCCCGCCCACCCCGCCCTCCCCATGCCAGTGTCATTACCATTCTTCTTGTTTTGCCACAGGTCATATCTTATCTGTAATAAATTTTGGAAAATCCCAGACTGTAACCAAAGCTCTCAAATGTCAGGAATGGTTTACTGCTGTAACACTGTACAGGGGAAAGGCATACAGTTTATCAGAGTTATATTTTATTTCATGTAATCTCTAGTAGAAATACTGCAATGCTACTGCAGAAAAAAAGACTAAAATGTTTTTAAATCACCCCACAACCATAACCAAGATACCCAGTTGGAAGATGCATTAATCAAAAATATAGAGACTATACAGTGGTACCTTGGTTCTCGAACTTAATCCGTTCTGGACTCTGGATCGAATCCTAAAAAGTTCGAGTTCTGATCGAATTTTTCCGATAAGAAATAATGGTTCCCAGCCCCCCAAAATTACACCTAAATGTTTTTTTTTTCTTTCTTTTTTTTAAGAGTGTAAACACAAAATGAACAGGATAAAACAAGAAGAGCATTTCTTTCTTACTGGCTTCCAAAACGATAAAGATCTTATCCCAACATTACCCCTGTCCTGCCCCGATCGTCCACTCCTTCCGTGTGCCACGCCCCCTTGTTAACCTCATGCGGGATCCCCATGTGATCAGCTGTTTCTGGTCGTTGTCATTAATCCTCTGTATTAAGTCCGCGTTTCAGTTTGTTTCCGCAGTCCGGTCATTGTGTGCGTTTGACTTGCTTACAGCGCTGGCTTAAAGCAACGCATTCTGGTCCTGACGCAATGCATTATGGTTAGATGCATTGCGACCTCTCACCCAGCTGCACAAACTGGAACCACCTCTGTGATGACACACCTTTGCCCTTATTGGCTGAAGAGTTTAGTTACACGCATGACGTTTGTATCCCAGGCAGTTCTCATGCGTAATCTGCTATTTCTCTCGAATATCACATAAAGCAGTGAGAACTGGTTTTCAGTTAATTTACATAGTAAAATAAAGTTTAAATAAATGACTTAAATGCTTTAATAGTACACGTAAGTTAGTGGTTTATTTATTGTTAGTTACTGTAATGTTGCACTGCTTTATGTGTTTAATCATCCAGTCTGAGAAGAAGGCATTCAAGTGAGAATTGCATTGTAGTATGACTCATTTCCTGGCACGTACAACTTATATTAGGTCAACGTTTATGGTTCGACTTTTGATATTCAGATCGAGTTCTAGGTCAAACTGGTTTGTTCAACTTTCAAGAAATTTGAGTTCTAGTGAGTTCAAGAACCGAGGTACCACTGCATTATCTGTATTAAGCAAAATTAATCACTTATGGTCCTAAAAGAAATATAAACATCCATCCATCCAACCATCAATTTTCTGCCCCTTATCTGGGTCTGGGTCATGGGGGCAGCAGTCTAACCAGGGTTGCCCTCCATCTCACCAGCTACCTCCTCCAGCTCCACTGGGGGAATACCAAGGAATTCCCAGGCCAACCCAGAGAAAACCTCTCCATCGTGTCCTACAGTAGGTCTGCTCTGAGGTTGCCTCCCAGTTGGACATGCCCGGAGCACCCTCCCCAGCGAGGTGTCCAGGAGGCATCCTAGATAGATGTCTCAACCACCTCAACTGGTTCCTTTCATTATGGAGAAGCAGCAGCTCTACACTGAGCCCCTCCCAAATGTCTGAGCTCCGCACCCTGTCTCTTAGGCTGAGCCCAGACACCCGGCAGAGAAAACTCACTTCTGCCACTTGTGTCTACGATCTCACCCTTTCGGTCACTTCTCAGAGCTGGGGACCATAGATGAGGGTAAGAATGTAGATTAATGGGTAAATCAAGAGTTTTGCCTTCCAGCTCAGTTCATTTTACCACAACAGAACGGTACAGCGTCCACATTACTGCCAAAGCTGTACCAATCCATCTGTCAGTCTCTGCTCCCTTCTTCGTGAACAACACGCCAAGATACTTAAACTCCTCCGCTTGAGGCAGAAACTCATCCCCACCAGGAAAGGGTAATACACTCTGTTCCAGATAAGAACCACGGCCTCAGACTTGGAGATGCTGATCCCGTTGAAGAGGCATGTTAGCCTCTTCCAGCTCTACTTCCTCCAAGGCAGGCATATTAGTGGGATTGAGGAGGCCCTAAAATACTCCTTCCACCACTTGACTATATCCCCATTAGAGGGTGTATCCCCGCTATGATTAAAGCCCTGCGTCTCCTCAGTCACCTGATGGTTTTCCAAAATCTTTTTGAAGCCGGCTGAAAGTCACTTTCCATGGCCTCACCAAACTCCTCTCCCACACCTGAGTTGTTGCTATAGCAAAACTGAATGGACAGTCAGGCTTTCTGCTTGGTCTACCTGTTCCAGGATTCCCCCCCAGACAGCTAAGCTTGGAATGCCTCCTTCTTCGGTCTGTGCCCCCCCCGTGCTGCTGGTGCCCACACCCGGATTTGGGGATTGCCAACAAAACATGCACCAAAAACCTTATAGCTACAGCTCCACACAGCCTCCTTAGAGTCCTGGAACGTGGCCCATTCAGGCTCAATGTCTCACAGACAGGGGCCTCTGCCAGACACTCCCAGCACACCCTCACTATGCATCTGAGTCTACCAGGTCTATTCAGCATCTTCCCCTGCCATCAGATTCAACTCACCACCAGGTGGTGATCAGTTAACAGCTTAGCTCCTGTCTTCAGTCGAATATGTGAAACCTACTGATGCAAATTTTATGATGCGATTACAAAATCGATCATTAAACCGAGTTTTAGGGGTTCTGGTGCCAAACTCACTGAACATGGTGTTCAATATGACAAGCTGTGGTTAGCACAGAAGTTTCAGGTTCAGATCTAGCAGGCCATACCTCCCAATCATGCCCTTCCAAGATTTACTGGTTCCAGAGTCCAAGCCATGCATTGAGGTGAGCCCAACTAAATCTATTCGATATCTCTCTACCTCCTGCACCAGTTCAGGCTCCATTCAGCCAAATTTGGTAGCCAATGATCGGTCCACTTAGGCCCCTGCCTTCGACCGCCATCCAATCACCCATGGTACCCTCCTGCAAGTGGTGGGTTCATAGAATGGCGGACCCATCTTCTCCTTTTGGGCTATGCCTGGCCAGGCCCCACAAGTAGAGACCCAGCCACCAGGCACTCATCTTCAAGCTCCGCCCCAGGCCTGGCTTCAGGATGGGGCCCCGACATCCTCAGTCTGGGCAGGGTCACACTGTACTTTATGCTATTCTTCATAGGGGTCTATATGAAACGTACTGTCTGGTCACTCACCAAGGACCAGTATGCCTTGGGAGACCTTACCAGGGGCATTTGCCAGCAACATCCTAGCTCCTACGATCACAGAGGCACACAAGTCACTCCACCATGGTGATGGCAATTCATGTGGGGCAATATACCTTAAGAAAATACAGAATACTTTGAAATTATGTTTAAGTAACATGTGATCAAAATCCTGCATTTATCTAAGGCCAATAACAACAGGATTTTGCTGCAATATTTTTCCACTGAGAAATAGTTACATATGAAAATTTGCATATTCAATAAATGAACATTTTCCCCAAAGTATAGTATTTTATGCTTTAATGACGCCCACTCTTTCTCCCAGGAAAGGCAATCAAACCATAACGACTTCAAAACCTCTGCATATATTTTTTTCTTCCTTGTCTTTCAGCAGGACTAGCAGGAGAACACAAAATGCCGGGGGGGGGTCTCCAGGGAGGTTTCCATCCCAAGATGAAGGTCACGAGTGTGGGTAAATAAAAGCAGGCTGGTCTTGAAAAAATTCAAGAACTTTTCACTTTACGTGATCTTCACATCGGAAACAAACAATTCTATGATGTCATAAGCGACTCTGCATCCAAAACTGCTAACGTTGGGCCAGTGTCAATAAAAATAGATCAGAGTTTATATGTGAAAAAACGACAGCTGTTATTCAGCACAGAAATCATACTACTGTTCATTTTTTATCCTTGGAGGATAAAGCGTGTGGGCTGAATTCCTTTGTTTTTTTTTGTAACTTTTTTATTTGTCCTTTGAATATGGCTTCAGTCACTTTGATGCTGTTTAGACTGAATGGAAAAATATCTGTCATGGATTAAGACGGCATTTTTTGGGATTTGTTTCTCAACTAGACCCGTTGAAGTAAACGATGGCTGACAAGTGAGGTTTGAGAAGGGAAAAAGTGTTTCATTTTAATTTTTTTATACCTAATTTGCACAGTTTTCCTCCTTCCTTCCCTCTTAAATGAGTAGTGGGGCCCTGTTACTTCCAGCCGCAGGTCTGGGTCTGCTTTGCGTGACGGTCTACCGGCACCTTCTTGCCAGGAGCAGTGAGAGACCCCCCCACTGAGCAGCTCCGCTCCCCCAGGATCCTGGGAGTCAGGCTACGACATCATAGCCCTACTGGTGCTTGCCAAAAACCAAAAGCCCCTGTGATGGGGAAATTGCTGCTGTATATACGCACCTTAGCACAACTATTATTATGCTGGAGCTGAAACAGAGTAATGAATGGGGCTCAAACATTCCACGAATGGGCCTCAAACATTCTACGAATGGGACTCAAACATTCCACGAATCCAGCAGTTCTCGAAACCTCCCTGAACAATAAGACATTGTCACCCCAGCAGAAGGAGCTTTACTGAGCACAGCGGTGCGGTACCCCCCACATCCCCTGCACTCATATATTCCTTCCTTTGTCATATTATTTCAGTAAACAGATACTTAATAATAGTTATTTTGGAAGCTGTAGAGGAGGGTCCATGTCTGGGGCACTGGACAAGCATGTGTATGCGGGTTCACTGCAACTCCCTAATTAGATTACTAATTAGAGGACTGATTGGCTGAAGAGTCCTCACACTTGGGTTTGAAATACTGACCTAAAAGTTTTCCCAATAACCTGCATACACAACTGGCCCTTTGCGGATAAGACACCTTCCTGTGTGCATCTCAGCATCCTGAAGAACCTGCAAAGCTCTCGATCAGGGGAGGCCAATCTTATCCAGAAAGGGCCGTTTTGTAGGATTCTTTTTTGCTGCAACTCCCTAGTTAGGTTACTAATTAAGGGACTGATTGGCTGAAGAGTCCTCACCCCTGGGTTTGACCTAAAGGTTATCCCAAAAATCTGCACACCCACTGCATATGACTCAGAAGCATAACAACGTCTATTCCTTTGCATATGTTTAATTCTTCCATGCTGTCTTTCTGCAGGTCGAGGAGGAGAACACAAAATTCCAGTGGGAATGTGGCTGGGGTCCCCAGGAAGGTTTCCAACCCATGACGAAGGTAATGAGTGTGGGTAAATTAAAGCCCTCTAAGCCAAATACCGCCCATTGTTAAAGGCCTCCAAAAGAACTTAAACATGCTGCTCTCTTTCGTCAAAAACGCACAGTTCTATGATGTCATGAGTGAATTTGCAATACTAATGTTGGGCGAATGTCAGTAAGGTCAGACTGCAGTTTATATTTGAAAAAACAACAGCTGTTTTTCGACACACAAACCATACTACTGATCCAGGAAATGGTGTTGGGTATGAAGGTTTTCACTGTAACTCCCTACTTAGATTACTATAATTTAAGGACCGATTGGCTGAAGTGTCCTGACACCTGGGTTTGAACAACTGACCCAAAAGTTATCCCAGAAACCTGCACACACCGGCCCTTTGTAGATAAGATTAGCCCCAACTGTTTAGATACACTTGAATGCCTTCTGTAGAGGCTCCTTACAGCCTTGAACTAGAATCCAGAATTTCTGCTGGATGAATCAGGCGAAATACCTAATACACCTCACAAATTTACCAAGGCCTTCAGTTGAATAGAACATCCTTGGATTACAGGAGAAAAGCAGAGGATGAAATCACAAGTCCCACGATGACCAAGCCAAGGTTGGACTTGAACTCACAACCCTTCAGTTTTAAGGCAAGGTACAGCCAGCTGGCACCCATATCCACCCAGCAAATGCTCTTCATCAAGCCTATGCCAACCCCTCCTGAAGTGACTGCAATTTCGCTAGTCGCATGGCCTCGATGGCAGCCTTCGTTTTCAGATCCTTGTGCCGAAGCAGTCAGAGCATTATTAGGTCATAAGTTGGTGGTAGATGTTAAATCTCAGCAATCCACCAAAATAATGTGTGACTCATTCCAATTAATAGACAAACAAAGACAAATATAGTTTTTTTCAGCCTTTGTCGCCCTCTGTCCCACTCTTGACTCATTGATGCTATGGGACCAGCTGCTCCAACTCTGCACATCCCACACACACAGATTTCATTAGTGACCTCCCTCCACCAAGGTCCTGGAGTCAGTTTGATAGTGCCTCTGGCTTCCTCCCCACCCCCCCCCACCCCTCCCACGGATTGGCCCGCCGGGGAGAACCCATCCTCCCGGGCTTTGGGGAGCGTCAGCCATTTGGTGGGAAAGGGCCTAGATGCAGGTCAGCAGTCAGTGGCGTAGTCCGATGAGATCATGACAGGCCCCGGGAAGCGAGGGCAGAGGCTGGCAGCCAGGTGGTGACACAAGAGGTTGGGGGGGGGGGGGTGCACTCATTGATGACATCTACGGCACAGCAGGTGGAGCGGCATTGTGGTTTCCGACATGGTGGGGCAGCCTCCAGGAGCACCTCATTCCCCCGTGAATGTGAGTCTGAGCACTAGTCCTGTAATTACAGAGTTTGCCGGAGCGACTCCTACCCTAAATAACTTTTTCTTTTTGCTTTCCTGTCAAAATCCCATTAAGTCACCTCCCCCATATATTTACTGTTGAAATATAATGTCTACGGTTGATTTTAAGTTACAGTGACGTGCTTTATAGGACGCTACTCCATCATCTATAGCCATTTATCTCAGGGAGGATTACAGTGAGCCTTCAGCCTATCCCAGAATGCACAGGGCACAAGACACCCTGGATATGCTGCCAGTCCATGATTGGTGGGATGCTCAATGGGGACTTCAGTTTACCCAGAGGAAACCCACACCCATTGGGAGAGCTTGCAAACTCACACATACACACACACACTCGTATATACAGGAGGCAGGAGATCCTGGAGGTTCATCACAATAGCACTACCCACCATAGATGCATGCAGCAGCAACACAAATCATTGCTGCAGGTAGCAAGGCTTCTGTTTATGCTGGACTCAAGGGCCATTCATTTCTGTTTCACATTTCAGGGGAGATCAGGTAGCCCAGGAATGCCATTATTTCTCAAGTAAGTGAACTTAGCAAATTACCAACAGCCACAAGCACTGAAGCCATTACGTCTGAAGGATGTTTGGACGGGTGATGAAATGGTGATTTTTTTTTTCCATTTGAGCCCCCCATCTGACAATAATGGGGAGAGGGTGGCTATTCCAACCCACGGGCAACTTGGTCAGTCTGTCTATGTATCATTAGTTTTACTAACTGGTCCTTCAGTCGTGTTTTGGCAACTCATAACGGCACTTGACAAGCGAAACTCAACCGGGGGAGAGAAACTTCCAGCATTCTGCTCTGAGCACAGCTTACAAACGCTGTGGTTCTGTCCGTGGGGAATCCATTTTGCAATTTTTCTCCCTCCAAGAAAGTATAGCAGTTGCCCACCCCAAAATATTTTTCATCCGACGCTTTGAAATGCCACCACTCAAAAACCGCCCTCATTCACATCAGTGTTTGCATAAGACCCTTTTTCATTTTGGCAAGCGATATTCTGACAGCCATTTCTTTGCTTACTTTTAAGGGTTCGAGATTTAAGATGTCGCTCACGCGAATGCACATGGAATGTGCACCGTGGCGTGGCTGTCGGTGTGGAGAGAGCGGGAAAACCAGGACAGCATAAACAAAAACTGAAAGATTTATTGGCCTCCATCTAAAAGTCAATATGGGTTTAAGGTTACATCTCCATGGCAGAGATTTATGCTTAATAGGGTGCAGGTGCTGCGTTGGAGTTTTGAATGTTCCACCTCACTGCTGTCAAGGCGCACGTCAATGCGGCGATTCACACCGCTTTGCTGGAGGAAGAAAAGGCAGAAACAGCAATACCTTTGTGTGGGACTGAGGCGCTCGGCCACGAAGGTGCGCAGCCTGAAGACAGGGCCGCATGGAGGGGAGGACCAGAGAAAGGGAGACGGTAATAAAAAAAAGGCTAGCAAGTTAAGAGTGGAGGAATGTGGAGGAAAGGTTAGAGAGCTAGGCCACTCAGAGCTGAGCCGCCTGGCTGCCGGAGAGAGGAGGAGTTTAGCGGGCGTGTGCGCTTAGCGAGAGTGACAGCAGCACTCCGAGCAGGAACAATGAAAGGTCTGTTTTGCGTGGGGCGTGACCCCCCTCAGGTGTGGGGGTGGGCCCAAGGGCGGGGCCTCTGCAGGACAGGACGTGTTTCAGGAGCGTCTGGAAGCACGGGGGCGCTGAGGGGCACCGAGGTGGGTGGGTAAGGAGACGTCGCCCGGAGGGAGAAGAAATTCCACTCGGGCAGAGGCCAAGAGCATTGAACAGGAATCCACGGAGCAGTGCTTATCTCAGAGGCAAGAGAGTGAATTCCATCTAAATTTACCAAGTAACCGGGGACTCTGTGTCACACTGACATACACGTCATGGCAGGCTGTCTATAGGGTATACGTTACATAACTCACTTTAATTCCACAACCGGGGCACTCTCGGTAATTCCCCAACTGTCACTTTAAATTTAGCGGAACTAAATTTCAATTACAATAAGCTGAAATATTTCACTGAGCTCCCAAATAGCTATTTCCCATCAGCGTGGAAACATGGTGAAATCTGAATATGAGCTTGTATATTTCGCAGTCTATGGTTATTGAAATAAATCAGCTGAATTCACCATTTCATAGTGTTGAGGCTGACACACTGATTGTGGATGTGGATTATAGAAATGTTCCTGATAAATTACATGTTACTGTAATGAGTGGGTTATGAGCTGACATTAGGTTTCTTTGTGGAAGGAGGAGAATAAACTCTCTTTACAGTAGTTCTTTGTAGGCTTTTCTGAATCCCTGAGAGCTCAATCTCATTACCCTCACAACAAATTTCAGAGCAGCCGAGAGCTGCAAACCTCTGTGGCCTGCGTTCCCACATGGTTACTTTAACAAAATGTTCGATCTTCTGTTCTTTTCGAATTCACGGTCATGTGAGGGGCTGTTTGGAAGCGTGGCTGGACATTCAGACACAAATGACACAACAATACAATTGTTTTTTGAGGTGGAAAAAAAAAGGCTTTGTGCCGCTGGTGTTTCTCACAGTTGCTCAGCCTCAGTATGATGTGCTGGAAATACCTGATCTATCCCCAGGGCTGCAAGAGGCCCTTGGATTCCTCAACTCCACTACCAACATCCCAGGAAGATAACATATCAGTCCACTGGAGCTCCATTTCAGGATTGGGGGGACATTTTTAAAGGTTTTGCCCAACGATGGCATGCAAGTGAGAGAGCAGGGTCAGCTAGTCCCTGATGTTAAGGGCCTAGCTGAAGTACAAGCGATGGGATTCGAACCAACAACCTTCTGTTCACAGACAGGGTCTTTAACCACAGAGCCACATGCTGCCCCATTGCATAGCTTTCTCTCCTAGGACCGATTTATTTATTTATTTATTTTTTTACGACCGTTTACATGAGACTGCTTGAAACTTGAAACGTGTTTCAGTTTGGTGGGGGGGTTTTGCAAGCTCAACATCATGATTTTCAGTTTTTATGTGTTTGGGTGGGAGGGTGGGGGGGTCCAGGGTCTGAGCGTATGAGAGAGAGTGCCCCCTTGGGCAGCGGGTGGCTCCTATTGATGAGGGCACGCGCGGGAGGCCTCGGGCTTTATCTGCCTCACAAAGAGCCCCAAATCCCAAGCCACTTCTCAGATGTATCACTTTTCAGCTGAATCACTCCCCGTGCCACGCCGTCCGTCGGGCCACCTGAGCGAAACACGCCGTTGGCTCGCAATTGGAGGGGGGTGACACAGAGGGGGAATCGGAGGAACAAGTCTGCAGAGAGCACACATATAATGCAGTGCCGTGAAAATCACAATGCACTTGTGTACGCCGGCCAATCACGGCTCCCATCACAATGGACATGTGTACGCCGGCCAATCACGGCTCCCATCACAATGCAGTGTCACATTCAGCTGCTCTACAGAAATCAAATCATCCCTATTGAAATGATGTAGGACACCTATGAGATCCATTACTGGCTTCCAGCGCTGTTTATTGTTCTCACATTTATAACTGATTGGACAAAAATCCCAATAGTCAACCAATCCTAATAATTGTCCTTAAACAGCAGAAAGAATATCCATGTAAGCAAGAGAATAAGGCTGAATATCATTTGGAAAAGAAGCAATAGTCTGTAATCTATTACTATCAGTAACCACCCATCCAGTTGGGACTTTGGGTAACTGGAGCCGGTCCCAGAATGCACTGGGCACATGACAGGGTACACCCTAGGCAGGATGCCAGTACAGTACTGGGCTCTCATCTACACGGTGTAATTTAGTCATCTGTAACCCTGAAAAGCATGTGTTTGAGCTGTGAGAGAAAAGCATATACAGTGTGCACATAGGAAGAGCATATTACAGAGCGCTCATGTAAACACTTCAAAGAGCGAGGGCAAGCTGGATGGCCAGCTACAAGCCGGTCACGTAGGCAGCCTTTCGGCCTGCACATAAAGCCTTTCAAGTTGATAAATCCTTCCAAAAAGGCACAGCATGCATTCAGGACGAGCACTAACAGCCTGTGACACCCAGCGGCTCCCATTCCCCCATTGCAACCAATCACGCGAGTCGTCGACATCTCATTTCCTGCCAGTGAAAAAAACCAGCCCCTCAGCCTGAAAAACGAAGGAAGAGACGTGGAGCTAAGCCTTCCTTCACTCAGACAGAACGCATGCCAGCAAGATCCGAGACCATCCAGGGCGCAGGAAGCGGGAATGTGATCGGGGATAGGCCCCCGTCTTGGCCGTCGCTGCCATAGCTCTCATCTAGGTAGTAAAGCAGGGGTTTAAAACCAACCTACGAAATACACACAAATGTCCTCCAAGAACGAAATATCACCTGATGGAGGTGCTTCCCCTTACAGACGCCTCTGTCATTCATTTACGACCCAGCTTCTTTGGGTTCCCTATGACGGGGTGGACACAACAGCGCCCTCTCTGTTCATGAAACGGTGTTCGCGACGAAGACATGGAATTATGGAAAGGGGAAAAAAAGGGGTGATGTGAACAAGCGACTAAAAATTAGTGAACGACAGGAATCGGAGCAGAAATTTTACCAGGACAGAGCAATGCTCAGATGACAAGGCAGGTGTATATGTTATTGAAGTGTTTGGTATTCCCAGAGGCCCAAGATTTATGCAGGACTCTGTCCTGTCATGGAGGGGGCCAAAGGCAGAACCAAGCAGCTCTCCATTTGATCAGTAATGTAGGTGGAGAAGGATAGGTGTGTGGGTGTGCTGGGGGGGTGGTCACGGTGTGAGCTGCCAAACGAATATGCATACAAGGTCAAGCCTTTTCTGCTGAGGGGAAACATTCTCTCTGCATTTATCACATTTACCCAAAGTGATGCATGAGTGAGAGAGTCAGCCAGTTGCTGGAGCAGCTGAGGTTAAGGGCCTTGCCCAATGGTGACATCATTTTGCCAGCCCTGGGATTTGAACTAACAACCTTCAGATCATGGACCTAAAAACCAGGATCACAGTCACACTGCACTACATTCCTATAATATTGCACAGTGAGGAATACTCGGTCTTCAAAGCATGATGTCCTTCTGGGGAAACTGAACAGCGCCGTCAGAACAGCCAAACAGTAATCAAGGCATTTTTCATTCAAGCATATGATATCAATTAAAATTTTTAATCTGTTAAAATGCGTTACCAAGAAAAACAAGCATTAAAATGTGACTGTAATCAAGAAATATGAAACCCATCTGTGACTTTGCAAAGATCATCAAATACCAATCTTCAAATGAAATACGCCTAGAAAACAGAGAGGGATTTGGGATGAGAATGGAGATTGATCTTCGTCCTGACTTTCGTAAATCCAAAAGAGATCCATGAGCTTCCTTCATAATAACAAGTGGTGTAGGATTTGACACCAGCACTAGAGCAGTTGTACAAGTAATTAAGATGTATAGTACATAAATATCCTACGCTAGACCATAAATATACATTCCACTGATCATGCAGCTTATTCCAGGAAGCAGAGGGCAAGAGGCAGGGGACTGATTCCAAGCCCATCACAAGATACACTTCAGATTGTATGGAAATGGCCTTGTAACCCTTCACAGACTGAAGGGCAGCCACAATTGATTCTCTAAGATCCTTGATGTTGTCTTTCCTCCTTGGCATTGTGGTAACTACACACCTGAATGCTCTGGATCAGCAAACTGCCAAAACTTCCACTTTTATAGAGCTGGTCACACTGCATCAAGTAATCAAGTGCGTTTGATTAGCCGCACCTGGCTGCTACTTACCCTATTAATTCCTACGGAAGCTGTAAGGGTTTACTTGTTTTTTTGCATGCTGTTTCTGCTTTGCTAAATTAATAATGGCATGGTGTAATATGTCATGTGTTGTTGTTCATCTGAGGTTGTATTTAACAAATTTTAAGACCTGTTAATGTTCTGATATGTAAATCTTTATAACTGAAAGAGGGAATACTTTCTTTTTCACATGACTGTATTAACTCCTGGCTAAATTTGATATGCTGCTTATTTTATCTATCAATCCTTTCCATAATTTACACCCTAGGCAGACCCATCCATAATATCAGCTTTTAGGATGGAGGACACTTCAGTTATTGTACCAGTCTATCAGCAGGAATATATACTACAGGTAATTTACAGATACAAATCAGCCCAAGATCCATGCAAACTGCACTCATACTGGACAGAGGTGGGATTCAAACTCACATCCCTAGGTATATTATGCCCACTACACTCGCATGGCCTACAAACTTCATACCAACATGGCAAACTTCAAAAACAATACTGCCAAGATCGAAAAAAAAGGACTCTGTGGCCATGAATTTTTTTTTACATGAGTAGTGATTTTATATCTACCAAACTATCCATAAAGAATATATATATTCCTTTGCTCCAGCAATGTTTTCATAGTAGAAGAAGCTGAAGAATCAGAGCAGCTGTCTCTAGAGAGCTTCATGCAAACGGACGCTGGCTGACGCCAACCTGCAGCATGATACAGGGGAGCTGACGCGTGTAATGTGAATCAGCTGCGCCTCACCCAAATCAAAAGGGGCTTCCTCCATTTATTTCCCTTTAATTTTCTAAAATAAACTGACAAAACTTAGAATTTCCTTTTCACTTCAAAGCAAAATTAACAAAAGTAAAAAATCCATCCTCTTTTCATTGTGGTTTCATTTAAAAGATGTTTAAATTTACTAGCGGAATGCTACAAAATATGTTGTGCCGCTTCAGTGCAGGTGAATCACACTGCAGTTTCATCCAAGCTATTCCTTTCTTTTTTGTTCTTTGCCAATTCAGACAAATGCTGTAGCCAGACATCCTTCTTGTGATTTTCTTTTGTTTGACTTTCCCAAACGAAAGCACAGTTCCTCAAACTGTCCAAATGAATAAAACATCAACCCACCTGACCAAAACAACTTTATTTTTACTCATACACTAGGATGTAATATGATTAACTAAATATAATTAACTAATTTTGCACATCGACTTTTTGATGATGAAATATGAGAGCAGTAGTTGAAGCAGATTGGTATCCCAGTTAACTATTAATTAGGAAAATATGGACATGTGCAGTGCTGCAGTGTCAGAGCTGGGCCCGAATGGGCAGGTGTGTCTCTTCATGTTCTCCTCCCCCACTGGGACATTTGTCAGAAATGGACCCAGTGCTTAATTAAACTGAGGCTGAGCATAAGGCTGAAATTGAGGGAAGAAAAGGAAGATGAGCTGGGGTAGAGGCGCCCCCATTAGTCACTGAGAAACTCTAACCCCAACTCCAGCTGACACGGCAGAGGCTCATCGTAGAGTGAAAAATGGGACTGAGCGTCAAGTTTTGGGGGAACCCAATCCTGTTGACGTTTGTCTTCCCTCTCCCATTTGTCTCTTTCGCTCTCTGTCTCCATGTCTCTTTTTCCCTCTGACCAGCAGAGAGAATAAATGGGTATGGGGGGAGTCTCTACGGATTTGTGAGCATCACATTTTGTCAGAGAATCATCATGGATGCCAGAGGACTTAATTAACTGCAGGCAGTCTGAGGAGCAAGGCTGGAGGTGAAGGGGGGCAGGGGAGGGGCAGGGGGGGGGGGGCAGGGGAGGGTCACAACAAATAATATGAAGGAAGCATGGAGAGAAAAATGTAACAAACTAGCAGCCATTCTTCTATGTTCCTCCACGTTCCTCCATGTTCCTCCATGTTTCTCCACGTTCCTCCATGTTCCTCCACGCTCCTCCATGTGCCCCCCTGCTCCTCCAAGTTCCTCCATGTTCCTCCATTCCTCCTGTCTGTCTCTGTTGACCTTGTGAGGAAACTCTACACAGACATGACTGTAGGGCCTAACAGTGTCTGACACTCTAGCGGGTCCTATAACACCTGTTCTCCTTCTCCCTAAGTCTGCATAAGGAGCCACAGCTTCAGAAGACATCGTGTGTGGGCCCCATTCCAAAGAAAGGGCACTCCAGCTCATATAAGGATCTCTGGCCAATTGCTCCCACTTCAGACCTTTGAGTCACTTTTCAAATGACTCCTCCATTGTAGGATACATCAACAATGGCGATCAGTCAGAGTACAGTGGACAAGTATTGAACTTTGTCTTGTGGTGCAGAGAGAACAACCTGTAGACAAAGACAAAGGAGGTAGTGGTGGAATAACAGTCACCGTCCAGTGGAGGTGATTCACGGCTACAGGTCCCTAAGGTTCCAACTGAACAGCAGACTGGACTGGGATAGACAACATGTCAGAGCAAGACCGACTAACTGAGGAGGCTCTGGTCTTGTGATGTGTGCGGAGAGCTGCTGTTTATCTTCCACTAGTCCACAGTGGTCAGCATGCTTTTCTAGGCTGTGGCCAGCTGGGAAATTGGAATAAGTTAAAGCAATGCTAAACGCCCCAATAAACTCATCAGAATTCCAGATCCATCACAGGACCGTCCCTGGGCCCACTCAAGGCAATAGCAGTGAGGAAGATGTTGGAAAGTTTTGACTTTCTGAACAATTCTGCCGATCCTCTTCAGTGGGCGCTATTTAGAAGCACATTTACCATGACACTGTGCTAGAAAACACTACTGGGGGTGGTTCCTGCCCGTTGCTGTCAGACACTCCAGTGCCTGCAGCCGCAGCCATAACAAGTCCACTGCGATCTGCTTTCTTCACTGGCACTTTCCTGCCGCTAACTTATTTATTGCTCCCCCTAACCCTTTACAGCACCCCATCAAGATTCTGCTCGTGTTCTGTGTGCCGCCTTATTTGTTTGCACCATGTTACTATTTTTTATTTGCACTATACGTACTGTTTTGCATCTTGTCTTTTATACTGAACGTATGTTTGTCTGTGCTCTATGTTCTCACTGCTGTATGCACTAGAATTTCCCTCTGGGATCAATGAAGTTCATTCTGATTATAATTTGTGGATAAGATGACAGACATTCTGACAACGATACATCAATACAAATTTTGCTGTAACATTTTCTGAGTTCTGCTGTAAATCTGAGAGATGAGAATAAAGAAATAATTTTTTCTGTAAGTTACATCTTTAATAAATTGAAGAATAGACAAACAGCTTGAAAAAACGTGCGCAGTGTGGATGAAGTTAACAGCTTTCTAGCTATGAGTTGTTCTCGACTGCTTTGAGGGGAACATGCCAGTTGCTCGACTGGGGGACAGTGCATGGTGATGGCATCAGACGCCGTGATGAGGTCGGCAGGAAGGGGTAGTGACATGTGGGACTGGGGGAAAAGTCACAGGTGCTGTTTGGAGAGCCATTTCAATGAGCACTGAAGAGACCCTTTAGATTTTAGATGGACCAAGTGAACATACCTCAATGCTGGATTGACTGTTGAAGACCCCCCCCCCCACACACACACACACACACACGTCTTGATGACTTCATGTCACATGGTGGTGTGTTTCCATTAAGCCTTGGCTACTTGGCATCGTTCATCTGCTGAGACGAGAACGACAGGTCCAAAACAGTAACGGGACTAAAAAAGTAAACATACATGGAGCATTATATGCCATAAGTAATACTCATAAATAATCTTGTTTTATTTTCCTCCCATCCTTTACAGCCAATAGCTGAATTTGGCAGCGTGGATAATCCGTTATGGAGATGATGTCAAGGGTTTTAATTGAGCATTAATCTGTCCTATTACTGTACAGCATTTTCTCTAACAAGCAGGAACAATTCTAGCCCTGTTCTTGCAAACAGAGGGCTGCCAGTCTCTGGACATGGGGTTGGGGTTTTCCGGGGGGTGGAGGGGCTGGGCACAGTCTATAGGTGTGAATTCATGTCTTCCTCTGCTCTCAAAGACCCTAGACAGTTTTTTCCCCCTATCATATAAAACTGGTTCAGCTTTTTGCTAAATCTGGTTCATTTCTTTCTTGAGAGTGGAAAAAACCAGACTTGGGAAGTGTAAGCATTATATATTACACCTAAACCACTTACCCTGTGAAGCATTTCTACGAATTTAATTACTGGAACTTTCTGTCTGTTTTTTCTTATATGATCCTGTGCAATCCTGTGACCAGCCCAAGCACATTCTTTCTGAGGAATACATTTTCCCATATGCAGCCAAACATCCCATGCACAAATATTGTCTCAATGTTTATAATTTTTCATGAAGCCAAAGGCGGCAGGAGGCCGCAGCCATATCACGGATGGTTACGTTCCCTCAAGGAAGCCAACGTAAAGGCTGCGGGGAGCCATATTTGTCTGTATCCATAAATGTTTAAACATCGGACTTTATCGGGTCACCGATAAAGCTTTATTTCCATTTACATTTTGCTCATTCATCGTGGGGAGGCCGTTAGGATTCAGTATTTAAAATAGTTTGATTTGGGCAGGCCTCTCACCGCAGTGTGCCAGAGTGAATGAAACAGTCCAACCCCTCTCCATAAGACCCAAGGGTGTTCCTGATATATCGTCCAGGCTAATAACAGTGTCACCCCTATGTTCTTGCTTGCTTTCTCTCTCTCTCTCTCTCTCTCTCTCTCTCTCTCTCTCTCTCTCTCTCTCCCTGCTTTCTGTCTGTTGTGATTACCAGGCCAGCACCCCCTAGGCTCAGCGTGACGCACAAGCCATATCTCAATATCGGCAACAGCCAGCGATTTCAACAGCATCCCATGGCTCTAGGAATGCCAGTGTGCCCCTGGCCCCCACGGCTCTCCCCGAAATGTTTGAGTGAATTGGGGGGGGGGGGGTGTCCGAGGAGGAGGGGCAAGTAATTAAAAAATGCACAAAATGAAATTAAACCCCATCAACGCAGCATACAAACATGCGTAAAAATGCGAAGGCGCACAAGAGCTCCGCGGTTGCGTCCAACTCTTTTGCAATATGGCTCCCATTTATCACCCATTATGCAAACTCTCTTGGTTGCCACTAGGGATTTTGGAATAACTTCTTAAACTACAGATCACAAGCGTGCTACCCCTTCATCCAGGTCTCTACTGATGTCGCCACGGCGAGTCCCCAGACGCTGGGCTCAGCAGAAGAAGGACATGTTCATCAAGATCATTTCGCTGGCACTTATCTGAAGCAAAAAGCAAAGCGTGTGGCTTCACTGAAATCTGACATTTTCCAAGGCAGATAACTGGCATTTAGTTATTCATTATTTTATTATAAGCATTTTTACACAAGAAAGTAAGGAATAATACAGTGTCTGGAGGATTGAACGCACATTTTTTAGACCTGCCCCTTTTCCATATAACAGCTGATTAGGATGGAAAACTGACCGGCGAGATGCAAGAACTGTAAGTACGAACTGGGGCTTAACCTGGGAAGAGGCTCTGACCGAAAAGCAAATTATCGCAACCCACTCAGTCCGTCTTTTGTTGTTTCTTAAAGTCAGGCTTCCTCGTGATACGGTACCAAAACCCAAGCATTCCTCATTACAATCCAGTGACGAATTATTAATTTCCCAAATGTCCACAGAAATGCTCTTGAAATTGTATCTTGTGGCCAGAGTGAGTTTTGGAAAGTTCCTCTTCAATTATAGCAGCAGAAATGGGAGCAGAACACAGCCGTCCATCTCAGAATATCATGTTCAGGTAAGTACCTGGATGGGGGAGGTTACGGGATCAGATACCACCATGTGATCTGAACACTGCTGTCCTGCATACAGTCAGTAAAAGGGGCTATGGTCAGAAGAGAGGGTAAAGTTTTATTCCTACTTTATAACCAAACACTGTACCGTCTCTCTAAGTGACCGGGAACTGCCCCACTTCCTCCAATAAGACTGCCCCCGGCCCTCTGTCTGGCATAAAGGAGCGAGAGAAGAGGTCCATAAAGGGACAGTCAAGGATGAAAGATGGACAATAAAACATCAGTAGCATTCAGCCAACCAAAGACATAGCCTCATCTGCTTTTAGGATTTGGGCTGTGAACAGTCTACAATTGCTATGATATTATTGGTCTATGGCTAGACCTCTCTACCACCAACCTCCCCCCCCCCAAAGAACCCCTACCTCTCTCCTGCACAGGATAGCTCTGAGTCTCAACTCCCTTAGTAAAAACAGCACTACCTCAGATGCTAGAAAGACCAATGTCCAGTAATTGCTATCAGCAATAAAACCACTGGACCACCGGAGAGCAGCTGGAGCCTCGCGTAGATCGAACGGAAGCATGCAGAATTAATGCGGTCCGCTCCGAAACCAGTGGGAAAAGCTTATTGTTTCTTGGACACTGGTAACATGGGAATTTTCCAGTAGCCCTTTGTTACATCTATTTATGAATAAAAGTTAACCACACCTGACCAATCCAACAACTCATTGAAAGGGGATGTGAGGTATGGATTGATTTCAACACTTTTCAATATTCAGCCAACACAACAGGGCTGCTTCAGCCAAGGTTCAGCTCCTCTATCATTCCCATGTCTAGAACCATCTCCAATTTATCCTAAACTGCTGTTACTCTGCGTAATGCCCTTGCCAGTACTGTGTATATATGACAATCTACAAGATCGGTGTCACCAGGTACAGAAAAAAACCTATTTGAATACTCTGGCTGCGTAGGCGTGACCTGCGGTAGCTACTCCAATGGGGAACTGGAACTGGATTTTACACACCTGGACAGTGTTTGAGATAATGACCCGGTTTGATCTATTAGAATCTCCTCATGTTTTTCAAGGACAAAAAGCGAAATAGTGCCTCTAAAGATGTGAATCCTGTCACAAAGCAATGCCCTTGTGTGCCATATCTTAAAGGCCCCAGTGAAGCTGTCTTGATGCTTCTGAAGCTTTTTCGGCTTCAGCACTGTAGGAAAAGCACAGGCTCACAAAATGGGCAACGCGACAGAGCCTGGCTGCTTGTGCTGGGGGCTTCTATGGCATCCTGGAAAACTTGTCACCTGACTTATCCTCCCCCAGGACATTCATCCCCCCCCTTCATCTCAGAAGAGCCCGAGGTGAACCGCACCTGAAGACACCCAGCGTCGAAAATTTACGGCGAAAACAGGAATCTGAGAACGAGGCTCCACAGTGAATTTCTCAGGCGCCCTGCCAGGCAAAATCCCCAGTGGGCTCTTTGTCAGTCCGCTCCTGTCTCATCCCGCGTCGTCTTTGTCTCATGTCCGTGACATCCGATACAGTATTGGGGCGGTTAGGGTGTCTGGTCCCAGTTCCAAAGAGGATTTGTGGGACAGTGTGAGCAGTGTGAGTGACAGGGAGAGGGAGCGAGAGGGATGAAGCAGAGGATGGGCAGACAGACAGGAGAGACCTGCTATCCTAGAGTTTCATCTGCCCTGGTTCCAGTCACGATAATGTTTTTTTTGACTTACCGATCTTTATCCACCCCACACTGTCCTTCCACAGGACTGGATGGAATCAGGTTTCTCATCTCCTGTCCAAGCCACTTGACCTCCACCTCACCTCTGCGACCCTTAAATCCCCCCTCCCTCCCAGCAGGCTGTGCTGTTTTTACACCTGGATCGGCTTCTCAGTCCAGCAATTCAGCATTACTGAGCTCAGCACAAGACAGACCACCTCGATTCAGGAAAAAGGGGGTGTTTCTCTGAGAGTCCTAGTTGAGCAGCCTCCCTGTCATCCGGTGTACCCAGAATCCCCAGCTCCACATGCCAGATTCCACTCGCAGGTCGAGTTTCGACCAGCTGGGTGTCGACAGGCCGAGCCTTGACCGCAGAGAGCAGAAAAGGCCCTGTGGCCCCTAGCCAGCTCATGGGGGGAGGGGACAGAACTGACCAATTTTTGCAGACCCTGAAATAACTGCTAATGAGAAGGAACAGTTTTAAAAATGCTACACCACTGGGTATGACAGAGCTGCAGGTGGTGTAATTTTAGTGGCAGACATTTAATAGAAAAAGTGTGTCTGTGTGTGTGTCTGTGTTTGTGCATGTGACCTCACACAATGAGGTAATGGGCTTAAATAGAAAAATAAGGTTTAAAAAACAAATAGATAAATTAAAGTTAGGAAGACACAGAGAGACATACTGGTTATCAGGAATTTGGCAGGCTGAGCAAGAGTGAAAGTTTCTGCGGCCACAAATGTTGTGGACAGTCACATACGAACCGACACAGATTCACACATACTCATGCTACCGTGCCCAGACACACTGAGAAACACACACGCACACACAGTGCCTATAGAGAGCGAGCATCGCACTGAACACGAGCCGGTGACCCTGGAACACAGAGCAGGGCTGTTTTCCATCCAGTTTCTTACTTTCTCCAGTGTATTTCTTCACTCATTTTGAAGAGCTCGCCTCCCTGAACAAATCAGACTGAGATCTAATTCATTTCAGCAGCGCCAACATGGTAGGATGCTACAAGTCCAGCGGCTGTCAGCCCTGGATTCTGACCCTGCAGTTCTTTTCCCAAAATGAAAAAGAGTTTCTAAATGCCCAATAATGTTTCAAAGGTTAAAATATTTACCAGTACCTACACGTCTTAATCCGTTAACATGACAGACTGTGCGATTATCACAAGGACACACAGAACCCTGAATGTGCCCCTTTCCTGTTCTCCTGTGGAAAGTAGCCCCTCCCAGCTGGTTCTTCTCACTGGGTGACAGCCCCCCCCATGTAGACCAGTGTTTCTCTCTGCCAGCATCGTTAAATCATCCCTACTGGCTTCTTTGTCAACATATACCCCCCCATCACCACTGACACCGTCTGACACCTTTCATGAAGAAATTTCACACTCCCTCACGAAGCTTCGTTAGACGGCGGCCGCAGGAACCGTGACCAAGTAGCTGAAGTGCTGACGAAAGGTCAGGGCAAATCGGCCACGTTGAACATGTGCCCTTTCACGGTTCCATTGCTGAGTCTTAATTAAAGCAAAACAACATGTCCCTCAGGTTGAGGGCCATCGAGCGTCCCTGAGTAAAGCTAGCTACTGTCATCCTCCTTTTGCAATTTTTATGAAACAAATTATACAAATTATAGTATAAAAATTGTAACAGCAGCCGATTTGCCTAGAAGACACTTTTGTCTAAAGCAATTTACTGATCTCTAAATTTAGAAATCTATACAACTGGATTTTGTTACGGAGAGACAATGAAAGCATCGCTTGTTCTGAAGAGCTAATTCTGGGCCTTTAACTAGCAATCTGGCTGGTCTCCCCCAAGCACCAGGCCTTCAACCACAATGCCACCAACTGTCCCACCTGCTGCCAGCCAGGAATCACTGTGACATTTAAGAGAGGACTGGTTTCTTAAATTACGGTTTCCTGGCTCACTCTGAGTCTCTCACCACAAGGCCTGAGGTGTTATAATCCAACATCGACCCATTTTTCACAACTACTTCTCCAGCACAGGGTTAGTGTGAACCTGAGGCCCAGTCCCATGGAAACACAGGATACCTGGAACAGTGTGCCAACCCACCCAGGGCACAGTCACACACCACAAACAAGACACCTAGAACACCCACCCAGGGCACAGTCACA
>JABFEB020000060.1:14156256-14167372 GCA_019775895.2 Stomatorhinus ivindoensis
GGGGGGCATAGAGGTCACAGAGCTGACCACGTCCCTGCATCCTCATGTCTTTACCCCGCCGTTGATGTGCTGATACTTGGGAAGGCAGGGCTCATCCGGGAGGGGCTCATGGGAGAATACGGAGTCATCTCCAGAAGAACAGGAGCTGCGTGTGTCTGGGAAGCTGGGAGAATACTGCTCGGTGGGGGCACACAGGTCCAGGTACTCCTGAAAGGTGGGGGGAGGGGGGGTTGGTTAGAACTGTACAAGGTCGCAAAATCAGAGCATGAGTCTGCTCTGCACACAGACTGCAGAATCCCCGCCCCCAAATACGCATCAGCAAATTTATCTACACGCCTGTAGGGGGATTTAAAAACGCTGGCCGAATGTCGAATAAAGGTCAGACTGGAGCCGTGCGAGACGCGCCTGGAGTCTCCCTGCTCTGACCCATTTGCCACGTCTTTTTTCTTCTTCTTCAGTACAGAGCATTTCTGCGTGTCTGGGCAGGGCGGGACTCAGCTGAAACGAACCAGCAGTGTTCTGGGTGGGGTGGCGACCGGTTGGCTCCGCACTGGTACAGTTTGTGTCGGTTTCAGGGAAAATGAAAATAAACCTGACGTCCGAATTTGGATGCGAGGAGCTCGGCGCACGGAGGCAGATGGAAAAATCACTACAAAAATAGGCCACACTGGCAACCTTTGCTCTGCTGGTGGAAAAAAAAAAAGATTGAGACCAAAATTAAAAAAATCCATTAATTTAAACTTCAACCAGTGTGCTGTGGTCACTTGCATTTTTTCTTTGTCTATTTGATTTTTTTTTTTTAACAGTAGTTATTGAAATATTTCAGTAGAGGAAGAAAGGTTTGGGTTTCTAAAATGACTTCTGGCTTCCATTCTACAACTCAACACAACAGAGCTCACATTACTAAAGACCTCCACATCTGCGAGCACTTTGGGAATGGGGGGGTGGGGGGTGGAGAGGGAAAAAAAACAGTTTATTACATTTCAAAAGTTCAAATATAAGCTAGCTGCTGGGATAATCCATACAGTTCCTCTTTAACCCTCTGACTCCTTTCCAGAGCTTTCTGTTTGAAACCTGGAGTATCGGGAAGATACAGCATAAGACAGTTTTGGAGATGGAAAGCTTTGTTAATTATGTTTCTGAGATCATGCCGGAGGGATTTGGGTAAAACACTTTCACTGACTAGACTCACGTTTCCCGCTCTGATGGACGAGTCACGGTCTATCGCCCAGAACTCTGCTGATAATGGCTTCCCCGGCTGACGGAGACTCTGCACAGCATAGCAATATGCGGGCGCACAGACACACACACACACACGTATTTTGCAGAGTGGCATGTCCAGCAGCCGGCCTGTTGTCCCTGTCCGGGTCTGTGCAGTCTGTAACTATGCCTTTTGGTTTTTGCGAGACTCTGGTACACAGCTGCATGTCGAGACCTGTGCGTTATTGCAAAACATTTCCTTTTGCGCGTGAATATCTCAGAACAAAGGATAAAAAAATTTGATCTAAAAAAATGCACTCTTCCTTAACACCGGGGACAGGAAACGTCCATGTAAAAACACATCCATGGCAGATAACACCTGCAAACTACAGAGAAGCGGAGTATCAAATATGACACATCAAAGCGTGGCTCACGTGTTATGTGGAGAGGGAGTACAGCTAGAGATGCATGAATGATTTATGGGGTTGTTACGGTCAGGGAAAAAACTTAGACCACATGGAATGGTGCCGGTGCCAACGTGATAAAGATCTGTCCAAGACTGCTTCACCACAGAGCCACGTCCATGCTACAGATACCAGCCGTGTTCAGAAGCGAGTCCAGTTTGACCCAAAAGGTATGTGAAAGAGAAGTGAATTTCCATCTATGGAAAAAGGGGCGGTTCCCGATACTGCGTTGGGGGCGGGGCATCACTGTGGACATCCTCACCTCATTGGTGGCCAAGGTAAGGATGCGGTCCAAGTCCTCCACCAGCTGTTTGAAGGTGGGTCTGTGGGAGGAGATGGCGTGCCAACAGTCTTTCATCATCATGTACCTGGGGTACAGAGAGAGGGCCAGGGGGGGTGGAGAAGAACATCAGATTACTTTTCTCTTGCCTGCCAGTGGTCTTCCACACATGTGTTCCATTTACGAGAACCTACTATCATCGAGACATTTTGTCTTCACTGTTGACTTTACTGTTACATTACTCAACGAACAAGGGCACTGGCTCCAGCTAAAAGCTGATTTACCCCCAGAGTGCTCCCTCTCCTGTCACTCTTTGATTAAAAACATATCATTGGCTAATGATAAGGTTACCCCCCTCCTGTATAAATTATGGCCCTCACCTAAAAAATAAAATCCTAGAATCACCCCCGCTGTGCTGACCTACTACACGTGTCTCATTTAAATTCGAGAGAGCACAGAAGGTTCGGAGGATTACAGCAAAAGCAGAAAACTTTGTTTTCAATCCAACTCCCTGAACAGTATCCCTGGTGTCCAGGTAGAGAGAAGTCATTGTGATTTCACTTTATCACCTTACTGTGCAGTCCAGCCATCTTTAAATAATACAGCTAATTTAGATGGCCTGCCAGTCCATTGGAGAAATGCTGAAACCAAAGTACTTTCTGGTGGTGCTGACGGACATTCGCGGTGCTTTTATTTCGTCTGAGCCGTCGCTCCTACGGTACCGAGCTTCTCCAGAGACCAAGAAGCTTCATTGGGCATGTCAAAGCCCACTGAAGAAGAACATTGATGGCAAACTGTCAGCGCATCTTTCTACTGGCAGTAAAGAACCTGCTCATCAATGCCCATCTCCAGCTAGGAGGGCAGCACTTACATTATCATCACTTCACATTATCTTCAATAGCTCGCCACACTTCCTGTACAACCTGTAGAGAAATTCCACCTCACTTCCTGTATCATCTGGAAATGGTCAGACTCTTGTAACATCTGTGACTAGCTCACACTCCACCACTTCCTGTATTTGTAAATGCTTTATTCCTCATTTCCTTTGGAATCCGTATGGCTGACCCTAGACTTCCTGAAGTACCTATAAACATTTTGCCCACTCTCTTATTGCAATATTCAGAAATGGCTGTACAACTATTCCCTGCAGTATCCATAAATGGCATATTAACCACTTCCTGTCATATCCATAAATGGCATATTAACCACTTCCTGTCATAGCCATAAATGGTATGTTCTTCACTTCCATTTTAGCACTTATAACTTAATATGAGGCTTATATTCTTGCTGTGTTTCATAACATATTTGTTTGTCCTGAAAATCTGTTGTTATTTTCTCTACAGTGACAGGTGAGCTGATGCAGGATTAAAGATGCACAGAGCCAGATTTCTGCTGAGGTGCAGCAGGAGGTCACCACTTACAACTCGTTGGTGCAGTTGCTGGGCTTGTCCATCCTGTGGCCTTCCTTGAGGAGTTTGAAGAGCTCCTCCACAGGGATGCCTGGGTATGGAGAGCCACCCAGCGTGAAGATCTCCCACATCAGCACACCGAACGACCACCTGGGGGAGAATGCAGAGATTGTGCGCCATCAGACACCCCAGCACAGAAATTCAAAAGCCAACGCTCAAAGTCAGTACCGTTGATCGCTCACTCAAGTATCAAACCGATTCTTCTCAAAAGAAAGCTGAAATTGAGCTACACATCAACCGTAGAATTGCATGGCCATACATTACTGCCGCCAACATCACCGTGGTAACTGGCTGCTGTTGGCTTATAGACCTCGTGCAGAATAATGAGATCAAAATAAACCAAATAACTTGAGGTGCCTGTGTCACACTGCTCATCCCTGAGCATGCAAAGTCTGCTGTGTCCCCACGATTCATAAATAACAACCACGTTTGGCGGCAGATTTGAAACATGTTCCGATGAGAGTAGGCTGGCTGGCCGGGCGGAACAACAGAGTGCCTTTGGCGGTTGAATGCGGTCTTTCTCTGTGCCCCCCAGGACGCCTCGTGGCACTGACACCCCCCTCCCCCTTGGGACCCTGCTCTCAAAGCTAGCTTTTGTCTCCTTGCGGGGGCTGACCACAGTGCCCCGCATTGTCCGCACCAAAACAAACAAACGTGGGAGAAAAAAACGTGAAGCACAGGAAACAGCAACCCCCCCCCCAACCCCCAAGGGGAGGACGCGGCGATACGGACCGGCACACGCGTACACAACTACGAGAAAAGGCGCGGGCTAGCTGAGACGACAGATCGAACACAGGTGGCCAGAAAAATGCAGAGGGAATGGCAGCGAGTGACATTAGCGACGCAAGCGAGGTCTCAGACATGCAAACAAGCAGCATTTCAGACAAATGACTCGCACACTCAGAGCCAAATAGCCTCGGTGACACAGAAGTCACACTCCAGGCCACATTACAAAGCCAGAGGTTCTGAGGCCGTCTGACAAGAAGCGCACTCAGGGGTGGCACAGAGGCCGGGTTCGAGTCGATGGCCACTTCGCTTCCTCACTTATCTGTGTGCTAAGTTTGCCTACTGTTTACATTTCTCCTTCCCTCGCAGCTCCATTCTAATCGGTAACATATTTATTCTTGTCCTTCGATAACGGCTGAACTTCTTCTCAGACGTTTGGTTCATTTCACACAAACGCCGCGCTTCTCATGTCTGATCCAGCATCTTTTCCCAATCTACTCATTATCTGGTCTTGATAAAAGTATGGCATCCTTCGGTGCATGAGTCAAATTTCATTTTCTTATGAAGAAGGAAACGGTGACAAAGAATAATCAAAAAGTAACGTAAACGTTACCCCATTTTAATTTTACACTTCAGTACAGAACTAGGCGAAAATCCATGGCTCCAAAAATGCCAACAGACCCTCCGTTCAATGGTACCCCCCTCCCCGCCCAGCTTAACCTCGTCCCCTCAGATATGACATCATCACGACTCCATAAGTAAGGGTCTGTGTGCAGGATCTGCCTGTGCGTTCCTGTAAGGTTGAGGCCATGTGACTGCTTATTTGTGGGAGCCATGCTGTGAGAATTCCTCCTCAGCTCATTTATTCATTTAATCTTATTCCATTTTATAGATTGCCCCCGCTTTCCATCATATTCTGATGCAAATCCACCCCCTGGGGGCTTATATAAAAAGGCCAATTAGTAAAGCGAGCGATGAAATGTAATTACTGGTGAGCGATACAAGGGGCTTCTGTTTAACCGGCATCAGGCCGCGGCTGTGGCCTTGGCATCGATTAGCGCTGGCTGATGCATGCATGTACGCGGGTACGAATAAACAGGGGTTGAGCTTAGCATGCATGCACACACACTGGCTTGTAGTTATATCTTTGTGGGAACTCTCCATTCATTTCTACGGGGGGAACACTAATCCCAACATGACGACTGCCTCCACGCAGCCCTAATCCATAAGAAACTAAACGAAATATGAGATCTTCTGGCATTTTTAGTTTTTTGATTGCATTCAGAGATCTTTCTGGGGACCTGAAAAATGGTCGCCACAACATTAAAATAACATGTTTATTACATTGTGGGCCACAGTGGCCATTTGGTCCCCACAATGTAATATAAACATAATCCACAGACACACACATTCCCACACACACATTGTCCTATGCAGGAAAGCTGACATCAGCACACATACATGCAGTAATGATTTATACCTTCAGTGGCAGGCTATGGGGAACAAAAAAAACACGACGCCACACCATTCATCACCAAAAGATGGTACAACTAGAAGGACAAAAAGGCTATAATGACCCAAGCTTTTAGCAGCGCGCCAAGTCACATACGCTGTCCTATGCAGAAAGCTGACATCAGTGAATAGCGTTACAGTCACAATGCACGTTTTACAAAAGCTACACACACCAACGGCCATGCTCACGCAAGCGACACGCAAATAGCTTTCTCCATAAGTCAGCATGCAACATGCTTTTTCCAATTAGTCTTGCGCTGAAGCAGAGGACACAACATGAAAAAAACCCTCATACCGCCAATTCAGGCCCCTAATCCGGGCCTATGTTGGAAAAAAAAAAGAAAGTGCACGATTCAGACCTCGCGTCTCTATGCGCCGGAGAGAAACAAAGACTCATTGTCATTCACAGAGCGGACGTACGAAAAACACAGGAAGGGGGGATTACGGCCCTTTGAGAGAGGGAGAGACGGCGTGCACAACATGTACGGAACAATCGGAGGGAACGGAGAGGGATGAGGCAGATTTGTAACCTGGGTGCCACCGTGCTCAGACATGTGTGAAGAGACTGGGGTGGGAGAGATTTCCGCACAGCCGGGGGGCCGGGGGGGGGCAGCTTTGAAGCCAAGCAGATTAGTAACACAGCGATGGCCGCAAGCATAGCGTGAAATCCTCACTTTCGCCGCCGATCGCCTCACACGCCCCCATCCCGTCTTTGGAGCTAAACGCCCCCTGTGACGTAGGTGAGACTGCTTCAGTTGGGTTATAACGGACAGCTGAGGAATGCTTCCACTTGGGAAATGTCAACTAGCTAGTGGCGCATGCCAGGGTGTTTACTACAATTGGCAATCTATTGTCATTTTTCTCCATTGTTTACTTCCAGTTTTGGTAAATTTGCACCACAAATTTTTCATTGCTCTGTCATTCCTTGATACCAGAAATGGGAGCTCGAGTTTGCGACTCACTCTTAAACTGACTTGCAACTCGTTACTTTTTTTACTCAGACTCGACTCGTGAATGAATAGCGTCTTTAAGGGACTGCTGAAATTTCTATACGTGCGAATCACTGAGTGCACAACTCTCCGCAGACCGTAGAGGCCAGAGAAACGTGAGGTCAGGCGATATCGACACACAGCGTTCTTTTTCTTTTTTCCACTGGCACAAATTGCGATCCCAATCTGACAAAGTGTCATTCCGGGTTTTAGTTTGCATTAAAAGGCACCGCCTAGAAAAAGATGTCACTTAACCTGTGTTGTAAATTATATACACGTTGTGTTGTCATACAGTGACACAGATCCGGCATAAATTGTCATAAATCTGATAATTTAGCAGATACGTCCCACGAATACCTTTTTTGCCTCTGACATACCCTTCCAAACCATACTGTTTTCTTACGGCTAAGAAAGCACTCTCACCTCTTCATTGTGCCCTGCATAGGGCATGTAGTGTTATGTCTTGAATTACATGGCATTCCATCTCACATTCAAAATTAATAAAGTAGAAACATAAGCAAATAATTCAAATGAACAATAATATCACTGACCGCTGTCCACCGCTCTGCACACATTATTTTGACTTTTAACATGGAGTTTGCAGTGACGCTTGCATAACCATTTATTTACTTGCACAGACACACGAGCTGAGAGATAAGTCAATTGTAACCATTAATTGGGAGTTGTTGCTTTAGAACAGTGTGTGAAAATGAAAATGGCAATTTACTGCAAACATGCACTTACTTTAGCAGCATGACAAACGGGCTCAGTTTCATTAGCCAATCACATCACTTAAACGTAGTTGAGGGTAGAGTCTGACCCAATGACAAACAATTCTGGTCTGTTTGTACATACTGGTGGTTAAGTGTTCCGAGTTCTGAATTTTCAAAGGAAAACAGGACGAAACACTTACACGTCACTCTGGTGCGTATACACTCGGTCAAAGAGGGCTTCCGGAGCCATCCACTTCACTGGGAGTCGACCCTGCAGGCACAGGAACAGAGGTCAGAAGTCATGGCTTTATGATAAAACGCCCACATTTAATGTTCATTCTGGCTGTCAAGTATTCTCATGGAGGGAGACAGAAAAGGATTAGGGTGCATAAAGGTGAAATAAACCACACCCCAGCAGCCTAAATCCAGCTTTCTGCTGTGTGAGAGTCACATTAAGCAGACCTAATGAAGACTTATCTTCTGGGTCATACCATCTGAACACCACCCCCATAATCGTAGCAGGAGAGTTCAGACGTGCCTCATGTCTTTGTTCACCTTGATCATTTTCATTAAGGCAGGACCAAAACCAAAAGACGGTTGGGGGGTGGGGGGGTGGCACTCACATTTGTGGTCTTTTTATAGTAATCGATGTTGTGGACGTCCCTGGCCAACCCGAAGTCAGCTATCTTCATGACGTTGCTTTCTGTGACCAGTACGTTCCTTGCGGCCAAGTCCCGATGAATACACTGAAAGAAGAGGGCAGCGGTGACACCGAAGGTGTGGGTATGGGTCAGTTATGGGTCTCAGCAGCAGAACACAATCAGGGAGCAACCTTAAATAGCCCCAAAGCAAACATAAAACTATATAGGAAAGCTGGAGTCATAGATAAGTACAAGACACTAGAGGGTGATCCCACTGGGAGAAACTTTCATGTTGTCAATGTTTAAGAATATTCCAAAAATACATCTGAATATTCATGCCATAGACTGTATGTTTTTTTTGGGGGGGGGGGCATGCTACAGGCATGGGATGTCCTCATCAAACTATGGTCTTGTGATCAGACTGGTCTCATCCCGCCACACAGTAGCAAATCCTTACTTCCGGCTGCCATCAGCGGCAGGATTTTACCCATTTCTCTAGTCGTGTAATGAAAGTCACACAGTCGTAACTCTAACTAGGTAGTTAAAGGATAACCTGGTAATCCTTGAGGTCCCCCTTTTGCGTAAGACGGTTTTGCCTTGTATAACGGTGTTCGTTAAGACAAGCCATTTGTTCCCTTCAGCCATTACATCATCAGCACCTTACTTGCTTTGAAACAGGCACTCTGGGCTTTGTGGCTGTTATTGATTGTTTTGGTAACATATAACTTGAGGGGGGGGGGGGGAATTAATATATTATTTAACCAGAAATTAAGACCCTGTTTACACTTGGTTTTAAAATAAGCCTTGTGCAATCTGATCAGCAGACGGCCGAGGGACACCCACGTCTACGCCAGTCTGTAGTGAGTCTCCACGGCGTCCATCTCAACACTGGTGTTCAGATTTCATTGCTGCCCTGCCTATTGTTATTGTAATGCGCATGTCAGGGACGCACCCAGGATGCATTAGTGTTTACTGTGGAAAAGATGTGCGGTCAAGTGCATCCCAGACCACCTTGGCAAGTGGTTTGAGACATGAGATCGCAGTTCATCTTGGTGGCATACACTTGTAATTAGTGCTGTCTGCTTGCGGTCAGATCACTCAAAACCAACCAAGCGTAAACAGGGCCTATGTGTACTGATCCGATGTTCCTTCATCGTCAATTAATCATCATCATTCGCGTACAGTACTGTGCCAGTCTCAGGTAGCCAAAGAAAATGATGTATAAATATTGTTCATGTTGGTGTGAAACTGTGCTATTATGCCCGGCAAAGTGTGTCAGCTTAGCCATCTCAAAAGCTCTGCTAAAATCACCCCAGTATTTCCAGCACCACACAAAACACCCCTGAATTTTTTGACTCGACCACTAGGCACGCCTCCTATAGCTCAACAATATCTCATTGACTTTTTAGGTAATTAAGTTTATTAAGTGGGTTGGTGGTGAAATTTAATAAAAACGTGGAATGGCTCGGGGTGCCCGAGGAGAGGTTTGGGAACTGAAGCGTTGTTCATCTAGCCATCCAACTAGATATCAGTAACTTTTTGGAGAACAGGACAAATTTCTTCTAGTTATTGTGTTCCTGTTAATTTGCATATGTCCTGCTGTTAAATAATGTTTTTTTGATCTGAGTTGGCCAGATAAATGACTTTAAACATTTTAAACAGCTTTAAGACTATTGCATAGTACTGTATTTCATGCAATTACTATATTTATTCATGATTTGCACTTGAGTAGTAACTGAGTTACTCGTGTCCCTCGTTTCAGTTACTTGTGGTGTTTGTCTGGTGTTGTTAGGTATGGACTGTGTCTAAGAGGAACTTTCATAATATAAAATAAAGTTTACTTGAATATTGAACACGGTAATAGATTTTACACTTTACCTGTAACATACGTGCGAGTAAGTTTAGAGCCCCCACCCCACCCATGCTTAGCCCCACCCACCTTCTGTGAGGCCAGGTACTCCATACCACGGGCCACCTGGTAGGCGCAGGACACCAGGTCCTTGAAGGTGAGCTGCTCGTCTGACACACGGGCGATGTCGTAGGAGTACTCCATGCCAGGCGGCCGGCGGGCTCGTAGGTATTCCCGAAGGTTCCCCTTGGACGCGTACTCCACAATGACGTAGAGAGGGCCTGAGTGAAATGGCAACACAGTGTTAGACCCCCCCAACCAAAAGAACTCGGTCACCTAGCCCATCTTGCTCTCTATTAACTAATGTCCACCAACACCAATATGGTGCTGGTGCTGGGCTGGTTCTCACTTTGAGAACCTGCTGCCGTTTCCACCAGCTTCAAAAAGGAACAGAATGGAAATGTTAGGCAGAAGTGAGAGTAAAGTAAAGGTTCATATGAATTCATATTTTTTAGCTTAATTTTGGTATGTTTCAGATTTTAAGTTGTTAAAAACTGCTGAATCGAACAAAACTCTTTAAGACCTTTAAGTCTCAGTTTTCAGAGAGTGACTCTTTGCCTGTATCCTCTTTTTGTCTCCTTAAAGCCTGTATTTCTCTCCAGTCTGTGTGTGTACGTAGGTTTATTCTGGCTTGATGTTTTACCGCTGTCCTTTCAGGGTCTGATAAAAACTGAAATTTACTGTCCGCCTCATTATCTCTTGGCCACAATATTTTATTTATTCAACCTGTGACAGGTTTTGAAATTATTATTAAATCTGGCCAGCAGATCAATCTTTCGTTTTCCACAAAATAAAACACGATGCAACACTATTCTGTAATAAGCTGGCAAGTTGTTTCATTGTCAGCACTGGCGATATTAGACAAAACTATATTATTTAAGGCTACTACACTGTCACGCTGTGGCTGTTATTCGTGTTTAAGGTCACGTGAGCTCCTTACATAGCCAAGTGTTATAGTCTAGATACATTAAATATTTTTTTTTAATCCTGAAGATTTGTATCTTATATTGTTTTCTGTGTTGTCCTTGTCATCCAGGCCCCACCTATAGAAATATGTCCCAAATCGCCAAGCTGCACCTATAATGAATTCTGACTTACTTCCATCAGATCTTTACCATTAGACATCAAATGTAGTAAGCAGTAAGCGCTTCACTATCCATCATACCTGTCCACCTCAGCCATGCTGTGCTAAAGCCCCGTCCCTCCACACCCC
>JABFEB020000060.1:14219139-14236177 GCA_019775895.2 Stomatorhinus ivindoensis
AGAGAACAAAAACAGCCATTACCCCCCCCCCCCCCCCCCAAGTAAAGATAAATCAGCTCCTCTTTTCAGGGTAACTTGATTCATACTTAAAGCCAGAAGAGAAGCCGCTGCAGAGAGCCCGGAAGTCCTTTGAGTCAGCATCAGTAACTGAGTCACTCACACAGCTCTAGAACCTGCAGAAGTCTCTGAACTGTATTGTTCACCAACATGATGTCGCCGAGCTGCCCTTTCAGCTCGCAAAGTCCAAAACCTACAGCGGATAAACGAATACCTCTTCTTCCACGGCCGGTGGGGTATGGAAGTAAAAGATTTGAGTGAATCTGATCTCGAATGTGGTCTGGAACCTAGAAGTTGTGGCGGCAGGCGACTGATTCAGACACACTTGCTGTCCATTCGGCACGATTTATGGAGCTTGCGGTCGAAACCTGGAATTGCCGAGCTCTGCGACTGGAGCATAGAGGCTGCTTGGCAAAGAGGAACGATAATTATGGGTCGGTGCTGTCTCCAAAATGGCATAAGGAAAAACAGTGTGACCCCATAACCAAGCGCCACACAGGACGCGGAGGGCTATACTCGGGCCTGTGTCAACCAATATCCAACACACGGTACTTTGTTCTGCCCCTAGCACGACAACAACCCCCACTCCCACCCCTCCCACCCCTAATAAAATTAAAAAAACCCAGACTAAATTCCATTCAACTTAAGCCACTATTTCAAAAGAGTCTTTGTTCAAACCATTGCGGTGATTCTTCATTCAGAGCAAAAAAAACAGTCCGCCTGGCTCAATATGGCGGCCGCGGTGAGGCGAAGGGCACTGCTTCTGCATGGGAACACAGCAAGTGGCGCAGATCGGGTCACAGTCAGCGTCTAATATGCCAGACACTAACTCTCAGGCAGAAACGGCATTGCACCTTGGGTACAGGCACCCGAACAACAATGCGATGGAAACATACTCTGACGTCAGAAAGCTGAACCCCATAGAAAGAGGGCCTGGCCATTAAAGGAGGTCTCAGAGCGGCCCTTTCATCTGCATGTCCCGTAGCCAGGAGGGCCAGATTTTATTAAATCTATCAGCAACAGGCTGGGAAGGTTTCTCAAGATGGGTGCTGCCAGAATGCCAGATTTGCAACTTAAAAAGGGGGGGGGGGGGTTGTGCTAAACCACACATATTAGACACCAAACTGTTGCCGGTGTGGTTTTACTGTCTGCCACAGCTAATGGCTCAAACCCACTGACTTCCCAAGATTTCAGTTGCGGTGTTGACAAATCAGATTGGCGGATAGCAAGACCTCCACTGGCTGCCCCCGACTTTCTCTTCCACACTTTGTTTCTTCACGCGTGGGGGGAACAGACGTGGGGTGTTAGTACTGTCAGGAATTGGCCGGGTCGTTGACTGGCGTGCGAGCGATTGGAATGCTGGCTGAGGATGGACACAGGGTGAGTAAAGCGGGCGAAGAAAGGGAGTCCGTCAGACACCTCAGCCCCGCGAGCCGCACTGCATGGCGGTAAAGGCATCCAGACGGAATGAGGGGTCGTGTCGCATGCGAATGGCCAGCCGGGGAGGTCCTGAACAACGGGAGCCCAGTGGCAGAGAATGACAGGGCAGTTAAGGACATAGGAAGGGTCTGCAGAGGCAGCCCTGGCATGAGGACCCCATTCCACACATTTATCACCCCTGTAAATACCGGGCTTAAGAGATTGTGACGTAACGTGGACTTCAAAGCATTTCTGAAATCTCTAAAATGCATCCCCAAATCCAGCCTGCCGCTTAGCATGTGCCTGTGTGTACGGCCAGAATGGCTCCATGGGGCTGCCAGCTAAGGTTGGCTAAGGTCTATTATAGAAATTGTGCCACTCTCAAACAAGGTATCTGGACAGCTAATCAGGGCATGGCTACAGTGGCTCTGCAGGCTAGGACTCTGTGTCTGTGATTAGAAAATGGCCCCTCTAAAATCTCATCCTTGGCTGAATTGCCAAAAAAAATGTCAAAAAATGTCAGTCGGGCCCTTGAGTAAGGCCCTTAACTGCAAAAAAGCTCTAGGGATGTCAGATGAACAGCCTGACCATGCGCTTAGTCCCCAAGTGTGTGTGTGTGTGAGGGGATATGTGAAATAAGCATGCCGATTAACCTGTATGTGTGCGAATGGCAAACAAAGCGTCATTTCATAAAATAACAAAAACACTGCAATCACCTTAAATTAGCTGCATGCCTATATGAGAAACAATTAACAACAAATGTGCTAATTATAAGAAAACACTGCTCATGCTTCATTGGAAGAACTATTATTTCGAAAGTAATTAACGCGTTATAACAACAACAAAAAAACTAGGAACACGGAACGGAGGAGAGAAATGGGAGGAACCATCAGAAGAAAGTCCAAGGGGCTTTGTGGAGAGACAGAGAGCCAAAGAAAATGAAGGATGTGAACGAGTCCCTCCTCCCTGAAAGAGGGAGAGGGAGAAGGGAGCGTAAAAAAGAAATATCTACTAATGCAGATATTTTTCCACCCAGTGTGCACTATTATAAATTACACACACACCCATACTGAAAACATAAAAATATTTAAGAAATGCTCTTTATATGTATTTTGTTCGTAGGAATATAGAGAGGGAAAAAAACATGAAATGAATCGGTAAGAAAAACAGTGCTTAGTCTGCCAGCCCTGCTGGATCTCTTATAGGCCCAGCAAGTTGTAAATATCTGTCGTTTTATCAGTCTAATTGTACGGGTATTATTTTTCTGGTCCAGTAAAGTCAAAGCCAGTTCCTCCCTCAGGCCCAGCAGGTTGCCGTGGCGATGCCGGGCACTCCCAAAGCAACAAGAGAAGCATTCACTGGGTCAGGGTTTACGGTGTCTCTAAAAACAGCACGGAGGGAAGGGGTTGGTGGGCACTAGCAAATGAAATTTGGCATAAAAAGTTGATTTTGTGTATTAAAGAGGACGACTAAGAACTGGGAGCAAGCTAGGCGGTAACTGGGGTAAAGTCTGAACTGGGGGGGGGGGGGCTTGGGCATTGAAGCTGGGCACAGCGCGGTTCTGGTTCTGTGGCCGGTCCGCCTGCCCCCTTTTTGCATTGTGGGCATCAGTATTCTAATTTCATTGCGAATATACATGTGCACAGGGGAGCCAGAACACTGCCGCAGGGTTTGGAAGAGGGGACTGGGTTCCTGGTGAGTCATCCACAAAATGGACCATGTACACTGTGGGTGAGCAGCTGGGCTTGGGGCTGTGGCAGGTATGGGGAGTGGGATTCAGGTCGAGGAAGACAGACCTGGACTCACACCCCCATGTCATTCTGTACATAGCATTTTCTGGGCATGGCTTTAAAAATGGCCCCAAAATGTTTTTACCCCCCCCCCCCCCCAACTCAAGGTAGGGGGCTTTCAGACCAATAATCACGTTAGAAACCCAAAGACGCAGGAAACAAAAGAAGCGATTGGGCCTGGGCTCACAAAGGCCTGCTTTCCATTTGGGTTTTCATGATGGACGCAGATCCAGCACCCAAAGACACAGCAGCAAGATTTTAGGAAAATATTTTCTGTTACGGCTGGATAAACATTTATATAGTCACCAGTGACTGTTTCTATATAATTGCTGAGTTTATTTTCGTTGATTATTAGTATTATTTTTCCAAAAAGCTGGAAATCAGAGAACTTGCATGCGTTAGGAAGATAAAGTAGCAGATCAGATGGGTGAAATGTTCCCCTTAGGAGCATTTTGGAGCTGCTCGTGCACCGTCTTGAGAGAACTGCAGGAGCACAGCACCAAGGAACAGCCCTGGCCTCAGGGTGGCGCTGATGAGCAGTGTTTGGAAATATGCAGAATCACAACATGTCCAAATGTTGGGGACATTTCTCAGCAGGTGACCCCCCACCTCATGATTCCCAGAACAGGCCTGTGTCGGCTCAGCACTTACAGAAAACGTACGGATGGGGGGAGCACTGAAGCACAGGGCTACACTGCACTCCTACCATGTTCTCCTGCCTGCTCTCATCTCTCTCCATCCAACTTCCAGTCATGGCCTCCAACGTCTTAGACATCCATGAAAAACCGAAGACGCTGAACTCCCTAGCCCTCACCAGGGTGTACCGACACCCCCCTACTCATATCCCCCCATCTTAGTACAAGGAAGCTATTGAAAACAGCACACCACCCCCACCCCCACCCCCAAAAGGGTGAGTATGGGAGCAGCGAGATGAACCTCTCTGACAGCACCCTGTGAGAAGGGTTGCCCTATACCCCAGTCCATCCTCCAATCCCCCAGGGAAAGGCCCACACTAATTCTGCTGCACGTTTAATGGGGGGGGCTCGCAATGCCAAAGTGCATTTGGGATTCCACTGGGCACCCAAAGCAAACGGTCGAAGAGAAAGACGAGGAAAGGGAGTAGAATTAAGGACCAGGAGACTATGGAAGTGGGTGTTTTTCTGATTGCCCATAAACCACTCACCCTCCCATCCATCCAATCACGGGGCTGCCCCTGAGCCACAACCTAATCCTGCTGGCCAACCAGGACCCTATCAATGCTGCAGCCTAGTCCCACCCCCCTGCCGACTCCAACATAAGTACGTTGCACGTCCATTGACCGATGTCTGCGGTCAGAAACAAGTCAACAGCATGACTTCCGGTATGGATTCCTACGGTCTGCCATGCGTGTGATTGTATGTCCGTATGAAGGATAATGAATTAGAGGCAATATGCTATCCCATCTTAACCTTCCTTTTCCAAACTTATTTTTTCTCTAAAACGACTCATTCAAAATGAAATTGGAGAAAGACTTGGGGGGGGGGGGCTTTTTCCAGCTTCCTGCACCACAGGCCCATGTGCCAGTCCCCAGCTGCCATTATTTACATTGAGATTTGTGTGTGTGAATAGCGGACAGGGGCGTGGGCTCTGCACCGCATCCCGCATCCCGCATCCCGCCGCCCGCGAGCACGCAGCGTGGCTCTACTCTGGCCAAACCGTCTCGCTGCCCAGGTTCCAGTCGGAGCTCCAGGATCACCCGGGTATTATCCCAGTGCTGCAAACACAATTAAACCAAGCTCACTGAACCTGGAGGATACTTTACAGCATAGGGGACATGGTAAGTAATTTTAATAGCTCATTTCTGGAATTGTGCGTGTACATATTTTATTTTTATAAACACACAGACACCAGGTTGACAGATAATGTCAGATTGCTTCAGGGCTTTAAAATGAATTAGCATGTGTGTGGGGGGGGGGTGGTGGTGGTGGTGGTTTAGGGGGTTCAGTGAGGGCAGGCAAATCATGTGTGTCTGTCCCGGGAAAAGCGCAGTGAAACGACACTCGGCTTTCATGCCGTTCCTTGTTCTTACATGTTTTCTTCTCCCTTGCCTCCCCCTTGCTGGAACAGTCCGCATAGCCAGCTGGCCTATCCATAACCGCTAGGAAACATGGCCGTAAATCCAGCGGCGGCGAGGTGCGAGCGCCGTTTTGGGTCTCGGCGCGCCGTATCTCTGAACCGGTGCCATTGGGTGACCGGAGCCCCGGGGCAGGACCCGGCTCCGGCCCGCAGCATAGGGTGTGCATTTTCACCTCACCTGTGACACAGTGAAGATTCTCCATATACTCTAGTGGCCAAAATTGTAGAAACATGCTCAGTTTTTAGAGACCGCATAACTTTATTCAACTGTTGCCCCAGTTATTTAATCTTCCAGTGTATATTTGTAACATTCTTTGATGGTTTACAAACATTACTGCCAATATTTGCATAGTAATTTTTAAAAGTGTAATGCTAGGTGTATCCACAATTTTGGTGACTAATATATATATATATATTGTTAAACTTATCGACAGCATCAGAGACCCTCCTCAGAAGTGACCCGGAACCTTCTGAACAAGTTGCTGTAGCATGTGTGGCTGAGTTGGGCCAGAACTGGTAACACTGGAGAGTGACTGGTGCAAGACTGGGGAACTGGGACAAATGGAACCCAAAGCCAGATACTGAATACAAGCCAGGGCTCGCCAGAGCTCATTTCCAGAATGATCTGCTGGTCACATAAAGACCCAGAAAGAGGCCTGCATAGCCAGGCTGCCTTGGCTCAGATGGTGACCTTTCTGGGGGGTGTTTAAGGTGGGGGCTTTGAAACAGATAGAACACCGGGAAAGGAAGGCAGAGTCTGCAGCTAGCAGGCTGGACTGATCCGACTTTACTGTTCCTTGGGGGAGTGGACACATACCTGTCAGGCCCACCGATGCTGGAACTGACCATGGTTCTGTCTGCTCCCAGACAGCACGAGCCCTGTGTTGCAGGTGTGGCTTGGCTTGGTCTGCGCTCAGGACTAGCAGGCCGCCGTGATCTTGCTCGAGACGGGCGACTTTCGGGGTGAAAGGGCAGCCCGTCAGCCAAGCCTCAGCCAAGACAGCCAGGTCCAAGAGATTTGTTGGCGGTGCGCGGACGGCTTAATCTGACAGCTGGTTAGCTAAACATGGCTAAAGGCAGGGCCTCAGCGTTTACACACGTGTCGCCACAGAGCTTACGGTTACAGCTACAGGGGAATTCCATTAAACCAGCTCACGCTCCGTGCCTGCTCTCTCCCCAGCAGCACCCGACACCGAGAGACGCTTCTCATGACCAACAGGATGATCCTGTTCTGCTTGCGGCTCGGACGAGAGTTGGCAGTCTCATGAAATTCCAGCATCGTTTTTGGCGACTGAGGCCGCATAGGGCTTAATAAAGCAGAGGATTGAGGAAGGAGAACCCCGAGTGGGATGTGTACCCGCTTGCTTTACACAAGTCTGTTAAACTGCAGCTACATTAAGGATCGCAAATGGTGCTGGTGCAGAGAGAAAGGTGTCAGAAAATCACACGGCCGGTGGCATCTTCCAGGAATCTGGAAAAAAGACGACGTGCAGGACACAAGGCCTTGACCTATGACCATCCAGCACAAAGATGATAAATGCCTCCCGCTCTGGTCGGGGGGGGGGAACTCATGCTAGGTCTCTGTTCAAGGTGCACATGGTAACATTTACTTTGGAAACCAGACTGTTTTATGACAAAGAAAACAAGCTTAACCCAATGCGAGATTCTTGCCTCATTGGCAGTTTTCCCCCTTCTGCCACATCCAGGACACAGTGCTTTTCCCACAATGCCCTGCTCCCCTTGACCTTAAGAGGATCCCTTATTGTACTACATGTACAATGTTTATATTTCTTGAGAGCAAAATTAAACATTTATTTTTGTTTGCTTTATAACATTAAAAGAAAAAATTATGCAAATAAGCCATATTTCAAGGAGAGACGAAACAAAGCTTCAACTGATCCAAATGCAGATAAATTCTGTGGTTTTCTTCTTCTTTCACATGTCATAGTATGAGACTGAGTCATGCAGAGCTTTCCGCCTGTAACCAAAGGCCTGGCCGCTCGTGGCCACTTCAGAATCACCACGGCAGCTTTGGAGTCCCACCCACGGTGTGCGTTCTGATCCTGGCCTGACCAGGGGCAGCCCCTCCGTTTCAGGGTTACGGCGTGACGCAGGAATAAAGTAAAGAGGCCTTGTCCATTTCCCCGTATTACCCAGCAGCCCTCGCGCTGCCCCTTCATACACAGATGACAGTCGAGGTCGGCTGTCTGCTTGTTTGGCAGCCATGAGGCATGATAGGAGGGGCTCCACCAGGGCTGTCAAACCTCAATGAGCTGGATCTGGACAGCTTGAGGATCTGAAGATTTTTCCTCCTTTGCTACAGTACAAGAATCTTCCAGAAGAAGAGACACTGCGGTGTGTCCTTTCAAACTGCTCCATCCACTGGCCTCGTCGAACTGCTGACGTTGGATTGGCTTGCTTGAGGAGCTACGAAACGTTTTATCGTCCAGAGGCGGCCAGTCCCAACTGGGGAAACAGGCTGGAAGAAAAAGCATCGGACCACAGCTGGGATGCTGAGAGCAGAGAAATGTCTCGGCAGATTGATTATTATTTGAAAAACACTGTTACCAGGGATTTCTGTAGTCCAATTCATGAGACAGGAATTGATACGTGTTGTTTTTTTAAAAGCATATTAGTATCTGAAGCCTTACAGACCATTTTGAAGGACAATGGTCTGTTGTTTGACAGCTCAGTGACTTCAGATTACAAACAGCGGGACTTCAACCGTAAAGGAATTTGGCCGTTTGCAAGGTGTGACAGGCTCTAAACATTCACTTAACGTATCAAGGTAATACGGCGACAGACTCCAGGCGGTGACATGAGTGAACTTGAGATATACAAAAAATGACGTTGGTCGCAGAAGCTCTACCCCCTCAAAAGGTCACAGAAGTTCTGCCCCTCCCCCCAAAGGTTACAGAAGTTCCCTCTGGTGGTCATGCTCTGTACAAGAGCATCCTCTCCGCACAGGCCTGCCCCACGAGGCGGGCATACTGCACCACCTCCTGCTCATCAGTGGAGCCTCTGCGCTTCCTTTTGTAGACGCGGTAAGGCATGACGCTGCGTTGGTGGAGCACCAGCACCTGATCCATGTTCTTCAGCGCATTCTCTTCCCCTAGAAAACACAGGCATACATATGGATCAGAGGCTTGTCGCATCACCCAATAGGGAGGCCGTGGCAGTCCCAGAGAATCCAGGTACCTGGTAACATTCCTCAACAAGTCGAAGTCATTAACGGAAGAACATTGTTTCCACATGCACAAACAACCGATCTTACGATATCCGATACTCCTGTTTCTGCATTCCTTGCTTGGCCCAGCAAAGCCGTTCGACCTCAGGTTTGCCCCGTGCCAACCTCTGACCCCAAGTGCTATTGGATGCTGTGCAGGAACGACGATGACACGTTGCTCTGCTCTCCTTAGCACGGTAGCATGCTGGGATATGGAACCCCATGGGATGGAAAAAAGCGACGGGGCGAGGGGGAGGTTGAGTGTTTTCTGCAGACTAAAGATCTGAGCAAGACAATGAATAACACAGTGCCCTCCCCCCCCAAAAAATATTACCTGGGGTGAGCAGGGCAGGGTGGCTGGATTGTTTACAGGTTCTCATTCCTGGCCGAATTGCCACTTTCAAAACACTCATTACACAGTCTGTAAACTCCCCCCATGCTCCCTGAAGAGCCATGAAAGGAACATTGTTTAAGCCCAACGAAAGGGTTTATGGGGACTGTTTGTAAAATATAATAATGTTGGAAAAAAACACACACACAAAAAGGCCTACTTAGGTCTGAAGGGAATGACAGCAGTCATGATAAACGGCCTACCCCCCACGGCCAACTGATATAAAGCACCACGCCGGGCTGGGGATTATAGGTAATGTTCATCCATAACGACTTCAATGACTGTGGGGCTTATAATAAAAAAAAAAAAAAATTTAAACGTGACATAATATAAAATCAACTTTCAGTGGTCTATAGGTCTTCAGAAGCAGCTAGCTCACAATGAAACAACCCCCCCTGGCAGAAACTTGAGAAAAAAAAGATTACAAGATGAAGATTAAATAAAAAACAAAAAAAAATTGCAGCTTTATTTCGATCAGAGTCATCAGCCTGCTAGTCTGTCATGTCGATAGTATCTGTGGAGGGGGTAATGCCTTAGTAATGCCCTTACTGAAGTCAAAGACGGCGCCCAGAGCAGAGCAGTACTCATATGGTGCCCAGCTGAACAGGATCAGTGCTCTCGCATACGCTCACTCTCACGTGTCCCTTCACATACACAGGAAGCTGCCTGCTTTTTTTTTTGCCCAGCTTTTAAAATAACGCCACTAAATGCTCCAATAGGCCAACCGCCGTCCTTCAGCTCTTAAGGATGGAAAAAAAACATAAAAGAAGAGAACAAGAGACTGGAGAAAAGGTTGAGGAGACGTGGACTTGCAACCTCCCCTCCACGCCTTCCACTTCCTGTTGCCTGGGTTCTGATTGGCTGATTAGGGAGCAAGGCCGCCTCCCTCCCTTTCCAGTGGGGGCAGAATACTGCAAAAAATACAATCCATCAAAGACATTAAACCAAATTATGAGAGAATAAAAAACAGAGTAGAAAGAGGACTGAGGCAATCTCTGGATATTCCCTCCTTTGCTCCTCCAGACTCCTCGTCGGCCAAACATCTTCAGAAATGGTTTTTGCTGGATTTTCTGAAAGAGCAAATGCCAGAAAAAGCCTCTGGGACCCCTAAACCTACCCAGAATGCAAACGAAGACCAGGTACATCTATACTGTCTGTCAACAGCTTGACATCCACGCTTCATTTTTTCTCTCCTCTTTTCCCACCACCCCTCGCTGCTCGAAACATCCAGTCAGCCCCATCCTCAGATAACGGAGAGTAAAATTAGCCGGTGTGTTAAGACAACATTCGACCATAAACATCCAGAACCGGCGATCTATGAAAAGACGTCATGCGGCTCGAAGACATAAAAAACAAAGAAATCTTTCCTGAAATGATACGCGTGTAATTCTGCACATTTCTGGACACTGATGTTAATATTAGGGTCGATATACTGCGATGCACTGAAATCCACTCATTGCCATTTGGAAAATACCAAAGGGGATGAAAAAGTATGGAAGTCCGATGACAAATCAGGAGGGAAGAAGAAAGGAAAATTAAACAAGTGTAATAAACAGTGATTTAAAAAGCTTTTAGCTGCAAAATTAACCTCAGTAATAACACTGAGCAGGGCTGTCCAGAGAGCAGAGTGGGGCAGTCCAAACATCCGCAAAGGGTATAAACATGCCCCATTCTCCTCTCTCTCTCTCCCTGAAAAACACCAGACATTCATCCTCAACCAGGTCCAGAGGCTCCATCGTCCTTGGGTTTACCTCGGGCACGCCAGTCTTTAAGGGCAAGGGTCAAGGTCAGAAGAGATCATCCATAGGAGTCTTGACATTCCCAGCCACATTGGTTTGGCCAGAAGTAGAACCCCAGGGTGACCAATGAGTGTAAAAGCAGTGAGATCCGACCCATCACAGAGATCTTCACCTGCCATATTCTCAGAAACAGTGCCCTGAAAGTTCAACACTGCCTAAGCCTGAATCATCTATACAAAAAGCCATCTAGAGACCTTCATCATATAACCTAAAGATCTCCATCAGCATGTCTACTTGCCCAATCTCTATAGTGGTTTCCCAGCACCGATTCCCATGCGCTGACTCCCCTGCCTTCCACGCTACGAGCCAAAGCCAGAGCTGGACTCATTAAAACACTGGCTCTGGACCCACGGTAAATTTTGCAAACTGGAGGTGTGGGGGGTTCCCCATGATAAAATTTTGCCGGTTCATATACCCTTTGGCCAAGTATGCCAGAAGGGCAGTACAGCCCTGGCCAAAGCTATGCTCCCAAGCCTCTTATTGACCAAGTGAAGATGTTTAAGTGAGCACTAACACGCCTCAAGCAAAAAGAGACGTGGGCTGCAGCAGTGGGGGGGCATTCATCTTCCAGAAATCCCTCTGTTCCAGCCAATCCGGAGAGTCCCTCTGTTCCTCTCCCCTTCCCCCCAAGTCAGTGGCTTGGCTCAAGACCCGCACACACCATGCATCCACCCATACGCTTCCAATAAAGGAATAGCTGTGTGAATGGGCCGGAGTCCTCCCGTGGTGTGCATGCATCCCAACTTGCTCGGAGGGACAAATTCAGAGCAGGAGGGAAAATCATAAAGCAAAAACTTCAGATGATGGGGACACAGTTTTCAAGACATCTGCTGTTCTTTTACAGGTTATAAAAAGGCTAAACGAGTGTGGCTTGAGGTCAGTCCTCATATCTGAAGGTGTTTTTTTCTGGGATGAGGACAGGAATGATTAATAAAGATCAAGCCCCTGCAGATGGACAGTATTCAGCACCTGTCTGTATGTGTCAGAAGGCTATCAGTGTGTCTATCCAAAGTTTCAGGACACTCAACAGTGAATAAATGACCTTAGACAGATATTATATATTGTAATCTATTTATTTATTCTAATCTATCATAAGTGTGAAAGAACAAACTGAAGATAAAGCCCTTACTAGTCCACTTTACAGAACTCCCTGACATGTCTCTTGCATGCCTTGGGAAAATCACTGGGCTGTTTCAGTGCTGGTTCAGGGTCTGCTTCACAACGGTTAGCGGGATGTCAGTGGCTGCAAAGGCGCTAATTGCAGTGCTCTCACTAATGCCGTTCAGGAGTCCCGCGGGTGTTTCTCCAATGCATGTTTTTGACGCGACTCATGATTAAATGAAGCCAGACCCTGACAAGAGGACTAAGCAGATAAGCTTACCCAGAAGGCACTGCTGACAAAGGATTTGGCGCAGAAACCCTTTTTTAAAAAACTGCTGCTATCTGATGGCAAGGTCTCCAGCGAAGACCTCCACCAATCCTGAGGCATTTATCTCACTAATCTCAACCATTACATCCACTGAAAACTACTAGCACCATGGCCCAGTGCATACATAGAGTGTAGGGGAGGGGCATAATCACCTATGAGCAAAAAAACAAGCCGTAGCAGGACTCAAGAGTTACTTCCTTCAAACAAAGCAACAGAGGCAGAATGCAACTACTGTCTCAGCCAAAAGGCCTTGCATCTCTTATGCACGTAACTTTCTGCTTGGCCACAAATGCACGAGTTAAAGGCCTCTACAAGTCCCAGCACGCTGCAAAAAACCCAAACAAGAGGTTGCAAACAGGGAATTTCTCCCTAGAAAGGAGGAGCAGAAGAAAAGAGGGTGGAAGGGTCAACTTTTCCATAGCAACCTCATCCAAGGACTGGGATTCTCCTCGCCATCATTCTACCTCCATGCAAGACAGCCATGCCAAGTATGACATCACCATGTTGGCCAAAAGAAGAGTAAACCATTTTTACCGCTGGAACAATGAGCTACGTTCTGGAGGAGGTCGTCCAGCTCCACCACCCCCGCCCCCCACATCGTCACTGTGCTTTCCTATCTTTTGTTAGGGCCAATTGGCAAGAGAAGGAGCAAGAGTCAGGTTAGGTAAACCCCTATGTGAGAGACAGACGCTCCGCCGAGCCTACTTTCCTGCATTTGTCTGCCAAAATAAACGTAAAGCTCTTTGGAGCCGGGCTTGATCACTGGGAGATTGGTGTCATGGTATATGTTGAGTATATGTGGATGGGTGACCTTCTAGAAAGACCTGAGACCTGGCAGCCACCTTCTAGGCCCCACGAGGTACCCCACGCAGTCTACAGTTGGAGGCCACAATAACTCAACTGGTTCCTAAAAAGCTTCTGCCCAAAGGGACTTTGAAGACTGCTGTTGACGTCTTACCAAACACATGGGTGACTCCAAGCAAAGGAAGAGCATCGGTTTTGCAGGCAGTAAGAGGGAACACAATAGCCTCAGAGATGGAAAGAAATCTTGGGCACGTGGGGGCAAAGTGAGGCTGGATCTGGTCATCATTATTAGATTTTGATAATATCATTACCAATGGGGCAGAGGAGATGGGGCTGGTTAGACGGATGGGCAGCCCAGCACAGGGAGACCCTGGGAGTGCACCAATGGGAAAGGGAACAGCGGACAGAGGGGAGGGAGGTTGCACTGTCTTTCGAAATCTCCCTAGAGCTGAAGCAGGCAACGGCCAGTTGGAGCGGAGACGAAGGAGCGGCGATCGGAAGCACACCGCAGCCATGAAGGCGTCTCTCTCGCACATCGCGGCGCCTTGTGGCGACACTGTTTGTTATTCCGTGTCTGCCCCCTGCCTCAATGACCCAATGTTCACTGGCAACTGGGTTAGAACCAGAAGGGTATGAAAGAATGAAAGGTAATGGGGTAGAACCTAGAAGAACTTCGTGTACACACTATAAAACAAGACAGGGAGCACACTGGGAACGAATGACCAATGGAGATGTTCATGTAGAGTAAGCATTAGCACATGTTGACTTTCCCACAACTGATCCCAGTCCAGCATATTTGCAAAGATCCTCTGGTGGCTTCTGATGCTGCCATAACCCATTACTAGCGGGAATAAAACACAAACTGATTTTGTAGAACAACTGACTGACAGAGCCTGGCATGTTCAAAGTCTACCTGACAACAGTGCTGAACAGGGTCATGGTTCTGGAATCTCTGTCTTTGCATTCTTGGTATTGAGATTCACCCCTGGTTCAGGGTCTGTTTTAGGTGCCTGGTACCACATCCTGTTGGTTATCAATCATCATGGTAACCCAACAGTTCGATGGGAGAAAACTGACAAATGCAATTCCTTACCGATCCCTCTTTTTTGACAGCATATGTTAAAACCCACCCTGTACCTCCATGACGCACATCTATAAACAAAGGGTTGTAGTACCTGTGTTGGGGTCCTGGTTAAGGCGGGCGTAGACCGAAGCTTCAAGCAGCGGCAGGCAGCGCTCTATGGGCACCCAAGTATGTGTCTCCGGGCACAGGAGGTCCGAAGGCTTGTACTGACCCTGGAACAGATGAGGGTAGAGAGAGAGAATAGTCTGAAGGTGTGTGATTGTACAAAACTATGAGATACCTTCCAATCTGCAGCTGACATGGACACTCTTTGGCCAAATACACCACCTCAAAAACCAAAGGTATCAGGCAGAAAGAGAAGGAAATAGCACAAATACATTTTACATAGAGACTGAGGGAGATATTATAGCAAATGAGAAATATGAAAGTCACAAAGTCAACCTTAAAAGGCTTAAAATTGTTTTATAGAGTTGCACCATAAATGTATTCCTACTAAAACCATGTTTTACATTATATTTACCAAATTTTGAAATCATGTATATATAAAGTATGATTAATGCATGCTTATTTAAAGTCATAAACCTTGGCACCAAATTATATTAAAATGTTTTACAGACAATGGGCAGAAGCACGAATAAGTCAATACAGCAACAAAACAAGGGAGGAGTTACTAAATAAAGAGGCCCTTTCCGGAACGTTCAGGTTTTATTTCGGTGTGTTGTGTAGAAACAGAGAGGCCTTATCGGTCTGACTGAATGCTGGATTAGCTTTAATGTGCTGCTAAGTCACATTCTCTGCAGATTTTATCATCTTTATTGGCCTCGCGTGAAGAATCGGGGCCACCGGCTGCCTTTTGTTGACAAGAAGATTGGATTCAATCACAGGCCCCAAATGCAAGCCATCGCGCCATAAACAAAGCCATCTCTTCTGACTGTCCTGCATCTGAAACCCTGAAAAGTGATGGCAGAATACATCTGGGCAGTGAACTGAAAACCAGCTTTGGTCCATCTCATCAACGGGTCCTTTGAGAAGTTACTGGAAGTAAACCCTAAATTAGCGTTCAGCTAGCACGCGTCGTGATGTTCCTCACGCCACCTTGAGCAGGTGAGCTGGAATGCAGATCTCTTGACCCGATATCCAACGCCCACTCGCCCTGACCAGCATGTTCCACCTGAAATGAGTCAGAAAAAAAAAAGAGGGGCTGACTGCCGCTAGGGTGATGTTACTTCCCTCAACACACCCATATATGCCTGTGGGGTGGGTGGGCAGGTCAAACATTTCTGCCAAGCTACACTCTTCACTTAGAAAGTTCATTATGCCCCAGGGTTGTCTGTCGGCATGCACACGTTTGTTTACAGAAGCCTGTCACAGTGCGAAAATAGACCGCCCACTCCCTCCCCACCTAAAAAAAAAAGACGGAAGCCACACGGGAGGAGACTGAGGCGTCAGTGGAGATGAACTGTGTGGCCATTCAGACAGGTAGTGAAGCACCCTACAACGAAACAAAGTCCCGTTTACCGGAGGGAGCCACAAGAGAGGAGAAGTCAGGAGACCTTCTACCTGGCATTGCATGCTACAACACACGCATGAGTGGCGTAAGCTTAAACTGCACCCCCTTTCCGTGCTTCCCAAAGCGTGTACAAGGCTCAACTGCCGCAGGAGCTGGCCAGCGTGTTCCTCCGGGTGCCAGGGGAGCTGAAGCAAACAGAAAAAGAAACAGACCCTGGAACGTGGGCTATGTAGCCCGCAACAGGCTAAGCTAATTCTCCAGCAAACAATGTGCCGGGCTTGAGACAAGACTCCCAACTACAACACGAGGACATTTCCCACCTCCCTCCCACTTTCTTCCCAGGCTATATGATTTAGTTCTGTCAGAGAGGAACGAGAGCAAAATGCAGAAGGAGGGGGGAAAAAGGAGCAGCGAGACTGAGGCCACCTCTAGTCTGGAGCTTGAACAGCACCTCTGCGGCCAGCATCCGCAACCCGCGGGAAACTGGACATGATTCCGAACCCGCTTCCCAAAAGGTGCTGAAACACGAGTTTCTCCGCCAAGGACAGTTTTATTGAATCCCTCTCCTATGTATCTGCGCTTGCTATCTACCGTTTATGTGTTCAACAGATGCACTCCAGCAGGGCAGGAGAGCCCAAGGGGAGCGAGATGCCACGAGTCCGAATCCGAATCCAAGAGCAAGGCACCGCCCAGACCCGCTTCGAACGGGCTGCCTGTCTCCCTGGAGGGCTCAGCATAATCGCACACACATTATCCCAGAGAATAGATATGCAAGTTACGTGTGCAACGTAGCTCACCCATCCCAACCAGCTCCAGAAAAGGCGGGGGGGGGGGCTCAAGTTCGAGTGAGGGTCAGTCAGAATCCAAGCTTAGATTTTTATCTTGGTCAGGGCTGTAGTAAGTATTCTGACAGGTGAATCTGAAAATGCACAAAATTGGCGGGGGGGGCATCCTGTTATTCTGCAGCTTGTAAAAAACTCGGCCTCACTGGACAGAGCATTAGAGTACAGGGCTCCTGCTCCGAGATAATTGCCATGACCCCCTCTGCAGGCTCGAGCAGTGCAAGCAGTGCACACACCCGTACACACACCCGTACTCACGCCCCTACACACACACATACATACACACGCCCCTACAGGTTAGATCAGTGTTAAGACAGGGCTCACTTGAAGTGAGCACACACATTAAACTAAAGCGGCAAGATCCCTCATTTCATCACTGTAACTCGTGCATGCGGCCATGGGTGTGAATGAACACAAAGAAACTACAGATAAAGGGGGGGGGGGGTTTAAATCCTCCCTCATCAAGTCCCTGTGTTTTTCTTTTCAGTTACCCAGAATCCTCACCAAATTCCCCCACTCATCCTTCTCCTCATCCCATCTCCCTCCTGCCTCTGAGCTGATGTCAAGGTGGC
>JABFEB020000060.1:14268014-14279969 GCA_019775895.2 Stomatorhinus ivindoensis
GGGGGGAATCTATTTTATGATTACTTGCGATCCTGGTTTTGATTCACAAAATCCCAAGATCGACCTCATTATCTATTCAATCTAGTTATGCCTTTTCACCATGACTTTGAAAATATTTCCATTGAATTTTACTTGATCAGTCCTCTTATCCTATAGGTGGTTACTTTCTCTTTCACCTAAAGCAGGCAGGTTGTAATAATATTGCATCACACCATCCTCCTGGTACATTGTCAGCCATGGTAGTGCAATACTCTGCGCACTTAATAGGATAAAAGTCAAGTCAAGTAGAGTGTCATTCTCAAACCGCTCATATTCAATACATTGCTTATGGTCATGTGACATATCATAAAAAGTTAAACAAACTGAAATAAAACCAAATGATGTAACGGCTAAACAGATATTTTTAGATGTGACCTGCTGTCAGTTACGAGAATATGGTCTCTCTCTTCATGGGTAACACTGAAGTAACTGAAAGCGCCTAAACGTCTGCAGGTATAATTTATTTCTAGCTGGGTACAAGAAATGCAGAGAAAATGTGTGAACAAAATATTTCAATGTATTCATGGGCAAGAACAGTAAATTTCATGTTTATTAAATACCAGTTCATTTTCATCATATAACCGTAAACAATTATGGCCCTTTCTTCTGTAAAGGTAATGCTACAGGGCGGTGCCTTTTTTCGCTCTTACAACACATCACATTAGTGAACGTGTCAAGCAAATTTAACAGAATCAAGATTGAATCCAATCAGGCACTTGTGAATCGAAATTGAATTGATTTGTGAGGTCAGAGCCAATTTCCAACGGCTCCGCTCCAGAGGCCTGCTCACAGGCAGCCCATTTTGCAACCAGGGTTTCCAGGGATTTGTAAACATGAAGTCCAACTCATGGGAGTCCTCCACCACAGACCTAACACTGCATCCCCCTCCCCCCCCCAACCCACCATTTCACACCAGTGCATCCCTTCCCCTCATCAAGCCCCAAACCACCAGAAGCCTCCCTGGGGTGACAGTTACTGAGCAGCTCCACTAGCACTGCTGCACTCACCATTTTGTATTATGAAAGACAATGATGTTCCTCATGATAAAGCTGAACCTCAACCCAAAACAAACAAGGCAGGCCTTTAACAGCTAGTGGAAAGGCTATGTGTGATATCACTGGCGTCACCATGATGCTTATTTACAGAGGTACAGGTGTCCAAAAGTACACCTGTCTTTAGACAAAAAGGGTGTCAATGCCATGGTGACACACGACAGAAGCGGGTGTGTCAAAGCCACCCCCCTCATGTCTGAGCCCATACTCCCCCCACCTACAGCCAGGGAAAGCAGTATATAGTAGGGATGTAATGATTCTTCAAATTCAGGGTTCAGGTCAGACCTTAATTCTTGAGCCATGGTTCAGTTCATACCTCTGTTTCATTGACTTGGAAAATGGAAAACGATTAATGGGGTTTATTAATCACTGACAATTTGGAACACTAAAGAGGGTTATCCTTCTCGAGCTAGCCTAGCTCTTACCGCGTGCATGTTCACGTGATCATGATTGGACCAAAATAGCTACGTGACATGGTGCTGGAAGATACTAAAATAGCTGTAATGTGTAATACTTACAAAATACAGTTTGCTCTAACTTTAAAAAGAAAAAAAAAAGTGATTTGTAACATGCGTTACTGTTAATTTTGAAATAAATAATAAAGTTTTGAAAAAAAAAACTTTCATTGTCCTGCTTTGCATTGCGGTAATCAGTCTGCTTCTAGCTAGCTACCAGAGGCTAATGCGGCATCCATAGAAAACAGGATGTTTGACAAATATAGACTCAAAGTTTACAATAAACTGCCAAAAAGAGCCACTGAGATGCAGCAGCGAAGCTACACTAAGTGCTTTGAGACAATGTAAAAAAGGACTGATTTAAATACTTCTGTATAGTATTGCACGATTACAGAATATTTGAATTATAGAGTTCATTAATTTAATTTGTACAGTACTAATTTGAAAAGCATTACTGTACTGTATTTTGAAATCAATAGAATTAAGTAAATAGTGACGTTGTCTTAAATTACCTTATATTCAGCTGGGACATTCGTGTCACCAGACCACACCCCACCCCGGTAAAATCTCACCGACTGGCCCATTTTTAATGTCACACAACTTCTCCACCTTTGGAGCAAAAAACGGTCTAGTGAGATTCACAGAGATCGGAAAAGTGTGGAGCACAAGGCCTAAGGACACAGCTCACAACAGCTGGTGAATAATTCCTGAAATGCAGCCATTTTGGACATTAAGATCAACAGCTGGTAATAAGTAGAGGCTTCAACACCACACAAACATTCATTTAATAAAGTGAATATCGCAGAATTCATTTCCATTAGTTATTATCGGCATTCTTATTCTCTCTGACCATATATCTGACAAGCAAGCAAATGGATTGAATTTTAATTTCCAGGATGAATTAAATAAAGGTTTAATAAGGATCTCCAGTAAAAGGGCACGAATATAGCAGTGACCTCCAATGTCATTCACCTTTAATCACAAGGTCCACCCTGTGTAAAATACCCAATACAGCCAACTTTCCAACTGTAAGGTCTTAAGCAGTGTCCAAACAGCTCTTGGTCCTTCTATGACAATTAGGTTGCTCATTGGATACTTAGCACTTGTCTGTGAAGTTGGCCGTATGCTTGCAAAATATTATCTGCCTCACTTGTACGTTACGCTTGGACTAAACCTTCTGCCAAATAAATAAGAAGTTAATAATTCTATGCTAGTAGGAGCTTTGTCCAAAAAGGACTATGCTGACAGGCAGACAGAAGCATGTGCACTGAGAAAAGCGAATCAATCTAAAAAATAAATAAATAAAATACTCCAGACAATATTAAGCATATGGTTGCCATCTTGAGATCAGAGCCAGGAAGCAGCTTTTTCAGTGTTCAACAGCCTTCATATCAGGCACCTGTACTACAAGGGGTGACAATGACTACGACGTAAGGGCAACTACACCGAGTCAGCAGGCAGCAGTTAGAGGACAAGACGATGTGGGCAAGCAAGGTGGCATGCCGTGTGACTAGAGGCGACAGGTCATTTCCAAGAGATCTACATCTCTCCCGATCAGTCACTGTCACCTATTAATGTCCATAATCCATACCAAACAATGAGTAATGAAAGTGAATTTGTTCCCCATAGAAAATGCAACCCCTGGAGGACACTTCTACTCATTGATGTTGACAGTCAGAACTTATAAAACTATTAACTCTCACATAAGTAAATACCAATAGCGCTTTAACAACCTGAAAAGCAACAAAAATAAACGGAATCAAAACTAAACTTCGGATAAGGAGTGTTCAGCGAAGTACTCTTTCCACAAATAAAATTAAGTAGGCATCTATAAACCAAAATGGAAACATAAAAATATAATATTAATATCAAAATAATATATGTATGAATATCTACTGGTACCCACGCAGGTTGAGTACAACAATATTTACAAATATTAAATCGCGCGATTCCGACTACGACCGAATGGACCGGGTTCAGATAGACTCGCCTGCGGCGGCCATAAATCTACAAGAATACTTTAAAGTTCAATTTCACCGAAAACGATTATATTAGAAGCGGTCATCATAAACGCTGCATTTGAAAAATACTGGCGCATACTCCCAAAGCGTCGGCCGCATGCTCCGCTACCCCCAGGCGCCCCCGGAGCTCCGGCCGCAGCTGAGCGGCCCTGCGCCGGCAGGCCGGCCGGCCACGTACCGTGAGAAAAGTTGCCGACGTCGTTTTTACAATATCCGCACCGATAGCCCGCTTCTCCTCCGAAATACTCCACCACGGTGTATGACCTGCCGGCTGCCATCTCCGCCCTGTCTGATGCTTTAACCGGATTTCTTCTGAACTGACCGTCGGTGTTTTACAGCTAAAGCACCATAGAGGCCGGTGTGGAAGAGGCGGATAATAAAGCGGGGGTGCAGATGAGCCTGCCTCCTCCTGTCCGTGCTGCATACTGCATATGCAACTGGGAGGCAACACGAGAAAACAATGGGGATCCAGCAGCTAACGACACGATCATTAATTAATTCACAATATCTATTATTAATAATAAATTATTTAGTAAAGCGAAGCAGCAGCATTTTGACAGAGGATAAATAGGACGACACAGACAGGATATGTCAGTATTTTAAGGGCTATAAGCAATTATGTGTTTTGAGGCGGATAGTTATTTCAAAGATACTGCCTGTCAAAAACATGCAACATAGGAGATTGTAAATTACATGCACGCAACATGCGGACCTTTTGTCACGTGCTGACATGGTGACTGCTTTGCAGCTTCTCCAACTAATATTATCTAGCAGCAACATACCGCGTTTAAACTTCTGAGTTTGGCGGTTCGTATAAACGTTACAGTCGCTGTAATGGTGTGTGGGAAACACGCTGACCGGCGACATCAGCCGGCTTTTCCGGGGTTTGGTGGGATGCACTTACCGTAAGACACTTTTCCCCGGGGGTGGCCGCAGTAGCCACAGCTGTGTCCCGACTTAACGCCTTTTATCTCCACGATCGACTGCATTTTGTTCGGCGAAGGGACACCAATATATCAAAGCCCAATGACATATATGGTGGACGCTGTTTTGTTTAAACGCGGTAGGTGTTGTAGTAAATAAATGAAAATCACCGTCCATGTCGGAATTGCATCCAAAAGCAAAGGTTCCATTTGGCCGCTGTTTATATGTGTATTACAATTGTGGAACAGGGCTACTTCTGTACAAATTAGAATGCATTTCGATAAAAGCTGCAATGTCAGTACAGATTTGGTAACTTCGAATATCAGCTATTTTAACTAGAAATATCATATTTTCTGGATCTTTCTTTCTAAATTAAAATAAAATTTAGTAATATACAGCCCGCTAATCTAAAGTGAAAACAAGTGTTCCGGACGCCACCATTTGTGACTGCAATGAGTAACACCATATTTCGGGATATTATCCGGGTAACTTATATGCGTTCCGCCTACTACGGAGAATGCATTGGGGACATTTTTGGCAAATGAAGAAAATGTATTTTGCAGCCTTTGCTACGATTTTTTTCAAGCTTATGATATTTAAGACAGTAACCTGTTTCTATGTCCGATGTAGATTCTGTTTTTTTAACGCTGACCAATTAGCGACCGAGGAGGAAAACGAGGGCGGGCTTCACGTTTTGTCACGTGAGCAAAACATCTGCACTTGTGCATACAAAGCTGTGGAGCATTTTAAGTCAAGAACGGATACCCTTTGCTGCAAATATAAGCTAGCAGCACACATGGGCAGGCCACAGCTGAAGTTAATCCAGGAGGCTGACAGCACTTTTGAGATACTATACAGACTGCATGACCAGAGGGAACCACTGGGACCAGTGCTCACAAGTGACCTTAACACTGACCTTATTCCATTATCTGCTGAGGAGTTTGAAACACTTGACCAGTGATTGAGTGCTCTAGCCATTCCACCAAGCCACTGTGGAGCTGTCTGAGGGAAAAACGGCATCAGGATCATGCCATTTATGAAGATGTTGAAATATCTTAGCCATAGCCTGCGAACATCCAATGTGACATTTGGTGCCGAACTGGCCAATAATGTCAATGCTAACTTGACAGAAGTTCTCCACTGGGTGACTGCTCCGTCTTAGGGTGACAGCTCTGGATAAACTGCTGCACCCAAGATTTAAAGAATATTTTTGTGGTAGCATTTCGTATTGTGCCCGATTTTACTAATTGCATAAATATTGTACAAATATTGTGATACTTGTTAGACTCTCCCCCACCTCGGGCTTCCAGTGGGGGAACCTGAGATCAATTCTACTGTACTATGATAATACTGCAAGACTGTTCAATGGTTTCAACTTTTTTCTGTTTGTAAACTTTGTTTTAATACTTCATACTGTGAGACCAAAGGCAAATTTCCAGCCATGGTTGGGCAATAAAGATCTATTCTATTCTATCCTATCCTATCCTGACTCATTATTTACTGGTAGAATGTAATACAATATTGACATATGACATATCTATTGCAGTATTTTAATGGGTGTTGTTAAGTTGGAGGGCAGAGTGTGGCTCACCGGGTTAAGCCTTTGTGCCTGTAATCAGAAGGTCACCAGTTCAAACCCTGCCTCAACACATCTGCAGGTCCTTGAGCAAGGCCCTTAACTAGCCTTAACCACTACTGGTGGCTAACCTTCACATACAACTTACTCTACAAAAAGAAAGAGCAAGTTGAGGGGGAGCATAAAGACCAATAAAGTCTTGATTATTATTATAATATTCATAAATGAACACACCTAGTAATCACAGGCTTTTAATGCACATAGCAGACTGACGCATGATAAATCAAGCAGATGAAGGCGTGCTACCTAAGGGCCTTCACCTGTCCGTCACTAAAAATAACATAACCTTACAGAAATAGTTTGCACTTGAATCACATTTCAATAAACATTTAACAGAACTTAGTACGGATCAAACTACCCTTTTGACAGTATGCAGCAGACTGGAACCGAGATTTAGAGAGCACTCCTCCAATCCATAGTGGCTCCACACGAGGGCGCTGATGTCACATAAAACTAATGCAGAACTGGTCTTAGTGTGCATTATTAAAACTGTAATAATAGTGAACTAAATCATGGTCTCTGGCAAACCGAGGAAAGGAGTTGAACAAAACATGAAGAACTGAAATGCCGAGGGCAGAAATGTGTTGTGCTTACAGAACATGATTTTAGTTGTTTAATAAACAATGAGGGAAGCAATCTGGAGGGAATGAGACACTGTCTTCGGTGCTCCTGCTTTTCCAGATTGATACTGGTCACATTTTGTCACTATCATACTCATCCCTATAGAACCCATAGCAATCACAGAAAAGTCTACTGGAATATTCTCCTACGGACTCCCCCATTGGAAAAAAAAATGTTTATGCAAATCTACGTATGGTGGTGAACATCCAAAGACCGCAAGCAGAATGGTTCACATGCTATCAGGATCATTTTTATCTGCAGCAGGTTGAAATTTCAAATTTTGCCTCCCCATCCCAATGTACCTGCTCTTCAGGGGACTTTGGACAAGAACCACGAGGACTTCTGAGCCACTTCCACTGTCAGCCTAATTATTATGACTGAAATGGTATTAAAGTATTATCATTGGTATGCCATGCATTGTAGATTAGGGAACAATTAGAAGAGCAAAATAGAACGGAATATGAAGGGAAAGCACTTGCTGCAATCTAGATTCCGCCAGATGGCGCTGTTGTGGCACATATACGCTTGTACACCCAGCACCACCATAAATTATTACTGCTTTATTGTCATTATTTGTAATATTTGTAAAAATACGATGCATATATATTTGAATCCAAAATCACCTTGCTTGATGTCCTAACGGCAAATCAGTTATGAACTGGCAACACAAGGTAAATAAGCAGATCTGGAGATCCTGAAATCAATTACCACCCAAGTTTTCACCCTTCTCTGGGGTGACTCTGTGGGTTAAGACTCCACACCTGTAACTGGAAGGTTGCTACTTCAAACCCCATGGCTGGCAAAGAGTGGCCACCATTGGGCCCTTGAGCAAGGTCCTTAACCCAAATGGACGCTGGTCTACACTGTGGCACCCAAACATGCTCTCACCTGAAGATGGGATATGTGAGAAGAATTTCCCCACAGGCATGAATAAAGTATCAGTGTTCTATTCTCTCTGTTCGTTGCCTGGATTTCCCACTCCATCTATGTGAGAAAATGACTAGAACTGACACACACATCTAGTTAGGCTCAACAGGAAGTGACTGCAATGTTCTGATTGAATTGAGACTGACACGTGTTTCCCTATATTTAAAGCAAACAAACACTATAAGTAATAGCAAAGCAATAGTGATCGTAAATTCCTTGTTAGTCACCGTGGTTGTTCTTCATCTTTTTCCACCCCACCAATCACCCAGTCTTCCCCCATTTCTGCATGACCACGGCGTGATTAAGGCAGGGGGGGTTCTGATACTATATTTAGGTTGGCACTACCATTCGCTGCTGTGGACCGCAGTACATGTTTTTTTTTTTTTTCTTTTTTTCCAATCCTCCCCCATTTCAGCACATCACTAAAAACAGACTCTGCAGATACAGAGGAATGAGCTAAGCCAGAGAGTCCCGGGAGAGGCACGGGCTTTTAGCTCTGGTGTACTGTGCGCCTCTGTGGTTCACCTGTTAATATCCCAGCATGCACGGCTTTAAGCCTCTCCCTCACCTGCTCCTGTGTATTCTGTCATGCGCGGGCTGTGGGCCGCCGTAGCGGGGAGCAGCCTGTCAACCACATGGCTCTTCTGCATTGCGAACACCTGATGTGAGACATATTCATTCTAGATCATTTTCTGTGTAGCATCCTGTTGATGGCAGGGATTTCTGGACACCGTGTCCCTCCCCAAAGAAAAGTGTTTCGCTTTAAAGTTCCTCCACTATCCATAGCATTCGTTGAAGCCCCTTGTCCCCTTCCCCTGGCCAGAATAACCCTTTCTGAAGGTACCTTTCTGCCCAGGAGATGCTGCAGTCTGCCTACACCATCAAAGTGATGTCAGGAGAGCTCCTGACCCGGAGATCAAAGAGCTCGGCTCTCAGTTCCTCCACGCCATTTTTCTGCCGTTTTTATTTACCGGATAAACAGCAAATGCAGTGTTGGGCATTTCAGGTCCAGAAGCTACAAATCCAGACCAAGATTTTGTTTCTACCAACTAGTTGAGCATAACAAGTCACATTCACAGAGTACTCAACTGCTTGGTAGAAACAAAATCCTCGTCTGGATTCGTAGCTTCTGGACCTGAAATGCCCAACACTGAGCAAATGCAATTTTAAAAACCACTTTAAAGTGTGTGCATCCATAGTCCACGAAATTACAGGAAGAAGCTGTGAAGGGCCTCATCTCTCGAGGCTTTCCTCCTGCTATTCTGGACCTGGAGACAGCATGTGTGCTTGTTTGCGAATTCTGGAAGGTTCCAGGATGTCTCCACTCACAGCTGCCTTTCACTGCACAAAACTGATTTTCCATAAATAATATAGACACAATAAAGTCTTGTCTTTGTTGAAATGGTACTGCCAGACCTTTGCTATTATGAGGCCAAATGCTAAAGGGGACCCATCGTACTTGTCAAGTTTTGAAAGGAGATGGATGATTACAAATCCTATGCCTGGTTGAATAGAAGATCACAGTGTGATATCAGGGGCGGCGTATTCTTCAGGATGAATTTGTTCTTCATTATAACATGTCAATTCTGCTGAATTGCACAGTTATGAATGTCTATGTTAGCAACTGACATCAATGGCTTATAATGGAGACTTTTAAAATAACGTTTTATGATTGAAAACTTGTGGAAAGACTAATAATCAGGAATGTACAATGATTAGTTTGTTGCAATGCTCGATAAAGTGGAGCTATCCGTGTATCTGTGACCTTCTTCGAACATATCTGGTAGCAATAGGCCTACTTACTGGTATAAGTAAGTAAAAGAGTTGATTGCAATATACATTCAGACATGGAAAAAAGTAAGACACATTCGGCAGGATGGAGAATAAAACTATGTGAAAGAGAGATGGGAGGAGGGGGCAGAAAGGACTATACAATGAGGAGGGGACGGGGAAGAGAGGACTTAAATCAAGGGACTGGGCTTGAGAAAAATGGGAGGAAGAGTGAAAACACATCAACACAGCAGTGAACAAAAGAGAAGGACAAATGATACGGAGAGATGTGACCCTGTGTTGGGGCTTGTTTTCTGGTGCTGGTAGGAAAAATAACCCAGGAACAGGTCACAATGAAGGACATGAGCATCGCCTGACTAAGCTACCATCATACAATCCTCAAGGCAAATATGACAAAGGTGCGGAAACAAAGACAAAGGTGGACAGCACCCCCCTGGTGGTCGGCAGTCTGCTCAACCCACCACGGTGCATAATGGCTTGCTTATTGTGTGATTCATGGTGGTGACTGTTTTTTCTGTGCCTTTGGTGCTGTCACCTGCAGCAAAAGGGAACGCTGGTGGTAGCAGATCACAGCACAGCAGGCCACGTGAAGGCGGCACCTGTCCCAACCTTGCCTGTGCTGTTATTGTTTTGCTTCCTGCTGTCACAGCTAGAGGGAGTCTGGATGCACGTCAGCGGTATGGATTCGCAGAGGACAATAGCAATGCAGAGACTATTTCGCCGATTGTGCTGATATGCCACTTGCTTACTGCAATTGAATGTCTATAATCCAGATATTTAGGACTGACTGATATATATACATTTGCATAAACATTTTTTTTCCAATGCGGGAGTCCGTAGGAGAATATTCCAGTAGACTTTTCTGTGATTGCTATGGGTTCTATAGGGATGAGTGTGATAGTGACAAAATGTGACCAGTATCAATCTGGTAAAGCAGGAGCACCGAAGACAGTGTCTCATTCCCTCCAGATTGCTGTGTTGAGAAATCACACCCCTTTTAGTACTGAAATTTTTCATCATGGCATGTCTTCAAACACTATGCTGTTTATTTAAATGAGATCTTCCACACATATATATATATATATATATATATATATATAGAGAGTGCCATCCAATGAGAAGGGCTGACATGGGATGCCCCACCCCATCTGTCTCTGCCAGACCCTCATTGGACAGGTATGCTGGAGTGGCGCATGCTCAGAGAAGGCCGCCTTCCCTCGAACCCTGCCTTTCTCTTTCATCTCTGCCTCCATTTCTTCACTTTAGCAGGCCTGGCAGCCCATTCTATTCCTACCTTTATGCCTCATGCTGCCGCTGAGGATTTAGAAAGAAATAAAAGAAATAAAAACTAAGGCCAGGGGAGAGTGAGACAGAAGTGCTGATCGAGAGGTAAAGACTGTAAATCGAACTCATGGAAAAAGAGACCATCTGAGCTCCCTGGACTGTAATTCTGACTGTGATCCTTTAAGATTCCCGCTGAACCCTTTGCACTGATCCACAAAGTACAGCGAGCTACACTCATTCGATCAGGGGATGATTTGAGGGATTTACTTTCCCAGCATGCATTTTGTGGGAAATATGGACAGGGTGACCAACAAGGGGCCCCCAAGATTCAGGTACTCTGGAGAATAAAATGTCATATGTAGCTGTAATTGAATTATGTTGTTAATTAAGTGGATTAGCACTTTCTCTTTCGCTGCCCTCGCACATGCGACCTACTTGGCTTTGCCAAAGTTCAAGGGTACAACATCCGCTCCTGACGTTTGATCCTGAAGGTTATTATTGAATTTCCTTAACTACCACACTGACGCAGTCAGCCTTTCAAAGAGGGATAACAATGACTAACATACTTGTTCACAAAAGTGACATGGAAGAAGTACTTTTTGTTGTTCTCTAAACCAAACATAGGGTAGTGTGGGGATTTAAGGGACAGCGGGGTGTTCAACCTCTGCCAGTGTGCACAGTCTCCCAACGACCGAAACAAGCAAATTCAAGTAAGGAAACAAGTATTTTTATACATGTCTAAAACAGTATACAGTTCACACCTCAACATAGCGTTGGGTTAAGCTAGCTTAAACAGCAAGATTCATACCTGTAATTTAACTGCCATGAATATTTGTCATGAGAAACTTCTCCAGCTAGCAGAACATGAACTTGCAGGGCACCCACCTTCTCGATGTGGTCGCGCCGCAGTGGCCCCCGTCCGCGAGGCTCCGGCAGCTCCCAGCTCATCGCCATGCACCTGGGTGGGAGGGTCCCAACACCCCCACATGACCTGTGACAAATTCATTTTTAAATGGTCTCCAGCTAATTTCCACTTATGGCCATTAGTTTTACTATTTAAACTAATATTGAAATAGCCATTTGTCAGAACAGCATCCAGACCTGTTAGAATCTTATATACCTGGATCATGTCCCCTCTTAGTCTCCTTTGCTCGAGGCTAAACAGATTCAGCTCAGCTAACCTCTCCTCATAAGACATTCCTCTA
>JABFEB020000060.1:14286386-14297644 GCA_019775895.2 Stomatorhinus ivindoensis
GGGGACATGCGGGGACATGCTGGGTCATGCGGGGACATGCGGGGACATGCGCCCTGCCAGTGCTACAATATATTGTAATGTTGCACTGCTTTGTTACTGTAATTGTCTATCTTGTAAATGTTTGTGAACATGAGATCTTGCCCATTTGCCACTTACAAACAACTACAAACGGTTTATGCAAAATAACTTTTTTGCTCACGTAATACGTAAATCAAGCCTTTCCGGTTGCAGAGTCTGACAATTGCAGCTGTGAACAAATAAAACCGAAAGGAGGAATTTTGACCAGTGGGGGGCAGAGGTTCTCCTGTCAGAGGTACAGGCATGACAAAATCTTAGTTTTGGGAAGGACAGATACCATGAACAGAACAAAGTGTGTTAAATGCAACACATCACTGCTATGGCAAATTCCATCAGCCCCACAGAACGCACACTACCTGAACTGGAATAGAGTGATGAAGGTAGTGGGAAATAAAAGACTTGTTGGTCATTGGGCCAGTGTGACTGTTGGGGACAAACGCATATAATCACCCTCAAATTTTGACATGTGTTTGACATCTATAATAGGAGATGTCCTTCGATGCTGTGTTGTGCCAGAGCATTCAGGGGACACTGAGGAATGAGATGAACCAGGCCATCGAGCTACTACATTTCTCAGTGTCTTGCCAGCATCAGAAACGACTTTCGCATTAATAGAGCAGAACTGCTTTCTACTGATGAAAGCAGCTTCATTAGCACTAGATGCCTTTATCACAATGTGAGTACAGTCAATTGCCCTAATTACAATAAGGGAACCGAACATCGCGGCAAATTTAGCTTTTAAATTTGCTTGTTCACCAACAGAGTAGTGAAACGTGAGGCAGTGCCTTGCCAGTTTTGTGATGACATCCAGCACGACTGAGCTAAAGGTTGGTGGGGTATCCCTGATCTGCCTGCCAGGTCCCTCTGCTAGGTGTCTGTTGCCAGAAAGCCAGCCACAGACAGAGCCTGCATGTGTAGCAGTATAGCCTGAGTGGTTCTTGTCTGTAATCCTGGGCCCACATCAGCACATAATTGTAAAAAATGGCCCTTGGAAGCCTGACTTGATTCAAAGGCCAGTTATCATAATGGGAAAAATAAGATAAACTATTCGATCCTGGAGGGAAATTCATGTGCAGCAAGGTATTTAGATCAGACAAATATACTTCTGATGAAAAACAGACAGTGCAGAGACAGTGCAAACTGTGAACAAGTAAAAAAAAATTTTAATAGTCTTGGTGGTTCATGAAAACTTGTTCCCTGTGATAATGCATTATGTAAAAACACATTATGTAATAACTCGCCTAAACAACAAATTTATCAGCTACATTATAATTGCAACATTACGCTATTCCTACTATCATTGTCATTATTATCATCATTCAATTTGTTACATTCTGTCAAGTTATTACATAATGCACTGTTGCATTCCCTCCTAATCCTTCTGATTAAATAGTCACTAGCATTAATAAATATTGCATTCTCATGATAATGGACTATTTATTCATGTGCATCTCTGCAAGTGAATGTTTGACACCGAATTGACACTTAGTCCTTAGTGACAATTACAGACATTTGCAGTCAATGGGTAGAGGTGACAAGATGTATTTTAAATAGCAAATTAAGTTCTGAAAGCCACATACGCAAATAAATGGAAAATCAATAAATCCTATTTTACTCCTTGTCACGTCAAAGTGGTGCGGCCATTTAGCAGGTTTACTTGGTACTGGAATTTCTGTGCTGTACACTGTACTGACGAAAAGAAAACTCAACCGGCATTGTGCTCTATCCAAGTGATTCCCAACCTGGTATGCCAAGGATCTGCGGTCAGTCCATGTTTTTGCTCCCTCCCAGCTCCCTGCCAGACTGTCCACATTTTTGCTCCCTTCCTCTTCCCTACCCACAGTCACTCTGTGTTTTCCTTCCCTCCCAGCTTCCTGCCAGACAGTCCACATTTTTGCTCCCTCCCTCTACCCTACCCACAGTCACTCTGTGTTTTCCTTCCCTCCCAGCTCCCTGCCAGACAGTCCACATTTTTGCTAACTTACTCTTCCCTACCCGCAGTCACTCTGTGTTTTTCTTCCCTCCCAGCTCCCTGCCAGACACTCCACATTTTTGCTCCCTGCTGAGAAACGTGGACCGCATGTGGGTCCCTGAGGGCCGGATTGGGAAACACTGCTCTATCCTGTACACTACAGCCAAATTCAGAGGACACACAAGCAAAACCAAAAGCATGGCTCCACAGTGTCAGGTCAAAGCACCAGTTTCAGTTGAAACAGCCCGCTGAGCTTGTAAACGGGTAGGAGTTTAAGGTCTTATCACAGAGGACATCTGCAATCACTGAGACCTCAGAGGAGACATAGCAAGGGCCGCACTACAGAAGAATGTTCTTATCCTTAAGCCATTAACTTTTAAACTGTTAATCAGAACAAAGGTAACTGCAAACAGAGAACCTTTGGTCCTCCAGTTAAGGTGCAGAGCCAGCGGGCTCCTTCACTCCTGCGTCCCGGTCACTCCGATTCCTGGCAGATCCCAGTCCCACACCCTCACTTTCAGTTCACCTCCAGGCTCTCTGGCATGTTTATGCTACATGGTTTGTGTGTGAAATTACAAACACATCCATAAAAATGCTGAGTGGTCCCCATAATTACCAATTTAGTTACTCAGAGTAGAGAAATAGGGGAAATCATGGCCTTTGGAGGCTAGTTGGTCTTTGACTACAACACCCCTGTTTACCAGGGTGGGTGAACCCTGAGCAGCAATGGCAATGAAGGCACCCCCATACTGGCAGTGGATGGACAGAACCAGAGGTGGAGAGTTCAGGTCCAGAGAGTACAAATCCAGACCAAGATTTTGTTTCAGCCAAACAGTATAAAGAGTCACAGTCACAGAGTACTCAAATGGTTGAAACAGAATCTTGGTCTGTATTTGTACTCTCTGGACCTGAAATCAGCACTTCTGCACAGAACCACAGAGAAGCTGGTGCATCCATTGGACGTATCTTTATTCAGTTCAATGATGTTCCTTTATCATATTAAACAAGCTAGAGCATATAACACTCATATACAGAAACAAGTGCAGTGAAATGGCATTGCAGCAGGCTGTACCAGACACACGTGACAATGGCTACAAGATGGAATGACTACACCTGACCGTAGATCAGTGGTGTCAGCAGGGAAGTTCTAACCCTGGGCCCATCTCAGACTGCACACTGCTAATCCTCGGATGCCCCAGGCTGCGTTCAGTGATAAGCAATCCCCTGCCCCACCTCATGGGCAGCACACGCAGTAAGGGGGGCTCCAAGTGTAGATTTCCCCATCCCAGTAACAAATTGCTGCACCTTAGTCTAACACCACAACAAGGTAAAATACAGGCTATTGAAATAAGGACTCTAGTCACCAGCAATAAATGCAATTCCAAAAACAGACTAAGATAAATTAGACAGCAAAAATTACTTGCAATATAGAATAATTTACAGGAAAAAACATTTTTATTCCACACAATATAATAAATAAAGACTATTCCGCCTTTGATTCCTCTCTAAATCTTTATTATCCCTACAAATTGCAAATGTCATTAACAAAACAAAGTCCTTTTTGACAACCGCAAACCTTGGCTTTGCATTCCAGAATGTGAAGGGGAAAAAAAGCCTATTCAAAAAGCTATGAATGTCCCATAATGCACCACAGCACTTCAGCAACCACAGTAATCATCGTGGCCAGAGCCCTGATCCTGAGAAGAACATCAGCTGATAAGCAAACTGTTTCTCCATTAGCTGCAAAGCCACATAAAACACCACATTAACAGCAGAAAAAAAGTCAAAAATCTTATTGCAACTTAACCCCTGATCAGCCGTAGGTTTACATTCCAAACTTAGACACTTGTATCTCCACAAAGCAAACATCCTGCCAACATTACCTGCCCCCTACCTTTACGCCAGGACCAATTACCTAGTACCTAATATCAGTTAGGCAATAAGGGTCTTACTCCAGGGTCCTAATGCTCTCCTGGGTAGAAGAAGCAGAGAAGCACATGCATGCATAAAACAGAGAGAACAATTCACTCTCATTTCCATAATCTATATTAAAAGCCTGAATTTTTATACGGCACTTGACACCATGGATGCCTCTCAGGTGACCCGGTGCTTCTGTAGGTTTTCGCACAGATACGAGCTCAGAATCTCAGGCTGCATTGAGGGGCACCAAGGACTGCCACCCTGCCCCCCTCCAGCATTACTCACTCTCCAGTGTCATTAAAGGTTCTTCCTCTTATAATCGATGATACTCTCCTCTAAATCCTACCCTCCTGAAGTCCTTCGTTGTTTCAGGAACTGCCATTAACGCCATTGATTTTCCACAGGCTATGAAACTGCAATATTCATTTTTCATTTTACAAGGTGAATTTCTATGTACATGTGCTACAGTTGAGCTGGCCAATGTCCTGTTGGTCATCATTAAAGTAGATGATGGTTTTCTGGACAGCCTGGTTACCCACAGCTTGCCCCAATGGCGGCTCCCTTGGAGATGATCCACAGGAGTCCACAGGGTTCCACCACAAAGGGCCTCGCTGACGCGAGGGTCCAAAATCAGATGGCCTTGTTTTCATGTTATTCAGTCGGACTTATAATTAATTAATGTATGAATTAATGTTATTAAAAGGCTTCAGTGGAATTTAAATCCAGTACTTTCTATCACAGTCCACGTCTATGGCTAATGTCCGTTCTAGGCGGGAAGTTAATCGTACTGTGAATTTTCAGCCCTGGTTGTGTTTTGCAGCCATGACAACGGGGTGACTGCCCAGGTTCTTGGCTGCACGGGGCGCTTGTTTTGCAACTCAAGAGCCCTTCCTCACACGGATCTGGGTCATAGCACAAAAGCCCAATTGCTGTTGTAGAGGTGAACTTGTGAACTCGTTTCTGATGAGGTCCAACAACGGCTTGCTCATTTGCGCCCTCTAAAGGCCAAAGTGCCACACAGTCATGGCTGCTGGTATCCCAGGAGCAGAAGGGGAGGGAAAGCCATTCTTTGGGTGCTAAACAAATGCGCAGATGGACTTGGTGAATACTTCCGTATTTCCGTTCTTTATTGGCAGAAAAAGCAGCTAGGGATTTTTCCAAGACATAAATAATTGTTCAATCACTATGGCAGGAGAATAACAGGAACAATGAAAATACAATCATTTACTAACCAAAACAATGAACATCACTTTACATTAAGCAGAATCAATCCGATGTGATGTAGTGAGTGTACTTTCCATTGCTCAGAATGTTTCAGATGAGAGGAGACTGGTCTATGGTTTTAGAAGGTCAGAGGTGTGGTTTTGTTGATTTATTGAATTGTATGACCCACTTTCCCCTGGTTTCTTCCTGTCGGTCACTCCTCTACAAAGCTTGTTCACTTTCCTACACAGTTTCTCCCGCTTTCTGTAGTTTTTTTCATCTAAGGTTATTCTCTGTACAGGAATGAGAGCACAGGCCTCCATTTTAATGGTTAAATGCTCACGGCACTGGGCTGCGGGGGGGTGGGGTGGGGGGGGGAAGACATCAGGAACCGGAGCACGTCTGCCCGCCTCAAGGCTTCTTCCGTTGATCAGAGATTTATCGTGTTCCGTTTTCTTCATTTCCACACCGTGTGGAAGTAACCGGATGGTCAGCGGGAGCCACGTTGATGCGTCCGTGCGCTGATGAGACGAGACAGCGGGACGGGAATCGTGTGCTGATCCCTTTGCCAGTAAACCTGAGCTGCATCAGAAAGTACAGCACTGTGAAAGAGTCTCAGGCAGTCCAAAGAAATGTTTAAAGCTGTTTATCTGGGTAGCAAGCTTAGAACAAAGAAACACAATTTAACATTAGAACATGTGCAAATTAAGAGTAACACAATAAAAACTAGTAATAATTCTGTTTTCTAAAAAGTTACTGATATCTAGTTGGAAGGCTAGATGAACACCACTTCAGTTCCCAAACCTCTCCTCAGGGGTACCTCAGCCGTTCCATGGTTTTGTTAAATTTCACCAACAGCTCAATTAAATTATTAAACAAATTGGTTTAAAAATTCAGTGACAGATTGACTAGCTGTATGAGGTGTGCTAGTGGCCAAGTCAAAAAATACATGGCCGGATTGGAAGGGCGCTGCAAATATTGGGATGATTTTAGCAGAGGTTTTGAAATGGCTGACACACTTTGACAGGCATAATATCATAGTTTTACACCAACAAGAGGATAATCTAAACATCATTTTCGTTGCCTGACTAAGACTTTTGCACAGTACTGCATCTTTGGCTTTATCTATCCATCCAAAGACAGAGATTATGCTATGAAATCGTATGCAATGAAGAGCTTACAGTTTGAACAAGTCGGATGAATGGTCATGTATACATCAAACTTAGACTGTCAATTTCGGGATGGTGTTACACACTCTCTGCTGAAGAGCAGAATACATTACTGATTCCAGTATCAATGGATTTGCATCCAGCGGTCAAATATGAGCAGGAAGAACAGGCCAGCATTTAAAATTAGCCATAGAGCAGTGTTTTGTCGCAGAACTCACATTAGTACTAACGACTCCGTCCTTATCACCATCTTCGGCATGCAATGACATTTTGCTTTATGGCTTTTCAGGAATCAACTTTTAATGGCTGTTGCATGCAGAGATGGCGGGGGGGGGGGGGGTTAGTGGGAGAAACGGAGAGGGAGAGTGAGATGGGTTGGGAGGGAATCGAGAAAAGGCGAAAGCAAGAGGTAGAAGAAATCGAGAGCGAGAGAGAGCAGAGCAGAGGAGCTTATGTTTGTGCTGATATGTATGCGTGAGAATAAGGAGAAGGTGGACAGTGGAATGGCAGACGTTGTGGGGGAATTCTGCGTAGTGCATCACCCTTCCAAGCTACGATCTGCATTGCCTGGGCTGGCGCGGCACTTGCGTCTCCCATGGACCGAAGCTGCGTGCATCTCTCGTTACCAAGCCGTCGCTAGCCGTGCCCATCAGCCACCTCGCCCGCTTGGAATGGAGTGCTGCCGGCCTGCCGATGTTTCTTTCCTGGGCACGCTTGACCCTAAGGAGTGGAGGAACCAGACGGTTTGGCAATTACAGCAGGAGTCTCAATGAGAGACTCAAAGCGCTGGAGAAAGGAAGGGAAGAATACCAAGGTATTGATTTTTTTCTTCTTCTGCCATCAGCGCAGATGAACCCACCACCCACCACTTCTTCAGAATCGGCATTTTACTTCTGATAAACCCGAATTCCCACTGACGCAAACCGATGGCTAGCTGGCGGAAAAGAGGCACACACCATAATAGGTGCTGAAGAGTTGCTCCTTCTCCTTCTTACAGAGACCAGGAGGTGTTTCAGTCTTCAGTGAGCTGGCTGATTTTGGCAAGGCTGTTTTTCATAAGTTATGTAAGAAAGGTTCGTGTTCCACGCTCTTCCATTACCAAATTGTTCCACCAGAATCGAAGCTATCTCTCGCTTATTGTTACATACTAACGCTGATGTTAGGTCCAAGGAAACCTGACTTGGAAACCTAAAATAAATAATTAAAATCTGCAGAAGCTACTACTTCATTCACTGGGGCAAATATTTCACAATACTGAGGAACATATGGTTGACAAAAGGCATTTAAGGAAGCTATATTTCATTTGTTAAAATGTCTCTCAGCAACAAACCCCTTTTCTCCAGTGCATGTGGAGTCTGGCCCAGTTAATGCCGAAACACCATAATTGGAAACAACTCAAGATATTCCAGTATCCGTCAACATTTAAATTTAGGCAGAAATACCCAGTAGTGGTTTTAAAAACGGGGGGAAATTGCCTGCTGCATAGTCATTCTTTAAAATTTCAATAATTTTTAGCCTAATAGTTCCTTTCATGGCTTTTATTGGGTGTGACAGACTGCATGACAGACCACAGACATCAGAGGCACAAAAATTGTGTCGACATCTCCCGCCAAAATGGTTCAGGGGTGATTCCGTGAGATGGTAGCTGACGTGTGGTACACACACCTGAAACCCATACAGACCTGTACAACACACACTGTACAAACACACACACACTCACCCGGCATGCTCAAGGTCACCAGTGCAAACTGGCCTCTTTCTCCTTTGAGACAGAGCAATAAAATTCCAGCCCTTTAGTGACAATTAAGAAATTAGCCATTGATTTGGGGACATTTGGGACTTGTCCTTCTCCCTCTTCTTCATCCTATTCCTCTCTTCCTCACGCCAGTCTCTGTTTCTCATCCCCCAACTGCATTTATCCCACTGCACTGCAATGTTTAATTAACTTACAAAAATGCATTAGTCTGTATGAAATCTGCTCAAAATCATCCATGATATGTTTTATTGTACATACTCGGACAGATTACTGGTGGATGTCAGTTACTACCTCTAAAGTAAGACTTTTGAAACTGTAATCACGCAGCCTTGGGAGATGATTCTTGATTTCCTGGGCGTGTGTGACCATAAAGCATCCAGCTCTACTTTGTGATCCGGGTGAGAGGCTCATCATCTTGCCTCATTTTTATCTCTCTTTCTCTCTCTCTCACTCTCACGAGCCCTGTCTATTTCTGCCCATTTTAAATTTATCATAAAAGTATATTCTGGTTTTCGGGGCATGACCAGGGCTTTTGTGTTAGATACTCATTTTTAGCGCAAAGTGAGCCACACAAACAAAATAGGCCCATCAGCGACTTCATAGCGTCTGTAAATCATACATATGCAGTGCATATACTGTGCATTTACAATGTGTTTACAGTACATTGACAGGCTACTTAGTGTGTTTATGGTTCATTTACAGTCCATTTGGTGTGTTTATGGTTAATTTACAATGTGTTTATAGTATATTCACAGTACATTTACAGTGTACTAGCACATTGACAGTCCATTTATATTATATTTACAGTGCATTTACAGTACAATGACAGTGCATGTTTGGTGTGTTTACAGTCCACGTACAATGCATTTATAGTATATTTTCAGTGTTTTACAGTACAATCACAGTGCATTAACAGTGCATTTACAGATTCTCCTGCACTTAAGTCTGGGTCTCCATTCACACTGGTGTTCCCCGCTACGGAAAACGTGCCGTGACAATTTAATGAGGTAAGAGGCCTTTTTTTCTGACAGGGTCTGAGAGCAGGAATGGTCTGCCGCTACACACAGGCCAGACAACCTGTTCACTCTGGCCAGTCCATCCATTTGTCTTCTACCTGATAATGCTGTACAAGGACGCTGGGGTGGGGGTTTGGTGGGATGGGGACTGGAGCAGATTTCAAATGGATTCATGGAATATATAGCAAAGATAACAGACCTTACCTGGTGGCTTTTGTGTTGCTAGAGGTACTCCTGGAATAATATTAATGCTATCAGGGAAGGCAGGGATCAGGCACCTGCAGTACCTGTTGTTTACCATGTCTATGCGAGTGTGTGAGAAAGAGATAGAGAAACAGGGGGAGGGAGAGAGAGGGAGGGGGAGAATAACCCTCGTAGGGCATTTCCATGAATGCTTTTGTAGTTACGGCTCTGCTCCTCCATGTGCTGACTGCCTGACCAAATGAGTGAGTCAGATATATGTTTTCCCACAGCTTATCCCAGAGTGACAATGGAAATCAGCCACCCTGATCTAGTAGTTTATTCCTTTTTTTTTAATATGACTTACAGTTTCTGGAGCAGCCGCCTAGCCACTCGAGTTCCACGGCATCCAGGGATGCTGCAAAAGATTCATCCTTACCAGTAAACCTGCAGGGGACAATCCCCGCTGTTAGCTTACCTGCCAGTCATAGGTCCTACTCTAAAGACGAGTCATCTTCTGGGTCGGAACGCCTTGCACATCCAACCAAAATGACCCATCGCTGCCCTCCCAGCAGGCTGTCCTATGTGAGGTAGCTCTGCCTTGTCGCCGCGGCGATAGTATTCACATTCCGCAAGATCAGGATGTTAGTCATCAGTCTTCTGAATGTGCATACCTCTCGCTGCCGGCTGCTGCCGCAGGCCATGGTGCAGCAACCATATTTCTGGGACACAAACTTGCCCTCTATTGAAGCCACTATCTTTGCATCTCCCTTTGACACGGATTTCAGTTCAGCATCCCTGCTCCAGGGTACACGTGTGGCTACTGATGCAGAACTCAGTGAGTGAGTTTGGGACCATAAGAGTTTGGGTTTCTGCTGGCGTGTGGCTGGGGAAGCAAAAACATGTGACTTTATGTTTGTCTTTACAGGAAGAAGAGGGACAGTCGGCTCCTTCTGGGTCGTAGTGTGTCTTCGTTTTATTGGCCCTTCTCGTGCAGCAATTGAGTTTGGAGAATTTCACAAACCAGGTTAAGGATACACTGTCTGACGACATTAGGCTCAAGTCCTTTTTTTTGCATCCGTGTTCCAGTCTCATTCCCCTGGCGGCTGATATTTTTTGGGTCATTTCTCTGGTTTGGAAGATTCCAGCTGGAAGATGAGTAACCATCTGTGAAGTGCTTTAATCGAACTTAAATGCTTGATTTACACATTCACCAGTCAGCCTGAAGACCATTTCCAATGTTGTGTTAAGGCAGGGGAGCTGCAATACACACACACACATATATAAATATATATATATATATATATATATATATATATATATATATTCACACACACATACATACACTGCTGATTTTTTTGTTGTTAAACTTTGGGAAATCGAGTGAACGACTATAAATGAAAATATAAATCAAAGAAAATGAGTTTCCTTCATAACATGGAAAGAGTATGTAACAGTGCTTGTCTGATATCCCATTAACTGGCTGTGTGATGATGGCCTAGTCAAATTCTAGGCTGCCCATTAACTTTAAATACACTGGTTTTTGTGTATGACAAAGGCCTTGCATGTGTCCCCTCTACTCTAAAGATTTACCAAAATCTGAATTCTCAGCATTCACCAACTGAGGGGGCTGGATCTAAAGGTGCCCCCTGGATAAAATTTAAATGAACATGTTTAAAAACAATTCATAAGACATTCACAGCACGAGGCGATCCACTAACACGCTATCATTCCAAAGTAATTAATCAAATAATTTATACCACTTTATTCTGTTTTAATGGGCCACTTTGTGCACAGCTGCAGAGCAAAGGAATATTTAATCATTATGATTTTCTAAAATAAGAAGTACATAATAATAGGGGTATATATTAATGCACTCACCTGTTGTGGTGGTGTGAATGTGAGTTGTATGAGTCATTATAGGTGTGTGCGTGCGCGTGCGCGTGTGTCTGTGTGGGTGCGTG
>JABFEB020000060.1:14312437-14323222 GCA_019775895.2 Stomatorhinus ivindoensis
CATTTACATTTATAGCATTTGGCAGACGCTCTTAACCAGAGCGACTTACATAAGTGCTTTAAGACTTCACAATGAAAAACTTGACATTCCCAAATGATAGTTAATGCTAACAATAACCAGTAAAACTGATATATTGCAGTATAATAATAATGGACTCCTGAAAAATGGCTGTGACAGCTGGCACTAATTCCTGTAAATGATTTAATCTACATAAATGGTTTGGAAATGGTTTGCAGCACAATATTGTCATGTCCTGCCCACTTGAGCCTCCTGTCTCCAGCCTAACGTGGCCCTGATACTAGTTAGTCTAGTTGTTAGTCCTTTTTAGTCCTTGTCTATAAGTACCTGTTTGTCTTTTCAGCCCCAATCCAGATATTGATGTCAAACCATCTTGTTGCTTGTGCCCTTCCTTGTTCCATTCCCCTTGTCTTTTGATCCCTTGCGATCCTGTTTATTTCCAGTCTCTGTTCTTTGAGTTCAATAAATCCCCTTTTGTATTGCCACGACACCTGCCCCCGAGTTCTTCATGCCTCATAACGTGACAGATATGCCTAACAATGGTAAATGTTGAATTGGAAATAGTACTTTGATACAAAAAGAAAGTCCTCTTAAAGTTGCAAGGTAATAAATTACAGAGGAATACAAAGATTATTGAACAAATGTGAAATAATGTTTGCAACTGAATGCAAGTAAATGCATTGTGTGAATGCATGCTATCATTGCCTCTATTGGCTAACGGATATCCATTTCTATGTCTTTTATTCCGTAGCTCCTCACAAATTTGCTGAAAAGTAAAAACAGAGAGGGCCGTGGAATCGCTGCTCCAAGTATCCATGAATCGCGCATGCAGATAATACCTCTCTTCTATATATGACAGAAAGTACCAGTTTTCCAGCTCGACGGATAGACAGTTCAGCCTGAAAATTAAAGGACTGCAAAAGACCATATGGGAGCATGCTCTGGGGCCACAGCTTACTAAGCGCAAAAGCGGAAAATGATGAAGCTACCACAGATTATCACACTCACAACCCTGAACATCCTAACAACCAAAAACAACATCACCCCCCCCCCCCCCCACCAGCACCCCATGGGAACCATCCCCAGTCAGAGACCAGGCGTTTCCAATTGAAATGTAGACATTTTTTCTTTCATCATCTTGGTCTGTGACCTTTGTGCTGCATGAAATTCAACAGCTGCTTCATAAACTGAACAGGGTATCTATGCCTCAACCCCAATCTGGTTGTGAGCTGCAAGTCATTGTTACTCCACGGGGGTTGTTATGCAAATGACAGATAAATAAAAGGCTTTGTTTCCTATTAGAGGCAGGCAGTCCTATCCCCACTGTTGCTAAAGCTCAAACAGGGAGTAATAAGTAAATTTGCCTCTAATATTAATGCAATGCAATCTGCTTTGTAAATGGACAAATTGCACATACTTTTATGTGTGTAGTATCCCCCACATAACCCAGGAGGGATCAGTCCCATAAAAGCAATGCCCGTAATGAGCATTGATTTCGCATGTGATTGCTGCAGGCTAATTTATCGAGCAAAAAAAACGTGTAACTTCATTTGTGATCTTGGTCCCGTCACCCCACAACAAGGGGCAGATCTGTGGGACTGGACTCCGAAGGCAACGGGGTCCTTTGCCGAAGTGAACTGTCGCTATTTAGAAATGCTTAGGCAAAGCTTGTATAGATATCTGCAACGATTCTTATAAATTTAGATTGGACCTATAATTTAAGTTAATTTTGCATAACAGAAAAATAAGCAAATTAAATGAGAGTGTAGTGCTGAAGCTCTGCTAGGCACTTGGTATAATGTTAGGCACTTGGTATGACTGTTAACAGGGCTAGTAAAAGTAAATCGATGAAAATACGTCAGATTAACAGGTCGTTTAACAAATGTTTCCTGACCCGGGAGAGGAGATGGATTGCCGCCGTTTTCACACTTATTTCAGATGCACATTTCGTCCAGAGTATGTTTGAGGTTAAAGCCCCGATAATAAGGTTCCACGACCAAAGCTTTGCAATCATTCAAAACCGACAAGAATATTTTTTAGGAATATGGGAAAAGCTAATCTGTTTCGAGGATACATAATCTGAAGCAGGACAATCTCTTAAGTAAACGAAAAAGTGGATTAATTTAGTGCAATCGTATACACCACGTGGCCCGCCTGAGCGGAGCAACGTTAATATTCATGAATGTACGGATTATTTAAAAAAACAATCATTCGTCCTTCATCGATGAGAAACTCCCAGTACGCACTTCTGCTACGGAAGACTCACGATGTAATAGTTCATTATAAGCAACACCAGTCACTCCTCGCCAGTCCAGCTTCATTGTGGCTGCTGGTGGTGGGTGGGGGCGGTTGGGGGGGGTGTCCGTGGAAAGACAAAAAGAGACAACAGCTCTGTTTTTCTCAGTCTTTTAATGAATGTTTTCCTTCATTGTAATATTGGAAATCATAACCGCATCAAACCCAGATTTGTCTTCTGAGAGACAGCTCTTTCAAAAGAAAAAACTTGAACCCCACCCCTAGGTTATTGAAAAGATTCTATCTAAAAACGAAAAATATAAGCTATACGTGAACATATTCTCATGTGTGGAAACAGCCGCCTGCTTACCACTTATGTAACAACATGACTGGTTAAGTTTTTGTTCCAGTTCGGTTTTTTTTGTTGTTGTTCTTATTGTATTTCGTTAAACTCGGCTTTGCTTCTCTGTGTTTTAGTTTTCCTTCTGATCTTTGCAGTTCTCTCTTTTGAGCATAGATGCCCTGCATCTATGTTGGATCTTTTTACTCGGCTGAAACTGTCACAGGTTGCGCGATCACATGCATCTCCATCGGGACCGCGGGATCCGAGTCCCAGTCCGGCCGCGAGATGTGCAAGGAGTAAACTGGCCGAATAAATAGGAAATTTAACCAAATTCACACTAATTATTTCAATATTTTGCATTCATTCGATCGTGAATAATGCGACTGACAAAAGTCGACAAGCTCCCAAGAAAATAGGATTTGGTGCAGCGACCCGAAGGACCATTCTGGCTGTTACCAGTTAACTCCCGGAATGGACAACGACGAAGGCGGACGATTTAATACAATTTACTGTGGAAATGAAAGCGCTACTTTACATTTTGGGATTACACCGATGAACTGATTTCATTTTTTTCTAACTGGATTTTCTTGCGATAATTATGCAGCTCAATTTACACGAGCGATTTGATAGATGACAACTGTACTGGCTTGTCTTTTAGGCTCCGGACATGTGCGGCTAAATGCGGCGAGGCGTGGAGGTTAAACGGGACCTTAAAAGTGGGTTAATGTAAAACAAGTCGTTTGAATCGCCATGGAAGGAATAATAACCGATTGTTGTTAATATCCGCGATCTGTCTGCAAAAGTCGTTCTACTCTACTTTTCCCAACAATGCGGGATTGATGAACCGCTTTCCTATATCAATAGGACCCAGACTGCTCGAACCAATGCCGATGTGCTTTGAGGGACTGATCCCCTCGTAGGGGATACAAAGTGAGTTTGTAGCGTGGACACAAGCCCGTCCCCAGAAGAGTGAGGTAGCCGAATGCCGCTCCCCACCCCGCTGCGAAGCCGGTCGCTGTCCGTCGCGATAGTGGTGCTGAAATCTGGATGATGCCTGGCCAGCGAGTACAAGGCTGCCGTTCCTTACACATAAACGAGGACAACGGTCGCTTTCTGCTGCTCGCCATCCTGATCGTGCTGTACCTGCTGTGCGGTGCCGCAGTCTTCTCCGCCATCGAGAGACCCTCGGAGCTGCAAGCCCACGGCCGCTGGAATCGGACGCTCTTCAACTTCAGTGAGACGTTCAACATTAGCCTGCAGGATCTCAACTCCTTTCTAAGGGAATACGAAGCCGCTATCGCCGCCGGGATCCGGGCCGACACCATAAGACCGCGATGGGACTTTACTGGTGCATTCTACTTTGTTGGAACTGTCGTATCAACTATCGGTAAGGAGAAAAGTACTTTATTATGCAACTATAACACCCCTCCCCCAGCCCCAAAGGGGAAATAACTTATTGTGATATTGATATTAGAGTCCAATTAGACGATTCCTTGTGTGTTAGATCAAAAATCCTTTTATCTATCCTTATTGGTGCTTATCGCGTCGTCTCTCTGTGCCTTGTTAGAGATACAGGTTCACTGCCTGTGTGTCCTACCAAACTAGTGGACTCAGCACAGACATACGTCAATACAGTGACCGTGTATCACAATGATGTCCTACTTTAGAAATCATAAAAATCAGCATAAAGCTTTTGCCTCTGCAAAGCCTGGGCAAATAGTTTCTTTTTGTTATGATACGGTTGCCATACTGTGGTCCAAATGGTGTATATTAGTCATGCTTATATTTGGATAGAAGCTCTTTCTGCTTCCCAGAAGATATTGGATCGTACTGGAATTCCTCATGCTACAGAAAGATTTGATCACAGAAAGTCACAGCTTAGCTGGGATATCTGGGTGCATACGCCACTCAACAGCACATTTCACGCTCACTACATTCTGAAGCAATATAAGTACCATTCATTCAATGTACTGATCGTTGAAAGGCAAATCTAATCTTTCATAGCTGTAAGACTTCTATCTCATGACTTTAATGTTGAAAATTGCTGATTAATGAATTACGGGTCATCTCTTGTAATGGCAGACTGAAGGCTCCCTACACATCTTTTAATTGTATAAATACAGGACAACAGTAAAAATGTGTTAAAGCAGGAACAATACATCAGTATAATCTTGAATATTATCAGAGCTAACTGTTCATCAATGAACGATTCTTTGAAAAAAGAACACTCAAGTGCACATCAGAAATACAATTAAAGCTTATATCTCTATAGATATAAATCAGAGGCAGTGAATGTTTATCATCTTTTTAATGTTTCAGATGCGTGTTTTCATCATGAATGTGCAGATGAATGACATAAATGAATGCTTGCAGGATTCATTATCTCTCCATTCCCACCAGTCCAGGCCACAAAACAGCAACACTCATTAATCATTTGAATTCCTGCATTTCTATTGCAGGTAAAATATTGTTTTTGTGGTGGGCCGTTTCGTTACCTGGTTGTAGCTATAAGGTGCTGTAGCGGTGATTTATGGTGGGGGAGAGGGTTCTGTCTGCATTCCTGCTGGACCTCACAGTGCTTTAGTGATGTGACACACCCTGGAGAGGTTGGGAGGTGCACACAGACGCCTATCTCGCTGTTTCCGGGTTAATGCCATGTAGGCTGCGGGTGGACACTGTGCATGCACACGATTGTGGTGTAAGCAGAGGAGCTACGAGGGATTTTGGACCCCATGAAAGCATCTCGTATCGGGCCTCAAACCCTGGACAATCAAATTATGTTCCAAAATTTTCAGCCCCCTGTCACTCAGGGGACCCTGTAATCATCCCAACTCCCCCTTTTTTTTTACAGCACACAGGTGTAAACAGTCTCTGCACCCCACCCCCTCCCCAAAACCCCCACCTGGAGGTTATGATAAGAAGAGACTAGCAGAGAGGAGGTGGGAGATGGAGAAGTGTGTGCAGGCCATGCCACTGGGACTCCAGTCCCTTGAAATCCACACAAATGAGCTTCTTGGCTTTTATACATAAGGGTGGTCAGAAGATCCTCCCAGGAGAGGCGTAGGCAGGCAGGCAGGATGAGATCTCTGTGCCGTGAAAGTGGAAGGTTCTTCTTTCACATTCGACCCTCGCAAGGCGAAACACCTGCTGGAAATGTTCTCTCTATTACTGATAGTGTGATGGTTCAGCCCACAAAGCAGTTATCTTCATTTCTGCAGCCAGACATTCACCAGTGAGAGCCAAAACTGGATCCAACATGCATGTGCCTGTCAGTCCACAGCTGATATTCATTGTTAGCTCCCCTGGCTGGTATTTAGTTGCATGTGTCAGGATATTATTATTTTGCTGGTCTCTCTGCTCCTCACCCACCCCCATCATTCACGCTCATGCTTCTTGTCGCCTGTTTGCTTCGATTGTGTGCAGTTCACAGCGTACTAATGCAGCCTGCTAAGAGAGCTAGCCTATAGGAGTGCCCTCAGCTAACCTCTGGCCCTGTCTGGACATCTTCCATTGCTACAGCCATAAGCAGGTGGAGAAACTCATCCGGGGCTTTTCATCAATAGCTGCTGAAACACTGCAAGCATGGTTGTAGCCATTAAATGAATGCACCTATATGCACCATTTGTGAAATATAATATTACAGTAAGTTCACAATTAAACAATGCCATTGATTGTTGACAAAAGCTGCACATGACACGGTTGAGAGAAGTTGAGAGAATATTTGCCAATATTCAGCTTTACTGTTAAAGCTAACTCTACTTCAGAATGATTGATTCTGTATGAGGTATTCATTTATTTGGTGGGGGAAATGAAGTCCCGATGTGTAATAATGTTTTGTAACAGGCTGTGCTGTGCCTTAGATTAACCTTCTGCAGTCAAGCATGCAACAACTTTTTTTTTTTCTGAATAAAGTGATTGTTTGAGACCAGCATCACATCTCATGTGTGGAACCACATAAACACTCTTTGGGAAAAAAGATATGTGGACACCTGAGTGAACTATACATCATTCCAAACCCGGGGGTTTTAATATGAAGTTTGTCAGACCTTTGTTTTGTATAATAGCGTTAAAACATGGATGTTGGAATATTGCCTGTGAAGTTTACTGCCATTCAGGTTGAGTACTGATGTTGGGAAATCAAGACTCTTTCTGTGAATCTGTGAGGTGAACTACTTTACAGCTGAACTTCACCTGTGGCTGACCTGGGCAGCTCTAGCAGGGCAGAAATGTGCTAAACTGACTTGTTGGGAACACTGCATCCTATGATGCTGCCAAGTGGAAAGTCACTAATCTCTTCCATACAACCACCCATTCTGCTGTCAATATCTGTTGCGGGACACTGATTGTTCGTGTGCTCCATTATGCACATTTTAGCTTAATTAGGAAATTCCTCTAATTAAGTGCCATATAGATTGGCCATGTAGTGAACACTAGTCTATAGCAAGGTTTCTGCAAGCTTTGTTTGCAGAACTAAATCAATTTTTAAATCTATAAACTTCCCATATCCTTACAGCAAAGATATGCACATTTGTGATGTAATGCAGTGCAGAGCTGTAATAGCAAGGACTATCATCAAAGTGCATATTAGAAAAAAATAAATCATTAATGAAATATGGTTGGTGCCTATTTCAGAGACCACATGAATCCCACTGTACAAAGGGGGCAGGTTTCCTTGATCTATAGGGGCTCCTCTATATCATATCATGAGCGATTCCCACACAGCAGACGCCCAAGGGCGCCGTCAGCAGGCTCGCTGTGGAAAGCGCTCGTCTCCGGACGGCAGCGTGGCAGGTACCCGCAGTTTGCTAAGCAGCCAGTGATGCCCGCCTCCAAGGGAACACAAAGCGAGGCCTGCTGTTGTTGGACACACAGGAACGTGTGACGAATGGTGGATGATCGGTGACAAAAATCCCCCCCCCCCCCCCAAACTAGCATTATTCTCTGAACCACTTGGAGATGAGGATGCATGTCATTAGCAGCAAGAGGGAAGCCAAAGTCTGCTAGCATGGGAGCAGTTGGGCACTACGCCAGGCCAGCAGGGGGCAGCACCCAAACCCCTGTTTAGTCAGTAGTTGCAGGCACTAGCAGGCTTTTACGTGCCCGTCCAACCCATCCAGTGTGACAGTCTGTGCAGAACCTCAGTCCTCACCCAAAGGATCAGTGTTATTTTATAGCTTGCTGGTTTTTGCTCTGTCTGGAAGCCCCACGATGGAGGTAGTTGCAGGTTTTTGCTAGTCTGCACAATAAAAATGTCTTAGTGTAGCCGCGATAGCCTTTCACTGCTACATGGCTTCCATTTCCTGGGTTTCCTGCCAATAAGGTTGGGATAATGCATGCAGGACCGGGATGCTCATAAACTGGTTGAGCAGCTAACCAGTGATTTGCTGTGTCAGCCATACAGCAAACTGGTTTAAGCTTGAAACACTTTAGGTAGCCCAGCTTCATTCCCCCACCAGACGTCAAACTAGCAGCTCAAATGCTTTTGAAGCTCTAGGTTTGAAGTGCCAAACAACTGCCCAGCCTTTAAGTTAGCCCATGAGTGGCTTTAATATAATGATAATGATAGAAACAGGGCAGCTGAGTGTCATAGCCACCCCGTCGTCACCCGCTACAGCGTCGTCACCCGCCACCCTGTTGTCACCCGCTAGCGCGTCGTCACTCGCTACCGCGTTGTCACCCGCCACCCTGTCGTCAGTCACTACCGCGTTGTCACCCGCCACTCTGTCATCACCCGCTACCACGTCGTCACCCGCCACCTTGTCGTCACCCGCCAAAACCTCCCCCCAGGGATGCAACACCGAGGGGAGCATACTTTAACAAAACTGCTGACAGCTGTCATTCTCAGGAAGAACACTGGGTATTAAAAAGTCTTCAACTCAAGTTGCGCCAATTAGGGCCTTGAAAAGTCTTACATTTAAGTTTACTAAAGTCTTAATTTTTTGAGGCCAATATATTAGCTGTCTTAGCAGGATTACTTGGAGTTTAACTCCTTGGGTTAAGAACATTTGACTTATGGACAACTCGTACTTCCGAACGGACTGCCATAAAGCCTAATATAAAAAAAATGAGTTTAATACAATGGTTCACAATAACGAACCATGCATTATTTTATGACGCTGATAAAAACATTGCATGGCTTTAGCAGTTGAGGGAATGATACCTCACAAATGTCCCTTCTGGTATGCAAGACATGAATGAGATGAGGATTCATTTCAGTGTTCATTTTTAATCATGATCTTTTTTCCTGTCTAAACTGTTCTAAGAACTGTTTCTGAATGTCTGTTACAGTACTGTATACCTTCGAACATACACACACCAGGGATGCTAACTGTCACATATCTGGCGTGACACTCAGTCCTTCAGACTCTCACGCAAGAAATCTTATGGAAAATCTGTATTATTCCATTATAAAACTAAAATTAGATATATCAAAAGTGCTGGGGTAGTTTGCAAACCCTGCAGTCTATTTACGAGGTAATTAAGCTGCTACAAACATGTACAGCGCTTCACTTTTGTTATGTTACAACCTTATTCCAAAATGGATTTAATTAATTTTTTACCTCAAAATTCTACACACAATACCCCATAAGGACAAAGTGACCAAGAACACAAAGGAGAACTCTGTGGAGAGAGGAGAACCTTCCAGAAAGACAATCATTTCTGCAGCACTCCACCAATCAGGCTTGTATGGCAGATTAGCCAGACAGAAGCCACTCCTTAGAAAAGGCAGATGACAGCCCTTCTGCAGTTTGCTAAAAGGCACCTTAAGGACTCTCAGACCATGACAAACAAAACTCTCTGGTCTGATGAAACAAAGATTGAACTCTTTGGCCTGAATGGCAAGTGTCATGTCTGGAGAAAAAGCAGGCAGCGCTCATCACCTGGCTGATACCATCCCTACAGTGAAGCATGGTGGGGAAAGCATCCTGCTGTGGGGATGTCTCTTGGCTGTTCCAGAGCGCTCTGGACCTTGGACCGGGCTGAAGGTTCACCTTCCAACAGGACAACGGCCGTAAGCAAACAGCCGAGGTAAAGGGGTGGCTTCAGGACAACTCTGTGAATGTCCTTGAGTGGCCCAGCCAGAGCCCAGACTTAAACCCAATTGAACATCTCTGGAGAGATCTGAAAATGACTGTGCACCAGTGCTCTCCATCCACCCTTGAGAGGTACTGCAAAGAATAATGGGAGAAACTGTCCAAAAATAGGATAGGTGTGCTGAGCATGGAGCATCACACTCAAAAAGACTTAAGGCTGTTTAATGAATGTTCAAAAATTTCAAGAAACTTTTTTCACTTTTTCATTGTGGGGTATCGTGTGTAGAATTTTGAGGTAAAAATGAATTTAATCCATTTGGGAATAAGGTTGTAACATAACAAAAGTGAAGCGCTGTGAGTACTTTCCAAATGCACTGTAAGTGTATGTGCAGACATGACTTGAATTGAAAATCTCACTCCAGCCACTAAAGTTGGTAACCCTGACATGCCCACGGATTCTGTACAGTGCTGCACTCATAGACTCTCTGCAGTTCTTCATTACAGAACTGCACTCATACAGTCTCTGTAGTTCTTTAGTACAGTGCTGCACTCATACACTCTCTGCAGTTCTTCATTACAGAACTGCACTCATACTCTCTGCAGTTCTTTAGTACAGTACTGCACTCATACAGTCTCTGCAGTTCTTCAGTTCAGTACTGTATTCATACAGTCTCTTCAGTTCTTCAGTACAGTACTGCTCTCATACAGTCTCTTCACTTCTTTAGTACAGTACTGCACTCATACAGTCTCTTCAGTTCTTCAGTACAGTACTGTACCCATACAGTCTCTTCTGTTCTTCAGTACAGTACTGTACTCATACAGTCTCTTCGGGTCTTCATTACAGTACTGCACTCATACACTCTCTGCAGTTCTTCAGTACAGTACTGCACTCATACAGTCTCTTCAGTTCTTCAGTACAGTACTGCACTCATACACTCTGCAGTTCTTCATTACAGTACTGCACTCATACACTCTCTGCAGTTCTTCATTACAGAACTGCACTCATACACTCTCTGCAGTTCTTTAGTACAGTACTGCACTCATACAGTCTCTGCAGTTCTTCAGATCAGTACTGTATTCATACAGTCTCTTCAGTTCTTCAGTACAGTACTGTACCCATACAGTCTCTTCTGTTCTTCAGTACAGTACTGTACT
>JABFEB020000060.1:14323322-14334022 GCA_019775895.2 Stomatorhinus ivindoensis
CTTCAGTACAGTACTGCACTCATACACTCTGCAGTTCTTCATTACAGTACTGCACTCATACACTCTCTGCAGTTCTTTAGTACAGTACTGTACTCATACACTCTCTGCAGTTCTTCAGTACAGTACTGCTCTCATACAGTCTCTTCACTTCTTTAGTACAGTACTGCACTCATACAGTCTCTTCGGTTCTTCAGTACAGTACTGTACCCATACAGTCTCTTCAGTTCTTCAGTACAGTACTGCACTCATACACTCTCTGCAGTTCTTCAATACAGTACTGCACTCACACACTCTCTGCAGTTCACATGTACCTGTCCTGACTTAGCTACAGATTCAGTTTAGGAACAGATATTTTTTGTAACCTGGGGACTGCCCCGTACTAAGAAAGCTAGAAATTTTAGACAGTTGACATATTAATTTAGCCTGCGAGCTAAGCAGGGGCCGGTATAACAAAGCCGTATTTTTTGCTTAACTAGATAACTATTTAAGCCTTAAATCCAACAAGTTATCTGGCTAAGCAACAAATCCAGCTTTCTCAAACTCTCAAGCTGGCTTGTCCACGGGAATCCTGTAACCGTGGTCAGGTTAGTTGTATATTTGATATTCAGTCACCCAGCTGTAATATCCTTTAACAAGCCAGCCAGGCAGTTTTTAATCACAGACCTTTGACATCCACAGGCAGAGATGCACACCGGTCATTTCTGCCGTTCCAGCAATTTGGCAAAATTTCTGCTGTAATGAGAAAATCGTTCAGTTTTCCGAGTTCAGCTCTTGCACACCCATTGGTTTTTCAGATTACTTTACAGGTGAATTCTAACTAATATTTGAATGTTTGCACATACACTTCACGTTCAACAGCTGTTGCTTGCTTACAGCCACTGTGGGTGAATGGATACTGTGCATTTATACATGCACTGTACTGGACATGTCTCTCTCGTTTACTTTTATTGTTATTAGTGTAGTGGTAGCACAGTGGTTACCTCACACCTCTGAGACCAGGGTTCAACTCTCTGGTCTGGCGCCATGTTCTCCCCAAGTCATTGTGGGATGTCCTCCAGTTACATTGCCCCCCTGCAGTCCAAAAGCATGTTAAGGTGAACTGGGGCTACCAGACTGCCCTTAGGTGTGAATGGTGTGTGTGCTTGTGACGGGATGACACCCCATCCTGGGTTGTCCCCTGCCTTGTACCCGCAGAGGGATGAGTAGTTCATTTATTCTGCGCTTTGAATGGAACAATTATAAGCAAACATGGCTGTTGCTCTCCTAAATTCTGTTAACTGTTCTGTGCCCTTTCAGCCACATTACCCACGCATGTGTGAGCAATGGAAAAGGAATATTGAATGTGTTTTTTTAGGGCACATGTTAATCTTGATTTGTAGTATACCCCTTGGTTTTGATAATGTGTGATAGGATTTCCATTTGTGTGTGTGTGTGTGTATGTGTGAAAGTGGATGCTCGAACTGCATGCAGCCAGGTGTCTTGTCTGTGGCATCATCTTTGAATGGGAAAGTGTAATTGCATATATTCAAGAATATGTTAACACTGAGACTTTGTATTCTCATATATTCTCTGGTTGGTTGGTCGGACATCAAATGCCTTGTGTTGTTCCGCTGTTTTGATTGAAGTTTCTTGGTTAGAAGATTTCTCGTAATTGTGTAATTTTTACCTTGAGCATCGCTTTGTAAAGTTTAATTTATTATACACACATCAATTGTTAGACCCTTTTTAGTACAAACCTGAACGAAAAGGGATTTAGTCACTAGTGTAAAAGTTAGGGTATTAACTCTGGCAAATCATATTTCCACTTACGGTTAAATTTGGCTTGGAGTGGTATTGGAAAGGTCTTAAAAAGTCTTAAATTTTGCATCAGGATTTCTACAGACAACCTGTACATCTCCTTATCTATGACAAACAAAATGATATTTTGTATTAGATATGACTGAAATAGGAGGCGTGGCTCACAGTCACCACCAATAGGGATTCAGGGATCTGGGGGTCGGTACTTCCTGCACAGACCGGTCTGTTATGCGTCACTTTGGCCTAGTAACTCTGGCAACAAACTGCATGATGGCTGCTGCCTCCAACATTGTCCTTTTCCAATTTCTTAGTCCACCCCCATGTGCCATGAGATGTTCCCTTTATTTTTTGTGGCTACTATTTGCGACGTGTTGCTGCTGTTCCTGCCAGGAGCCCGTTACTGATGGAAAGGGAGCCACCCAACTTGCTCAGTCCCCAGCTTAAGGGCTTCTGTTCTCTGTTGCTCTCAAAGCCATTCTCATGAGGGTCGATTGAGGTCATGAGGAGATCTTACACTAAGTTTATTTCAAGGTGAGGTATTTTTACCGAGGAGATGACGTGAGACTTAGATCTAAGACCTCATATTTTTATATCCAGCTGAGCCCTTTGATTTTCAAAGACATCTTCTCACGAAAGTGCAGCCAACAGTAAGTTCTATATATGAATTGCACTGATTTTGTTTTATATAGAAAAAAACATCTTATGATTTTTCCTAGGTTAGCATTACTGGCTGCTATAATGAAGATTGCTAAATTAAGAATAATGAGTCATCGTGAAGCATACAGCTGAAAATGTTGTTACTACTTCAGTGTGTCAACACATACAGCATACAGCGTTTCACAGTATCCAACACCAGATCTGTGTTATATAACTGCCAAAAATGGACAGGCTGGAAATGTAAATAGCACTGGATACTGTAATACTATTGCACTGCAGTCTTGTAACACATGCAGACATACAAAAACCAGAGAGAGGGGGTGAGAGAGGAATGTGAATTTACTGTTGCATCCATCCCTGTCAAGGTGCTGCATCGCAAACTCGTCTTTCAGCACGTTCCTGTGCTGAGGAGATTCTCACTTGCCCTTGTCGTTCATCAACAAGGTTGACATGAAGACGCTCTCGCTGCTTAGGTCCAGGGGAAGAACTCACACCGCTTGCTAATCCTACATCGTAAAGCTCAAAAGTAAACAGTACAAGCTTAAGGATCAACAAGATAAAAAAACAATTGACAAAACAATCTAAACGATCAAAGCCAGGGAATCATTGGTAGAATCCAGATTAACAATAATATCCCGCCCACTCTGACTCTGATTTTATCTTCCTGTAAACACTTGATTTAAAAAAGGATGGAAGTTTTGTACAATTGCAGTAACCTTATGCTTCCTTTTTTATTTCACGATTGGCTGTGCCCAGTCATGTGTACAGGTCAGGCCAAAAAACCTTGCAAGGGGATTCTGGGTACAGACAGACACTCTGCCTTTTACACTCAATACGACAGTAGGTGATGAGCTGTGACTCATGCATAATTCACATCCCCTTTACCCCACATCACTGGGGAGGAGGCTGATGTCAAGACCTGAGGCAGTATCGTCTTGTAGGTCAGGTGCCTTTCCACTGCAGCCTTGTCTGTTTGCGGCTTTCCATCCCATTAACTCCACCACCCTTAATACTTCTCATTGATTCTGCATCACTTGCCATTCCTGCATTTAGTTGTCGAGGCCTGACAATTTACCAGATTAGTGTAGGCTTATCATGCCTGAGAAGCAGGGAAGTTGGAGGTAAATCACACTAACCTAATACAGTGGTAGAGCGTGCTGCGGATCATTAAGAATGTGGTCATTGGTCTTAAATGAGTTTCTGCTGGACTGTGTCCTGGGCAAATGCTGGGCAGGCAATTCTCCAGTCAATCAATGACTCTATCATTGCTGGAGGCTGACAGAAAGTTTCTGTAGCCAGCCACATGGAGGGTGCAGAAATGCAAAGGGATTCACAAATTAATTGTAACTGAGGGGGCAACATCAGTAAACAATACAAGCCATATCTGCAATGCATCGTGGACATAAATGACGTAATGTCATCGTGGAGGCTGTCAGTGGTGCCGGAGACAGGAGTTACTCAAACGCCGGCCTGGTCCAGAACTCCCCCAAGACCAGGCAGGTGTGCCCACCTTCTGATCTGAAAATGGATAACGCTTTCCGACATTTTCCACTGAGCAGAAAAATTGAGAAGACGTCTGTTAAAGTCTACTAAAACACCAGCGCTTTCCATTATTTTGCGTTTTCTCCCCCCAGAAAGCACTTGCGTTTCTAAGCATCATTTTTCAGCTCAGTCGCCGCTTCTTCTAAAAGCGTGGCGAGGAGGCGGACATGTCCAGCAGAGTCTACAAAAAGTCATTTGCACCACCTCTCCCATTCCACCCTTTAATGCTCCCCTGTTTGAAGGTGTCCACCCATCTGCTTTTATTTACATACTTTCACATGCTCTCTTCATATAAATGGCCTGCCTGGGGGGCAGGTGGGCGGGGGGGTTACTTGTTACCATGGTGAGAAACTTTAGATTCCATAGCACAGAGAAGTCAGGTCAGCTTGCTGTGATAATGTTCTCAATGTGCTTATGACGGTCAGAGGTAAAGCAGAGGTTCTCAGAAGCAGAGATCTGAACACGCTCTCTGTATCTCATTTAGGTCACATTCCTTTTATGACCAGGAACTACAAATTAGTCCCCACTGGCTCTAAGTTTAAGTTCATTCAGTTGGTAACAACCCCTAACAGAAACATCTCCCTTAATAGCAAAGCCATATCCACACACAAACACCGCTTCACAGAAGCAGCACAGGACAATTTGTTCATCATCATCCCTGCAGAAGCAATCATGCAAAACAAAATCAACCACAAACTGCCCCCCACTGCTATCCGGGGATCAAGAAGTACTGAAAACCAATTCAGGCTAAATAAATAAACAAGTAAATATAAAATGGTGTCATTGAGAAAAATAAATGGTTAGAACAGGCTTGATATTTAAGTACATAACTTAAATTTGCCTTCATGTGGAATTCCACTAAATAAAAGAGCCCAGTGTTAAAATCATATCGTTTTTCTGTGAAACATGCAGAGAAGGACTCTGGAACAGGAGAATGTGGACAAGTCACAATGCCCATATCCTTTCTGATCTATACACTCTGAAATTCTATTTCAGATTGGAATTAGTGAGAAAAGACAGCAGAAAACACCAAATCAGAAAACCAATACAAACGTAACCTAAATGAAAGAAAGTATATCTTCAAGGTAAACCCTATACCCTGTACCCTATACCAATACCTTATACCCTGTACCCTATACCCTGTACCGTATACCCTGTACCCTATACCCAATATCCTATGCCTTATACCCTGTACCCTATACCCTGTACCCATCCTTAGTGCCATCATCTCTCACTCTGCCAATTCACTCTTGCAAGCTGCACAGCTGAGCCTATTTACCCTTAACAAGCTAATGAACCAATCAGCTCCAGCTGTACTCCATCAGCAGCAGGTGATTTACGCAGTAACATAATATTCATGCATAACCACGTTACATCTTACAGGTTCTCTATACATAGCAGTATTTTTTTTTCAAAAAACTTTTCTCATTATCAGTACTGTGGTCACCCCCTGGTATTTAAAAACCAGATCATTTTGGTCACAAGGCATTTTACCACTATAAGAACAGCTGTTGTGGCAGCAGGAAGCTAGATGATCAAAACAATATGGTCAGGGACAAAGTCTCCTCTACAGAATGCTCCTGTTTAAGTTCAGTGGCTCTTTTGGCTGCAGTCCATGGTTTGTCTTGGATGACCAACATTGTGTTTCATGCCACTCCAATGCCCGATCGGCACATGGTAATTAATGCCCACTCCGGTAATGACTGGCATACCATTGCGCCGCTCACGCCTAATTGATTGCAGAGATTTATGTTCCATTATGCTGCTTTGCCTTTGAGCACCACGGCGTAATTATTGGAGTGCAACCAAGGAACTCGTTCAGCATATTTAACGACGCACGAATGTGAGCACGTGTGCGGATGAGCAGTATCTTATCGGGGACACCCTGGACTGGATTGCTGCTGTGAGGCTGAGCAAAGGCTGTTCTGAATGCGACATGTTTCGGTGGCGTCTGCGGACAGCCAGAAGAGCTTTCTTTAATATTCCATGCATGCGTTCCAAACCCTCTATCCCTCCCCCCTGTCCTGCTCTGCACCAGATGGCACGCTCAAACTCATTGGCTGTCTCGTTTTTTAAAGCTTGGTCACTTCCACGGGATGCGCAGAGATCCCGGACGAAGTCAGCGAGTGACCAGGAGTTTCCTACTCGCCACGGAAACAGGGGCAGCCAGGACGGCGGTCGCCATTTTTAATTTTGTCATGGGACGGCCACAGACACAGACAGCCCGTATCTGGGGCTCTTTGTTAGCCTGCCGGCTCGGCTCCATAGCAGGGCCCACCGGATCGCATGGTGAGGAGACCCGGGGACAGAGATCCACGGTCCTGCTGGGAACCGGGTGCCGCATCCCTGGATATGTCAGCGTGGCACCGAGAGAGCGAGCTCCCCATCTGTCATGCGGACTGACTCATGGGCGCGCAAGCACACGTGCCACTCGCGGTGTACAGACCCACACGTGCCCTACTCTCCCCACACACACCCACCGCGCCTTTCTCACTGGGAAAAAGCTATTTCGTTACCAGCTTTAACTGGAATTATTTTCTTTTTCCTGGCAATGTGCCCCACTGGGACAGCTGCAGGATGCAAACCAGTGTTAGGATACAGCCCAGTCCAAATGGATCCTCTCACACAGCAGAGATGGCATCAAGGGTCCCATTGAGTTTGTTCTATTTTAACTCCAATGTTTCTCACCCCAGAAACACAGCCCAGTTCACACGGCTGATCCCTCAGCAAGACTTAGGGCCACTGCTCATTTAGAATGTGAGTCAGCTTTTGTTTAATTTTTTTTATCCTGTTTAATTCCTCCAAAATCCATACTTCACAGGCTCTGCTTGCCAAACCCACGCACTCATGCACACGACCCCTCTTGGCTATTGCAACAAGACTGCAGAAAAAAGCAGCTAAAAATCCAAAGGAAAAAACTCAAAACTCAGCATTCTATATATGCCAGCTTTACATTCCATACATTTCAGTCAGAACCAGAAGCTTCATAATTAACCAATGGCCTTTCTGTATAGCTCCTATTCTATTTCTCTGCACATTCAGTGCAGCAAGATTTCTCATTAACAATGTTTCTCAACCCAGCCCTTAGAGACCTCCAGACAAAACACCTGCACAGTTTTGCTACCTCCCAGCAACTCTGAACCAGACAATCAAGCAATCAAGACCACCAGATACCTGGTACAGGTGATTTGGGAGCTGGGAGGTAGCAAATGTGCACTGTCTGGGGCTTCCAGGAAAAACACAACATCCCTTACAGTGGAGATAGCAGGCAGTCAAAGCATGCATCTGTGTGCACGCGCGAGCTCGTAGCATGTAGGAGTCTGTCGTCTGTAGCCTGATGTTTCACCGAATGCTAATTTGTGCAAATGAGAGATTAAGTTGCCAAGCAGTGATTCTAAATGAGTTCTGAATATCATGGTATTTAGAGTCACTCCTTGTAGAATCACATATAGAGCTGAGCAACCTTCCACTGGATAAGTAAATTGACAATCTATCATGACTGATTCCAAAATAAAACGATTTATCAGCTCAGTTGCATATTTGTTACTGACATATTTACACCAGCAAACGGCAAAATATGATTAGAAACAAAGGCGTTTTTTTTTCTTTTTCCTGTGGAATAATAAGTATTATATTTGTGCATTTAAAAACCTGAACACATTCCCCTTGAATTGTCCCCAGAGAGGTGAATCCACATGCTCGCGTATTTGTAATCCATTTTGCGTTCTTTTTCCAAATGTCCCAGAGCTCAGGTCCATCCTTGGCAATTCCTGTGCCTCCAGCCTCCGTGAGCTTGAATTCTGGCTTGATCATGCAGAGGTGTAACCTGAGCTGGAAGGACAGCACGGCCCATGAGATGCTCTCAGACTTTATTCACATGCATGCAACGATGCTGATGTCGTGCGGCTTTGCCGCCAGTTTATTGCTGGCTTCTATTTAAAAGTGAAAGGTTCCTGCCAATACAGATGTCCCCATCTCTAATGACGAACTCAATCTAGTGCAATTAAAAGTGTTCTTTATTTCATGGGCACCTAAGTTGTCTATCCATTCATCTTATCATGTCTTCAATGCTTCTCCCAACCCTCCCATTAGAGCAACAAAATAGCAACAAAACACATTTGAACAATAAGTGAAAACAACTGATGAAGTCTTCAGGCATGTTAACGTCGGTGGCTGCCAGAGAAGTGATAAGATCTAATCTTTGTCAAGATGCACTGAGACAGAATGATCCTCTGGCAAAGATGCAACCTCTGTTAAATATTCCTTCCTTGCTGTATCATTAAGCCATTAATGACAAAATAAGCAGACTGAAGCTGTAGCTTATTGTGAGAAGCAGCCCATTCCATTTGGCAAGTGTTGTTCTCTACCACAATGTAGCCCTGACAAGCATGACAATGTGGCTGAGACTAGTTTGTCATTCTAGAACCTTCCAAACTGCCTTTATGTTTTGTGTCTGATCTTTACTTAGTCGGGAGTTTAATTCCAAGGACACTGCGTGAGCCACGCTGTTTGATTTTGCTTTCGCTTTGCTGTTCTTCTCCTCCTGAAAGGTAGCGACTTGACAGCATAATACTGTGGCTTGAACCATCACAGGGAATAGATGCTTTTGTGTTTCCATGACTGATATAATTTAGCTCCTAATATGAACAAGCCTGCAGAGCCGGCTGGCTGATAGAGAGCTGAGACTTTAACCTCGTTACCTGACAATCGCTCCGTTTCACCGGGATGGGAGAAAGAGTGTTAATTAATTACCTGTGAAGCACAGGGACAGAAGGTGTTCTGTTGATACAGTTGTTCTTCTGCTTGCTCTGCCTGGGACATAATCGTCATTATATCACAGCCCAAGCAGCGATAAAGACTGTTCTTGCTGCTCTTCTCTCCGTGATGGTCACAGATCGCGACTCCTGGGGAATTACCCCGGCCCTTTAACCTCAAAGGCGATTCACTTCAAAACCTGTATGTATACACATAACATCACAAAGTAACTCAAACACCAAAGATTTAATTTCAGGCTCTGGTGTGTAAACAGGGGAGAAAGGCCATTAAAATATTAATCACCCCGGGGTTGTAAGACCAATTACAGTGTTTAAGGGAAAGAATATCAATTCAGGGGTGTGAGCGGAATGAAATTGAAAACAGAACAGGCAATTAACCTTGGCTGAACATATACAGGACTGCAGCCTGCGTCATTCTCAGGGCTCTGACAGCTTCTTGCTGGCATGCAAAGAATCTGTAGGTTCCTTCCCTCCCTCAGACGCAGTGTACTGAGCCAACCACCTTAAATATCCTCTTACGGCATCACTGCCGAGCCCCGCTGTGTACATTAACCAGACCGGAAGGAGCCCGACTGAAAACAAATACTTGTGCCAAGACCAGACAAAGAGATCAGAGCCAAGACTGGATCGAAATATAATTTTGTTTTTTTGTTTTTTTCCCAGGCAAGAATAAGAGACGATGTGCATTCCTTACACACACAGCTTATTGTTACACCGTAACTCCTGTTGACTGAGGGTCACCATGCGTCCGAGATCCCTCCGACTTTTTGGGCCCCCTCTCCGGGCCTCCAGGTGGTTGGACAAAAATCGGGGCTTTATCCAGGATTAGTTCTGTAACCCATAGGACCCGGGGTATTACAAGTTACAGTGGAGTACCAAAGTGAAGGGAAAGGCACCAATTTTCAATGAACAGCAGCCACTCAGCATCGTCACAGCCAGGCTCGTGCACGTGGTTACTTTAAAAATTGAACGATTTGCGCATCACTACGTGTCACCCTGCTCATGAGTGACATCAGTTGGCACTTTGACACTTATTTTTGAATTTGCATGATCAGTAGCTCACGTTTAGCGAACTTTTTTGTGAAATGTTTTTATTAATATGATTGATCAAATCTAAAAAACTAAAACGTATTTTATTGTATTTTATTTTTTAAGTTAAAATACTGTTTTTCTTAGTTTTTATTATAAATTGCTAGTATTTTATGGCTGTGACTGTTTGCATGGCAAAGGCAGAAGCCATTTCAGTTTCTTTTATATTTGTGACATTTTGTGAGTGACAAGGCTTACAGAATTCCTTAGAATCTCTTTACTATTCTGTAGCTCCTTGTAATTGTCCTACCTTCACACGTAGGTGAACAGGACCTGCTACATGCACAGTTCATTAGGTAATGCTCCCATCCAGCATCGAACGGTCACCACTGACCCCGCCCGGAACGATGCCCCTAATGCTAGCCTTCGCAGCCCCAGACCCTCCTTCCCGCTCACATCCGCACGCCATGACTGTTCAGCTCCTGTAATTACAGGACTGCAAAAGGAAACACAAACACTGGATCCCGTATCATTTAACAGGCTGTTCTGCCCTTGTGTTGTATTAGTGATACACACTTGATGAACTTCCTTGTTTTACTAATAGTTCATAGTTCTGCTGACTATAGAAGGGGCTAGTCCAAATCTCAATGACTCACTCACCTCCTGATCAGTAATGCCTAATAACATAATGGTTGTATAGGTAATACTATAATAATATTAAGCTCTTTTATAGGACTTTAACCTTCGTCCTGTGTTAGCTTTCTGTTCGCATCTCTTATGTTAGACGTGTTGGGGCCAACCCGTGTGTTAGTGCTGTTCATAATGTTCCGCGTTCTTCTTTCGTGAGGAATAAAGTAATTGACGCGAGACTTCTTTAAAACTTTCCAAAGTATTTAGTAT
>JABFEB020000060.1:14355865-14384542 GCA_019775895.2 Stomatorhinus ivindoensis
CAATCGGAGGCGGTCACAATCGGAGGCGGTCACAATCTGAGGCGGTCCCAATCGGAGGCGGTCACAATCAGAGGCGTTCCCAATCGGAGGCGGCCCATCGAAGTAGGCCCATGGAATGTCTTGTCTCACCGGCATGATGACCATCTTCCTCTGCACTCTCTGAAGTACGCAAACTTTGGAGTGGCCAGATGACTATGGGTGGGTACACCTATTACTGGTTTGGTTGAACTGATGGCTGCCATACTCAGGGAGTAACTGTTGCTGTGGCTGATCAGTTCCTCTGATGTCACTCCTTTCCGTATTGTGAGGCTCAGGAAAAGGCACTTTCTGGGAATCTTGTCTGTTGTCTCAGTGTTACTCCATCCGTGGTCAGCGATGGTTGTTGATGGGTGCCCATGCAATGACTCTCCTCTAGTCATGGGTGATTTCAATGTGACCACTGGCACTGACAGGGCTGTCTATAAGGATCTGGCAACCTTGGTGAAAGAAGCTACATGTCCCTTGACTTTGCAAAAGATCAGGGGCTGCGGGTTGCTGGATCCGGGCTCCAGTACCTTGAATCACATCCTTGGAATTGGAACTCCAACACTGGTGGTGACAGTGGAGGCAGAACCTCTGCATTCTTTCCAGTCGATTGAAAATAGTTTGTTACGGGTCTGTTCTCGCTCCGACTCTGTTCAGTGCTTGCATGGGCTGGGTGTTGGGCCGGCTTGTGGGGTTCAGCAGTTGTTTGGCATCTTTTGGTGAAAAAATATTCACTGAACTTGACTTTGCTGTGATCTTCATGTCGGTGGAGGCTCTGAGTGTCTGGGCTCAAGTACCCTGGACAGAAACCATGATCTAGGCCTTTAATGACCTCTTGTGTACAGCCAGCAGCAGTGTGTCTGTCTGTTGAAAGAATGTCGAACACGTCAAGAGGTTCACTTACCTTTTCACCACTTACATTCATGTCTCTGGTGATTCTTTCTATGAAGTCAGTAAATGTATTAGGAGAGCATGGGGGGGTAATGAGGTCACTGGAAAGGGGTGGGTGATGCTCCCAATATCTCTGCAACAGGACAAAGGTCCAAATCTTTAGAGTTCTATTGCTCCCTGATTTGCTGTATAGATGTACTTATCCTTGGGTATCGCTGGATTGACTTTCTCTCGAATGAGCAGTTGTTCAGGGAGTCTGGAATGATGTACATTATCAGCATTGTGAGGGAGCATTACAGACATTTAGAGCAATTCCCTGTGAGTGATCTGGCTCGCAGGATCCTCAATGATGAGGACCCAAGTAGCCGGACCTGACCAAGGGGACACCCACGTAACACCTGGCTGCAGCAGATAGACGGTCACTTCTGGAGGGTGGCACTGGATCATGTATCAACTGTGATCCCGAGGTATTATGTCATGTGGTGGGTGCATCAGTGCACCATATGAGGTAAAGTTTGTAAGAAAAATTGCTTTAGGGTTTCATTATCCAGGATCTCTTTCAGCTTTACTTTCTTCATTCTCTTTCACAATTTTCCTTAGGGCAATTCGGCTTCTAATCAGAGCATCTTCTGAGGAAGACCTCTATGGATCTAAGTACCCGTAAATAGTCATGACTCTAATGTGCCAGCAAATACAGGAGAGTATCTCCAAATGATTAACTCTCCCAATAAGCATAGATTTCCAAGGTTAATCTTTGACTTGATTACTTTTATACAAACACAGCATGCCATCAATTATGCGAAATGCCAACATGCATTAGATTACCACACCCTAGGCTGTCACAAATTAGCTTAGCAGAAACGTGTACAGACTCCTTCAGCTGAGGAGCAAATGCTTCTAGATCCGTAATGCTAAGTACCTATTCCTTTTGGGACAATTTTTTAGACTACAATTTATTTGTTTAGCCAGTGCAGGGTCAAACTGTCCCTGGAGCAATCAAGGGTTAAGGGTTTTGCTCAAGGGCCCAAGTTTGCTGACTGTGGGATTTGAGTTGGTGACCTTCTGATCAGAGGTGTCCTCACCTGCCAACCTAAACACAAGCCCCTTGTGTAATTACTGCATAGCATGCAAAGACCATTTCTGACAGGTCACAATATGTATGGTGCAGTGGGGGGAACCTTGAGATAGGAGACACTTCCAGTTAAGGAAGGACAGTGTTCAAACCTTGGAACCTTTAGAACATTCTTCGTGGTGTACGTCCGCGGCGAAAAAGTCGCAAAGTGGGCGGAAGTCGCCTGGTTCTCAAGGGCCTCCTCACCGCATCTGTCCCATCGCCATCTTTCCACTCCTCTGGTCCTGTCAGACCCCACTCACGGAGGTAAATTAAATTAGCCTCAGTACAGACTGTGCAACAAGAAGGGACGCCACTGCTTGAATACCTCCCTCTGCTGTTAATTTGCAGGTCAGAATTTAGACATACGTAGGACGTTTATTTATACTCACAAGTTGCGTTTTTTTTCCAAGCCAGGTTTTTACTGGTGTGTGTGTGTGTGGCGAGAAGTGCTGTAGCGCTGCCTGATAGACACCCACTGATAAAATTGTGATATTTTTAGGGCTCGTATACCAAACCTGGATTTGTTTCCTCTGCATGACTTCCAATTCAACCTTACGTGAGTCAGAGTTCATGACAACCCCCCAGCACCCGGCAAGCAAAAGTGGGTCCAAACCCAGACTGTGCCATCACTTATGAATTAAGGCATGACAGCGATTAGCTAGTTATGGTTGCCTACATAAAAATTGCATCCTGTGCTAAAAGCAGGCTACATGTTCAGCAGAGGCAAGCAACATGAAGAGGGAGAGCAGGAGTGTGAGATATATGAGGACATGCAGGTACATTTCAGTGCTAAGACAAAGTTGCTAATCGCTTTTAATGAGTTACCTCTGCTTAGGAGCGCTGGTTTAGTTTGGTAGGGACCAAATCAGCCCCGAAGTCTCCACTCCCCATAACACATATGGTACTTCCACAATATTGGTCGGGACACCCTACCCTCCATACACCAATCTATTCCTTTGCCTCAGCGAGATCCCCTGACAGCTGGTTCTGACACTTGGTACGCTGATCGACGTGTCCTCTGGATTCCCCTTAATTTATTTGCTAACATTCTCAAGCAACGGCTGGCAGAATATTGTGCTGGGACAGGGGGCCAAGAAGGAGGGGGAAAGGTATGGGGATTGGGCAGTGGTTAAAAGAGATAAAGGGGAAGAGGAGGCATGGACCGAGGTGGGGTGTTTAGTTCAAAGAGATTTGGCTTCATGATGAACCCAAAGCCTGTCGAGCAGTTCGAGTGGGAGGTGATGTGGTGACGTGGTGATGTGGTGATGACCAAGCTGGGATGTGGTTTACATTTACACATGTGAAACCCAGTGAGGATCTTCTGAGGCTTCCTGAAATGTCTCACCTTTTCGTCTCCATCAGCACCAGGCTTCCGAGGGTTGTTGTAAACTTAAAGGGGCTCTTAACGTCCTTGGGGGGGGAGGTCATTGTCTGTCTGATCTAGCAGGCAGCCATGCGTACTTGGAGCGGTAACTCTACACAGCAAGCTGATCCGTTACACTGGAGTGACTGACCGAAGAGGATGTGTAAGGGAAAAGGAGAGATGGCTACAGTAATGAGGGTATGACAGCAGAAAGGAGAGGAGAGGGAAAAGAGGAATACAGAAGGAAAGGACACCGATGGATGCAATGAGAAATGCGACAAAAGCAGTACATCTTTGCATAATGCGCATGTACTGTAGCAGAATGGGGATGCGTCAGAAGAGTCGAGGCTCAAAAGAGCGAGGCGGAAAATGGCAGAGTGTCCACGGTTAATCCCCTGCGACTGCAGGTCGAAGGAAAGCCAGATCAACATGACCCAGCAGCTGCGGCAGGGCCTGGGCCTGTGGCCAGCGCCTCAGAGCCCCTTAAATGTCAGCTGGGATGGCGCTGCTCCCACCCATCCTAGCGGCAGCTGTGGCCGCTCACTTCTGCTCTCTCACCATCAGCTCCTAATCATCCAATCAACCATCGATTGTGAGCAACATCCACAGTCAGCTGTTTCTGTTAAATGACATTCACCAACACTGAACACCTGGAAAGGATGGGTCTGTTTAGTGACCGGGATTGGGTGGGGGTGGGGGTGGGGGGGCGATAAGGGAAGATTGTGGGGCCTGCATCACGAAGTTGGAGTTCTTGGTTTTATAAGATCACTTGTCGAATTGAAGGTAGTCTGGGTTAAATGTAAGGGAACTAGAATAAAGTCCATTTAAACTGGGGTTGCTTAAATTCGATGTGTTATTTAGCTAACCAACAAACCTTGCTTTGTAATATTGGGTTGGTATTGGGGCTGGAAGGCAATGAGACAGCTACATTCTGAATGAATACGTACAACCGTTATGACATACACAGCGAGTCAAGGGTGATTTTCTAATTTTGTGCAGAAGCTGAGAGAGATGTGCTGGCAGAGGGTCTCACCCCCCCAGGGTTATCCATCCTGTGTGCGATGTTCGCATTTTTTTCCTGTACCACATGGGTGCCCCACCCCCAGCCAATCTTGATTCCTGCTGCATTCCAAAAACATGCACCTTGTGTTGAACAAATGAAGCATTTAAAACCTAAGGATTGAGGCTCTTTGTTGCACTTGCCAGCAAAATATCAGAAAAACGCTAAAGTACTTTCAGACTCAAGCTACCGAACACTGTGTTTTGATAACAGAACCTTTGTTGATATCTTACTCTATGAAATGCATTACAAATCAGCGGCTGGGGCAATTGTGAAGCTGCTCTTCTGCTGGTTATAGTGGATTGTGTGTGTGTTTTTTTCTGAATAATAAATAATAATAATAATAATCAATCCTTTATTTATCCCCATGGGGAAATTCCTTTTTATGCCTCCCTCAACTTGCTCTTTGTAGAGCAAGCTGTCTGCCAAGGGCAGCCACCTGTAGCAGCACCCAAGGAGCTGGGGGTGAAGGGCCTTGCTCAAGGACCCACAGACAGGCTGAGGCTGGGTTTGCTGGGTTTGCGTCGTGAAATTGCTCATTAGTGTTCCTCTCTTATTGAGACGGCATGTTTGTGGATAACACGTCTGGTTTATTAATTACTGTGTAAGCTGTTGCAAAGTATTATGGGGGTCTACATGTACAAATTGCTACATGTTTAAACATGCTAGCACTTCAAGCAGGACACTCATTGAGGACTGAGCTTGGCGATCACCAGCCACATGGCAAACGCGTCTCGCTCTCTAGCTGCCATCTAGCATGCTTAATTGGCCACGTTTTAACATCCAGTCATGTAGTCAAGGAAAACAATTGCGCAGCTAATTAGTTCAATCTCCTTGCTAAGGACTTGTATAGACTGGGCCATTTTCAAGGAGAGTGCGGCATGACCCCAGCTCTCTGTTGACCTCTGATGGCCAGATTATGTTCCTACAGCACAGAAGCTGAGGAGCATTTTAAAAAAGATTTGGTGCTGTTAGAGACAACAGTATCGCCTGCCCCAGACAGCCCTGCCGTTTGGTCTGGCCATAGTTGTTCCACACTCACAAACTTGTACAACTTGAATGACTGGATCGATCACCTGGAAATGTAAAATTAAAAAAAAATGTGTTTTACATGATAATTATGAGTTATTGTAGTGATATATAGATCAGAAATTATACTTATTCATTTACTGCACATTTCACTTACATGACAATTTGCAGAATCTTTCTCCACCAATTATTCCTTGTATGTTTTAATTTCCATGTTCAATTAAATATTTCTATTATATTTCGCTTTTGCACCAATATTTTCGGTGATATAAAAATAAGAACTTTAACAGATACACTAATGGTAGATTATATATGGGTGGCAAAAAAAGAGCAAGTTGAGAGAGGCGCAAATACAATTTCTCCACAGGGATCAATAATGAATCAATTATTATTATTCAAACTTTGGGGCACGGGAGATAGAAAGAAACAGAACTTTATATGCCTGTACACACTATATGATGCTGCAAAGTATTATAATATATTAAAATAATTCTCACAGCTTCACTCACCTTCCCTGTTGCTGACTCCTCTACCCTAACTCCTCTGCACCTTTCCCATTGCATTGCCTTGTGGCCAGGGTGAACACCTCTGCCCTGACTCCGCCCACCTTTCCCATTGCATTGGCTTGTGGCCAGGGTGAACACCTCTGCCCTGACTCCGCCCACCTTTCCCATTGCATTGGCTTGTGGCCAGGGTGAACACCTCTGCCCTGACTCCGCCCACCTTTCCCATTGCCACGGCTTTCTCACCTGAGTGCTTACGTGTCACAGCTCACAGCAATCAGGAGCCAATTACAGCCCATTTAAGTTCCTGTAGGTCCTGTACTTCTTGCTAAGTCCTAAGTATTTTGTGACTGTGCCTTTTTCCACACTGCATATTGCAAGTTACTTTGTTGCTGTTGCCTTGCTCTGTGCCTCTGTCCTCGCTGTCCTTGCCTCCACTAATGATTTTTTGTTGCTCCTAGTTTGAGAAATGCTGCCAGTTTCAGTCTTGTCTTTGGTCTTTGTATATATTCGAATCCCTTAGGGCATACTCACACTTGGTTTGGTTGAAGTGTAGTGTACGTGTCACCTGCGTGTGTCAGTCGCATCATTGATGTCACATACTGTGCCTGAGTCCAGCAAAGCGTGCTCTGGTCCACCTCATCATGTGGATCACGGCGCGATTAAGTGTACCGAACAAACTGGACTTTGTTTGTTTGGAGCCAAACGTGCTGACATGGCACTTAACGATCCAGGCCTGAGCACACTTTCAGCCGTACTCCTTGTACTGTGCCCGAACACGATTGCCCCCATCCCCACTCGCCCATCCGTAAATTTATCACAATCTTAAAGATGTACGGTGGGACCCCCAAATCAGTAACTGAGGTTTCAGTTATCTGCAGACCAAAAAAATAGATAATTCCAGATACAAACAGTTCATAAGTTTCAAACTGTCCACCAAGTGAATACAGGCCGTAACATGAAGAAACGTGCCAGTCTATCCGTGCCAAGAAGATGGCGTTTCTCCCGTTGTCCTCGTACCCACCCTTTCTCACAGAACTTTCATCCAGTCCGCCTCTAGCCTACTTGCTGATCACATTCATTGCCACGTAATCGCAGTGCATGTTTTATCTCACACATGACATATAATGTACTTTATTATTACTGAATTTAATGTTGTCTTACTGTGCAAAATTTCTCAATTAAACTTTACAATAAACATGTACATTAAATCATGTGTGCCTACAGCACAGGAAATTGGGTCTGCAGATGGTTTGCTATTATCCACGGTGTCGGCTATTTGCAGTGGGTCTTGGAACACATTAGCTGCAGATACTGTATGTTTGTTTGCCTGTCATTGCCATTTTAAAGTAATACAATATAAACCAAACTGTGATGAAAAATAAAGAGCAAAAAAGTTATGATATGGGTATTGTACACACTTATAGTACTTGAATTTTTGAAACATGACACATAGGCTGAAATGAAAGTTAAAATTGCATAAACATAGTGCACCACTGCAAGTAATATTCTTGCCTATTTGTTCATAATTTCCCTGTGAAAATGCGTTAATGTCATTTTTTGTGGATTTCTGTTTTCACATATCTTACATCCAGTTAGTAAGTGAATTTTTGGCAGCAGTACAGTCAGTGAAATAATACACAAGAAAACGAGACTAAAATTAAGGCATTGTGTTGGAATATTTCATCCACTAGAAAAATGAATGTCTGGCCAGAGCTACTAATGAAAATGAACATTGAAGCTGATGACTGTCAGTGCAAACCTTTTATTCCACCGTTCACTTTGAATCGTTTTTTGGAACATTAATTTAAAATGTGCACTCTGGTAGGGTGTGATTTGGATATGCAGAAGGGGAAACTTGGGGTCCAAACTATCCCATTTATCCATGCCAGCCGGCTAACACACTGCTATGGAAAAAAACTTGCTGAACAGGTATGCTTTTGACCAACAATCAATATAAACCTTGTAATAGAATATTCAGAAAGGCATCTCACTCCCCAGAGTTTTAAAATTACTCACTTGTACAAAGATCCATGGAATAAGTTAGGTGGCAGATCTGTGTATACAAGATGGCAGCTGCAGGCTCTGTTTTCACTCTCCATTGCCCTCTGCTGGCAGTTCCAATTTTGCCAGCCTCTGTCGTTGCAGTTTTCATCAACTGTAAATTTTTAGGTGTAGATTTTCATCTTTAAAATATTTTTGTAAAATGGTTATAAGCTCCATCAAAGATAAGGTATAAGGTAGAGTAAATAATAACATATAGATTGATCCTATTCACAACAATAATCCTTGTCTTTGCTGTCACTAAGTCCCATTCCTTTACTTTTGGCATGTGTCTCAAAATTTGACTACTTCCAGTTTCTTGCCCCACAAAGTGCCTGCAAACTTTGAAACAGATCAGTAAAATACTTATTGTGTTCACAAGATTAAGTGTCTTCCACTACGTTTCCTTTCTTTGCTGGAACACAGCACTACTGCTTCATTTTTGTGAAAATATGTCTGAAAATGAAAACAAATGTGGATCTTCATCCATAAAATGTTATTGTGAAGCAAAAATAAGATCCATTAAATACTTTTTGACTTATCACATTCACATGGTCAAATGTCATCTGCTTTTACCCATCCCTTTGCTGCCACTAAGCAGTGTCACTTCAGTCTGTCTCAAAATTGAATGATTTCCAGCTTGGCACCCACACAATTCCTTAAACTACCCATTTTGTATATCTGTGGCACTGCTTTAGTTTTGGGTCAATCTGCCTCAAAATCTACACGGTTCCATTCCAGCTCCTTACAATGCCTCTGCAAAGTTTGTGAAAGATCCATCAAATGGTTTTTGAGTTATTGACTTCAACGGTGTTTTTTTTTTTGCTGTCACTATTAGGTGCTGCTTCAGTTTTGGGGAGATCCATCTCAAAATTTAATTAGTTCCTCACCCATACAACGTGTCACACCTGGCTCGTCCGATCCTCCTGTGTGTCACGCCCCCTCATTTACCTAATGAGAAACCCCGATTGTGACCAGCTGTTTCCTGTTATAGCAGCATTATTTAGAGAAAAGGTGCTGTATGGCGTAGGGAGAGAAGTGACTTCAGAGAGGCTAGAGTCTTAGCTGAACGTCGAACAAATAAAAACTTTAAACCTTAAGTAGTTTGACTCATTATCAACACCTCCGAAGAACTAGGACTTACCATCAGAGTATCAGGAAAAACAGTTAAGTTCAAAACCACTTTCGATAAAAAAGGGCTATGGCAATGTGGGCAAGTGTCACACACTGAAAAAGATCTCAGAAGGGACCCCTGGAAGCCGCAGAATTGATTATTCTATTTCCACTGTCATTTGTACTTTGTTTCATTCACTAACTGTAACATCCCCCAGAAACCACAGAAGGAGATGAGCAAAGCATATGGTTGTTAGGTCTGACCTGACACTAGTATCAATATCCTTGGCATTATGAGATGCACCAGCTCCGGGGATGCTCACTTTACTGTAGACTGGATCCTGCCTCATGGGTCCAATTATACTTTTCATCCATCCACATGCTCTTCTCATTCCAGCAGACACTGCAAGGCTTGTCCAGCTTTAGTCCCTTCTGAACATACACACCAGTCTCTGTAGTCATAGCCCATTACAGGCAATGCTAACAATGGCACCCATTACACATTGCTCATTTATAAATGACTTTCTCCTCAGTGACATACATATTCATTGAACCACGTTGTATTTACTCAATCAGTTCAGCTTAAGTACTCTGCTTAAAGTTGTGCCCTGTTCTCCAATCAGTACCGACAGATATTACTCCACGGATCAATTTGAGAAAATGACTAGATGCTGGATATTATCATGGTTCAGTCAGAAACGTTGCATGTATTTAGGCAGTGGTGATCTGTGATGATTTATGGATTTCTCTCAGGTAACCCCTCACCTCGCCCTTTCCCAACACGTGTTAGATTAACAGCCACATGGATTTATTTGGAAATCACTTTCTGGAAGTTCTGTGCTTGGCAAGAAAACGCTAGGTGTTACGTGAGCAGTGTATTATTGCTACAGCTGTTTAACCTAGCATTTAACAGAAACTATTCAGATAAGCCCTGGTAAGAGTGACAGAGGGCAGAGCAGATTACACAAAGGTGTGAATAGATTATATTAGTGGGATAGTTAAAAAAAAAATTCAGTCTGTTCACTCAGACTATGATAGTATCTAGATTCACGCAATACAAATTGCATCATCAATTAATCTGAGCAATGGCACTGAATCAAAAAATCAAAAGCATTACAAATAACAGGATAGCTCTCATCACTGAAGCTATATTGAAGCCATCTACTCCCATACTTACTAAAGCTATCTATTCCCATACTGAAGCTATCTATTTCTAATTTTCACTCTGCTTCCCAACCTCCCTCCGTTATCTAGCCCAAAGCTGAGTGATCCCCAATTTAATTGATTCCAAACAGATCCTCAGAATACTTCCTGCCACAAAAAGTGCTGCACAAGTCTATTATAGCAATGGGTAACATTGGCTTCCTTGTGGATTATATTGTCATGGATTTAAGGCTCTCTATCCTGAGTTCTGATAGCATCATGTACAATGGAGCAGTAAAACCACAGAGAAGCGTGAAAGCAGCACAATCATTTTACGAGACGGTTCCTGGATAATCTTCCACGTATCTAATGGCTCTCCAGAATTTCACACAAGAGCAGCATTTCAAAGCTTGGACCAGGCTTACAAATCTTTCGCAAAATACAAAGACTCAGAGATTTAAATTGAAATTTAGATCACACTATACCGGAGAAGGAAATTTAGATTGAAAAGATGTTCAAAAATTCACACAAAAGCAGTAAACATTTAATGAAATCAAATGACTCTTAATTCCAGGACCTGATTTAACCCTTACTGTAACTCCTGGGAAATTAGACCAATGTTCAAAACAACAACAACAACATTAGGGCTAGCACAGTGTGAGAACCAATTGAATCACTGTTACTGCAATACAGAGACAGCCTCAAAAGCAGCAAGAAACGTGCTTTTCTTTGCATCGTTTGACGCTGATTTTGTGCAGATGAATTCTGGGAATTCAGTTAACAAATGGTCTCAAACACATTAGTCCTTCACTCTGAATGTACACGGCACTGAAAGGCAGGAAACGTGGCGAGTTTAGCTCAGAATGTTGGTGTAAGGTGACCTAAAGTTCAAGACAATATTCAAAGAATGCTGTCTGTGACGATCAGGGATAGATTAGAGCACCTGGGGCCCTAGGCTGACATCAGCAGACACTAAGGTCTTACGGATGTAACAAACTGCTCCATTTTTCCAGAAGTAGGATGAGGCCCTGAGGTTTCACAGGGCCCTAGGCTATATCCTATAGGATAGCCTATGCATTAATCTGCCCCTGGTAACTATAGCAGGAGGTCTTTAGCTATTGTAAACTGCTACTTTTTTGTGTGTTGCTATGAAGATGGTCACTGGCTGGTATTACACTAATTAAAAGGAACACCTTGCTGTAGCGTGAACAGGGTGACCCATTAAACATGAACAGCACCAAGGCCTGGTCACTGCAATTAAACCCCAATGATCTCTATCTGTACTGCTCTCATGTTCAATTAACCAATATGACCCCTTTACTGTGTTCCTCTGTAGGCCAGATTTGTGATTGCAAACAAATGAAGAATTTTAACTACTTCACTGAGGCCATTTTGAATTCATTTCGTTTCATCTTCATTTATTTAGAAAACGATGCCAGTGTGTTCAGATGGCTGAACTGTCCTGAGATCTTGGAAAAGCCTCGGAGTCCTGGATCCAACATCAGGAGAGCTAAGCGCCACCGCCACCCTGCTTGATAGACACGGTAACCTCCACCAATAGCCTATGGCCTTGGCCTTTTATCCATAGCTCCTGAGTCTCCCCTATACCTCCTGTCATACCCTGGGCAGTGCTGGTTGCAAACAGGAAGCTATTCACCAGTCACACTGATCTATAGCTGCTATTTGGGAAAAACAAGATCATTTTATACCGCCTCTGTAACCTGGCCCTGAACCCTATTAGGTCTGATGCATTTCTTTACCTTTATTAAGCAGAGAATACATTCACATCTATGGTCTCTCCCATTCTCTGTCATCCCTAGTAACTCTCCGTAAGACAATTATCATTTTTACAGATCAGCAGTAATGCCACAAGCTTCTATTTTCAGGCCTTCACTGAGTCAGCTCTGAATCAAATTCAAGCAAGGAAAAAAAAAGTAGAATAGCATCAAAATGTGAAAAATGCTGCATAATACTTTTTTACAAAAAAGAAAACGTATTGTGTTTTATTTCAAATGTGTTTTTTAATGCCAAGTTATATGCATTTATGTTTCACATTTTTCTTTGATTTCTATTTAACTTTTTTGCATACATTACATAGCATGCTGCTAAGATATAATTTCAACACTGTTCTTAAAGCTATAGTCATCAAACTAAATGCTTTCAGAAATACTTGTGTGTCATTGACTGGCCTGCCTGTGCTCCCCACCAAATAAGATCAGTCACTAACTTCTGTTTTATTCAGGTTGATGGAGATGTAGGGGAGGGATCGCATCTTTCACTTCAGTGGCTCCACAAATATTATATAAATTTAATACCACCTGCTTTCGGCAGTACATAACTACAATCTATCATCCAACAATCTATAAACCCACGGTAACAAAAATGGCCTTCTCTCTCGGCTGGGGATCTGTTTCCATAGACTCAAGAAAGCACATTTGCATTTGATGAATTTTTCATAAGCTCTGAATAAGACAAGAAAAGTGTAAAAAGGGCGGTTGGTCCTTCCACTGTCTCCATCTTTCTTCTTGAAGCATCCGCAGGCTGATTTAGCTAAATATTGACTGTAGCGGCCCGCACAAACCTGACAATCGCTGGGGGTGCAAGACCACTAGGGGCGCAATCACCTCGCACGCCATCTTGGTGCATTATCAGTCATAATTATGGAGTATTCCGGCCCCATGAGTGCAAGCAAGTCAAGTACAGCTTTATTGTCAGACGGCCATATTCAGTACACTGCATATCACGATGCAAAATAACGTTGTAGAAAACATTTGATAAAAGTAAAATAAATCAAAAATAAAACAAATGGTATGAAGAGAAAAAAATGGATATTAATCATTGCACTGCACGAAAAGTTAAGTGAACTTGTCTGACACTTGAACTAGCTGAGAAATTAAAATAAAAATACAATGTTTTTGGTCAGAGTTACAGTAATGCATTCATTTTTTAACGCTAAATGTAACTGATAGATGCCTGACACATATAATTATTTTGTCATCTCCTCTGGTATCTTTGCATAGCGATGGGGATGGAGACTGCAGAAATGTTCTCACCTTGCTACTTCTTTTCCCAGTAGGAAGTGGGCAAGAATTATGAGATTTCTGAGACTTCCGCCAAGTTGTCACTGTTGAGTTGTCAAATACATAGGAACACAGGTCACATTAACATCCTACTGAGAGTGAGGATGACATAAGATGAGAAAAACTAACTTGACCATCTTAAACTGGTTCGGCTGGTTGACCGACTCTTGATGTTTTCGCATGAAGGTTAAACGATTTAGCTCATCACACCAGCTTATAATGGTCATTCTAGCTAGTTTCACAGGTTATGCCATCATGACTAACTTGTGACCCACCCATTTAAGCCATCAAGGAGCAGCATGAGCTGGGACATGACTATCTAAGACCAGCTTAGACCAGCTAAAGCCAGCTACCATCATTAGCTTCTTTTTAGCTGTTTTTTTGCAGCAGGGCAGATAACCCAGTGAACCCATAGTGCGATTCCCTAAGTGACATTAATGATGCGCGTGGGGTTTGGTGACCACACGGGAGAGGCATTTAGGACCCTGTAGTATCAATCCATCTCTATTAGGAGGGAAAGTTGAAGAGCTTCGTAAAGGTAATGCATTTCCTCATGAAGACAATTGGTTAACACTTGGATAATATGATATAGCAGAGAGGATAGTGTTGGGGGAGGGGTTATAATTTCCTCTTAAATTGAGAGATCAGGGGCTAATTTTTTTATGAAACCACTGAAGTCAATTCAAGACATTGTTTTTTCACTCTGCTTTGGCATTATTTATCGACCATTAACGGCATCATCCAGTTCCTGTTCCTCTTAGCGGTCAGTTTGCACCCTAATCCTGAAGCAGGGTGCTTCCTCAGGAGCAATATGCCCTTTCTCTCTGCATTCATCTGCAGACAAGTGCAGCCTCAGCTCAACAATAAGAATGCAAACTATGACATCATTTGCTTTGAGTGGCCAGCGTGGCACCCGAGGAAAGCTTTACTATCAGCTCCCCCTGTCTGAAGCAAACTGATTAGCAGGTCAGGACTATCCTAGAAGAAGACGTCCTGTGGGGCCGCATATGTCGCCTATTGGATTGACCGGCCCTGACTACAGCTGTTTATCAACTTCTGAATAAATTCCGATCGATATCACAAGTGTATGGGGTGCCCTCTGGTGTTCATACACAGAATAACTTGTTTATTCAGCTCTGTGATTTTTACAAGTCAAAAAAAAAAAAAATTAAGAACACAGCACTTAACTAAATGTGCAGAAAGTATACGGAAGCCAGAAGGCATAAGCAAATATACCATCAGATGCACTAATAAATAAAAATAAAAAACGAAGACCTAGTGTCTTTGTTAACTCTTAGTTTTTTATTGTTGTTTATTATTGGTTATTGTATATTATTAAATTATCATTTATTACTTATTATTTCCTGTATATTGTATGGTGTAATTCTGTTGAATGTAATGCATGTTATGGAATGCATTGGTATGGAGTCTATGACAAATTTCCCTTCAGGGACAATAAAGCATTCCATGCCTTACCTCAACACTGATGACGTTTCAGCTGTCCTTTGCTGCACAGTCATAAGGCAGCTGGATGAGCTAGGCTGAGCACGCAGCCTAGGGGGGCGTCACTGCTCAGTGAGCTAATGTTGGAGATGATTCCCAAGTGGATTGTCATGGGTCTCACTCAGGAAGTCTGGGATCCAGTTGCACAGAAGTGTGTTGAAGTTATGGATGACTATGGTGACTAAGACTTCTGTCTCTCCTACAAGTGGAGCAAAAGACAGGCAGTGATGCAGTGATACAGAAAGCCAGTAAGCCAGGAATCAACATGATCTCATCCATCATTTGTGTTAAAATCCAACTATTTTTCAAATAGAAATCTAAACCCCCAAAATTACTAGGACTAACACCGGTTCTGCTTACTTCTTTTGAAGACCAAATTGATCACGATAAATTCTCAGGAATTGCGCCACCAGACAGGACGTTTTAATGTTCTTCCACGTTCTCAGTGACTGTAGGCGATCACCGTTTGTAAAACTGCATTTCCCACCTTAGCAACCTCCAAGGCGATTCAGGTGTCTGAAGTAGGATTTCACTGTGACTATTCGGGGGACGTGTCTGAAGAAAGCCACTCTGTCTGAGCATGACGAGATTCCAGGTTTGTTCCCACGTGAAAGTAACCTGAGGGACAGCAGAGAGATTTGATGAAGCATTTTAAGTAGCCGAGCCTGAAGACGGCGACTGCGATGGCAAAAGCACTGATGACACATCTACGGACAGCCAACTCCCACCGGGTGTAGCTACACACAGGGCATGCGCATAATAAAGCTTTAAATGCACGGAAGTATCTGTTTTCTTTGAGTTTCCTGCCTGAGCTGTATTTTTGTTACTTCAGACACTGGCACTCACTGTTGACACGAAACCTCCCCACAACACGAGGCGATTATAACTGTGCCACCACCAACGTGGCTGTGGATTATTTTACTGCAGTATTAACATCTATCCGTCCGCGTCAGAAACACTCATCCAAGGCAGGGCCGCAGGGGACACTGGTGCCCTTCCCAGGGTGCAGAGGGCCCAAGGCTGGGGTTCAGTGTTAGCATTTTCACCTGGAGATTCTGCTCTGTCGGCATTTCACCAGCCTGTTTTTCAGCTAGCTCCACAAGCAGCAGGAGAAACCACAGGTGTGTCTGTTTGTTGTTTAAATCATAACATTAAGGCCTGGAAGTGAAGCAAAAGGGAGGGCTGCTCATCATAATGCTGACTCAGTCCTCCACACAAGGGGCATTGTGCAAAGCAAATCTGTCAGTAGGCACCATTTGAAAGCCATGCACAAGACGTAAAAGGATACACAGGCGCAGATATCAATGTTCTTGAAACTTTATGCAACTATTATAGATGGAAACATGTTCAGCTGACCACGTACTCTGACGCTGAGATGTGTGGGGTCTCCAGCTTCGATCAGCCGGCTCGCATGAGATTTTCAGTCTGAGAAAAGTCTACACACTCGTTTACATAAGCAGTTTTATTACCTCATAAACTGTCTGTAGCATTTGCAAACAACCACAACGCTTTTTATGTAGTTAATTTTAGGTTTATAATGGAATAATATGCTGTAGATTTGCTGTAAGATTTCTTGGTGAGCGTGACGGTGGTAAAGCGTGAATGTCTCAATGTGACGATGTAAAGCTAATGGTAGAAGATGAGAATGATGAGGGATGGTGGAGGGGATTAAGAGATGCGATATGCCGAAGGAAGTTTACTGTAGGTTGACTGAATCATTACCTTATACAATCCTTTTTCACACATATCGGCTAGGCACATGTCTACTTGAATTGATTGGCACAATACCATTGCTCCTAGAATGGTGCCATTCACCAGCTTTTCCCCCTCTACATTTTTATAAGCATAATATACAGGGGTGCTTTAATGCACAGGGTTACCCGGGCAGAAGCCCAGGGGCCTCTGATAAAAAGGGGTCTTAGCTAAGCTTGGTTAATAAACACACTCACGCACACCATTGTAGATAATAGCAGGGGAGCCTTTGACATGTTAATGTGACCTTGATAATATATAAGCAGCACAACCATTTTAAAGTAATTCTGAAATCTGCATGTTTGGGAACAAAGTGCAGCTCCATTAACTGCCCTAAGTATTTCTCCATATAGAAGATATTAGAAGAGTTGTCTTCTGTATTTAGATACAGTCACTGATGGTGATGATGTTGCATGTTAATTTTTTCCATTGAAATTAGATCTTAACAAAAAAGAGGAAAAGGGGAAATTAAACATCCCATTCATGGTTTTAAAAGCGTTAGAAGGAAGGTGTTATCCGATTTCATTCCTGTCTCGATTAGCTGCAGCTAGCGTTCCTGTAATATCACACTCTACCAGACTATACAGGATCAAGAGCAAAAGCAGGTAAGTCCAAAGTTACATTTCTGTTTTTATTTGAATATATGCTCACTTTGGAAATTTCAACTTTTCATTCGCATAAGCAAAGGTCGAACTTTATAAATGATTCTTTTGAACAAACATGAATAATGCAATAGATTTATGAGGTTAATCATATAACAGGTTAATACATGTGAAGTTAATAGAGAATTGATATTCTCTATTAAAGCATTACCATGCTAATCCTTTAACCCACCCCCAAAACCAAACCTGTGTGCAGTACCACTTCTAATCACTTGATGGGAGTGTTTTGCTATTTCAAATGGAATTTTGCAACAAACAAACAAAAAAAACTTTGGTACGAGCTCTTAGTACAAGTGAATTGGCTTTTCTCTACTCGGAGTTACAGTATTCATACGATGTTGAAGGCAACCATCGTCAAGAATATTTGTACTGCAATACACGTTACATCTACACTAGTTGGCCAAAATACGCTAGTTAGTTTGATTTGAAATTGACTCCAAATATGGTGTTGCTGTTTTCTAAACTATGTCCTTATATACTAACGTTTGTCTTCTCTCTTGGGGTTTGGGCAAGTTGGGGCATTAGCCACATAACTGCGTGTGACCCGCGTGATGCACGGATGACTCAGTTATTTAGCTTTACTCAGAGATCAGTCTGTGCTTGTGCTCCACTACACATAATTGTAATCTAAGCAGCCAAGAATTTTGAAGTATATAAACAATAAATGAGCGTTTATACATCATCAATGTAATCCCCATTTAATTCTAATTTATCACTAGCCTGGATACCTAAAAGAATGTTCTGTTCATCTCTGCAAATGGTAAACAATACAAGTACCTGGTGACATAGCAAGTGACCACTGTTTCATACAACTATTGATTTGGGTTACCTCTGGGTTACCATTTGGCATCAACCTCTGGGTTTTTATGTATGTAAAATGGGATTTTTGTCTTGGTTCCTGAGTTCATGTGATGAGTCACCATTCACCTTGCATTTGTGTAGTTTCATCTAACCATCCATTAATCCAGTATACAATCTAAATCGAAATTGAATTGATCAGCTGTGTCATCATGAAAACTGTACAGTGTGTTTCATCTGGAATACCCTGCAGTGCTCCACAGCACTAGCGCACTTCTCAGCATTCACTGTGCTCCATACCATTTTTACAGTTTCTCATTTTTCCACGGTGTTGTGACATAATTCAAGATCACAGCAGAGATAGTAATTTTCTTCAGGTATCCACGGTGATGACAACCTTTAGCTAATTACCGTTTCCTACCAAAGACATGTATTCTAGTATTGCTCTACATGGGCTCAGGGAGAGCGACAAGTTTCGACAAGAAACTAACCATAATGATTTGTTCCTTTTGTAAAAACTGAAGATATTTAGATTATTCTAAACTGAATCTACAGTAGCTCAGAATGACAGTATGGCTATGACCCCAGTTGGGTGCCATACAAAGTTGGATGGCCTTTGGAAACTGTACAAATACTTAATAACAACCTGTCAAAATTGGTTCTGTTCCTGTTCGTTGACCTTTATGTCCAAATAAAACATTAATTCCATCTAGATTTGAGTGAAATACAACTTTTTGACATCAGATAAGCTTCAAAATTATTCAAGAATTATCAGGTCACTGCAGTGCAGTTTAGAAAGCACACTGAAAATTGGGGATTAAAGTAATTGTTCTGGGCAACTTATAAGACTTACAATAATTGTTGTGGGAGTACTGACTTTATGAAGAATAAGTCACTGGGATTCTTGCTATATGAACACTTCCTGTGGAAAACTAAATCAACAAGCAGTAGAGACAAGTCGCCACAGGTTGGTAGAATAAAAATGAGTCACATCGCTTCCAAGAATACACCAGAACATTCCAGACCTAAATTCCCAAATGGTGCCATATAGAGACAAATGAAACTTAGAATACTATAATAGAGTCTTTATTACAAAGCAAGAGCATGGTACATACTGACACCCAGCATGTTTCAAATATAACATTCAGGCTAAAAACACCGAGGCTAGTGACATTTATATCACATAGAACAAGAATTCACTAAAAGGTAATTCATTGATATTAAAATGAATTTTTAGAAATGAAATATTTTAAAAACAATAATCCAGGTAAAGCTATTCTAGTTGAAGTTTACTGTTGAATGTAGAAGCAGCATACTAGTGATTAGTACTGCTAATTTTAAAAAAAACTACACACACATTACAGAGTGGGGCAGCACAACTCATGAAATATTTCCAGCAGCAACTGGAGCAAAACTTGTTTTCCACAATTAACCAAAGTGGAGCATTATGAACACACACACACACATTTATTGTATAACATTTATGTGGTTATACAATAGAGAGATTAACAGCTGGTGATGTAGCAGTCGTGGTTCATTTGGTGTTGTACTCTCAAATCACAGAGGGTAACAAAAAACAAGAGATAAACATTTCCCATAACAAAATGTTATAGGCATCTTTCATTTTTAAGCATTAAACTTTCCTCCAACTTGCATTAACATTATGTTGTTACCCCAGCTGACTGACAGACTATGCAGACTTTCAAGCCCTCCCGAAGTGCATTCACCATTACTCTATACAAAGTTCTGCATAGCTGAATTGCAGCATATTTTTGCATTTTAAACACTAGATGTAGTAAAATAACTCACTTTGACAGACAGGTATAACCAAATACCAAAACAAAACACTACAAAATCTTGCACTGAACCATAACAATGCTTCTCCAGTCTGCTGAATCAACTCAGTCGTATGTAAAATGCGAAGATGATTCCTACAAACATAGTTATGCTTTTTCAAAAGGAGGGCAAGTGACAAGAGATGAAAAAGAACTAACGTCCATAATGTCCCCCAAGCTTCACAACTTTGCGATTAGATCATAATGCTAGTTTTCACTATCAGACCTGAGTTAACGACATTAACTTGTCTCATTTCATTAATTCTTTACCTGTTGACTTGTTTGATGCCACCTATTGCCTACTTTTGTGCCACTGAACTGCTACATCCCATAATGCTTCGCAAAAGATACAAGGCTCAGAGGAGGTGGCAGAGGGAATTGCTCTAGGTGTAAACGGTACTACGCAGGTGTTGCGCCATTGAAAATGCTAGTTGCTCCAGGTAATGGCTCAACACCTATTTTTTTTTTTTTAATTATAGGCTTTGCAGATTGTTTAAGGCAACTATATCTGCCAAGCTAAATGATCTACTGAGTAAATTTAGGAGTCCAGTCGATTTTACAGTAATCTCATATTGGTCACAAACCAGGGGTCGTCTGGCCAACATGGTTCATCAGTGGCTGCTGAATATGGAAATGCTTAATGTTGATCCTAAACAATGTTTTATTTGGTCCTCTATGCAAATTCCTCCCTATTTTCCATACTATTTTTTTCCACGGAATCAGCCTTCGTGACAAAACAGCTTATGGCAACTGAACACTATTATCATCTGATGCAATATATATGACATTAACCGCATTGAGAAATACAGCGCATTTCCCCAAAAGGTAAGGCAGCTCTACAATACAGTGGTACAGCAGCAGAGTGCATTTACCAGAGACACCATTAGACACCAAGGTCTGATGTACACTGTACATCCATGATGCCAAGCTCAATTATTCCAGGAATCAGAACATTATAAAAAATTATACCGCTAAAGTGAATTAGAAAAAAATATGGGTTTATTAATAACAGTTCAATTGAAATGCAGACACATTTCACCCAAAACTGTACAACATAAGAGATTAAGAGCATTTTGATCGTGACTGACATTAAAGCACACACACACACACATATTTTATATATATATATATATATATATATATATATAGGGTATGACATTGAGAACATTAATGCTTACAGTATAAACATGGTAAAAGGCTGTGGCTGATTCAAACAGAAATATTCAGGTTATTACAATAACATTTCCACATGGAACTGTACATAAATGTCAAACATATGCATACCACATTTATAAACTGAAACAAAAGCACATCTTTTTATTATTCCAAAGATGGCACACTTTGCTTAATATTTCTTTTCTTCGATGAAGGCAGCTAGTGAACCTGTAAGAAACCAAAAACGACGTATCATAAGATTACTTTTACTTTTCAAAGGTCACAACCCTACAAAACCCTCCAAAAATTACATCTAAATAGAACTAGCCTATTACTGACCAAGAGTATAAATGCTGGTGTACGCAGTACCTGGCTTCTGACCAGACACTGGGAGTGCTGGTCGCAATCACAAAACATAAGACCATCACTGATGGGAAGCTAATTTGGCTTAATGTGTGGCTCCCAACCAAGAACAAAATTACAGCCCTCCGCTTGCCCTTTTCCTGTTCTTACACTCGCATTCTCCTTTCGCTAGCTGCATGCCTACCTGAGCCATCTTGGATTCTCTCTTCCTGATCAGGAACTGGGTAGCGGTGACAGCAGAAGGGGGCAGAGAGAAAGAACCTTGTTAGATTTCCTGCCATTATTAGTCCAAACATGTTCTATCAGTTTTGCATTCCACCACAATTTTGTATGCCATTGTGGACGAGTGAACATAGCCCATTACAAAACGATTGATGTTTCCTCCTCCAAACAATTACAAACACAGCCAGGGCGTGTTCATTTTTATGATGAATCATAATGGCAAGACCAAATGATTCCTGAATTCTGCTATAATAGCAAATGAAATGGCATTATGCCACAAAAGACCTTTTGAAGCTTCAAGTGAAGATAAGGCGAGATGACAAACACAAAAACGAATTTCGGAGTACTTACCAGGACCAGCAGACCGATAATAATTGCCAGAGCCACCACGACGATGACAGCGATCACACCCCCGGTAAGTTTCTTCATGGTGAAGGTGGGGGGCTTCTCGTCAACATAATAGACAGTGGACCTCTCAAAGCTCATTGGCTGCCCACCAACTGTGATCGACGGGTTGGGAGTCGTAAGTAAAGTCGAATTCTTGACCTGTAAACAGTAAAACACCAATCCTAAGGACACTGACCACGCTACCACATGTTCAATGCAGTATCTGACCCACAAAAGCAGTCCTTACATCTTTTTCCAAATAGTGTGCCATGCGGGAGAGGTCCACCGTCCTATCACCCACTGGTTTCTTGATGTCCACAACAATCAGACGTCTATCCTTATTATACTGCAAGATCAATCCAAGTCACATGTAACCATAAACGTTCAACGGAATTTTAGACCACACGTATGAAATGCTACACTCTGTCTTGCCTGTTACAAACTACACTCCATATGAGTATATGAGTACACCATGAGACATACTAGGAATACTCACATCAATCTTTTCTATTAGGGATCGGTTTAGGTTGTACTGTTGCAGGAGAGTTTCAATTGCACTGCAGAAGACAAATGCAAGTTTTCATAAAATAAAGAGCACCAGCAATCCGACACAGACCTGAATAACTGGAATAATCTTCCCATTATACTCATTCTATGTAAATTACATTGTAAAAGCATTAATCTTCATTAGAATAATGCCATTGTATATGATTGATATTAGCAGATGGATGTTTTTAAAAAATATATATGCATTACAGAATGAAGTATTTGACTGACTGAATGAAAGACAGTATTCAGATTTGTTTTGTTTACGAACGTTCTAATGTTGGTGGCATTGAGGGCAGTGTTCACTGGTCTGTGATAGAGGTCGACGCGGATCCAGCTGGAAAAAAGAAGAGGTGACAGAGAAAATGGGTTATTAAAATATATGTCAGACCAGAGCAAAAGGCAGCCTGTAGGCCACATGCAGGTAGCAGAGTTATCGCTACTGGGCTACATAACCAGGGTGTAGGTTATTTTAAAAGAAAAAAAATCTCAGGCTTTCAATTGTAGCTTTGATGAGACACAAGAATAATAATTTTTAAACGGTCTCTGCTGTCATTTGGTCCTCCATAGAAATTAACTGTCCAGGCCCAATACAAATAATCCTTGTCACATTCATAAGCCTAAATATATATTGTTATGGTTACGAAAGCAGCAATTGACATGTAGTGTTACGGCAATGCTGGTTTCGAGCAGGTGTGTGTGTAAGGTATGTTTACTTACTAGGTCTCTACCGCATCACATTTGAGCTGGAGATCGGCCAAGTCTGAGCGACGGACACCGGCGCTGTTCACACACCAGCACTGGTTAGTATTGTTGCACTGTCTGGGATGAAAGGTTCCGTTGCGCTCGCATACGGGATCGTAGATCCCGTCCTCGTCTGTCAGGGCATGCTCAGTGGGTTTCCCTACAGACCTTCCTGCCCCACGCGTGAGCTGGAACATCTCTGCCTTCATCGCGTGGCACTTGGAAATCACTGACAAATCGAACAGCGGATCAGTGACATATACAAATACTACCCATACGGCCAGCAACCACCAAGATCAGATTCAAGTCAACAATCCATGCTTCTTCAATAGGTTAACATTGCCCTTTTCCCCATCAGCGTTACAAAGATTTTTTTAAGATGCATTGCCCCTTTTCCAAGTCCATGTACATTTTCTTTAACATTATTAAGCAATCATAAAGCAATTTACCAGACACTGCAATAATTGCGTTCATTGTGCTCTAGCGCACTTAGCCAACGGGCCCAGACGGATATTTCAGGCTAACTTACGTGTACTGCAATCTACTGGATGCGCCGTGTTATTCATAACTGCGACGGTACAAGTGCAAGTCTGCGCCTGCTCACATTTAGCCCACTTCAAGTACTTGCACGAGCCTTTTATTGTAAAATAAAAACAACAACAATAAGTAGGGTTATTTTGTTCAATTCAAATTAAATTGATAAACAGGTGGATGCATGTTTACACTGAAAAAAATAAAAGTGAAATTATATGAGCACTCCTTCTTTGAACAGTTATGCACTTTGAACACCCAAGTACACTACTAAAATAAAATAAAATAAAATAATGTTAACAGGCGCATAAACAAGATCAGATGAAAAAAATGCAGTCATAAATAAATAAGTAAATGATCTTACAGTCAGCTGATGCTCCCACTGCTAAAGCCACGAGCAGCAAAATCAGAGCCCTCATGATTGAAAGCGGAAAAATAGGAATAGGTCGTTATTCCGAGACAGGCTTTGCGATCGTTCAGCACAAGCCTCCGAAGTCGTTTGGCCGGCGCCCACGAACAGGCTTCGTTTTTCTACTCACAGGCGCGGTTTTCTCGCCAAACCGGTTTGGGAGAAACTCTAGGTTAGTCAGTGAGGGGGAAAGCAACTATCAGTCACTGAGCGTGATGCCTTTTAAAAATAAATTTTTAAAAATCTCATGCCTCACACACTCAAATGAGTGTTTATTTGATAGCATGCAAAACCAGTGCAAAGTTAAATGATAGTACGATGGTCTTTGTAAACTTAATCTTAAACTTCTCCTGTATCATACTGATCTACCCTCAGGTTGTCGTAAGAGTCGACACGAGGGTGGGGCTGTTCTAAGCCGTTTAGTTACCTTCAGCTATTCTTGAAAAATTCAGTGGACTTTAATAGTTTTGTGTTTTATGGGATTCCCACATAAAATGTGTTTGTTACATGTATATTGTTCACGTACGACCATTTTATTGATTATTAAAGAAGTGCCCTTGTGCCCATTTCCCCCCCGCACTCCGTAGACATTCGGCTAGGCTGATTGGGGTGTGTGAATTGACTCGAGTGTGATGCATGAGGTGCACATTCCATATGAGCTTATTCAGGTTAGGGAGATGGATGGAAATAAGCAGTGCTTTAAGTGGGGATGATACAGCTGCCAGTAATCCTCTTGTAATTCAGTCCTTTGGAAATTGTGAGAGGGTTTGTTAGAAAGGAGACGTTCCCTCTTCAGCACTGGTATAAGGGAGGATTTGGGGTACCAAGGCTGTATCAACTTCCCTAAGACTGAATATGGTTCAAATCTTACTTCATGTGAAGGCCTGTAGATCACGTGGCACCCTTGTTGAACATCACTGGCAGTGCCCCCCCATCAGAGGCAAAGTGAAATTCGTTGGAAAGTCGGCACCTCCTCAGAAGCTGGCGCCCTAGGCAGTCACCTATGTCACCTACACTCCGAAAAAAGGGGTGAAAATGTGTATCTACACTTGTCACTGGGACTATACCCACACAGGTCAGCCAAGTGTATCCTTAGCTGCAGGTACCTTTTAAGGTAAAGTAATGGACGCCGAGAAACATTTCTATACCATTGATGGTACATTAAAGCTGTTTGTATCTTTGGGATGTTCCTCAGAGTGCATTTCTGTATGTTAAGGTATAATTACAAGGGTACAGCCCAGTGACAAGAAGTACAGATGTTTGCCTTTTTTTCTGAGTGCATAAGATATACCTATATAAAATAAGACTGAATTATTAATAGTTCTGTTCATCATTCCAGGGCTTTATTAAACAGGGGAAACAGGGGCATATGTACCCCCTAATTTTTACATGGATTTCATTCGTCTACTCCCCCACCTCCAAAAAATTAGATCTTTGCATTTCAATAATTGTGTCTCTCCAATATCAAACTCTCACCATGTGGTCATACTGAAAGTAATGAAAGATAGAAACATTCTAGGCTGATGATCTATATTACGAATAAATACGTATGGCTACTATGAAGCTATTCATGAGAGTGCTCATTTAAAGGTGACAATGCAGAATGAAACACACCCAACATATGCAGTAGTGAAACCTGAAACGAGATGAGGAACCAGAAGGAGAGTCATCGCCAAGCTGGGTTCCATCTCTTCAGGGTTCCTCATGTGGACCCAGAAGATACTTATTCATTTACTGGAAGGTTGAGATCTAGTATCAATTCTGCTGAAACACACCACAGTGTACTACACAACCAAATGTATTATTTATCATTTCTAATAATAACAACTACAATTATTGTCATTATCATTATAATTGTTACGATTATTTTTTATATTGTTATTCTTTTTTATGTGCGTCTATGCCCACCCGAGGACCAGACTGAGCAGTGCTTATGACTTCCTGGTCCAGTAATTTTTGCTGCATAGTTTCGGGGGGGTGGAATGTGACAACAATTCCGACGAACAAGTTGGGGCAGCAGACTGTTCTGAAGAGTAACAGTTAACACGCTCGTTTTCTTGCAGTTTTCAATTAGTTTTTTTTTTTTTTAATGAAAGCGGTATTCTCATTTCAATAGCTCATCTGGAACACACCATGACGTTTCAGAAACTTTTTTTAACCTTTTATTTCTTTAAAATATTTCACACTGGTCTACGTAGCATTGGAAATAAGTGTTTATATAGGCGTTTACTTAAACTTGCAAATATGAAGTCGTACTGAAGTAGGCTATTACAAGGAAGAGGTGACTATTCAGTCACTACATATTTGGTAACAGTGTTAGCAGCACAATAAACAGGGAAGCATCAGTTAATCACTGAATAACAATAACCTAATGGTGTCACTGCACTATGCTGATCCTTTACTGTATTATCACTAAGGTTTTTTTTTTTTGGAGCAGCGGTGTCTTTGCCATCTAAACCCAAACCGTTTCTAACAGAGATCTTACGTTTTTGTATCAGGGTTAGCATTGATGGTGCATAGGTGAGGTGCTTGTTTCTGAGATACACATTTCCCGAGAAAGCCAAGCTACACCCAGAATGTTAACGATGTTTCCCGCTCGCATACGTAGAGGCTCTCCGTGCATAATTATACTCAGAAGCCAGGGCGTGTTGCGGCGAGTTGCGCTATAGTGAAACTGCAGGCACGCTACATTTCACTTTCAACGCGCATCTACATCTGAAGATTTATTGTGTTACCTACTTTCCCAAAATATGTGAATATAATAATAAAAAAAAAAACATACCACATAAAGCCATCATACGGCAAGCAAATATCAATAGTTTCCTGAAACAGTTGACGGGACCTGATATTCAGGTATAAGAGTAAACACACTTATTTGTTTAATGATTCTACAGTTGTTCTTTATGGTAAAACATAGCTGCAGTCATAATGTTCATCAGTTCATAAAATCTTGTGAGCACTAACTATGACGTTTTATCCAGACGTCATGTTAATTTGTTTATCTGTGCTATTTGGCGTGCGGCATAAAACTTGGTTGGTTCGACATCCCCACCATCTGGCAGGGCATGGAACTGCTGCATTACACGTTGTACAGCAGAGGGTGTGACTGAAACATGGCTAAGGGCTAACAGCACAAGACTAAACAATTTGGCAAGATATGGCAGATTAGCAATCTGGCTAAATTTCAATCTTAACCTCCTGAGTCCCGGCCTTTTGTGTGGTGCATATGGTTAATTTCCTTTAGATATTTGGGATTAGTAGGACCTCAAAATCATAAAACCAAACCTTGAACTAAATGAATAGTTGTTAACTAAAAATGATGTCCTTATATGAGGTCGTAGGGTCTCAGGAGGGTAAAGTAAAACTGTTACTAAGCCCCAGGGTACCAATTTGTACAAAGACAGCAGTAACAAAAACCATCCATACTATACTACAATATGCACCAGAGGATTTGGGAACATTTATTTATTTCTCTCTGAACTTCTATGTGGGTGTTCAGGCTTCTTAAACGATGTTTGTTTCAATGATTGACTCCATTCACCATTTTGCTTTTCGTCTTCCTCTTTTATCTTTGATTTTTCCAAATGTCACTGCACTGGTTCCTCTCATGACGAGCTTCATTCTAATCATCTCTTCTTCAAGTTCAGGCTTGATTTCTACAAGAATCCACTTGTTTTCCTTACAGAACATAGTCTTTCAAAGGTAATGACGCTCTTCCTGTCTGCCTGTATCATTGTCCAGTTCTCACATCCAGCAAGAGATCAAATAAATACTATATTCCAAAAAATTTGAAAAAAAAATTTCTTTCACGAACCTGACTATGACTGCCATTTTCCTTGTTGTTCATGATTGTTACAAGCAGGTGTGGTCTACATGCCTTCACCATCAACACTACAATGTTAGAAAAAAGCACCCATTTGTACCTTTGAGGGTACAGTTACATGTCACTGAGGCTGTACCCTCGAGGGTCTGCCAACTATACCCTAGCTGTAGATGAAGAAATGGACTCTGGGGAACATTTTTGTAGCACTGGGGGCACATTAATATTGTTTGTACCTTGGGGAACAAAACCAGGAAGTAGCGTGTTAGCCTCCAATCCTGTGGTAATAACTTTTCTATTCTTTTCATTCTGTTCTTTCCTTACATTCAAGGTATATTCAAGTTTTCATTTTACTACAGTTGTGATGTTATAAGAATAGGATTTCTGTATTTAAATCTCATCTTAAAGCACATTGGCACGTGGCGATTCGCAGCGTGCCTGGATGTCAGCGGAGAGAGCTTAGCCAAGACGCTGAGGCAGGTAATTCCAGGGAAAACAGGGTTTAATGGAAAAACACACGGGTAAACTCCACGGAACATCACAATGACAGACCTAGGGAGACTAACTCAGACGCGGACTAAATACAA
>JABFEB020000060.1:14390234-14413937 GCA_019775895.2 Stomatorhinus ivindoensis
CAACCAAATATTGAAAAGTAACATTTTACTTAGGGTTATGTTTATTTGTCCAATTACTTTTGAGCCCCTGAAATGAGTGTTTGTATAAAAATAGCTACAAGTCCTACATGTTTAATTATATATTTTTGTTCAACTCCTTGAATTAAACCTTAAAGTCTGCACTTCAATTCTGTTGTAGTTGTTTCATTTCAAATCCAATGTGGTGGTATGCAGAGCAGATTGAAGATTGTGTCACTGTCCAAATATTTTTGGGCCTGACTGTATATAGCCCAACTCTAGTAATAACACACGTCCAACACATAAAACACAAGCAAGCATTTGACGGTATGCTATTTTGTTTGAAGGATCCTTAGAGAACTTCTGATGTACACCACATGTAATTAAAGTTCATAGTCACATTACAGGAAAACACAACAATAACAATTTAGCCGATAACCATGACAATGCTAAGTAGAATCAAATGTCATACTGCTTGAATGAAGTGTGTTCTTTATTAAACTTGCCCATGTAGTAACACACTACCATCTTCTGCAGCGCGCCCCTACTGTGCCTGGCATACGCTTGCATGATACTTGGACCTGGTTCCGCAGGTGAGCCCCCATATCAACCGGTCACACTCATAGGAGTTTCACTAGCACAAAAATGTTCTTAGGGTAGAACGAGAAAAATGATTAGTTCAGAGAGATAACCAATAACCAATAAGATCTTGGTCAGATGTCAGACCAACCAATCAGTTGTCTTGATCTCGCCTCCTGTAGTTGTTTGGACCCACCTCCTCTATGGTCTGATTAGTTATCTCTCTAAACCAATCATTTTTTATTCTGTCCTCAGTACATTTTGTGTGACTCTCACAAGCTCAGGTAATCTCATAGCCCAGTAGTGGGAATGCTATGAGTTGAGTTTGTATCAGTTTCCTTGCAGATACCTTGAGAATTTCTACTTGAAAATCTTGTCAGTAATTCAGTTTGAATATATTTTTAAATATCCCATGATTCCTTAACGCATTTAATGCCCCTTTTACTCTCCCTGTCTCTCCTCCCCTGTATCTTGCTGAAATTTTCCTTCAGTGGATCTGAGCAAGTGCCTGTCAGTGGGACTTCAGTGCCACAGCCTTGCCGACTGCATGAATACACAGGATGGAAACTTACTGTGCGTGTGTCACATGGGTTACTATGGAAACGGGCAGCAGTGCGAGGACATCGACGAGTGCGCGCTGGGCTCGCACAGCTGCCACCCGAAGGCACGCTGCAGCGACACGCCGGGCAGCTACAGCTGCACATGCCAGGATGGCTATGTGGGCGACGGCATGCGATGTGAGGACATTAACGAGTGCCTGACCAACAACGGAGGCTGCCACCGCAACGCCGTATGCAGCAACACGCCAGGAGGACGCACATGCCGCTGCATGGATGGCTTCAGAGGGAACGGGTTCGAGTGCGAGGACGTGGATGAGTGTGTCAAGCCACGAATATGCCACTGGAACGCCACCTGCACCAACAATCCCGGCTCCTACCTGTGTACGTGCAATTCAGGCTACAAAGGCAATGGTAACTACCTCTGTCTGGACATCGACGAATGCTCAGAGACCCCCGGAGTTTGCTCCCCCTCCTTTGGCTACAGAGGGTGCAGGAACGCACCAGGGACTTACACCTGCCTTTGCAGCCCAGGTTACCAGACCAATGGACAGGCATGCCGTGACATCAACGAGTGTGCCAACAACATGTGCAGCGTGTTCTCCTCCTGCATCAACCTGCCGGGTTCTTACCATTGCTCCTGCAAACAGGGCTTTGCCGGTAACGGGGTGACCTGTGTGGATATAAATGAGTGCACAGAATCGAACTCCTGCAACCACAACGCCAACTGCATCAACGTGCTGGGCAGCTATGAGTGCTCCTGTCGCCCTGGCTTTGCAGGGGATGGACGCCAGTGTACCGACATCAATGAATGCGCCACACCCAACACCTGCCCCACCAGTGCCACCTGCGTCAACACAGGTGGCTCCTTTTACTGTGACTGTGGTTCCGGCTTCATTTTTAATGGCTCCAGGTGCCAAGATCTCAATGAATGTACTCAGGGCCGTTGCAGTCCCTACGCCACCTGCTCAAACTTCCCTGGGTCCTTCACCTGTGTCTGCCAGCCAGGCTACGAGGGCAACGGTGTCTCCTGCAGGGACGTGGACGAGTGCGCGCAGGCCATACCGTGCCACTCCAGTGCCCTATGCGCTAATATGCCCGGCTCATACAGGTGTAGCTGCCAGGCTGGTTACACTGGTGACGGCATCACATCATGTGAAGACGTCAATGAATGCCTGGTGGACAACGGGGGCTGCCGAAACAAAGGTACCTGTGTCAACAACAAGGGTTCCTTCTCCTGCCTGTGCTCTCTGGGGTTTCGCCTGGTCAATCAGACCGTGTGCCAAGATGTGGACGAGTGCCAAGAGCTGCAGGCACCGTGCCAAGCCAATGAACGCTGCACTAACACTGAGGGGTCCTACCAGTGCCCCTGCCAGGTGGGCTTCACCCGTTCCACCACCAATGCCCCCTGCTTGGATGTCAACGAGTGCATTATCGCCAAGCCGTGCCATGCTAACGCCACCTGCCTCAACACCCCCGGCTCCTTCACCTGCACCTGCAAGCGTGGTTTCACGGGCAACGGCACACAGTGCGATGACGTGGATGAGTGTGCCACAGGGGGCACCTGTCACCCCCGGGCCGTCTGCTCCAACTCTCCTGGGGACTTCACCTGCCACTGTCTGCAGGGCTACAAGGGCGACGGCTCCTCGTGCCTCGACATTGACGAGTGTGCCGTCTCCAACCACAGCTGCCCTCCCGAAGCCGTGTGCCTCAACTCACCCGGCACACATGTGTGTTCCTGTCTGAATGGCACGGTAGCGTACAACAACACCTGCCTGCCCCCCAGTACCAGTTGTATCCCAGCCTGTCCACCCTATGGCCTTTGCCACCACTCACCCTCTGGGCACCAATGCATCTGCGATGTGGGTTTCGAAGGAGATGGACTTACCTGCACCGATATCAATGAGTGCCAGGGAGATGTCTGTCCAGACAACAGGACAGACTGTGTGAACATCCCCGGTTCCTATGTCTGTGTCTGCAAACCTGGGTTCGAGCAGGATGGGGAAATCTGTGTCGGTAAGGTCATACGCAAGAGGACTCAATCATCACCTTACGCCTATTCTGCTCTATAATGAAGCACATGCCAGCTCTCAGATGTGGGTAGTGCCACAGCAGAAGAGCCACGCCTGTGGCAAGGCCATTAGCCACAGCTCCGTGCTAGGCTTGCTCTCACCTTCTTGTTTATCACTAATATTATTATAATTATTATTATTCAAATCAATGGATATAAATAAGGCTTTGAAGGGGAAGATGGGGTAGATGAAAAGAGAATTTCCCCATAGGGAGGAGTAACGTGTCATTGTTGTTTTCAGCTTGTATTATATGCTCCTGAGACCCAAGGAAAAAAGTGTCCTTCAGTTAAAGGTTATCTGTCTTCAGAGGAAATAAGACAATTTACAATTTAGATTTTTTTCAAATTTATTTTTATTTTTAATTTCACAGCATGTCCTCCTTAGTGTACAGCAGGAATAAATATGTTTCCTTACATCAGTGAAAAGATAGATGCAAAAACAACATGTCCACTATAGGCGGATAGAACATTAGTTCTGTTAAATTCTGCTTTATGCATAATTACTGTAAAGAAGATAATAAGGCACGCTCTCAGAATATGTAGTCAAAGAGTATTTCGTAATTAAGTCGAAAAAGGTATGTTTGTGGTTATATAGGCTCGTGAGAAATGAGATCCTGGAAATTAACATGATATTAAGCAGCACCTGTCACTGAAATAATCAAAATTAATATTATTCAGATTCATTTCTTATGGATCTTTGTGCTCATTGCTAAGCTCAGCTATACCCTTTAACTTCAACTTTAGCTTTAGTCTCAAGGGGACAGAGAATATATATACGTATCAACTCCTGTATTAGTTTTACAGAAAAATCTTCATGGCCTATGAAACAGTAATTTTCCCCCTTAATAACATTATGAAAGTGACCTGACTGGTCCTACAATTCTGTCCGTCTCTCCTTCTCACTGTCACACCGTCGCCCAGATGTGGATGAGTGCGAATCGCGCCAGCAGGCCTGCAGCGAGTTCGCCCACTGCATCAACACGATGGGCAGCCACCTCTGCTTCTGCTCCAGTGGCTTCACGGGGGACGGTTACAACTGCTCCGGTAAGTCCCCCCTTTCCTGTCTCCTGCCCTCGGTTCCGGCGTCAGCAGAAAGTTGCGGCGAGGGAAGCCGCGGTGTGTGTGCTTCTGTCTGGTTGGGTTTCTTCATAGGAGGCTTTATCCTGACCCTGTCCCATTTTGGATGACTTGTAGACATTGATGAGTGCCAAACGCAAAACGGAGGATGCCACCCGGCCGCCAGCTGCTCTAATGTGCTCGGCTCCTTCACCTGCACCTGCCCTTTAGGCACCGTCGGCTCCGGCTTTGAGTGCCAGGATGTGGACGAGTGCGCGGAGAATTCCATTCTTCCTCACAGCTGCAGCCGACACGCGCAGTGCCTCAACACGCTGGGATCGCACCTCTGTCGATGTCTTGACGGCTACCGGGGCAATGGGGTCGTCTGCGAGGACGTGGACGAGTGTCTGATGCCCGACTCCTGCGCGCAAAGCCTGACATGCGAGAACTCACCTGGGGCCTACTCATGTATCTGCAGTTTGGGCCGCGCCTACGTGCACGGCACCTGTGTGCGTGAGGAGGACTGCAGAAATGCCAGGAGTGTCTGTCACCCCCTGGCCCAATGTACCTCCCACCTAGGCTCACACTACTGCCGTTGCAACGAAGGATTTGCCGGGAATGGAACACACTGTTCGGACCTCGATGAGTGCAAACTAGGGGAGGTTCAGTGCCCCAAATTTGCCCACTGCCTTAACATGGAAGGTTCCTTCTACTGCAAGTGCTGGGATGGTTACATGGACAACGGAACACACTGTGAGGACATAGATGAATGCTGGATTGGTAACTTCACCTGTCCTGACAACAGCACTTGCGTCAACATCGACGGCAGCTACCAATGCCCTTGTGACCCAGGGTTTGAGGCTAAAGGCTTTCTGTGTGAGGAAGTGGATGAATGCGCCCGAGGACTGGCATCATGCCCCAATGCATCTTACTGCCAGAATGTGGTTGGGTCCTTTCTCTGCATCTGCCGTGAGGGGTATAGCGGGAGCGGCTGGGACTGCAAGGACATCAATGAGTGCCTGGATAGCTTCATGTGTCCAGAAAATACCATGTGCCGCAACACCGAGGGTGGCTACCTCTGCCCCTGCAACCTGGGATTCTCCTCCAATGGCTCTCTCTGCGAGGATATAGATGAGTGCTCCACCCTAGAGCAAGACTGGCTATGCACTAATGGCACTTGTGTCAACACCCACGGATCTTTCCTCTGTCTTTGCGAGGAGGGGTTCCACAGCACTAACACTGGATGCGAGGATGTGGATGAATGTGCTAACAGCTCCGCAGTCTGTGGCCCCCGTTCCAGCTGTCTCAACACCATCGGCTTCTATGAGTGCCCCTGTGACAAGGGCTTTGAGTCCAATGCTACAGAGTGCACCGATGTAGATGAGTGTGCCAAGCAGGAAAACCTGTGCCCCAGCCATGCGGAGTGTGTGAACACAGACGGGCACTTCCTGTGCTCTTGCGTGGCAGGTTACGAGCCGCAGGGGGACGGCTGCGGCCTCATTGACTGGTGCGTCTCTGGCGCCAACTGCCGCCCTGATCAAGAATGTATCAGCAAACTGGGGGGGTTTATCTGCTCTTGCAGTGCGGGGTACCAGGAGAAGGCAGGGGCTTGCGTTGACATTGACGAGTGCACGACCAGAAAGGGGGCATGCCACCCTCTCGCCAGCTGTCAGAACACAATAGGCTCTTTCGTATGCCACTGCCCCTTGGGATACACTTTGAATGGCACATGGTGTGAGGACGTAGATGAGTGTGCCGCTCATCAATCCCCCTGCCACCGGATAGCTCGCTGCATCAACACACCGGGCTCATTCTGGTGTCCGTGTGCTCTGGGTTTCCTAAGCATTGGTCCGCTCTGCGTGGACCTGGATGAGTGCCAGCTGAACCAGGGCACCTGCCACTCAGCTGCCACCTGCTCCAACACCGTGGGGTCATTCCTCTGCCGCTGCCCCGACGGCTGGAGCCCCATCAATGAGCAAGGGCGTGGCCCACGAGGCTGTGTTGACAGGGATGAGTGCCTGTCCCCTTCAGCCTGCCCCCCCCACACCACGTGCCAAAACTTACCAGGATCCTTCAGCTGCACCTGCCCACCCAGCAACACCCTCTGCCAAAAGGGTGGGCTACTCACACAATAAGCATCATATGTAAATTAACCCTCTCACCTACTGTATCTTGAATCCCTTTTAGATATACTTCACATAACCAGCAACCTATCCATTCTCTGTAATAGCTTGTCCATAATGTAGTGGGCAACCCAGGATGGACCACCAACCCATTACAGGGCACACTCACATACTATTCACGCCGATGGGCAATTTGGTAACTGCAGTTAGCCTCAGCATGTTTTTGGACTGAGGGCAGGGGGGGGGGGGGACTCCACAATGACAAGGGGGGATCATGCAAACTGCACATACATGGAGCTGCGGTGGAAACTCAAACTCAGGTCCCAGAAGTGTGACGCAAAGTGTTAACCACTGTGCCACCATGCCCCCGCACAACCAGACTTACATTTTAAGGTCACACTATTCTTGGCCAGCATCTAAACATCAGGGGCTGCCTGTCTGTCCAGTGTGTTCCTTGTACCCTTATTTTATGAGGTCTCTGAATTCAGCATTAACCGTGTTCTCCTGCCCCCTGCAGAGAGCAAGCTGTTCCCCTTTGGACAAGAGGTGGGGGACAACACAGTCAAGGCCACAGGGTCCGACATCAACTCTCCCTACATCATGCACCCTGTGGGATTCCCTTTCCTGGGAAAATCATACCGCAGAATTTATGTAAGCTCTCTCTGGCCATCATCAGGATGGGCTCATGTAGGGGGACCTCCGTGAAACTCATGCAAGTGACCATGTCCTACTCTTTCCCAAAGTTTTCAGACAACGGTCTCATCCAGTTCCAGTCAGTCGCGGAAAATGAGCAGTTCCTGTTCCCCACTGCCTTCCCAAAAGGTTTCCGTGGCAATGAAAGTGTGGCTATGCTAGCAGCATTCTGGGACGATGCAGACCTCACCATAGGGGCGGGGAAGCTCTTCTACCAGGTTGGTGGTCATCCAGGAGACTGGCAGCTGTGCCCAATATGCGTATGTTTGAGGATCCTGTGTGTTGTCTTTGTCCAGGACCTATGTCAATGTCAATATTGGTTAATTAGCTACCATGCTTTTCATGAACCCTGGCCGTCTGACATTTGCATCTCCCCACATGCTATCCCAGGAGTACCACCAACGAAACCTCTCAGACATCTACTCCCAAATTATATTTGATCGCACGGGAGAAGAAGTGACCCTTTTCGAGCATCGCAGAGGGGGGCCCGTGTTCACCCCGACCTGGATCCTCAAGATTACCTGGGACCACGTGCTGCCAGTGTCCTACCAGAAGATCAACCTATCTGAGGTCAGCAGGGTATAGTAGTTGCGCCAGAACATTGACAGGACACCATGTCTGACATTTATTTATATTTTACAAGCAATCCGATGTTCGAAAGCATGGCATATTATGTCTTGAAGATACAACCACGAGAGTAAACCTAATATACCTATATGTTGGTTTGACATTGTAATATAAATGAAGAACAGCTAACTGGACGTCCCAGAAGGACTTGGAGAAAGACTGGGAGCACTAGTCCAATCCAAGTCCACCAAAACCAGAGACAGATAACCATGACTGTGCAAAACTCACCAATGAGTCTCTCCCCACTTCTCCCTTTCTGGTGTGGAATTACAGACCAACACCTTCCAGTGCATCCTCACTACTGATGGGGAGCGCTCATTCGCTCTGCTACATTTCGATGAGATGAACTGGGGTCCCGGGCAGCGGCTATATCACACGGCTCTCATGGGCTACACCGACGGAAACAAAAACTTCTACAACGACCTCGCCTTTCCAGCAGATAACCTCTTCGGTCCGGGCGGGAGGTACAGGCCTCAAGAAGTGAAGGGAAACACAGGTCACTTGGGCCAGTGGGTGTATGACCTGAGCGGGCCAGCAAACTCTCACAAGGAGCCACAAACAAAGTGTCAAGTGTGGGCGATGAAGGAACCGCACCCCTCAGCGTGGGTGGTAGGTGTGCCTCCCTGCCCCTGCAGCCGAACTCAAGCCCTAGAGGACCTGGCCTTTGGCCCTATGATCCTGCCCCCCCAGCAGGGGGAGAGAGTGAAAGACCTGAGGGCCCACAGATGGGGCGGGGTCAACGGCCAAGTCTTCCAGTCCATCCTACCCAATGCCTACGGTTCTGGAAAGATATGTGTATACGACCCGCAAGGCCCCCTGCTGGCAGGATACAACGAGCGCTACTTTACTGCAACTACTGTGAAAGACCACATCGGTAAAGAATTCATCTGAATATTATACAACATTTAATGTGATGCATTCATTAGCCCCTTTATTTCATTAATTACATTATATCTTTGATTTACTGTAAAGTTTACTATTAATTTAGCTTATTTGTCATGTGCATGGGTGCATTACATGTGAACTGCTTGAGAGTAAATCTGATTCCGCTCTCTCTCTACAGACAAAGACCTCCTCCCATTTCAGTGGTGTTGTGTCCAGTCCCCTCTCTGTCATCTCTACCTGCTGAAGCGCCCAATGGACCGCTGCCAAGGTTACGGCTGGACAAGTCCAGGGAACTTATATCCCACAGTCAAGGAGGCTCAGGGCATTGGTGAGCAAGTACTTTTAATGCAGAGGTTCTTTTCCAGATCAGTCATAGTGCAGTACCTCTATTAGCCATTAGATGTCCCCAATCTTTCAATGATTGAATATCAAATCCCATTACCTACGACTTATTTTTCTGATTGTTGTATCACCATTTGAAACTACTACTGACTGATTTAAAAGACAGCTACTTACCTGAGTTACGATCCAACCTGAAGCTTCCACAATGCCTTGTTCTATGTCACTCAGGAATGATGTACGGGAGTCTTCACTTCATTACCTTTGATGGGACACAGTTCTCCTTCAAGGCCGTTGGCGAGTTCGTCGTGGCCCGCCTTTCCTCCGCCTCGGGCTTCAACATCTTCACCCTGCAGGCAGAGATAGATGTTCTGGAGATCGAGGGGCAGCCCAGCAAGGTCCCTGCTGTGGTGCGCTTGGCCGCGTTCCACCAGGGCATCGGCAAGGTGTGTGAGCGGAAAAGCTGCTGGTAGCACCTAAGGAATGCTGGGTGGGACAGTCAGGGGTGTAAGAGAGTGTCGCATATGATAAAAGGACCTCACAGCTCACTCCAAGTGGGAACTAAAATACAAAGAACGATCTAATAATGATTAACGCTCACCCCACTGCTGAAAAGGAACACATTTCAGATGTAGCTACAACAGAGCAAAGTGATTGGCTACAGGAAACTGGATAAAATTTCCAGTATAACGCAAAGTAGGGGTTCTTAAAGTACGGATGCGGACCGAACCGCAAATTAACCCCAGCCGATAATGCACCTTATGAATCTATATGGTTTATGTAAAAGGCTTAACGTGGTTTGAAGTACAAAAATACATTGCAGAATTACTAAATTTCTCACACAACTCGCCATAACCCCCTGACTCAACGACAGAGAGGCGAAATGAGCAGTGAACATTAAAAAGTTCCTATTATTGTTATATACTGATGTCTGTATGTAAAGTTATTATAAACCATTAAGTTCATGAAATGCTGTTTTGTTATCGAAAATTGTTCTGGACCTCTGACTTTGAACAAAAATCTAATGTGAAGCCATGATGTTGGGAAAGGTATGTTTTTGGCCAGTGGGTGAAACGCTGCTTTGCGAATTGAAAATTGCAGTATTCTGCCGTATACTGTAATGAAGAGCGCGTTTTTAAGTCTAAGTTTGTATCGCACTAATACATGGATACTTTGGTACCTTAATCTTTGAAAAAATTTAACTTTCAAGAGATATCGAGTTCTTAACTGAACTATGTAGTTGATCATATAATCACAATAAAATGTCATTTTATAGAAGAATACCTCTTATTGTTCTGGTGATAATATCAAATTATAAGTTACACAAAATTCAATACATGGCGTGCCATATTTGCATAAGGGTTGACAAAAAGTGGTCACTTAATCTCTGCAAATAAACTGTCACAATCACAGGCCACGATAAGATGCCGAGGATCCACTTGCAGCTTCAAGAGACAATCAGGGTTTATTGAGGAAACTAAACATACAAAAGGAAATTAGGCAGAGAAGCACAGAGTATTGTGACAACACCTAATCCAGCACAGAATAACAGCTAACAATGACTTGCTGGAGAATAGAGCAGGGCAGGCACTTAAATACTCATAGACAACCAGGGCAAACAAGAAGAGGTGCAGGACATAATTAACTAATCGGCACAGGGCAACAAGCAGCAGAACAGGGGGGTGTTATACGAAACAGGATTCCTCGGTAAGATGGGTTTAATTTAGCTAGAAGTCTTGCTTGTCCAATAGAAATGCTCCTTACCTAAACTCTTATTGGACAATCATGAGGTCTAGCTAAGTTAAACCCAGCTAACCAAGAAATCCTGCTTCATGTCCATTGTTTAATAGATTTCTTTGGCCTGTTATTAATCATTTTACTGTTTTGGCTAAATTATCTCATACAACTCAAAAAAGGGACTTTTACAGGTCCCTGAAAAGGCTTAAACATTTCAAACTTAAACAATTGTGGCATTTGCTGTTGTGCGCCTGCACACAGGTGGAGTGGCGGTTGGGTGCATCTGGGGAGGGTCTTGCAGTTCTGGTGGATAACGTGGATGTTCCAGTCAAAGCTGGTAAGAGCCAATGCATTTCGCTATCATTTACATGTGTTCTACCTCATATTCCCTACATTGCCATCACAGAGACACACAGTATTCTGCAGTAAATATGGCACACATGCACACACTCACATGGTAAAGACAAGTAGCAAACCGTTATAGTTTTGGTCAGAATACTTCTGGACTAGTCCACAAACTTTCAGCAACAGCTGCATGCTATCCAGTTAGCGCTGCCCCTAAGGGTGTGTCTCACTGCACTGTCTAGTAACTGAGGGCCAAACAGGTATAATAATTACTAGGAATCTCAGTGCTCTGTTGCATTTCTTGATGGGTTATATTTTAAATTGTATAATTATTAAAAGGATGGGCTGTCAAATATTGCCAGACCATTTGCTGCTTGACTTTTATGTTTTATTTTATTACTATTTTCTATTTTATTATCTTGGTTTTATGTTGTCGTGTGTGAAATGTTTTTGGAATAAGCTTCTCTCTCGAGATTCGTTGTAAAGCACCTTGTACATCCTGCTTAGTGCTTTATAAATCAATTTTTACTTACTTATTTACTTGCTTACTTACTTACTTGCTTACCACCAGGACTGATGTTAAGACCTTAAGACTTCTGACTTAGCCCCAGTCCTCGAACCTGAGAGCATGGCTGTTAAAACATCTGTGCAAGGCAAATCATTTCCGGCTCACTGAAGTCACTGTTACCCACTCTTGCCCGCCGTGCTAATATGGCTCCCTCTGCTGGCCGCTCAGGTGTAATTCATGCGGTTAGAGAAAGCTTTGCAGTGCGCTGCCCTTCCCTGGAGCAGTGCATTGCAGTGTATGCTGGTGGACTGCATGTGGCAGTGTGGCGGGGGACCGGAAACAGCATGGGAGCCCTGGTGGAGGTCCCACAGCGCTTCTTTCAACGCACGGTGGGACTGCTCGGCCTCTGGAGCTCCAGTCGCAGCGATGACTTCCTGCTGTCGAGCAGCCGGACGCTGCCCTGGTCCAGGGGCAGCTTGCCATCGGAGGAGGCCTTACATAGCTTTGGCCTGTCCTGTAAGTGATGCATGTGACCAGTCTGTTCTGGATGTCACACCTGCTAGTGCTATATACGGTGTGGTTTCAACGTCACAGTGAAAAGGGGGGTGGGGGTCTTAATATAAATAAAGTGATTTTGGGGTTATGGTCTGGCGCAGTGGATGGTGCAGCTGCCTGATGCCTACAGGGCCAGTGGCTTGCTAGACTCAGCTTCTAATGAGTAACTAGTAACAAGTGCAAAATTTTGTTTTGGGAACAAATCACATCAGAAATGCTATAGAAATAAACACCCCCCAAGATAAATTCCCCCCAAGAGAGAACTGAGAATCAGCCTTAATTAGGATATGCAGAAATAGAGCGTCCAGTTGTGGGAAGTAACGAAGTTAGTGTAGCTGTTGAGAGTCAGTGGTGGGGGGTGAGGTTAGCTGAGGTCTTCCAAGAAGAGACTGGCACTTCTCAAAGGTCACGAGGGACTCTGCAGACCGGAAACGGTGTCACGGTCTGCATGACACACAGATAATAATATCTGAAGATAATTAAAGTGTAATATATTTCAAATATGGAAAATATTTTGTTGTGCGCCCTGTGTTGCAGGGACTGTGCCAGTTCCAGAAAGTCTTCTGCACTCTGGCCCGCCCTCCAAACTGTTGGAACCAATCACAACTGCAGAGCTAATGTCCGTCAATCCAGTTATTCTGGATGACCTGAAGAAAACATGTAAAGGTAGCATGCAGTGCGTCCATGATATCCTGGCCACCAACAACACCAAAATGGGCCTTCAGAGTCTGGCGAATGAGGAGAGGTATCACAACCTGGTCCTTATTTTTGGTGAGCAAGTTACTTCCGGAAGTTTCTGAGCTGCACAGGTTCCATTGCATTTAACGTAATACTGAAGGCGCAAGATCAAGGAATCGATGAAGTTTGACAGTCATGATATTCTCACTTCTCTGTGATTGGTCATGTAGGAAACATGCCCCCCATCGTGACCAATCCCACGGTGATCCAGGTCCAGGTCAACTTCACATTTCGAGTCCAATTCACCGCCCAGGACCCCAACAATGATTCAGTCAGCTTCTCCCTGCTCTTCCCTCGCCCCCCGCTGGCCTCGATCGGAAGTGGTGAGCAAGCCTGCAGGCACAGTAGATCTCAAGCACGTCCCGACACCCTTGCTCATTAGCATATACTAATATTCAGCGTCAGAGCCTAAGTCTCCCAAAAAAAATCACATAGCACTTTTTGAGCCAACTAAAATTCATCCCGACTTGTTTTACATGACATTTGGTTGGCAAAATTAGAATCCCTCGATACAAAGTAAGTGACTGCTGCCTGTTTTGCTCCCTGTTGCACTGCTGCAGGAAACGGGATTCTCACGTGGATTCCACTAAACGCCCAGCCTGTGACACTCACGGTCATGGTGACCGACCAGCAGTTCAGCTCCCTGCTCACCCCCGTGATCCAGCTGTGCAGCTGTTTGAACGGGGGAACCTGCCAGTATAGCAGTATTGCAGAGAACCACCTGCAAGGCAAGTTCCAGGTGAGTGCCTTATGGTAACTGTCCCTAAGGAACTTTGAACAAGCCTTCATGCATGAACAGAGAGGCATCGAGTAGGTCATCCAACAACCGCAGTATAAGGTTCATGTGTGAGGGCTGTGCACATTCCACGGTGTACAACATGAAGATCCTCTTTACTGTGGAACCCCCTTCCAAGGCTTTTTCCCAGGGCATTCAATGGGAGAGAGGTAAGAAGCATGTGCTGCCCAACAAACCATCTCAGGGATGGGAACCTGAGTGCAGCCATGTGGTGGGTAATACCTCAGCACCGCACTAGTCCTAATGGACCAGAGTGAGTTCCCCCCACCAGTGGCTGGAGTGCCAATCCTGCCACCACTGCACAAATTTCCCCGTAAGTTGGTGGACCTCCTTCCAGGGCTGGGTGCAGATTGACATCATGCCCAGGACAAACCAATTACACAACAGAGTAGGACCACTCCGCATTTACAGGATTCAAACCTGCAGCCTTCTGAGTGCTGGCACAGATCCCTAGCCTCAGAGCTACCCCTCCGCCTACTTAGAGACAAGCATGTATCTCCTGACATAGAAGTAATTATGGCATTCCAGCTTAAGTGGAGCACATGACAGGCAACATGCACTTAAAGGTAAAATCACATAGTAAAGGACTAATGCATGTTTTGAGCTTCATAAAGATGAAAAGAATCTCCAAGTATCCCTGTACCAGTATCCTGGTATAAGGGGCAAAAACCCTAGATCTCTGTGTGAATGAATATTAATAAGGTTCGATGACACATTTTTACTAATTCTCCCTCATCTGGACAGGTTTACATTGTGTGAAAACCAAAGGATGCCTTCTAACCATAATGACTGCTGGTATGGGAAGCCATCTTGCAGGAGTCCGCTGGTTGTTCACTAACCCTTTACATTAACAGCACCTTTATAATGCATTCATAGAACATTCATAACCCACATATATTCCTTAACATCCCAACATACCTTTACAGCTTTAATATATTGCTGCTTATGAATGTTCTATCAATGCATGATGAATGTATTATGAAGCTGCAGTTAATGCAGTTAATGTAAACCATTGCCCATTGTTCTGCGTGGTCATATAATGGCCAAAGAATATAAAGCCATTTTACAGGACCAGGTGCAGGCTATTGTTCAAATGTGATGTTTCCATATTCAAAGATTGTAATGACTTTGATAAACAAATTCAAGGTTTCATGAACATCTAGATGCAGTCAAACACCTCCCATGGCCTCACTGTGACCAGATATAAACCTTTATGGGAAATTCTGGAACACAAAGTAAATTTTCATCTCCTTCATCCTCCAACGACTTGAAGGCTTTGTTCTCAAAGAATAGTTCAGTATTCCATTCCTTGTATTACTTGTATGTACTTGTATATGCAGAGGTGGATAGCTCAGGCCCAGAAGGTAAAATATCCAGCCCAATATTTTGTTTCAACCAACCAGCTGAGTACACTGTGACTGCAATTCTTTATGCTGAACTGCTTGGATGAAACAAAATCCTGGGCTGGATTTTTTACCTTCTGGGCCTGAACTACCCACCTCACCTTGCATGTAGCTGTGAAGGCAAAGGGTGGCACTATTCATTATTGGATCCTCAATATGCGTATGTTGTTAGGTGTTTCTGTGATTTTGCCCAGCCCTCGTACCCTCGCTCCAGCTCCTTCTCTCATCCTCACCCAGGTGGTGGGCTGTCTGTGTCCGAAGGGCTTCACCGGGCCTTTCTGCGGGCACGCCGCTGATGCCTGCAAGGGCCAGCCCTGCTTCCCGGGAGTGACCTGCAAGGCCCGGCGGGATAACTTCACATGCGGGGAGTGCCCCCCACACACTGCCCACCAGGCAATGCGGGGCTACAAGTGCTTTGAGAACGGTCAGTGCTAACAGTCTAAAACATTTCCTCAAGGTAGAACCTGATATTGCAAACCTTGATTCAGAAGTTTTGGTCCATAACTTCACTTCAATCACCTTGCACACTCAGCTTGACAGAAGGCTAAGTTTATTCCAGCTTAATTATCATGCAGCGACTCAAAACACTGGGCATGTGACTTTCCAGACGTCTGCCTGCCTCCGTTCCCCTTCCCGTGCCACAGCATGGCAGACTGCAAAAGCACTGGATACGCCTTCACATGCAAGTGCAAGGCCGGCTTCACTGGGAATGGACACAACTGCACGGGTATGGCCGCACAGTCCCAACGCATTACGTCATAGCCACCCTGAAAAGCCATCCAGTGAGCCCCTAAGCACTCTCAAGGGATTCAAAGGAGGTGGTGTCATGTAACTTTAAGAGATCAATTTAAAAGTCATTACCTGTATTCATGTCATATGAGGAAACATCGGTATGCATGTTTCATTGGGAAATTCAACCAGCTTTTTGTACCACCTCCTTTTAACTGGAACGGTTGTTATCGTGCCGACAACTAGATTCACCTGGAAAGTTAATCCGCTGCTCTTCTATTGCGAACACTCTGTTCTTCCACTACAGATATAAATGAGTGCATAGATCCGTCTGCCTGTCCCAATGCCAAGTTTGAGTGCGTCAACACACCAGGCTCAGTGCAGTGCTCCTGCCGTTACAGGAGCACCGAGGAGTCGGACGGCTGCGGTACGTCCTGTTACCACACGAGACCATTTAATAACTCGCCCCCCAGAACCCGGTCAACTCACATTCCACGCGATGGTCGTATAATTATGGAATCGGTCATTCTCAGAGATTACTCTGGTTGGCTGAGCTCTGGTGAACAAGCTTTTGCACACTGGTAACATCATCCCAATCTCCACCTGCAGGCGACTCTGCTAATCCCCCAGGTACATCCCATCGTGCTCAGCAGACCTCTGCTGGTCCTGCCCAATGTGATGCATGGAGAAACTTCTCTCTCAGAAGAAATACTCACATGCAGCGAGGTATTTTTGTGACATGATGCTCTATTGCCAGGGTTTAACATCTTTAATGTTTCCATGCAATGGAATAATCGAGGCAACGAGAAGAATGGCCTACAGAAGGTTAGTGTGGGAGCGTTGGATATATTATGTTATTACTTTTACAGAACATATACTGATCCCAGCCTGCTGTGCCCCTGCCCTTTTCCCTCAGCTCCAGCAAATACTGTCGATGGGATTCAAGAACAAGTTCTATAGCGCCGCTGAGAAGAAAGTGGGCCACGGAGGCCAGGCACACAGCGAGTACCGCATCAACGTGTCGAGCGACACGCCGCACTGGTACGTGCGGGATTACCTGACGCGTGTAAGCCAGCACTACCGCATCGAGGCGGCATATGTTGGAGGTACGTCAAGCCCAGTTAGAGATCATCAGAGGGAAACTCACGCTCATGGGAGTTATACTTGCACAAAAATGTTCTGAAAGCAGAACGAAAAATGATTGGTTCAGAGAGATAACCAATCAGATTGCAGAGGAGGCAGGAACGAGACATCATATTGGTTGGTCCCACCTCTAGTTGCTTGGACCTACCTCCTCTACAATCTGATCTCACTGAACCAATATTTTTTTGTTCTGCCCTTAGAGCATTTTTGTGTGAGTAAAACTCCCATGAGCGACAGTGTGGTGCAGAACTAGGAACACGCAAAAAGGGAAAGAACAAGTGTCGATGACACCTTGATTTTAATGCCACCAAATATGCACAGCCTCTCTGTCATCACCAGGACTTGCCAGTCCTGTCAGGGTGCAACCGGAGCAGACTTGTTAACGTTAAACACACTGACCTCTGCCCCCTACAGACCTGGACGAGTGCACCACCAAGGAGGCGGCGTGCCAGGCACCAGCTCTGTGCGCCAACACCTATGGAGGGTACAGGTGTGTCTGCAATGGCACCCTGGACGTGGTGGAATCCCAGTCCTGCATATTAGGTGAGGGGGGGTTCAACGCAGTGCAGTCTTCCCAGGACCAGCCCCGGATGTCCAAGCACATCTGTCGCTTCATGCCTTTGTGTCCAGCTTCAGATAACGGTGGGGTCAACAGGACCAGCGAATCAGAGTCCCAGTCGCTGGAGGATCAGAAGTCTTTGATCCTGAGCTTGGTGCTGGGCATCGGCATCCCACTCCTGCTGCTGCTCCTGCTGGCCTCCCTGGCCTGTTTCTGCTGCTCGCACAAGAAAACCGTCATCGGAGAGTACGTCTCCTCGTCAGTTACTCCGCGGCGCTGGAGTCATGCTGTCCAATTAAGGACTGGCACTTACTGCTGCATGCTTGTCCCTAGAGTGACCATCTAATCCATGTCGGGAGTCGGGAGGACACTATGAGCTAGGACAGGGTTTGCAAACTACCATTTCAATTAAAAAAAACCTGGATTTCACATTAGAAGTGAGTTCTTGCTGTGTGCCGATTGGTCAGTTTCTTATAATCATGCATGTGACAGTAATATTGATGTGAAACAGCTGGATGAGTCTTTCAATCAAGGAAACAAACCAGTAAAAGCACAAGAAGAATTGAACTAATTAGCCAAGAACAGGAGCCTTTCAGTGGTAAAGTAGTTTGAAACCTGAAGTACCTCAAAATGTCCCTCCGACATGGATTAAGTGCTCATTGTACTGCTCCAGTGCTTCTAAAATCCTACACATAAATGGACCCCTAGCAAATAGGCAATTATTCACTTACTGAACTTACTTACTGACCATTGTTTTTAATACACAGACGCTACTCTACTTATGAACGAGTTATGTTTCGAACAGCCGTTCATAACTTGAAATGTCCATAAGTAATTTTTAGGGTATACACAAGTACAAAGAACTAGGATGCTGGGAGTATGCACACTACGCTGCTGCACGGCGGGAGTAGAGGCCAGAAGTCATACTATGTGTCTGCAGAGTTATAGGAGCGTCTGTAGAGTTCAGGGGGCTGTTTTAGTATATCTGATCTTTGATCAGTGGGGGCCTGTATGTTTATGGATGCATCCAGTCTCTCTCATCTCCTGTCCTTTCACCTGCAGAATTCCCCACATCGTACCAGAGTACAGCCTGGGCCAGTACAATCTCCCTCCCTTCAACTACCTGGACCCAGCACTACACTACAGAAGCCACAGCAGCCCTCGTGTCATAGATGGCATCACAGTCAGCGATAGCTACCGGTAGTGAGACTTTGGTTACTCGAAACGATCCTGAACCTAACCATCGGCTGCATATGAAGGCTGTGCAGAACCAGTGCTGTATTTATGTCTACTGATTGGACTGAGAAGTATTTGAAACCATTATAAATCATCATAATGACAACTATGTGTCATGTTACAATCAGATTAAAACCGGAAATTAAGCAAAAACAGTCCGGAGGACTGAAAACGGGGATTGAAAAAAATATTCCAGTATTGTTGAAAAGAAAAGCTAAATGGACAGTTTTTTGCTACGATGTACAGCAATAAACATCATTTACAACCTGAGAGAACATATGAAGGAAATTCTGAATATATAATAAAATATAAGCAACATGGCCTCCTACTCTCACCTTCATTTAAGCACTGTTACTCTTCCCAGATTCAGCTGCGGCTGGAAAGTCTATAGGGCACCAGATTCATAAAATAAAACAGGCGCCACTGTTGTCAGCCTGCAGTACCTGTACACACCACTTGGTGTCAGGAACAAGCAACCTATGGCAGGACCAGCCTTACAAAGGCCCACATGACTCAGTAGCACACCATTGCTGTTTTTAAGATCGTTGCTGCAAAGAAGAAACCAAACCATCCCAGGCTCGAGGTTCAAAGACGGCATGAAACGCTCGCGTCTCCTTCACTGCTCTTCTCCCCTCTGTTGCTCTTTGTCAGTCCTAATCAGAAGAGCATACGTTTCCAATAGCAATTAAGGAAGTATCGGTGTAATTGTGAGCTCTGAGTGAGGCTGGCGCTGCGTCAGGGCAGTGGTTGGTCGTCCTTGATTAAGGCCTCATTTGTCAGAGAACTCCACAATTGCGGCTCTGAGTGTCTGACTTTTACCCTGCAGCACCAAGACACTTACTGTAGGCGATTCACTGCCTCATCAAAACTAAAGAACAAAGTGGGTAAAGAGACACAGGAGTCAAGACAAAGTTGTCTCTCGAAGCTTCTTGCTCTGACTGTTGTCCTGACTGCGGTGGTGCGGTAGGGGGCTGCCAACAGTCTCACCCCCACATTAGGATCACAGCACCTGAGATGTGCCACAGTGGCCGCAGCTCCCTGGAGGACGGCCAGATGTGGCGTCTTGCGCCCCCGGGACTGGCTGCAGACATCCACGGAGGCGGGGCACGGCGCCACAGCTATGCTGCAGCCACATGAACCACAAAGCAGCGCTGCAAAGCCCAGCATGTCGGCCGGGTGAAGGCAGAGTCATGACGCACAGCTGAGTCACAGGCTCCAGTCAGAGTCTCGGGGCGCAGTCCAGCAGATTATGGGACTGTGGAAGACAGTATAACCTGCGGAAGTGCTGCACTGATCCAGGATCAGACACAGCGGTGGTAAAACATGACAAAGGAACAAGTCATCGTGTGACTAAAAATACCAGAAGTCAACAGTCTAGTATGGTATGTGTCTATATGAATTGTACTATTATATATAACGACACATATATACCTCTATACACACATAATACTGTCCAAAAGCAGCACATTCTACAAACATTATCCTCATATGTGGTCAACAGGACTTCTTATAGGTGAGCAACAGGAAGCATGTCAGAGAAGAGGCCACCCTTCCAGGTCACACATGAGCACAGTGCACGGCACCGACCTGGGAGACGCAGGTATACAGAGCGCAATTTACCGAGTAGCGCCGTCCACGTAAAAGGCATCGGGTTACTTGATTAATGAGTGACTCTTGGACAGGCCTGAAGCTCACTGGTAAGTCAAGCAACAAAAAAAATCAATTTGCTCAACTGCAAATGGAGAGAGCCGTGTCAAAATATGCAGTCAGCCATGACCTGAAAACTGTTCATTAAATATTAAGTGCTGGTACTTACTTGTAAATACCCCGTGCTTAACATTTGTGAAAAACTTGTGAAAAGCAAATGAAGGCATAAATAACCCCGGCTTCTACCTCCCAGCCTCCCCTCATTGTGGTTTGCGTCCTCTTGACATCATCCTTAATAAAACCATTACCTTTCAAGCTATTTGATTGAGTGACTGTGTGTATTTTGTCATGCTTTGCATTGAATATACTCCTCTCGATGTACTCATTTACGCTGAATACAAAACAAACACTGACATATTAAAATGATTAACTGCTACATAAAAAACAGGCACCACAGTAACAGTCTCACAGAATCAAAGTCATGTTTGCTTAAATTGTTCATTACAGAGAGATAAATCTAGGCAGGTTCATGGACAGCTAGCACACATGTAAAGATCTATTAATGTCTATATAGGGAATCAGCAGAAAGTTGTAGTCACGGCAATGGACTCTGCACTTAGAATGCATTCATCCCATTTTATTGTCTTGGAGCTGATAATGCAGGTAAGTTAATAATTCATAACAGGCAGGAGGCAACAGCGAGCGCATGCATGACTTTCTGAATATCTCAGGGAAGAGGTGGTGCAACCCTACTCGCACTTTAGATCAGCTTCTGTAACACTCTGGTGACGTTCACAGTGTAGTTATGGTATGAAAGAGTCAGTTGTTTGGGTCCAAAAACACGTGTCTCATTCATCCCCAGTGTTCCAGCACAGGGGTCAGTGCCAGAAGCGCTCTAGGCAAAGTCACAAACAAAATGGCTGCGGGAAAACACGGCACTTTAGGAAGTACAGAATACTACAGCCTTCCATGAAATGGAAGTCAGGACTGATGGCACTGCTAAGTTGTAATGATGACAGCCAGAAGCTGATTCTGCTCCTAGCAGCTGCAAAAGGGCATCTTGTTATAAAAAGTGAGAGAAAGTGATACATAAAGAGAGCAAAGACTATGTCAGCTCCTTAGAAACACAGACTTATCAGCTATGGATTTATCCCAGGCCAAAAGCCAGGTCAACAAGCCACTTTAAGTGACAGACACAAAACGTGCCCAGAGCCAAAAATTCCAGAGCCAAGGACACAGAGGCGCACTCCCAGCACAAACACACTTGGATACGACAGTATATTGGGATTCAGCAGGCCTGGCGCCATTCAGATGTTTAAAGGAGACGTTACTACTAGGCTTAGAGTTTGGAGAATAGAGAGTGACATCTAGGCACCCGCTGCCTTTCAGGGAAATCTAGGGTTCATTCAGGTGCATTAGTCAGACATTCCCTGCTCTTCTTTTTCATCCACCATAACACATGTACAAATAGTCAGGACCCACTTACCTCCTACCCACAATCCTCTACCACTTTATAATAAAATCCAAAGCATTATGAGTGCTAATCTCACACTGCCATTCTACAAGGGCATCCCATGGTCAAATCACAAGTAACCTCTGATCTGTGCATAATCTCTGATCCCACGCCTTCGCCGCTTCATACCCCCAGCGTGGACAGGTGGGTCTGTGACCAGCGCCTCTGGCTGCAGGACCGGATGGCTGATTGTCTATGCTGAACTACCTCCACCTCCCCATTTCCCTCCCCTGTTGCGAGTCACGACTTTTTATATTGTAAGGTGTAGTGACCATGTGCTTATGTTGCTGAGGTGTTTTTTCTGTTCCTACATTTTTTTGTTCTCCTCCTCTCTCCTCATGTAATTCTGTTTTCTTCGTTCTTCCTATATCCCCCGTCTTCCTGACCTGTCTAACCAAATAATGTAATGTTTGTATATGTATGGTCGGGTTGATGGCCAGTTTTTTGCTGGTACTTATGATTAGTGACATGGTGTATTGCAACAGCAATAAAGGGTTTCATCATCATCATCTGATTCTGATTCAAAGACATGAAAATAAAGGCCCTTTTCCCACAGTCTCTTTTCTGACTTTAAGCCTCAAATGCTAAAAAAAAATATTTCACAGTTGTTGATCCTCAGTGCAACCGTGACAAACCTACAAAGACAGATAGGTGGCCCAGAGCAGGGAAACTGGCTTTTTATCACCTCTGCATTGCTGACACCATTCTGGAGACCTTTGGATCAGCATAAGTCCGTCATAAAAGCTGTAAAACATATTCTCTCCTTTTTTCCTACCCTGATGTTAACAAACACACAGGCCATTTGATTCCTTTGGTATACACTTTTCACACATGTCGACACACACCTGATTAAATGAAACCCTGTCCCCCCAGGAGTGAAGCACCACGTCAACACATTTCTTGATTTTCTCATTGGCCCCGTACCTGCCAGTATGAGATAAAGACACGAGAATAAAGTTATTCAGCATTACATCTTCCTTACCTAAAAACTGCACCTTTTCATATTGTTACGGCTATACCTGCCAATTTATCCATTATGCATTTATACAACTAGAGATATTATGGAAGTAATTCAGGGTTTGCTACTCAAAGCCGGCCACAGCCGTGAAGCTTGTGTTTCTCCCCAGTTGCATTTGAGGTTAAACCACCTCCAGCTCCAGGGGATCTCTATGTTCCTGAACAGGCCAGATGAGCTTTACTGTAGCCTCAGATCCCCGCAGACCAGAGCAACAGGCCTCCACATACCATTTCCTATCAGGAAGGGTGTATCACCGCTGTAACGCTGACAGAAGAGCACTTTGTAGCTCTGTCTGATAAGGCTTTGTTTGGGTATATAGCAAACGGCATATCAGGGTTTACGCAACCAGGAGGCAGGGGGAACCGTACGGAATGAGCTGTAGAGCTCAACTGAGCGGTGAAGGCAGCCCCTACTGCAGCCTATGTCTACCACCGCGACTTTCTTTATAATCAACAGCTTGGCAAACTTAAAGGTCAGACACTCTTTCAAATGCTTCAGTCCCTGGGGTTTGTATTTTTGCCCATTCATCCAGAGCAACATTTTTGACGTCAGGCACTGATGTTGGACATGAAGACCTGGCTCCCATTCTCCGTTCTAGTTCATCCCATAGGTGTTTGACGAGGTTGAGATCAGGGCTCTGTATGGGCCAGTAAAGTTCTTCCACACCAGACTCACTCAACTGTATCTTTATGGACCTTGCTTTGCGCACTGGAGCACAGTCATGCTGGAACTGGAAAGGGCCTTCCTCAAACTGTTCCCACAAAGTAGGAAGCACAGAATTGACCCGAATGTCTTGGTATGCAGAAGCATTAAGAGTTCCCTTCACTGGAACTAAGGGGCCCAGCCTAA
>JABFEB020000060.1:14414211-14424401 GCA_019775895.2 Stomatorhinus ivindoensis
AGCTCCCAGTGCAGTGTTTCTGCTGGGATTAATGCCAGAGGAAGTTTGCAACTCTGCAGTTATTGAGTCAACAGAGCGTTGGTGACTTTTACACACTATGCACCTCAGCAATTGCCGACCCCCTCTGTTCATTTACGTGGTCTGACACTTCATGGCTGAGTTTCTGTTGTTCCTAAACTCTTCCACTTTGCATTAATACCACTTACAGTTGACCAAAGAATATCTAGCAGGGAAGAAATTTCAACTGACTTATTGCAAAGCTGGCATCCTATGACAGATCCACGCTAGAATTCACTGAGCTCGTCAGAACAACCCCCCCTTCACAAATGTTTGTAAACCTGACTGCATGGCCAGGTGTTTGAATTTGTACACCTGTGACAATGGGTCTGAATGAAACACCTGAATTCTGTGATTAAGAGGTGAATCTCTACACTTTTGTCTATATAATGTGTGTGTGTGTGTGTGTGTGTGTATGTATACCACTGTGCAAAAGTCTTAGGCAGTCAGAAAACCTATGTTTAAATGATCTTCACGTTGGTATAAAATTATGATGTCAGCTTAGGTAAACCTCTCCTAAAGTCACTTGAGAATGCCCCCTGTCCAATACACCCAAGTCATTTTTTGACTCAACCACTACTCCACCTTGTTTAGCTAATCAATACCTCATAAAGTTATCTGATCAAGTTAATTGATTAATTTAGCAGGTGATAAAATTTAAGGAATACATAGAATAGCAATGGTACCCCTGAGGAGAGGTTTGGGACTTTAGTTCATCTAACTATCTGACAAGATATCAGTAACTTTCTGTAGAACAGAAAAAAAATATTTTGTATTGTGTTATTGTTCATTTACATATGTTCCAGTGTGAAAATATGTTTTTTTTCCTGAGGAAAATACACAGATAAACAGCCTTAAACATTTTCATTGACTGCCTGCACAGTACAATGTATATATACAGTGCATATATTACACACACACACCTTTAACCGCTCCTGTGACCTTAATGAGATTTCAAGGGCAAAACAAGTCATGGATTTAAAAGTGAAAAACAAATTTTAAGTTGAGCAGAAGGAGGCCAGTAAGCCTTTGCAGGTATTAAAGGAGTTTTGTTTATTGTCCATCCCATTATTGTGTAATCACAAAGCCCTGTTTTCAGCACGCATAAAAGTTCTTGCAAACTGCATCCGAAAAAACCTCACTGGGCTCTACAGAGCACGTGCGCCAGGAACAAACAAACCACTGGATGCCCCCTCACTCCCCCCACCTCCACCAACAGTGTAAAAGATTACAATTCTGGAACAAACAAGCACCCGCGCATGTGCACCCTTGCACAAAAGGGGGAGCTTATCCCAGCAACCAGATGGGCAAGGCCTTAGCAAAGAAATAAACAAATCTCAATAAAAAGGGCTCCTGTGTTTTCAAGATAGAGCCAGAACATGTGAAATCGGTGGCTCCCGCGTGCCAGTCTGAGGTCAATCAACGGAAACAAAATGTCACCAGGAAACGCTAAGCAACATCAGTACGGCTATTAAAAAATTAATCAGCACAGCATGTGTTGCATTGACTGTAAACACACAACAACAAAGAAGTGATTGTAAGAAATTATAAACAAGGGTGATTAGAGGACTTTCCCCCTGAGATCTCAAGTTAATAGCGAGGACGGGAACCAGCTAGACAGCTATGAGATGCAGAATCCAACAAGCTGAGGGAGCTGTTCAAACCAAGGAGGGTGGAGAAGTTAGGCGACCATCACTGAGCACTTGAAAAAGGAAAACCTTCAACACACCAGGAGGTCCTCACACTGTAGTTGGCAGACACTATGCTGAGGATCTGTGGCTCGCATGACGCAATAAAGGGGTTCAGAATGCATCACAGCCTAGACACGTCACATTCAAATGAAGATCTTTAGGGGATTCTACAGAGAAACACACACTTTTCACTTAGCTATGAAGAAGTCACGCAAATAAGCAATAAAACACACAATGACAAAATCAGTCACTAACTACAATATGGGTATCAGAAAATGAATACCCTAACCACCTGTTTCATTCAGCCCCCAAATAATTACTCATATTATCTACAGAAATTGCACAATGTATATATCATATAGTATTTCACGTCATTAGAACAAACCACACAAATGTTACAAATACTTGGGCCCCTCCACCTGAATTAAGCTTTAAAAATACTAAAAGGGACAATTCGCGCAGAAGCCACAGGTGGAATCCGGCCCTTTGCGGCCATTCAGTCTCTTTACATTTTTTTTAATAGGCCAGACTCAGAACGACGTGTGCAAACTTTTTTCCGTTTTTGACCTGGCCCCGTTTATTAAAAATAAAACGAGCTGAGGGCAGTAGGAGGACTACGACGTCGACGCCAAATGGACCCGGAGACGCCTAACACTCTTGACCCAAATTTGCGACGCAGCCGATGTATCCCAGTGGGCCGACCGGCCCCTCCTCCGCTACACTGCAGCTTCCACAGCGCCCGGCCGGGGACTATTGGCCTGCAGAGGCGTAGGGAGGCAGCCTATCGGCCGCCGGAGAGCACCGTGCATTGATCCATAGTAATTAATCTGCCAGCAGCGCTGAATTTATTTTGGTCGATATTCAACCCCCTCCCCGTTTTTCCCCTCTATTTGGATTTTTCCCGGGAAACCGGTGCGGTACTTCTGTCAGTAAAAGGCACATTATGTCCCCTGTATAATTTTTTAATTACGTGATCTGCCGTATTAGTTGCACGGTTAACCCAGAACTGAATTAATGAGCGCGAAGAATGGAGTGAAAAGAACCGGTTCAGATACCTGTAATGAAAAAAGAATTGTCACTCCACGGTTATTAGAACTTTCATAAACCTGGCCGTAATGCCGTTTCCATCGAGCTGCCGTGGCATAAATCAAATGATAGAAAAACGTCATGTATGGAATGTCTAATACGTCCTAAAATATTGAGTGAAAGGTGGTGCTCAATTGCATCGTAAATATCTTTGTCTCTGTGGAATGTACATTGCTATGTTTGATGCTGATCGCCAACAAAAAAATCAGGGTGTTGCTCATTGTATACTAACGTTATGTATGGTTTCCACTGTCATTCTGTTGGGCCAGGTGTGTGCCTTACCTGTTGGACTACAGCAATCGATCTTATGCCTCAGATCGACCACAAAACACAAAAATAACAATATTGCATAATGTGTTTGTGTTACATGAACAGAGACTGACCAGAATGTCCCACGTAGCAGGGAGCAAATATCCTTTCAAGCTGGGTGCCATTTTCTAGTTTTCTTCATCCAGTTTCTTCATGCAGTATGAAACATAGACCAGTCTGATTCATATCACGCCGCAAATGTAAAAACCAAGGCAATTTAATTCATGTTTTCTTCTGCTGCAATCTACTGACATCACAGTACTACCAAGAAAGGAAAATGCCTTTAAAGATGAGTGCACATGGATATAATAATACACTTAGGTGTATTATTAATGGAGCACTGTCTGATCCCTGCTATCGGGCCACGCTTGCAGACAGCCATAATCGCGCAACATATCTTTCCCTATGCCTCCAGCAGTGCATGTGCAGTCTAGCGCTACCATGCATGTCCAAGGGAGTGACGCATTGCAGGTATGAATGCACCAATCAGAATCGTTCTACTCTTCCTACCGCGTCCTATACGGTGCAGGCTGCATTACTAACCTACAGAATTTTCCCCTCCGCACTTTGATAGTTCCATATATGTCGGTACGAACACCTAATTATACACAGAAAATGATCGGTTCCGTTCACTTTATGTAATTTGTTTTCTAACGAAATGTTTAATTATATAGTGAAATAGCGTTAATAGCATTTGTAACTCCGTCTTGAAAAACTGAAGGAAGGTACAGTGAGCGAAGGGATACACTGAGGGGGCGGAGTTTATGAACAACCGTTAAAGGCGGGTGGGAGGCGATCTGCTATCATCCAGTGCGTTACCGGAGAGGGGAGTGTTGTACTTGTAGCGTAGCAGCGTGAAGAAAAATAATAAAAATGGTGAGTATTTTAACATCCTGTTATTGCTACTGTATCAATGGCGGCACTCTCGCCTTGAGTCATTTAAAAATCGTGCCAGTGAGAAATTTCTATGGTTGTGCAAATTACTTGTCCGGCCGGAGTTTTTATGTGCATGAGGGACGATGATCATGATTTAAATTTGTTGAAGCGTGTATAGTTGTTTTGTTTTCCCTTTCTGGTTAAAATAGTCATTAATAACTTTCTCTGTGTATGCTGTATCAGGATTGCATTGCCGTTGGGGAGAGAAGTGGGGGTTTAAGAGTGAAATGACAGCGGGGCCGTCTCCCGCCTGTTGCTGTGGTTCGGTCTCTTTGTCTCGTTTTTCTTATTATGTACAGTGATTCTGTTTTTCCTCATTCGCCTCTGCGTATTCTGTAACAGTGTTGATTTTTGTCTCGATCGGGGTATCCATGCGTATGGACAGTTGTTCCCAGTCGTGCCCCTTCGGGCGTTTTAGTCCGCAGACCGCTTCGTATCCTCTGGATTACAGGCATCATGAGGAAAGAGTGATCGGGCGACATGCTCAGCCAAACGTAACATGATGTGCGGAACGACTCCGGAAAAGACTGCGGCCGCCTAACCACACCTAGTTCAGAACCGAAGTCGTTGGGTGGGGATGCGTTTCCCGGCCCGGCAAAACGGTATCGGTCCTCAAACCAGTTCCCAGGATCTTACGGAGTTTGATCTGTCGATGTCCGGCTGTCTGCGCAGATTCGCGGCTCCCCCGATGCCTGCACCTCGTATGAATAGTGCGTTTTGCAGGCGGACTCCGGTTAATGATCACACACATTTACTAACTGGATATTAATTGATTGTAATACATCTGAACTCTGAATGTAGTACATGACAAGTTTATTGCGCCATATAGGCGTAACTTTACTGGGCGACATTGCGCAAAGGTGGGGGGTGCGTGTGAGGTGAGTGGTTACTTTGAGATTGCTCATTTAAACGCAGGTGAATAACAAAACAAAACAAAAACCTTACGAGCCAAGATATTCCTGTCCCTCTTGCTTAATTGGAGTGTTGTTGTAGCTCCGGAGTGTAATTTAACCGGAATACTGCGTCAGAATGTGGATTAAAGCATGCAGCTTCAAAAGCGAAGGGTTCATCTGTGAATAAGCCTGCAAGACTGTGTGATCCATTACATGTGCACTCGGCAGTAATGTAGATGCCTATCCCTTAACCTAGCTTATGGTTTCTTACAGGCTGATCAGCTGACAGAAGAGCAGATTGCTGGTAAGGTCCCTCCCTTTCTCCTCCATCCATCAGTGCTGTCTTCAAGGCACACGAGTTGCAGCATGGTTTCTTGCAATGCTGCCAATTACCATTGTCTGTCTCTCCCTGGATTATTTTTTGCCTTTTAAGGCTTTCCTCTGGACAGACCATTACAACGCCTGTGTGTCTGGGGTGGGTGGGGGGGTGGGGGGGGCAGGGGTGAGTAGGGAGGGGGAGACCTACCCCGCAGAGTTCCCAGTCCCAACAGCATTTTCACACCAGCAGAAAGACCCGGTTCATGGAAAGTGCTTTACATTTTATCGCTGATTTGTAAGGGCTGGCTGCATTTGCAACACTTTACCATATGGAAACCAGCGTTGGGGAGTCTGCGCAGCTGACGTGGAGAGTTTGTGGCGCATCAAAACAGCATTTGATTACCAAATGTGGCGACTGGCCCTCTGCAGGAAAACCGAGTAAAAGTCTGGATATGCAGCGTGGAAGCGGCGGGTGTGACTCTCGGTAGATGTCAGAACAGCAGCGTCGCCCAGCTGTGTTAATTTCGTTGAAATTTGGTTGAATTGCAGCTCTCAGGAATATAATGATCTCTCTATATTCAGGTTAAATGGGGGAGAGGATTATGCAGCAGTTGAGGGCAAATGCTGCTGTCCTATGGAAGAAAAACCATAATATTTGGTTAATTTTGTACAGGGTGTGGTGGTTGTTGGATTTTAAAATAGTTTTGCAGACGACTCCTGTAATTGGATGCTATCCCAAGGAAACAGAACTTTTGTTTTCCTGTTTACATTTGTGTTGTCCAGAAAGGGCTTGTTAACAACATTGGTGGACCATGTAATAGATTATTTGTAGTTGTTCAGTTGGTGTCTCACGATGCAAAGCATATCACTTCACCGAATTGCCTGTGACTTCAGTCAAGTGATCCTCTCACGGGTTGCATAAGTAATTCATCAGAAGAAGCAGCCAGCGTCTTTTTCACGGCGGGCCTGGTGGCACGGAGACCACAGTCACATCCACACCGCCTGCTTTCCCATAATCAGGCCTGGAGGGTGTCAGCTGGCACGAGTCTGACAAGCTGCTCTTTGTCGAGGCTGATTCCAATTTGCCGTGTCCAACTGTCAAGGACTATCTGCTCCCCCAGTAGCGTTCTCGTAACTGGTGGCATCCCGTCGGCTCGCAGGCTTGAGTTGTCCCCCATGGCGTGCACATCTGATGTGGTGTTGCATGAGGGGGGGCTGGAATACCCAGTGATGCAGCCCCTGAGCTAATGGGCCAAGCAGCGATTGATGTTGCTGGGTTACCACATGTGATGCATGGCCCAATTCCCCCTGCTGAGTACCTTGTAGTGCTAATGCATTCTTTCAGAGTCAATAATTTCCCCACTTGTCATCTTTGCTCTTCCATTAGCATACTTATTTTCTAAGATGAATCATAGGAAAATTGTCCAGTAATATGCTCTGGGCAGATTAGAGGTAAACCACACAGATTGTCTGTCTGTGGGCAAGGACTGGGCTTTTAAGCAAACCCGAAGCTCTAAGCATCAGCCACTTCTTAGCAGTTAGTTGAGAATGTGGCGGTGATTCACTCTGAAGCATTCCACGTTCTCCTGTTCTTTCTCGCAGAATTCAAGGAGGCTTTCTCGCTATTTGATAAGGATGGTGATGGAACCATCACCACAAAGGAGCTGGGTACAGTCATGAGATCCCTGGGCCAGAACCCAACAGAGGCAGAGCTGCAGGACATGATCAACGAGGTGGATGCCGATGGTGAGGAACCAAGGACTTTCCCAATAGTGGGAGCTACCATTCCTCCAAACTGTAACTTCACAGGGCTGAAGCACACTTAAATGTCTCCATCCAGGAAATGGCACAATAGACTTCCCAGAATTCCTGACGATGATGGCAAGGAAAATGAAGGACACAGACAGCGAGGAGGAAATCAGGGAAGCATTCCGTGTCTTTGACAAGGTAATGAGGTGGCTGAGCTTCTGAAGTACAGTGTAAGGAATGTGAATGTGTCAGCAGGAGCAGAAGTGAATGTGACTGACTCCCCCCTCCCCCTCCCCCTGCCGCAGGACGGAAATGGGTACATCAGTGCCGCAGAGCTGCGCCACGTTATGACAAACTTGGGTGAGAAGCTGACGGACGAGGAGGTTGACGAAATGATCAGGGAAGCAGACATTGATGGAGATGGTCAGGTCAACTATGAAGGTAGGTATGACAATTTACCAGGGTTCACATCTGACCTTGCTCACATGCAGCATTTTACAACCTAAATGTTTATGCATGGAGCCATGAGAGCCTTATGAGAACGACCCTTTTATCGGTGTCTCATCTGTGTGACTCCTTACTGTACTGCTTCTGGTTGGCTCATTGTAGTCTTGACTCATTGTATCCATTCATGTATGAAGAGAGTTGATTGGTTGTCACACAACTAATCTATCTCCCTCTTGTCTCTTTACAGAGTTTGTACAAATGATGACGGCAAAGTGATGGCCTTGTACAGATTTTTTTTTTCTTGTATAAAATTAGCTTTTTCTTTAATTTATCTGTAAAATGTTTCTGTCCCTTCCCCTGCTGTCCAAAGGAACTGCATGTATACTAATTAGGATTCAAGTCCTCATTTCCCTTTTATTTTGCTATCAGTTATTTTTATTTTGTTTTTGGGCGAAGAATGGTCACATGGATGGGTGCTGGGTGTGGCCTGGAGCCTTTCTGCCCTGCAGCCAGCACCCCAGCATAAGGTGACATTGGGGCTGCCTGTCAGTTGGAAGTGGCATGTTAACCTTTTGATGTGGAGGACGACTCTGCATGGACTATGGACAAAGTATACAGAAAAAAATCTCAGCATTGCACTATATTGCAAAAAAAGAAAAAAACAACGGGTGTTTTCCGCTAGGTACTCGTACACTAACTTTTTGTATCTGCTGTTCTATACCAGAGAACTTTCTTTGATTCTTACTATGCTTCTTAACGTTATAGTCACTTTTTTCCTTTTCTTTTCTTTTTTTTTTTTTTTTAACTGCTTATGGCACAGCCATGCCTCAAAGAATCCATTCCAAGTTGTATATTTTTGTTTTCCAATAAAATTTACAATTTACCCAACTGGAAATGCCCTTGTTTTTCCTGAGGATGGTAGTAACTCATTTGCATTAGCAGCTTCTGAACACAAATCTGGCCTGATACACAACATCAGTAGTATCTAAGCAACCATTGACTTCATACCCATAGGTTTAAAACCAGCTCTTCACTTTAGCTCTGGGCTGGATTTGTCTTCCCCTATCACGACCTTATCGAAGACGAAGACTATTTCACATGTATTTGGCACCAGTGTGTACGCATATCTAAAATTGCTCAGAATAAAACCCAAATCAGGCAGGGCTTAAGTGGTTTCTTGCTATGTGTGTATTTGCCAAAACCAACCAGCCCAACCAACACTTCTGATAAATGGCCTAAATATAATCCTGGGGGGACGGTTGCTAAATTTACCAGAGGGTAGAACTTCTGAGATGAAAACATGACTCCATAAGCTTTGGTTAATAGTAAGTTTATATCATGGCAGACAATTTTAGTTTCCTGCGTTGAGATGGCTTGTAAGATAAGCTCCTTCGGATTTGCGTAACCATAAACTTAACCTGCACCTCAGCCTCTGCCGTTACACAAGCAGAAGTCGTGTTTCTCACTTGGTCGACGCAAAGCTGCACCACGGCGGGAGTCTCGGAATAAACCAACTTGCATGTGCTACCAAGTAGGCCAGGTACTGAGCCTGACATCCCGTTTTAACGACACACATTAGAGGGAGAGTGAAGCCAAACAGAACCAGTATTTCCAGAACCTTACCTACGCTTCAGACGCGGTGAGGAGCAATCTCACATGCATTAATGATCTCCAGTCCGAGCTGCCCTCACTCCCTTCCATCAAGTGTAAAACCAGCATGCTCGCACATCATCCCGTTCCCATGCCTGTTACAGCAATCCTGCAAATCTTCCCTCCAGCAGCAGTCCGTTTAGATTTTGATGGTAGTCCTATCGAGGGATGACTGGACTTAAAACAGGGGTGACCAATCTTATCCGCAAAGGGCTGGTGTGTATGCAGGTTTTTGGGATAACCTGTAGGTCAGCTGTTCAAACCCAGGTGTGGGGACTCTTCAGCCAATCAGTCCTCTAATTAGTAATCTAATTAGGGAGTTGCAGGAAAAACCTGCACACACAGCGGCCCTTCCTGGATAAGACTGCCCACCCCTGATCTAAAAGCTTGTTCTATGTGACCTATGGTCGCCCAGTGAACCAGTCTCCTTAAGCTCAAAGCAGCGTTCAGTTCTTACATGGCCATACTGGGGAAATGTGGTTGACGTGTTATTTAAATGGATTTCAACATGCATAATCTGCTCTCTATTCAGAACCCAAGCACAAGATAATTCTGTGTGACTGCAAGAAACCCAGGCGCACACCAGTATTTTAATCAAAGTGTCCTGCTAGCGTATCCGCCCCCGTGGAGAGCCGCAGAAAGACAAACATGTCATCGACAGCAGTCTCAAAAGCTTATTCGCAGCCGGCAGGTCACTAGTCAGCTGGTTCTGGAAAACCCACTTGGTTTCAGTCAGAATAGGGGTGGGCAGGAATCAAAGGGCCAGATTTCAAAGGAGCAATAGCAACACTCTACATAAAATTACCCCTTAATTAAGGTCCCTGGTGCAAACAGCAGCTGTTACATTTTTCATCGACATGGTTTGATCCCAGTCTAAAGCTGCATATTTGCAGTGGGGTTATACCTGGATTGGCAGCTGACCAATTACCCAGGCTTTCTCCAGCAATGAGAACACTGCAAAGTCAAATATAACACTTCAGTGTGGCTTAAAAAACAAACATATATATATATATATATATATACACATAGTTTCACAAAAAATATTAATACGATT
>JABFEB020000060.1:14450882-14461517 GCA_019775895.2 Stomatorhinus ivindoensis
TCTCTCTCTCTCTCTCTCTCTCTCTCTCTCTCTCTCTCTCTCTCTCTCTCTCTCTCTCTCTCTCTCACACACACATATTGGCATACCTATCTAAATGGGAACCTTCCATTAATTTATACAGGCAAAACTCTAATCCAAACAAAGACAACCTTAATCTCTACCAAACCCTAACCTTAACCAGTTGTAACCAAACAAAATATGACCTTTGCGATTTTTACTTTTTTGATTGCATTCACCGATTTTTATAAAATTGAGGTTATGCAATGGAAACTTCTCATTAATGAAGGGCTTTTTCCTTGCTTTATGGGTCTTCAGTCCTGCATCTAGGAGCCTGATATGAACTGTCCTAGCACTGCACTTCACACCTGCACTTCATATTTCCTATTCTTTTGAAGGTCACTTGATATCATCCTGTGATTCATGAGAAATTGTCGGATAAGATAACAGTCATCTCTGCCATTAGAAAGTTGTTTCTTCCCTCTACCTGGGTAGTTTCAGGTCATTCCCAGTGTCTCCTGCTTCACCTTATTCTTGTGTTCTGAGGTCTTTGAGAATTTGAACCCGGAAGCAGCCTGCTGCTCAGCGTATCCTTCTGCTAGCACGACTAAACCTGGATTTAAAAATGCACATTTAAAAATATAGAGTGGCCTCTTAATTTTTCCCACGCCAGCATATATAATCACACATATTGAGACACAGGCGATATACTCATATATAAACACTATTCGGATGCCATATGCCATGAACTTGGTTGGAAAAAAATAGTATTTCAACAAACGATAAACGTTCACATGGCAGTGAAATGAGTGTGTTAATTGTGTGCCTGTATCTGGCTGCATGTGTGTTTCTGTCTTTTAACTCGGAACCAGGGAATTCAGAAGTACAAGTGAGTCAACACACAATTATGGGATGCCTGTGGGGCCGAGGGAAAGGTATCTACCTTTTAAGCACCTGTTTGGAGACCTGACTTAACCAAGGCTGGAATTCTGGACTGTCTCCCTAGTTACAGGTGTTTGTGTCTTGCTGAAGTCTTTTTCTCCAAGGCACAGGACAGACTGTTGTTTCACTGGCGAAACCTTTGCTCATCTCAGTAACACATTCTGTATGGGTGCGGCAGCATTAAAAAGTTTGCCCAATGACAGGAATGGCTACCCTGCCCCCCCCCCCCCCAGCCTGTATGCACTGCACCGTAGCCCCCTGTTTAGACACAAACAGACCTCTGGTGCTAAGGGCACCTGCTGCAAGAAAGAGAGAGAGAGAGAGAGAGAGAGAGAGAGAGAGAGAGAGAAACAAGTCTGACCCTCTGCTCCTGTTTCCATCTTGCTGCCGGTCCTCATTAAGCCGGAGCCAGCAGGAAACCCGAAACAAACAGGCTAGGATGTCACCCCCAGCAAAAGCCGGATAGCGTGACCCACCGGGGGGGCGTGGGCACCTCAGCGGGGTTCTGCAGGGCACACAGACAATCAGGGGGTACAGGGAGGGCAGAGAAGCTTGACGGTAAAGCGAGGCGACGCCGAGAGAGACGGGCACAGGTATCTCCCACAGACAAGAGAGACGAGGGAGATACAGGCAAGATGAGCATCGCTGGAGGAGACAGACTGTGACAAGGCATCTAGCTACTACTCAGTACATCGCCATGGTTACAGATCACGGCGATGCATATTGCATACCAGTTTAAGAATAAAGGTTACACATCAAACAAGGCCGTCTCATAATCCGAGGGAAGAACGCTGGTGATAATTACTGTAATGTTTAGAAAGCATTTTGTTTTACAACTGAGCCTAATTAAAATTGTTCCACTTCAAAAAAGGCAATTTCTTTACATCTTTCGCTTCTCTGTACATGTTTAAGCATTAAAGAATATTCACATAGTTTTATTACATAATCCATCCAGGAATAGACAAAAAGAGAAATTCTTTTTGTAACTCATCGGGTGCTTCTGCAAGGTTTGGCGGTGTGATGCTGCCTCCCAATCATCCGGATCTGTCCTGATTCAGGGCTGGGGTGCAGACCTGCCTCCCCCATTAACACTGCAGCAATAGGTCCGGATGTACAAATGTGCAGAGTGTTAGGAATTCTAATAGAGCGACACCCCTCCCTCTCTGCCAAAGTTTAATTTGTTCCGCTTGTTCAGTAAGTGTTTTTTTATACTTGCCTGGAGTCACAACATCTTCTTACACAGATGCAACACACATACACACTTACACACACTCGCACAGATACACACTCACACACACTTACACATGCACACACACACATACACTCACACACACACACACACACAAACTCACACACATACACACTCACACACACAGTCAGATACTGGCCAACAAGGGAACAAGGGAGGGAGCTGTGATAACAGAAAGTTCTCCAAGGATCTCAGGCATAAATTAATTACAAGACTGGTTAGTGCAAAATAAGCACAGTTGCACACAACTTCCACAAAGGCTTAATGTTCCAGCATTGGATGGTTGTGGCTGCCCTTCACTGTTAGGAAAATGCCGGCTCTTGGGGCCTACTGCCTCGGTTTCTATAGCAACGCACTAGGTGAGCATCCCCACTGGTCTACAGGTCTGGATGGAGAGCTACTGGTATCAGAAGAAGTCCTTCCAGGGACTGAAACCGCAAACCCCTGAGCTGAGAGTAACGCTCTGAAAGTCTGGGCCTGGATCTTCCCATCAGCTTCTAGAAAACAAACTTTCTGGAGCACCAGGTTCTGGGAGGAACCCAAAAGACACAGCCGCTTATGTAATGGCTGTGCACCGGCGTTAAGTAAGGGGGCGCCGTCAGTGTGAGTGCGGTGTGATAGGAATGCTGACGGCACGCGGGCCGGCCTGGCAAAGCGCGACACTCAGAAACGCAGAAAGGAATGACAGCAGCAGCAAAACGCAAAACTAAGGAGGGGGTGCTGGATCTGAGCCTGACACTCCAGCAGCAGACTCAAGCAACTGGGGCTCATTTATCCACAACACCCCCCCCCCCCCCAGGATGACAAAATTCTTCTACAAATAATAGGTCAGCATCAGAGATAAGTATAAGCAAAGATGTTATCAAGTGAGTTTGCTAAAATTTTGCTGTAATAACATTCTTCAGAATCCACTGACACAGAGGGTACTAGCTATCACCAGGAAATCCTGTGTGCAGGAACCCGTGAAGAGACATAGCAGATAGCACAGACCAAGTCAGACCTGGATATGTGTGGGCCAGGCGGCCATTTTGGATGGGATCTTCAAAGCATTGGGTTACGGAAGTGTAGGGACCCTGTGAAAGGAAGCATTGTGTGCCTTAACATCCAGGCATGCGCTTGCTTATGTAAAGCCTGCCGATAAGCACTCACTTTGTGGTGGGGCGGCAGAGCAGTTCATACGACTACAACATCGCCCAGATTGGGTCGGGCCCTGGAGGACGTGGGGAGGTAGAGAAGGACCAGGGACACGAGGACATGAACACACCTGCCGTTCTGATGCCAAATGCCTCCACATTCTTATAAAATATATTTTTTATTGAAAAACACTCTTTCAGAAGTAGGAAAAACAACAGGGGCATTCAATGGGGCATTCAGGTCTCCGTATGCATTCAGTATTAATGTCACATACTACACAGCATCCATCTTCACTGCCTGTACACTGTGACTTGACCCACCTCTCCAGGAAGTGTAAGAGCCCACGGAGGACGCAGAGCAAACTAGTTATCCTCAAACACAGAACTCAAACACTTCTTCTGTTACCCGAATGCAAGAGAAAACAACAGCTCTGTTTTGTAAGTGTAAGGGTTCGGGTGAAAAAGAGGAGAAACCAGTACAAGCTTGAAGCTGTTTGGCTAATTGAGTTTGTTTGTGTGCTGCACCATCAACCTGAAGCCAGGGCTTACAGTGCACAAGAGTGGAAAAAGAAAAACAACCACGAGGGACACTTAAACACTGAAACACTGTTTATGGAAAAAGAAGGTACAAAAATATCAAGCTGGATCAACAAGTGAAGGACGATACATTTATGTCACAATTCCGATTCGGGAAAAAAATGCTACAGCCAGTGTTTTCCCTGAGAACGAGCAACTGCTTTGCGTGCGGCAAGACTCTACGAGGGTGTGCACATTGTGACCAGGAGTGGAGTTGCGCGTGCCAGACGTGGGCACCTGGGCAACTGCGTCTTCCATGTCATCGACTCAAGGCTGCAACTGTCGTAAGGCTGGTGGAAATCTCCGAGAAAAGCCCTGAGGAAGAGGAGAAACTGGGAGAAAGGGTCCATTTAAACACACCAACCTGGACCCACATGGGATGCTAATTCAAATCGCTACAGAGCTGCAGGTGAAACAGTGGTTGCAGAGTCCAAAAGTGGTCCGTGGAGGGGTGAGCCCGTCACAGCTCACGTGCTATGATGGTGAATGGCCTGATGGGACAGCTGGCCTCCAGTTCCAGGGCGGTCAGGAAGCAGTCGGCCGCCTGCGCGTTGCCCTGGCGCTGCAGCGCCCCCCCCAGGCAGCTCCAGGCCTCGTGGGCCGTGCTCTGTGCCTGCACTGCATCCCGGAGCATCTTCTCCCCGAGGCCCCGGCGGCCTGTTCGCATCAGCAACTGCCCCTGTGGTGGGGTGGGTTACAGAAGGGAAATGGGTTGGGAAACCAAAATTAATTTGTCACATTCAGTTCTCAGTTTTCAAGCATTCTGGTCTTAATTCAAGAACTTGGAGGACGGAATTCCTGCAAATTTTAGAATGGAGTCTCATCGCTCATCGCTCATCGCTTTTTCCCCATTGTCTATGCCAGTGCTTCTCTACTACCCAGTGCGCGGGGACCCCCCCCAGACAGTCAATATTTTTACTCCCTCCCAGTCCCCCACCTACGCACCGTGCTGTTGATCGTTAGGGTCACATATGCTGGGAGGGCCAAAACATAGATTGTATGGGGGACCTCGAGGTCTGGGTTGAGAAATGCTGCTCTTTGCATTTCAAGGGCAGTATCACAGACTGGTCCTGATAAACATCACAGACCCCTTCCATGAAATCTTCCATGAAAACAAGCTACGGCAACACTAAAGACCTACGAATAACTGTAACTCTAAAATCAACCATCGAACATCATCAAACTCAAAGAGCTGGCTGGATATTCGTGGGCACCATTTTGGTGACAGAGCCATTCATAACGTCAGCTCTTACAGAACTATATCTCCTCCAAAATATTCTTTTTTACAGGTGATTAATGTGGGAAAGTTTTTGGACTCCGGTCATCTGTAGGAAAATATCAACGAATGTGCTGTGACTGCAATAGAGGCCGGGGGTGGGAGGGGCTTTCAAGAACAGGGCCGGGGATCCAGAGCGATGCAGTGTCTCTCACCCGCCATGTGCGGTACCTCCGATGGAGGCAGAAGTGCTCTCAGGAATCAGCCCCTTCCTCAGACCTGTGGCTGAGCATCATTATTACACAAACTGCCTGGCGACACAAGCCCCCTCAACCAAAGGAGAGGCCAGAGACCGATGACCGATGAGCCAGAGGCCCACAGACCGCCCGATCAAAGCCCCCAATCACAGGCACAGCACACGGGTACGCAGTGCCGCGGTGGGCCGCTGACTGGATCCGTCGAGCCGTGTTTCTAATTCTCGAATTGACCTCCGGAAGAAACCGGCACTCGGTGTGCTGGTGGGATGAGTGAGGAAACAGAATGAAGAGGGTGAGAAAAGCAACACATCAGTAAGTTGAGAGCACCTGGAAGGACGGTGCAGCCTTTGCCATTTCTCTGAGAGTCATGGAAACCGGGCCGGTCTGGCAAACATCACACACGCGCCGGCAGAAGTCGGCCTCCGCGTCACGGAGAGCAGCTGGCCGGCCCCCCGACGGGCCTCCCTGTGTCTGAACCGCGTCCTTCCCTGTGATCCTCAGGAGCTGCCGCTTCTCCGAGGCGACACTGAGGGGACTTGTTAGCACGAAGCTACTCGCACAACCGCTCTTGATTAAATGGCTTGAAATTCAGTTGAGCTCTGTCTAGAGGCAGCCGATCTATTTCAAGACAGGAAGTCTCTCACACTCCCTCTCTCCTTCTCTCTCTTCCATCTCCCTGTGTCACTCCACCTTCTCTTACGTCTCACCTCGACCCAGTCTCGGCCTGGCACGCTGTCACACCCCCTCACCCCCGTTCCAGAGTGAACTGCCGCTCCATTCCAAATATAGGTGTACGACGTGTTGCCGTGCAAAGGACCCTGGGGGCTGCGAGGGGAAGCGGCACTTTGCCCTGCCGGGTGCGGGTGTTAATTACCTCTGGGCCAGCGGAAAGCCCAAGCTGCGGCATGTAAATAATCCCCCCCCCCCCCACTATGTGTTTTGGAACAGTCCAACACCTGGGCCACTTGGGTCTCTGAGATGCCCCTTCAGGAGGCCGGACTGGGGGTGGGCAGCAGGACAACGCTTCATGGTGAGAAGCTTAATAACTACTAACTAACTCTAAATCCCATACCTACAAAACAGTAGCATTAACAGTGATGGTGCTAAATGTTTAACGGCGACATGGGAAGAGGCACGTGCTTCACACAGTGTCAGTTCATCATGAAACTGTCACTCCAGTCCTGCCCACTCAGGTGTTAAAAGATGGCGTCCGTGTGTGAGCTGCACTCAGTGATCCACAGATTCTCATCAGGTCCACTCCTAGAGGAACTTACTTCTAGTTTATACCTACTGAGCTTAAACTTGCACCCTAGAAGATCCTTAGATTCCAAAAACTCATTCTCACATAATAGCCGTGAAAATCAATGGCTTGAGATGGCCAACAGTTGGTCCGTCGCACCAACAAGGACAAAGAGGAAAAGTGTGCCTCTGTGTTTAAGGACGTTTCTTGGCACGGTCTCCGGGAAAAGCTTTCAGAAGCACCTCCTCCATGCAAGAGAAAGGACTCGAATCTCTGGGATCCCCTCCTTATATGTCTTGTGCAGTGCTTCTGTGTTGATGCTGGGACCCACAACAGAATCCTGGGAACAGCGCAGGGACATACTGGGAACTTCTGACAGAGCACATTAGGAAGGTGATGGGGGGGGCGCTGGCACGGGCTGAAACACAGGCTGGCAGGGTAGTCCAGGCCACCTTCAGCTGGTACACAGGCTCAGAGATGGAGAGAGACAGAACACAGGGGCGGCTAATTCGGTAACATAACAGAAAGCCGGGGACGGAGGCTGAGTGACAAGATGCAGAGACACAAAGACGCGATGATACAAGCAGACACTAGTGTGAAGAAAGGGCTTTGTTCATCATTGTACTGGTGAGTGGGGGGTAGGGGAGAGCCAGACAGTGGCAAAGACAGGAGCACAAGGACAATCCCCCCCACCCAGCCCCCCAAAAAAAAAAAAAACATTTTTCCTGAATCAGGAGAACCCCACCCCCCCCAAGAGCCCTTCAATTTTGTTGAAAGCAGAGCCAGTTCCTGACTGAATGAGCTCTGTCCACCAGGATGTGGCTACCTGACCAAACCCCGACCTCGACCCCACTCCCCAACCATGGACCTGCACCATCACTCACATGTAGCTCTGCTCCCTACCACTCCCGCTATACCCCCCTCCCAGACAGTCATCTGTTACATTCACAGCTCTCTCTCCAGTGTCTGGTGGAGAAATCCAGGTGCTCCCCCAACATCACCATGATGCACAAGAACTTCCACCAGAACTCAGGGCGTAAAACTGAAGCTGCCCCGACACAGAATCCACGGAGCAGAACTCCAGCACTCAGCCGGTTGTGAACCCAGCACCAGGACTGTGACTGTTCTGAGGAAGAGTGGTGTCACTCCCGACAGTCGATGTCTATCCCTCTGGGTCAATGGCATAAAACACACAGCCTAACCACCCCCAAGTCAACCATGGGAAATGAGGCAGTGAAAACCACATTTTAACAGTGTCATCACTGCAGAGCCTGACCAAGCTGACTGCATAATCCCTCATCATCCTGTACCATGGCCATTACGACCTGAGAAAATGACACAAAATGAGATTTTATGCCTAGAGGAACACCCTCACTCCCCTACCGCACATTTCCCGCTCCAGCAACCGTATCCTCTCTTTCGCAGGTACAGCAATACATTACATTACAGCAGGCACATGAAGGAACGGAGGCCATTTTGTTTCATTTCTAGATGCATGAAGCTAAACACCCACCAACTTGTGCTGACAACAAATATCACATGACTCAGATCATGTGACTCTGATCATGTGACTCTGATCACATCACATTTCTGCGCTCAGGGGATGGAGAAGTGTAATTGCCTGACTGTCAGAAAGCATCATGACAGATGGGCATGTTGGGCACAGGCTGCCGCTCCTCAGTCTTGACTGTTTGTATATCTGCCAGGCTTCCTCTTCTGTATTCGCTGATTACAGGTGGCCAGTCACAGGATTTGTGCACATGCACACACACACACACACTCTCTCACTCTCTCTCTCACACACACATACATACACACACACACGCACGCACTCTCTTGCTCTCTCTCTCACACACACATCCACACACACACACAGGTTAGTAATTATATCTTTATGGGGACTCTCCATTCATTTCTATGGGGAAAAATCCCAACAGTGACAACCGTAACCCCCACCTAGCCCTAACATTTACCATAAGGGTATGCTCACACTAGGGAAGGTAAATTGCATTGCACTGTATTTAATTTTTTTTTTGTTGTTTTTCTGCATTTTCGCCTTGTGTTTGTCTTTATATGATTCTATTTTGCATTGTATTAGCTGTTTCTACGATTGCACCACTTTGGAATGCGTCTATATCCATTGTTCAATGTGATCAATGGGACGGCGCAGCACATACAGATGTTTCAAAATCCACTGTAATGCAGTGAATTAGTGGAAACATCATACATCGCTTTCTGCCGTGTTCATGAAAATTGCAACGTAATGAGAATAGTGAGAATGTGCTCTAAGTAACCAAACAAAATACAAGACTTTTGAGATTTTTCGCTTTTTGATTGTATTCACAGATGTTTGTGGGGACTGGAAAAATCCCCCCCCCCCCCCACAACGTCAGTATAAGGTCTTTATCACATTACTGGGAAACTTTGGTCCCCAAAATGTAATATAAACATAATCCACATATAAAAATGTACACACTCACGCATGCACACACACACACACACACACACACACGTAGATACACACACTCCCGGGCCCATTAAAATGCCTGGAGCCCACCCCCCCCACCGAAGTGGTGGCTTCACCGTGATGTCAGTCAGTGGCACGTGGGCCCATTCGTCACGGGCATCGGTCAGAGTCCCTGCCCCACTGTCACTAAATGACAGGTGGGGATTCAAGTCCCCATCGCCCATACCCCCTGCCCCCCCCCACCCCCCCAAGGTTGCGAGCCACATTCCCACCCCCACAGCCTCAATCCCGCAGCCTCACTCGCATGCCAGGCGTTCTCCGCACAACTAGAGAGGCGCTGACCAGACCGAGGCAGGGTGTCACATGAGCGTCAGTGGAGGGGTGGGGGGGTAGTGGGATATGCTCACCATGGGACACGTGCCTCACGGACGAGGCTGGTGTTTGCACGCCGCCCATTTGCATGCCTGTGTGTAATTATGGAGTTAAAGGCATTTGGTCCCAGTGCTACCGGAGAGGAAGCAGGTTGGTCATGTGACACGCTCTGCTATGACAACTCTCCCCTGAGGAAAGACACATCCATGCTAATGAAATCAGCACAGCTCTCTGCTCTCTACCTCTCTATCTTTCTTCTCCTATCTCCATACGCGCTAGCCATAAAACAAACAGTTTCGCCGGCCGCTTCCCCACTGGGGATATCGACGTCGGCCAAGAGTACGGTGGCGCCGATGTCCATTTTATGCAGCGTCAGGTTCTGGTGAGACGCACGGCCCCGCGCGAGGGGGCTGAGTCACATAGGTGGACTCTCCTCGCTGGCACGGGGCGGCCATCTTGGCAGATGGTTCACGCAGGACTGGGGATTGCGGACGAGGACCACGTGGGCGGTTCTGCCGACGCCTGCTCTGCTCGCGGGCCCTCACTTGCATGAAGGGCACACGGTCTGTGAGCACCTCCCACCCCACGAAGTGAGCCAATAAAAAGCACATCACAGCCGCCCCAGCAATAATGAATCACAGGGAAAGCCAAGCCTGTGGCCCCCCCAGGACGACGTCTGAGTACCGTGTGAGAGCAGAGCGACACATCACCTACATCACTGACTGGGGGGGGGTTCACACATAGGCTGTAGTGGTGTCCACCCCCCGCCCTCCTGCTGAAAGGACAAGACTTCACATGTACACATGTAACCATTCCCCCTCCCCAAGCTCCACATCCCTTCCTTTGCCCCTACATCCCACCCAGTCTGAAAAGGCCTGCCCGCCTCTCGCACGCACCTGTGTTCTTCAGTGCTGTCCGCCACGCTCTTAGACACACTCTGTTTGTCTCTCTGGTCATCGAGAGTCGCACTCAATAAAATCCATTTTCCCGGTTGCTAGGTGATCCCATAATGCACAGGGACAGAGGGCCGGCCAGTTATAAATTATGTATCAGCATTATCTAATTGGCTCAAAGCACTTCCAGCCCTGGGGCCACTTGGACTGATGGGGGTGGGGGGGGTGTGCTTGGACTACTCATGTTCAGAGAGGGGGCAGTTTGTCAGACATCTATGGGGACATGCTGTGCT
>JABFEB020000060.1:14482278-14492519 GCA_019775895.2 Stomatorhinus ivindoensis
CCTGCAAACCGGTCCCCATAAGGGAAAAAAAACGTATATTTATCACGTTATGGGGACATTGTGTCCCCATAAGGATAAGTATACCTGTTCGCCACACACACACAGCCCTTTTGTCCTGAAGTGGTTGCCCAGAATGCCCTGTTTTTCACCCACATGCCCTTTGGAGAATGTGGAGAAAGCTGTACCATTGCATCTTTGGCTAGGTTACCCTCCCCAGCCCAACACCCCCCCCCCCATTCCCCATCCAGCCCACGCCGTCCGGGTCGCCTACAGGCCACGTGCCGTAAACAGACGGGGACTCTGTGGGAACGCCGAGCGAGCTGGGGCAGTGCTGAGCTGACCTGCCGGACGAGCGCGAGCTGCAAGGCAAGGTAGAGGGCGATCTGGGGGTCGTCCGGATCCAGCAAATGGGCCCTGCAGTGGGGGGGGGGGGGGGGGGAGCTCTCTGATCAGTCAGACAATTGCACACAGCGCCCCCTTCAGCCCACCACAATCATACATGCTTAAATTACATGACATTACAAAACAAAACAAGCCAGATAGAATGTCTGGGGTTGGGGTCAAAGGTCAAAGCACACAAGCTCTATATAAGGTTACTGGGAGTTGTCAGACCGAACATAAACCAAACATTCTGCTGCTCCAGGCAAAAGCAGCTCCCTCTGTCACAGCTGGCAGGGCCAGCACTCACCCCCCCACCCCCAAACAAACAGGCACGCACACCTTTGCAGAGACTCCAGCGCCCGTCTGTTGAAGTCATCCTGTGTGACCTTCAGAGTAGCTGCCGAGAGACAAACAAGCACAGCGGACTCACTCACCGTTTGCGGAGATAATTAATTTCCCTAGCCTCTCCTCTGCGGCTTTTTTTTTCCTATCAAACTTTCATTAGCTGCAAACAGATCTTGTGGCGGGCAATTCGAGAGCTCCCCCTCCCCTGAAAGGCAGACGGAAAACGGGCCCCCCATGAGAACACAGCTGCAGATCCCAATGCGGTTTTGGTCTGGAGGGCGGCAGACCAGCCAAGCAACCCATCTGTCCAGTAGGGGAAAGAGCCAACAGCCCGAGGTCACATCAGCCCCACCCAGGACGAAGAGGAATCGGTGACACAGTTTGAAGGTCCATCCATCCATCCTTCCATTTTCTGAGACTGTTTGCCCTATTCAGGGTCACTAATTGTCCAGAGCCTGTCACAGGGGCTACGGGCGCAAGTCAGGGAACAACCCATCGCAGGGCACGTGGTTTGAAAGCGTTCGAAGAATTTTGCTTGACGTACGTCGTGAAGATTAGAAGCTCAAGTGAGTGCATTTGCATTCACAGCGACACATGAACATCTTCTGAGCGACACCACGTGACCACTAGGGGGCGCCAGTCTGCAGAAGGGGGGGTGGCTTCCAAGTGAGATGGGCCGTACAGCAATAAGAAACAGCAGGCCAGTACAGAGATGATGACCAGGACATTGAGAAGCCATTTGGTGCCCAGATAACATAATTACCCATAATACCCTGTCAAGTGCTAGAGGAATCAGATCTCGACAGGCTCGCCATAGTTTTTTTCTGGGTTGCAGGTCGCCATCGCCCCAGGTGCAAATTCCTCCGAGCTGTTGCTCAGAAAGGTGCAGCACATCCCCAAGACCCCAGACCGGGACGCGGGAAACGCAGGATCAGCGTTCTCAGAACGCCGTCCCGCCGAGAGATGGCGTGGCCTCGATTTCGGCGCTCTGATCTGGGACAGCGCCAAGCGCGGGAACACAGAGCTCCGGCATTCTCAGAGCTACGTTTCTGGGAATCGGCAGAGGGCATGTTTTCTGCAGTGTCTCCGGGATAATGAAACCGCCGCCTGCAGACCTCAAAGTGTCTTTCTGAAGTACGCTCATTAAACTGGCAAGCGTGCCGCAGTTAGGACCTTGCTGGAATAGTAAAGCTGGATGTCCTCTGTCTTATTAGACTAGCACAAAGGGACTTTTCTTTATTTCTCAGAACCCCGCATTTAACACTGACACACTCCTCTCCTCCTTTTTCTGACACCTCGGTCCCAAGCTAAAAGCTTATTGGTCCCCATAGTAACCCTTCCCTTGTCACTCACCAATTCAAAACATATCATTGGCTAATAATAAGGTTGCCGCCTCCACATAAATTTTGGTCCCCGACTTTAATAAAAACCCTAGAATCACTCCTTCCCTCATCAGTTTGGATGCCCTTATACGTTGCCGTACCCCAAATGCACAGACACTTATCTCTGTTTCTGTGAGAAATTTCCATTGATAGTGATGGAATTACTGATAAGAAGGTATTGGCACCCCTCTGGCACCCAAACACCCCACAGGCCACGCCCCCCGCGCCCCCATCACCTTCTGTAGCCCGCAGGCTGTAGCAGAGCCCGATGGCCAGGTGTGCCCGGGGCAGGAAGTCCTCGGCCTCACTCCCCATGGCGACGACACTCTGCGCCAAGGCCTCACCCTGTTCCAGCTGACAGACAAACACAGATGATTCACTGGGGAGGGGCGGATTAAGGACATAAGGATGACTCGAGCACGTCACCTTGATGGGATCTGGGCATGGCCGCTCCCAGTAAGCGCCCACCTGCATGGCGGCTGTCGGATTAGCAGTCCGCCTTTTAAACCAGGCCAGGCAAGCAGCGAGAGGACAGGATATATCTGTGCCCTTCTGGCATCAGTACAGCCTTGTCAGAGGTACGGGTCATTGCAGATGGGGATGAAGGATTAATGCAGCATGTCATCTTATAACTGGGTACTTCCTGTAACTGCTAGCATCACCATCCATGACCAGGACAGCTGCTAGTGATGTCACTTCCTCTGTCCCTGTATCCGCTTTGACACTGCCAGCTTGCACCTCTCTGCATGGTCTGCGCCCTGTGTGGTCCCAAACCTTGCATGAATGCGATGCTCCCCCACACCTTGACTCACCCAGTGCAGCTGGTTGATGCATATCTTGGCCACCAGGAGGGGCAGTGTGGGGTCATCGGGTTGCATCTGGGCGCATTCCTTTAGCACAGAGACGGCACTGGCAGCCTGCGGGACACAGGATGGGCAGAAGGGGTGTTCAGTAAGCGGGAGCTGCAAGTTAGGGTACGAGGCTGACAGGGAAAGTCAAACGAAAGGCAAAAAATAAAAAGAGGTGTGGTCAAAAACACAACAAAAACAATCAGGATGGATTACAGAGCAGGGAAACGAGAGGGCGGGGTTTCTGACAGGAAAGGGGCGGGGTTATGAAGCTGGAGGAGTGGAGTCAGAAATCCATATGGACGGTCTGCTAAGCAGAGACACTGGAGGGTGGGGTCAGAAAAATTCAAATGAGGGTGACTCACAAAGGAGCAGAGCATGAGAACCACACACCCCAGTGAGGGGACGAGCATTAATAATTCAGGGACACCCGCAGAGTGCTTCAGTGCAGCGGGCGATGCAAGGCGGCTCAGGAAAGTGCTCTGTCACGGCAGTGGGTCGAACGCAGCGTGCCACATGCCGCGGGTGGGGGGGGGGGGCTTTTATGTGCGCCTCTTCCTTCATCACACCAGTGCTAATTATATTGAGCAGAACTGGATCCCAGTGCTTCCTACGCAAGTGTCCCGTTTTTCTCAGAGAGGACAGGGCCGTGACCCCCCACCACAATCAAAGAAGGTGGGGCAAAGTTCACAGCTTGTTAATGCAAGGGGGTGTGTGTATGGGTGAAGGACCAGACCAGTGGGGGGCACATGCTTTGAGATGTTCTTCCAATTGAGACACAGCAGCCATTTCTGTCAGCTTATAAAACCCTAATATCTTGCCCCTGCAGGACATCGCCGCTCACTGGGCGACATTGTGCCACATCACCAGCGTCATTAAATAGTCCTTCGGTTCGGACTGAACACGTGCAGGTCTTGTTCTGTAAGCATTGATGCTTTGATACGACCCTGGTGGATTTCTGGCCACCCAGACAACAAGTAATCTACAGGGTGGGCCATTTCTATGGATACACCTTAATAAAATGGGAATGGTCAGTGAAATTAACTTCCTGTTTGTGGCACATTAGTATATGCGAGGGGGGAAACTTTTCAAGATGGGTGGTGACCATGGCGACTATTTTGAAGTCGCCCATTTTGAATCCAACTTTTGTTTTTTCAATAGGAAGAGGGTCATGTGACACATCAAACTTATTGGAAATTTCACAAGAAAAACAATGGTGTGCTTGGTTTTAATGTACCTTAATTCTTTAAAGAGTTATTTAGAAGTTTCTGACCACTTGTAAAATGTGTTCAATGTGCTGCCCATTGTGTTGGATTATTAAGGTGCATCCATATAAATGGCCCAGCCTGTATACAACAACATGGCCGACAAGTGAAATCGCACTCAATAACCCCACTCAGCTCCCTGAAAACACACAGACTGGGGTTCGTAAGTGAACGGTACAAGCTGCCGTACAGACACGGGAGGTATTTTCAAAACCCATAAGGAAATCTATTACCAGAGAGTTCCCCCCAAAGTGCAGCGCCATGTTACCCACCCTTAACAACTCCCAGCACCAAGGGACCCTCAATTATCGGGGAAGCCCAACCATCAGCGCTGAAGATGAGCTGAGGCTCTGTAAAGATGCTCCTTTGCAGAGCAACTCGCACACCGGGAGAGAGAATGTAAAATGTAAAACATGCACACAGCCTCCTCCCCTGCTGGCACCTGCACTGCGGCCGTAAGCCCCAAGCGCTGCAGCCGTAAGCCCCAAGCGCTGCAGCCGTAAGCCCCAAGCGCCGCAGCCGTAAGCCCCAAGCGCCGCAGCCGTAAGCCCCAAGCGCCGCAGCCGTAAGCCCCAAGCGCGCCCAACTGCTGGCTTGCTCTGATTGAGGAAGGGACGGACTGTATGCATATGGCGGGGACCTTACCTTGCCGCTGGCCATGAAAGACAGGCCCAGCTGGTAGTAGAGGTGGAACTCGTTAAAGGAGAATTTCATGGCTCCCTCCAGACGCTGCAGGACACACAGTGGGCAGATGGGTCATTTCCGTGCAATGGCGGCGTATCTGCAAAGCATCTACCGGCCCTGTAAATTGGCACGAGACGCTGGCAGACCAAGCGGAACTCAAGCACCTCCCACACACGTGTGCACAGGGTGAGCCCCAGGTTAGGGGTTATTAGTCAACAGGAAACAGGAACACACTCTGAATATCCTCTGAAAACTCCTGGGTGAATGGAATGGTGTTAGTGTGTGGGGGAGGGGTAATTAAAGGTGAAGGGAAGACAGCGAGTGAGTGACAGACAGACAGAGTTCATTTAAAGCCCCCTGCTGCTGATCAGGGCTGTCTGGGTCACCTGGATCTGTGTGCGAAGTGAAACAGCAGCAATCCTGGAGCAGCTCGGCCAACCTGAGGGTGAGGGGCGGGGGGGGGGGGGTGCAGAAAGGTGAGCCAATAGACAGCCATGGAGGAATCCAACGCGGCACACAGGCGGAGGGGAGCGAGGGAGGGCGAGCAAAAGGAGCATTCATATGAAGAGCTGCGGTCAGGCGTTGGGCTGCAGTCCATCACTGTGCTGCAGTATCAGCAAGGGTTACAGTGCTGTGGTCGTCACGCTCAGCCTTCACCACCAGGGGGAGACAAAGGAAATGCATCAGGAGAAACCTGCTTCACTCATCCCTCGTTTGTGGATCCACGCAGACTGAGCTTTTCTTTTTGCCCTCCGCATACCACGACCCCATTCTGATTAACTCTTTCTTTTTTTTCTCCTCGTTTTCCATATGCAGGGGCCCACCTGGGAGAGCAAGGCATACTGCCCCCTCCTGGCCAAGCCGATGGTCAGCATGTCATAGAGTGAGGTGGCATCTTGCAGGCTGGCCTCCTGGGCCCCCTTCTGATCGGTTGTAAGGCTGATGACGGCATCTCCACTGGCCTACAGGGGTCAGTCAAGACCAAGTTCACTGCAAAGCACTCACTGACCAACAGAGGGCTAGAACGGACAGATAAACAGATAAACGACAGATAATTATCAAATAAACAGAGCTCTTGTCTTTTAAGAAGACGACTGAAAAGCACCTGTAATATTGTTCTGCTTTTCTTTTAGAAAATCCGTGAAGTTAAGTGCAGGAACATGATAATTGTTCTTTATAATACAGAACAATCTGCAAAGACTTTTAAGGTGATTGAAACAAAACACAACCAGGTTCAGTGCAGAATACAGGCATCCAGAACGTCAAACGGTAAGAGAGTGGCGAGAGGCGAAGAGGGTGAGAGGTAAAGAGAGGAGAAATGGATACAGAGAGGAGGAGAGAAGAAGATGAAAAGGCATCTCACCGTGGGGGGGCGTGATTGGAAAGGGGGACAGAAAAGGGACGGACAGCGAGAGACAGACTGAGCGTCTCACCATGGACTCTGTGGTCAGCAGCAGCAGCACAGCTTCCTCCACCACGTCCCGGGGGCAGAAGACACTGCTCGGGGGAGACAGGAAGTGAGGTAATACGCAGGTCGCCGCGGCATCGCGAGAGGCTCGCGTTTCGCCAGCGGCCCCTGTAACACGACCTCAGCGGCTCGTCACACAGAAACACACACATAAAGCAGCCCTATCGTCTCAGGTGTCAACACCTGACGCACTGCCTCTTCCTCTTTCAGCCCTTAACCCCCAGCCATAAACCACCCCTCCCGCCCCACCCCCACTGCCAAAATGAGAATAAGACAATGAATCCAGTTGCAGATTAGGTTCCCCATAGAAGCAGCACGGAGAGTCACACATGCCACAGTGTCACTGAGACTGCTGCAATGGCATCGTCCCACACCCCCGATTTCCACGGCCCTCTCTGCTCTGATAGTCTTACCAATCCTCCTAACTGGGGGCAGCACCGGGCTTAAAGAAGTGGCCAAGATGGTGCTTGCTGTGAAGAGGTGACAGCAGGTGAGGGGGGGCCAGTCGGACTTAGCTGGATCCCCCAAGCGCTAGGGCCCTCATCAGGGACACCGATGGGGGGCTTTGACCACATGCAGTGCTGGGCTGTAGAGTCAGTGGCCCACAGTAGCAGGCCTGCATCTCCACTGGTCACTGACTGCAAACCCTAGTGACTAAGTCACCTTGAGTGTAAACAGGCAAGCCAGCATCATTTTGGAAAGTCAGTCATCATCAGAGCATGTGAGCGGAGTGGAGCGGTGATCGTTTCCGCTCCTCGCTCACGAGGCTCACGAGGCTGTCCTTCCGCTCCAGTCAAATCGCTCCCCGCTGGCTCCAATTTAAAAGAGGGACAAATAATCTGCATGCCTAACAAATGTGACCTTAAACCGAAGCCTTATATCATAAGGAAATATGAACAACGGCAACATTGCCACTCAGAACCGACAAATATTTATTTTTAAGCAACATATAGGCAACAACGGACAGGTTTGGCAATGTCATTCCACACAAAAATATGCTTAAACATAAAGGAATCAGTGGGCTTAATAGTCTAAAGAATATACAGGCTAAACATCCACCTTTTAAATTCCTCATTTTTTTCTGTTGATGCTGCTGCTGAGTCTCTATAAAATAAAATTTCACTGACAGCGTCACCCGGAATTTAAAAAATCCTATTAGACCTACTTTGAATAACAAAACTAATTTATTTGATTACCAATATTTACTTTATAGGCTTTTATACTTTAATTTGCTTTATAGACTCGATATGCTACGACCATATAAAACTTGCTCGCGTTTTGCTCTGGCTTCCGCCTGTTCGCGTAGCACACTCATGTTTCTGAGAAAAGTGATTCCAAAGTGAATCTTTACTAACTGAGACAGCTTCACCACATCGTTGTTCTTGCTCGACATTCTTGTCATCTATACGCTTGATAAGAATAGTACAGTACTTTGCGAATTCCATCTCGGCCAATTTGTGTAACAGTCTTGATAATTATACAGATGAATTCTGGGTAGATTTGGGCACGCCTCGGAGTCGAAGTGTGAGCGGTATCGGAGCGAAATTGGAGCTAGACAGAGCCACCGCTCCAGCCTTAATTAGAAAACCGCTCTCACCAAATTCCACCCGCTCCGCTCCTCGCTCATGCTCCGCTCACATGCTCTGGTCATCATGTGATCACTTGCTAACCCACCTCAGAATGCAAAACAGTCACGTCCATCTTTGCCAGTTTGGATGCAATGAGTTTGGGTTCATATTTATCCAGTGAAGAGAATGGGAGGAACGGACAGTTTTGGCCTGATCGGCAGAAGATGGCCAGGCAAAGTCGTAAAAAAATAAATATATTATAGGCATAGCTGGCTATAGCTATAGGGAGAATTAGAAATAGTCTCAGGCCCCAGAAAAGGTGGATCCAGCTCTGTCACCAACATTGGTCAAAAAATAGGCTGGCTCTACAGGACTGCACCCTGATCTCTGAGCCAGGCTAGAACAGGACCAATTGGAAGGAACCTGCCCTCCTCTCTGACACAGGTCAGGATTGAACCACTCTGAAGGACCCCGCCCCCCTCTGTGATTCTTGTCAGGATTGGACCACTCTGAAAGACCCCACCCTCCTCTCTGATTCTGGTGAGGACTCTGTTAGAGAGGTTGTGCCTCTCAGAATTCTGCAAACATTTCTGCAACTCTTTGGTGACTGCCAACAGAGGTGGAGCCACAGAGGCACGGGCCCCCGCTGAAAGCTGATTGGCCCCTGGAGTGCCCCCTCTCCCGTCAGTCACAAATTCAAAACATATCATTGGCTAATGATAAGGTTGGCCCTTAAATTGTGGTCTGTCTTATCCCCCTCACCTTAAAAAATCCCAGAGTAGCTGTGGAGTCATAAAAAAGACCGGAGGAAAGAATATGGAGAAGGGGAATAGTTAGGAAAGAAGAGAGAGGTGGCGGACAGCGACGGGATGCTCATGCTAACCCGTCCTTGCTGTAATACTCAGGTAGTCTGGAGGTGGGGAGGAGGGCTTCTTTGGAGGAGTTGGGCCCCTCTCTTTGCAGCCAGTCCTCTGGTGGGGGTGACAGGGGGTCCCAGTAGGCATCCTCACTGATGGAACTGAGAAGAACGTCAGCCAGTCTTCTGGCGGCTGCCTATGGAACAAGCAAAGGTGTGGACGGGAGAGGCTAGTGAACATCCCACAGAGTGGTGTTTCCCAATCCGGTCCTCGGGGACCCACAGCCAGTCCACGTTTTTACTCCCTCCTGAATTCCCGACCAGACAGTGAACATTTTTATTCCCTAGGAGCTGGGAGGGAGCAAAAATGTGGACTGGCTGTGGGTCCCTGAGGACTGGATTGGGAATCACTGCCATAGAGCACTCCATACATAGCACTGTTAACTGCAGAGATACTGTGTAAATGGGTTTCTGTGCTGGCTGGGGGCACTATGGACCCCTGTCTGATACACTCCGGTCCCCCTGCCCCCTAGGATGGCCAGTTATCTGTAAAAAACACCAACATGCTCTCCACTCTGACTTCAGCTAGAGCTTCACCAGAGGGGTAAAGGTGTTTTTTTGTTTCTCCACCAGAGCGTGTATTAACTCATTACTGGCTGACTGACTTTCTCTGTTTTTCTGTCTATTTACAGCCAGTCAGCAGTCTCTGTGAGCATTACAGAGAGCGTCCTCTTGGTTAAAGGGAGCCACGGGCGTCTTTCCTCATCCCTGGACAGCTGACTGCAAGCAGATTTTGTAGCCATGAGTCAGAGTGTGGAGAAGCCAGCGGCGGCGCTGACGAGCTGCTGGGGACGGCGAGTCGGCGGACGGCTTGTGCTTGACGCCATGAGAAACCTACTGCTCAGCTTCATCCAGGGGAGGCAGCAGATGGAGGACGGCCTGGGTGTGTGTGTGTGTGTGTCTGTGTGTGTGTGTGTGTATCTGTAATTATTACATTGTGGGATTGTGGGACCAGATTTCCCCACAATGTGACAAAAGCCTGTAACTTTTTACCTTGTGGGCACATTTTTTTGGTCCCCACAAGGATAACCTGAAATCCGTGACTGCAATACAAAACTATCTTGTATTTTGTTTGGTTACTTATGGTTAAGGTTAGGGCTGGGTAGGGGTTAAGGTCATCAAATGAATGGAGAGTCCCCAGAAAGATATGAATACATGGACTCTGTGTGTGTGTGTGTGTATGACACCCCCTCACAAACATGGAGGAGCAGACACAGTGCTGATTTACCCGTATAACAGCTAAAAAATGGGAAGTCCCCACAAACACTGAGCATGATGTGTGTGTGCTGTTTCTGCCAACTCCCCTGGTGCAGCCCTGCTCTTCCCAAACGACCTCTGTGCCACATCTTCAACCCCATGACAGACCACCCCCCCCCCCCCCCCC
>JABFEB020000060.1:14498473-14516324 GCA_019775895.2 Stomatorhinus ivindoensis
ATGGGTGAATGAGAGGCATAATGTAAAGCGCTTTGGAATAAAGCGCTATATAAATGCAGTCCATTTACCATTTACATAGTGATCACCAAATGAGGCTTCACAAAACATTTTCTGTATTTTTGACCCCACTAGATGGTGCTCTTGGTTTGCTCTGGGGCATGCTTTAAGCCTTTTTTTTAATAGAGCACCATCTAGTGGTGCCGGAAAATACAGCAAATGGTTCATGAAGCTTCATTTGACTATCACTAAACTAACACACTTCTACCGTGGTGCAGAGTTGTTAAATTTCAGCCACAGAAGTGGGAAATCCTGACCTCCAGACGACCCCTATTCAAGATTTTGTTGAGGTGAGACTTGGCCGTGGCCAGCTTGGGCAGGCTGTCGTCCATCAGAGGTGTGGAGCTGCGCAGGAGGGCCATGTTCTCCAGTAGACACTCTTCCAGCAGGGATTCTGCCAGAAGCAGGTCGCCATAGTCATCTGGGGGGGAAAAAAACGGGCTGTGGATAGACAGGTGGGGCATAGGTCACAGAGATGGGAGGAAACAGGAAGTGAAACTGGGCCAGGGGGATGGAACACAAGCCAGGTCTGGGGACGACTGAGCGGATTGGTTACTACAACACAAAAGTGGATGACGACTGAGTTTGCAGTGCGAGAGGGGAGCAGACATAACGCCACACCCCAGTTCTTAAAGAGACTCCATTCACACAGACACTGCTCCTGCTAAAACGACTTGTCTTCCTTAAGATTGAAACTGCCATGCAGAGGTGGCTTGCTTTCCTCCCCTCCCGTGACGGTGAACAGTCCTCAGCTCTCTGTAAGGATGCTTGTCCTCTGTGGTGCCTGCTTATGCGGTCAGTGCCTTCCGTTTACATTCCTCTTAAGCTTTGTTTACATTGGGGTTTATACAGCTTATGTATTAAATCCCTCATTAAGAAGCTGGCAGATGTAGACAGGTGTCTACAGGTGTCAATAGTTTGTACCACTTTGTTTACCTTCAATTACAAAAACCATGCCCCCTAGTGGAAGCATCAGGAGCATGTGGGGCTATTTTCCTCTTGGACATCAAAGTGGTTTAGGATTTTGACTGGTGCACAACCAGCCCTGCTTTCCTGTCCTCTTTCGCCAAAATATAAACTTGTCCTTTGACTAAAACACACAACCCCTCGATACACTAGAAATACTTTCTGCTCTGTAAAGAGGAAAAAAAAAAAAAAACTTTTTGACTCTTTGCAGGTTAAGAAAAATATTCTGCAGTCAGGTCTATAAATGGAATTTCTAATAACTCTTAGAGGACAATCTATGTAAAACGCATGCTACTCAAAATATGTGAACAGGGGTGGCCAGTGAATTCTGGAGAAAGAGCCAAAATAGAAAAACAGACAGGAATAAAACACAAGGAAACAAATCCGAGCATAGGGAACATGGTAACCCAGTTCCCGTGAAGCCTTCGTGGGCGATACCACGCTCCTGCCCTGTCTATGCAAAAGACACATGGCACTGTTACCCCACCGCAGGGGAATGAACTTGGAGACAAACTCGTAAACTTAAAGCACAGGCTCCAGACATATTGACTCTGCTTTTTGGCAATTGCTCCAACACTTGTATGGGTGCCAACATGCCAATTTAAATACCACTTTGACAGACCTGTGAGCAACAGACTCAAGAGATTAAGGGAGAATTTATTCACGCTATAACTCTTGAAAGAAGTCACCGGAGGATGATTCTGAATGGGGCAGATACACAGCACATTAATCATGCCCAGTGGTATTCGATTCAATCTATTTCTACACAGTTCCTAACATTATTGCTCTAAATTAGTTCACAAGGATTTCAACGAGCTTAAAGCAAGGTTTAAAACAATTGTACCGCCTGTGGCATGTAGCTATCAAACACCCTCTCCAGAGTGAATCCCAGACAAATATCATGTATTGAAAGTTCTTTCAGCAAATTAATCTCCACTAACAAAAACACAGAGAATACAAATTTATCAGTAGTTTATCATTTTTTGCCAAAGGCAAACATTAAAGCACAAAATTACAGCAAAACATGAGTTATGGTTTGAAAAAAAAAATCGATGTCATTGTATAGTCTTCAGAATTATGCAGAAATGTCTCTGTACCTGACACTACTAATGCCTGGGTATTCAGCTACTATAGTGTGTATTATACTCTGTCACAATACTCAATATTTTAAGTTTTACCACATTATAGGAATCTGATGTCAACAAATCAGCACCCAGAACTAAAAGGCCATTCCGCTATAAGAGTCTCTTATCTTGACCCTCAGCACGTAGCAAATTTCATCCAATCGAGACTGTCAAATATGCAACGACGGGAAATGCAGCGATGGGAAGGCCGATGTAAACAGTGAGAGCAGAGAAATGTGGCTGAAGGCGCGGTCCGTGACGGCATCACATGATCTCCCGAGGTCATATTGACACAAAAAACAGACAAATGATTCAGCCAAGTCTAGAGCACGGAAGTGTCACCTTAGTCATGTTTGCTTTGCTAAGGTAATCTGCACTGTGCCCCACAGAGAAAGTGCCATACCAAAGACATGAGCCACAGACAAGGACAATGTGTCTCACCTGTTCCAAATAATGAAAACACTGTCACAAGGAAAGCCATAATGTTCTAAGCATGCTCACACAGAATATTGAAAAGTAAACAATGCTCTCCTACCACTATCGCACAAGCATTATTACAGATCAATCTGAGAATACCGTATTGGTAATCTGTTTATTTCATCACAGCAGAGGAGAACATTGGCATTACTAAATAAAGCTCACAGTAATGATCTTATAGGTTTACAGTGATAATCCTGACAGTTCTGGTGCTCCTTCACGTTTTAATGAGATATAAATTAAAGAAAAATAATGCAGAAAATAAAAAAAAAACAACAGAGATATCCAATAAAAGTTAAGTGAATAGTATGGAAGTACTCTGCCATCTCTTTGAACGGCAATCTCTTTGAAAGAAATTAAATCTGATCACGGATATGTGTGTAGAATCGTTGTACTTATCTTCTGGGTGAGTCTTTCTTTGGAGATGTTCACAAAACAGACTCTTTTCTCAGTAAATAAGCGGGGTGCTTGCACTGATATTGATTCCTGAACAATGGGATACGTACGCAGAAATCCATGCCCATTTATGTACATGATGCCATTGCATAAGCTTGATACTTGAAAAGTGCAAAGTTCAGCTCGTGCTGAGGTCCCGTGAGGGTGCCCGTCTCTCACCAGCAGCGTAACCCCAAACAGAGGGACGTCCCCGGCGAATTGTATGCCACTCACCATTTTCGTGTATTCGAGTTGAAACCATTTGTTCGACAAGCGCTGGGATCTTATCCCACTGACAGCCGGCACGGTATCGCTCGATCTCCGCCTCCAGCCGGTACTGCGAGAACGAGAGCCTGGCTGCCATCCCGATTCAGTTCCATCAAGAGTGAGCCCCCCTCCCGGCACCGCTGGAATTACTGCGGACTGAGCAACGAGTTCACACTGAGCATGCGCGACGCCGTGCAGTTTCGTTCGAAGGAGAAGTGGACCATTGCAAAGTCAGGAAAGTTCTAAATGCTCAGCGATTTAAGTTTGACAAAAGCCAAAAATCTCAATCGATGAAAAACACTGGCTATTATTACCAAATGGCCGTGTGTATCAAATGAAACTCGCGCATTACCGGAGTCAACGTTTTCATTCATATTTATTAGCACCCACCCATGTTAAACATTTCTTACAAGAAACTTAATGGGAATGCAGGTAGAATTATGCAAATTACTATCACTTTCCTCCATCACGGGAAAAAGAAACTGTCCCACAATGCAGTGTTTCTACTCATACCCATACCTACCATTAAGGACACCGAGGTCAAGTCCTCAGGATTGTTTCTGCACCTGTAATAACGATTACGGGGCACATCTAGAAAGGGCTTGCACTTTTGACCTCAATGTTTTAAAAATCCTGGCTGCAGCCCTGATTCTGCTAATATGCTTCCTGTGTAATTGCGTATAAATCTTTTTAACAAACAGACCATAGGTAGTATGATTGGGCCATAACACCTTGTCGACCTTCATCCTCGACATGGAGGGCCCCCAAAGCTGTGTGCCGAACTCCCTGCATACCTATGACTGCAGAGCCACATTTGACTTCAAGGTCAGTGTTAAGTTGGCAGGCAATACAGCTGTGATAGGCCTGATCTGCAATAAAAATGAGTAGGCCTACTTAGAGGAGGTGGAGAAGCTGTCATCATGGTGCCAGGACAACAGCCTCCTCCGGCCCTCTAAGAAGGAAAAAGCAGCTGATTGAGGGCTTCAGGAAGAGACAGTAGGTGGACTGCCACCACGTCAGTATCGATGGTGCTTTACTGGAGAGGGTGAGCAGCTTGGATACCTTGGTGTCACATAATCGAGGACCTGACTTGGAAGCCGCACATTTACTCCTTATTGAGAAAGGCTCGCCAACGCCTGCACCACTTAGAGATCTCAGGGACTTCAAGCTGCCCCTCCCAATATGAAAGAACTTCTACAGAGCTACTATTGAATGCATCCTGACAGGGAGCATCACCGCTAGATTTAGGAACAGCACACAGCAAGATCTCAAAGTTCTGCACAGGTGTGCAGTCAGCTGAGCACACAATCGGACATGAACTTCCCAAACACCTGAACAATTACGCCGGGTGATGCAGGTCCAGGGCAATGGAGATAAACTGCCACTGCCAGATGGCCACCACAGTAAGGCTGAGGAGGAGCTTCTTTCCCCAGGCAATACAGATCTTGAATGAGGACAGTGTTTAGGACCAGCAAACCAGTGTACACTATAGACTACTTATCCACACATAAACAAATATAAATATTTGTTTCTGAACTCTTGCTCTACCTCCACCTACTTACTGCCAATTTTGCACAACACATATATTTTTATTATATTTCATATCTTTTATCTGTAATAAATTATGTCTGAAACATATGCCCCCCGTTTCCCATAGTCCAGCGTTAGGCAAACATGCATTTCATTGCACATTGTACTCAATATAATTGTGTATGTGACTAATAAAACTTTTAAACCAAATAAAAAGAGGGTATCCCAGTATAACTATGCATAATTTGCTAATTAGTACATTGTTGACTTTATGGATCAATAGCTAAATAAAAATACCCAGTGTTTTAGCCATGTTTGTTCACCCGTTTTGCTGAAAATCTGATTTTAATCAACAAATTTTCAGTGTTATATAGTGCTGAGCAACACTTCACCAAGGATGGTTCATACAGCTCGACATGAGTAAAGCACTATCGTATTAGCCCTATCAGTTGCTTACTAAGCAATGGGACTTAAGCAATGCCCGAGGTAACTGTGCAATTAGTTGTGTAATTTCTTGCTTAACAGGAAATTCCTCTTGGCAGGGGCGTTGTTCGGTCCATTTAGCCCCCCTAAAATGTTATTTGCCCCCCACAAAGTACACTAAGTAGTTTAGATAATGTAGGGCATTTCCATCAGACCCCCTAATAAAAGCTCAGCTGCCCCTTTCGTAAATCTCTAGTGAGGTTCCTGCTTCTTGGTACATTTCATTAAAGCACCTTTCACTGGGGCTGACAGTACACAAGCGCAGCAGCACCACCCTGTGTAGAGGTGGCGAATTGACATAAAATGTCATCACGTGCCAGATTAAGGTCTTCTGTATGTAATATACTTATACTACTACTTATCGGTTCCTTCGAAATGACTTAAACATATTTCCATAGTTGACGGGATCCATGTAACTAACAAAACATGAATTCACCACAACGGTCTGTTTATTCCACTTTTATATTTTTCTCAACGTTTTAACAGATAACGTACTCACTCCTCTATATCCAACTAATTTACCATACAAACGGGTTTCTAATAGGAGTCATAATGTGGAAATTGTATGTAGCCGTATTTAATGGCAAAATACCCTTTAAAAGGAATCGGTCAGTGGGCACTAGCTGATCTTGTTTACCTTCAGTAGACTTGCTATCGTATCAAAATAACGCATCTACCTAGAGCAATTTAAAAGGATGATCAGGTGTTTAGAAAGACCAACAATGACAGAAACTGCTGGTTAAGTGACAAACAGGCAAGCCTCTGCAAATATTACAGCCAACCAATACTTCAGCTCCACGGTACGATGAAGAAACAACCCGACGTGGATTTCACACAGAAAGCGCGGAATCTCCCATCGACCCCATGACGTTGGCCTGTGTGATCCAATCAGAATTCAGACGTCGTGTACTTTTGCGTCATTACGGAAAACATAGAGGATCAAACAAAGTCTGGGGTAGAAAAAAATATAAGTAGCAAGAATTTCTTTTCACGCTCAGGGTTGCTCACAACTCTTACTTTCGGCTATATTTCTTCAGATCACGTGAGTATGACAGGTTTGATCGAGCAGATCGAGCGAGCATTGTGCTATGGGGTAACTGCCCTCTAATAAAGCTACGACATTAATTAAAAAAACAGAACGGATATTAGGCATTGCTGGCTTGACTGGATTCTGCACTAGCTGGTTAGTAAGAAAGCCGACACGAAATCTTATTTAGTTATTACCTTGATAACCAGGACATCGACTGGTAAGGCTTTGGCTGCCCATTCACTCTCCAGTATATTTATATTTAGTGGCATTTCCTTTGGAAACTAGAATATATTTTACATTCTTACCCGCGAACTGTACGTGTTGTACTTTGGCCAACTGACTTATGTACGTGTGCAATTCCCCAAAATGTGGAAATGATTTACCTGTCATTGTGAATGTCACGCTAGCTCCTCTACAAGTCTTTCAAAAGATTTAAAGTACAATTGATTAAATAAATGATTGTAGCAAAAATAGATATAATGCACATCCACGTTTTACACGCTTTAATCGTAGTTCATTTGCACAGCAAAGCATATGGTCGTGTGGTTCCGTATTGCAAGTGAATGTTGTTCTTGTTCTTAGTGGTGAAACCCCACCATGATTCTTTGGAGAGGAAGCAGAACCCCGAGGGCAGCTTTGGGCTTTCTGCTGTTCTTCGCTTTTTTATTGTCAACTCACGCCCACCAAGAGATCACAGAGGGTCACCGGCTAGACAAAAATATGGTCCAGGATAAAGAGTGAGTATCATGTATGTGTCCTTGACCTGGGTAAAGACTTTGATATTTGTGGCTTCTAGTTGTAATTTTAAGCGTGTGCACTAGAAATGCCCGTTCACTTAGTGTTGCTGGGTATGCATGTTATAACACAGTTCTCCCTCACTGATGCCTAAACTCCAAATGTCACTGGGTGTTACATGGTCCAGATGCGCATGACACTAATGACAACTGTGGGCACAGAACCGTGTGACTCTATGAGTGGCCTCTGAATCGTCATGTCTTGATGTATCGGTGCTTTAAGTGATGACCCCGGATTCATATCCCGCTTCTCTCTTCATTAGTCACATCATGGAGCACCTGGAAGGCGTCATAGAAAAGCCAGAGTCGGACATGACGCCTCAGGAGCTGCAGCTGCATTACTTCAAGATGCACGATTACGACGGCAACAACCTGCTTGACGGATTGGAGCTGGCGACCGCTATATCGCACGTGCACAAGGAGGTGTGGCGTCCCTCTGTCGCGCATGAGTGCACGTGCTGCATATCACCCGGAGTCTTTACATGCATGCATGCGTGCATGCATAATACACAGAGCTGGGTTACAGGTTAACTAAGGTAACGTGAAAGGGAGCTAAAGTAAACTAAGCGGGTTTCCAGTAGTACGATGAAAGTGCGGCAAATGATTTGGATTCTGGTTTCGTTCCTTAACATTTCTGCCACTAGCCATTTAAATCCCATTTTAATTACCATTTTCTGTAATCCTTAGGAGAGAGGAGCAAACAGTCAGCCGATGAAAGAGGAAGATCTCATCAGTTTGATAGACGACGTTCTTAGAGATGACGATAAAAACAACGATGGCTACATCGACTACGCGGAGTTTGCAAAATCCCTGGAATAACAAGTTGGTGGAGCCGGCGATCGAGTGGTGAAATATGTTCCAACGCACAGCAGCCTTGCATTTTGAAATCTCGGAAAGGCAGCAAGTTAATGCAACTTAATTTTTGCAGTTAATCCATAGGAGCTAGTGCAGTTTGATTCAGTGGTTTGCGCTAGCTGAAATACCAGCAGAAACATTCACTTAATCTAGTATACTGCCAAACACGTCGTCTTTGTGCAATAAAGTACTGTAACAATTTTTTGAAATACTGGTGTTAATGAAATTGTTTTGCGATAGCAAGTCTATGAATTTAGGGGCTGTTGGCATTTATACTGTGTTATCGCAGGAATTGTCACCATCTGTATAGTCGTTAGAATACGACGCTAGAACAACACTGGCAGGAAAATGTGGAAGACGTGTTGCATATGCAGATCTTAACTGTAATTTAACAATCATGACCACCAAGTTTTACTAGTAAGATCTGATATATGTTAGAGGACCTGCGATATGGCGTGTTTGTTGCGTGTTCTGTCCGGCTGTCAACTGCTGGGCAGGACTCAGCTACACATTCTTGCCACCAGATGGCAGTGTACTATACTAACCATTAGAGTTCATTTGCGGTTTTTGGCACTTGGGTGGTGACAATATATGGGGAGTTATTTATATATTTTAAATACTTCTCTGCAATCGCTGTGACAATGCGAAACGAGACGGTCAGCTTGGTGCGTCGTACTTTGTCGCATAACTGGGTTAACTTGACATGGAAAGCAGGACCACTGTGTTTTAAAATAGACGCATGATGTTGCATTTCAGTACCAGTTATGGTGTACTCTACACATATCAGTGTTGCTGTTCATGCAATAATCCTTCGAGAAAAATTGTCATTTGTAAAAAAAAAAAAAAATAGTTTTCTACAGTATAACCAAAACAGTTTGTTACAGTAAATATATTTTCAGGTAGTTTCATTTTTTTCTGATTTCACAGTGAAACTGGGCTACATTAAAAAACTATAAACTGTAAATTGAAATGTGACATTATATGTAGAAAATGTCAGTGTTTTGTGTAAATCACAGTTGCAATAAAAGGTCAGCTATCATATAATCTGTCATCTATCAAAATTAATGGTGCTCCTTAAATCACCTGCATTTTAATGGACCTTAAATACAGTATCTCAGAAGTCCCAGACATACTACAGTCCACATTGGTCTGACATGTGACATATGTTTTTCATCCTGAAAAGCAACTGTTCACCAAGTGTTTTCAGTCCTGTATGGACTTACAAGGAGAATTACTATAAAATTATTTCGTCAAATACATCTATGTTATTTTTAGCAAGTGCAAATGGAAAAATACAGAAGAAACAAAACAGAGTGTAACTAGACAAGATTTTCACTCTTGCCCATGATTGAGGTATTCCATAAAAAAAATCTGTCATACACTGTATACTGTATATAACTGATGTTTTTCTCTACATCAAGAAGACTGGTGTACTGCGGTTTTTAAAATCAGAGACCTCTATGGTAAAAATAATGGTAAAAATAAACTACGCTTGAATGTTTAGATATCAGTCAGGTCTCGCAAGCAGAGAACAGGGCACAGCCTTGATGGACTGAGCAGAGGGAGGCCGCAGAAGCTCTGAATTCTGCGGACAGTCTCAGTCATTGCCAAGGTCACATACACTCAGCCTGCAGCCTATGAGACCACCAGACGGACTTAGCTCCAGTGGGGGACGGGATCCAGCCCAGGCACAGAGGCCAGAGAGAACATGGGGCTGGGGAGACTGGGAGGGGGGGCGCCCATGTGGCGCAGCTGCTTGTACCAGTCGTCATGTGGGCAGGTTGGAGGCTGAGAAGCGGAGGTGCAGGGAAACTGGGTAGTGGGGGAGGGGTGAGGGTAGCTGCTGGACCCCAACACAGCTGGGAAATGAGGCACGTGGGTCAGGGAGGGGTGGTACTGGTACTGTCGTTCTGCCCCATTCATTGAGAGACACCTCCCGCCCACCAGACTGCCACGGGCCGACAAAGACCCTGCTGCAGAAGCCTTCTGGGATGCTCGCTCCTGCTTTCTCTTCTTGGCACGCCGATTCTGAAACCACACCTATAGGAGATGGGTTTAAAAGAAACGGACATCTAAAACGTGCTGCGGTGCTTTCCCACAATGCGTAAAAGGTGATAGAGCCAATTTAATACAATCCAGTTTTTTAAAGAAATAGTAAACAAACATATAAAGCCAGTGGCCTTGTGCAAATGTAGGGAGGCAAATCCCTACCTGATATTCTGTAAAAATGTAATGTATAAATTAATTATTCAGTCAACCAATAATGTCCATGTATTGACTGCAAACACCATGTCCTTAAATTGCAGTAAACTAGCATTCAGGGTAATCTGGGCAATGAACGAGCTTCCCCCATCAGATCACATCTCTTAATCCATCCCCCCCCAATCCCTCATCATTCCCATAGTCACGTAATCTGGCAGTGAACAAAGTTAACTGGAACATGTTTGAATGTATAATAAATGCATAAAGTTTCAAGAACATTAATGTCTGTGTATGTGTATCTTTTATGTCTTGTGTGTGGTTTTGAAATGGTGAATTTGGTTCGCACAACGCTCCTTACTTTATTGAGCACCACTCCTGAAACAGGGGGTTTAATGTCGGATGACCGCGTTAACGCTCTTTACCGAACCTCGGCTGGTTCCAACCTGTATGCGCGCCTCGTTCAACTTGGTGACCCGGGCTAGTTCTTCACGACAGTAGATGTCGGGGTAGTGGTTCTGGCCGAAGGCCACCTCCAGGTGCTCCAGCTGTTCATGGCTGAAGGTGGTGCGGTGACGCCGGCGTGCAGGGGACACGTAGTGTCCCGTCGAGTGCGCCTGGAACGCGTCGTCCGCGTCGTTCGCTGGAAGTTTCTCAGTGGAGCTGCTGTCAACATCTGGAGTGGATAAAAAATGCAAACCCAAGCAGGTGAATGTGTGACAAAAAAAGAAAATGTATGCCGCAGTTTTGTACAAGGCTTTGAAAAATCATTGTGCACATACAAGTCTAATTACATTTTCTAGCTGATTTCTCTTAAGTAACTTCCAACCAGAGTGACAGGGAGCGGACCCCTGTTGTCCACCGGATGAATACTGATAAACCATTGGTGTGAATTCTCTTGTCACATCCCTTGTATACTAAGCACACGTGCAATTCGCTTAAAAAGGTTAATTCATAACCTGATACCACGGGATTAGACAGAATTTGTCCGCCTCACAGACGACGTGGAACCAAATAACCACCTGGATTTAGGGCCTCAATTCAATATCGTGAGAACTGGACACCAGAGCCTGAGGAACTGCGCACAAATAGCACTAACAATGGCAAACAAAGTGACTAATTTATTAAAATGGGTGAGTCGTTAATTGCCTTTTGCGAGAGAGCAGGCAAGTCAAAATCTCACACGACTCTTTGGTAAAATCATTGTAAAATCATTAAAGATATATGAGCGTTAAACGGAAAAAAGTAGCAATGCCTAAACTGAGTAGGCATAATGATTTATGTGTCCAGTATGCCAGTCGCTAAAGTTATAGGAGACGGTTAAATAACTAAGCTTCTAATTAAGAGTCCAATCAGCTCTCAAACCTCAATAACTAAATCGATTTATTTGTTGACCAAAAGCGGTCGATAATACATTTACATCACAATCGTGTATAATATAGATTGCACAGTGAATTGTTTTAATGAACACACTCAGGGATGTCTAATAGTACGTTTTCTTAATAACAAATTGCAGTGCACTGGCGCACTCACCTGCACTGGAGCTAACGGCGGCTATTTCGGGGTACAGATCGGGGTACGAGTCGGTTCTCCCCCCTGCTGCCTGCGGTCTTCGGGCCATTTGGACAGTAAAACAACGCGCTCTTTGGTGACCTGCTGGCTCCTCTTGCCTGTAGTTCTGTCCTACTGGGGTCCATCGCTACATCATTTGACAACAGCATCCCCTTTCACCTGAGCCTTACGTCAAAGGGGGAGGGTTGGACGTTTTGGCAGTAATATGTTGTTTGTAAAAGTAAAATATAGGCCTATCAGCAATAGCATTAAATTTTGGCCCTAAACATCCAGTTAAGCAAAGTAATATACAAAATGAAATGCGGTGTGTATGAACTTCATTTTTCATCGTGATGTATTACATTTTATCAAGACTTTGGCCCAGGGTGCTCGGAGGGAGTACGGACTCTCATTGCTTATAAATACCTTTTATCCTTTCAATCTGTAAACAGGAGTTATTAATATCTGTTAATATAGTGCTTCATGGGAAATATCAGGGACAGATATTTTTCCTAATCATAAATAACAAAACCCGCTTTTCGTGCAAAGCACATTGGCAAGTTTGACGGCGTTTTCAGATGAAAGCGGGGATCCAAATAGGTCTCTTCTCCGGCAGTGACTGCAATAGACAGCAGAGGGCGACATATTACGTAGCATTGCGGCACGAAACCCTCCCCTCCTTGCCCGATTTGAAGAGCTGTAGATTTGTTTTATGTAGAAGTTTAGACTTGTGTTGATAAATACAGATGGAAACCGCGAATTCATGTGGAGGGGAACAGCTGTCCTCCAGTTAACGGTTTCTGTGTTACCTTAAACCTTTTTCAGTAAGATTTGTACTCCTCGTGTGTGAATTTGGTCGGGTCAGGAAAACTAACTTTTTAAATCATAAAAGGACAAGGCGAATATACATGGAAAAAAATAACTTACCCCAGAATTGATATTTCTGACGACAGTAATCCAGACTAATTCAGACCAACAACTAAATGCATATTGTCACAAATATTAACCCAGGGATCTTATTAAAACCTGGGACCGGGTGAGATTACAAGACCAGATGAAAAGAAGCAGATTGTATATTTTTACTGAAGGGTCATTTGTCATAAGGTACGTTTTTGACACCAAGAGAGCAAACGGTAGAGAATATTTGGCTGGCTGTGTTTCGTAGGGATTTAATAATCAGATGGTAGTGAAGTGAGGGATGTTTTCCAACTAGCGGTTTAATTAAAGTATCAGTATGTACTACTCCGCCCTGCAGATGGCGGTTTACTGGGGAATTCGACAGTGCCTTGGAGATCGCCGTGGACGTCCTCGGCTCAGCCACCCATCGGGTCCGGGAGGTTGCCCCAGGCAAGCCGATACCCCCATGCACAAGCTGCCGTCTCGTAGGTCCCGGAAGACGGGGGGGAGGGGGGGAGAGGAGTTAGGTGTAGTTTTTTTTCTCTCTTTGCCGAGAGCCACTCGTGACAGTGTTGCGATGGAAAACCTTGCCGGAGTCCAGCACTACGCAGACTTCCATCCAGGCCGGCACCCAGCAAGAAAGCTGATTTAGAGCGCACCTGGGTCTGCAGGAAGGCGGGACGGGGAGCATGAGTCAGGCCGCTTCGCGGTACCTGCACACGTTGTCTACCTGCTTCTGCTTTCTTTGGCTCACACTCAAACACTCAAAGCTGTTCTTTTGCACGATGGACATAAATTTAAGGAATAGCACTTGGGCTCAGAAAATGAAGTAGGAAAAAGATGGAGAAAGACTAAAGGAGGAAGAGAGAGATGGAATCTAAAGAAGCCCAGTTATTCCCATGGGAGGAGAATATTGATGGCATGGCTACGTCGTTCAGGCACATTCTCAATCATCTGACCCATTCCCTGTATGCGTATGGCTTATATGGAGCAGGTGATCCCCTTGGCTGTGTGTGTGAATGGGATTAATGGTTTGAAGCCATCTTCTGAGCCTAGCAACAGGTACTGAGTGCTGGAGGGGCTTTAAGAGGATATGGTCTTTGTGGTCTGGCAAGGAAAGTGTCCAGGCAGTCATATCCCACACTGGGTTTGCCGCTTCGATGCCTTGGATAGCAGCGCATGGTCAGTAGATCTGCTGCCTTCCTATGAGTCTACGGGGACAGGCTGAACCTCCCGTCACCCTGGGAGGCGGGAGGAGGGAGGGGGAAGCAGTTGCCGTGCCCCCAGCTCTCTGGGAATTTCCAGCAAGCTGCGGAATCTGTACTGGGGCCCAGAGCGTACACTGAAGGGAGGAGGTCCTGCCCATGCGACCAGAGCCAAAGCCACAGGATCTGAACCGGCCACATCCAGGGGGAACATGCTGGCCTTAAGGTTCCGGAGCGTTTTCGACATCACGGGCAGTGATGTGGGGGAGTGAAAATACACACCCCCTCCCGGGCTGTCTGTCCATCAAGCACCTTTAACAGAAACAGCCAAATATACACACACTGACAAACATAACCAAACGTACAGAGAGTGGATTTCTGAGACAGAGACACAGACTAAAACTGCTACACGCAGATACACAATGATACGCAAGGGCCCGGTGCTGCACACAGTAGTATATATTTGCAGTGATATATGTTAACTCACATGCAAGTCATGCAGAGAGATCAGTACAACAAATAAATAGCAAAATGGAGGGGCCATATTCCTGCCCAAGACTGAACTGGGAGTGACCTGCCTGGCCGCCCCACAGCCCCAATGGAAAGAATGTAACCTAACTCCACTCTGTCCCGCCTGAGAGAGAGAGGGGGAGAGAGAGCGCTCTCCTCCCCCCTTTCTCTGCTTCTGTCCCTCCATCTCTCGCAGTCACATTCACTCATCTGCACAGACCTCACACCTCTATACGCCGCCGGCGATCGGTAGACACAACAGAGCCAAGCGTGTGGAGACAGTATAGATATTCAGAGGGTGGCAGCGGTCTTTAGCCTCGGCGGTTTTGCTGACTTCGGCGAAAGCGGCATCTCTGAGCAGATCCTAATGGAGGATGTGCAGGTTACCAAAGGCCGGCACAGATATTAAAACAGGCGTCGCATCTGCAAACTCTGAACAAGTCGCCCGTAGCTCTAGAAGAACCAATAGGAAGGCAATACAAAACACAATAACACACAAATGAGTGCTCTAATGCCTGTAATCTCTAAGTAAATGTTTACTATCCTTCATGAAGCAGTTGAAATTATGAAAAAAAAATCCCTAAAGATGAACAAAGGGCCGATTCAAGAATGAATCAGCTCATCTGGTACAGGATAGGTTACAGTTTAAGATTCCTACTGATATGCTGTTATCAGCTTCATTTAAGCTGGTCATGAACTGGTCCAGTCACACTGCCCAAGGAGCAGGGGTGTAACTAGAAATTCTGGGCCCCCTGACAAAATGTCACCTTGGCTACTCCCCACGCAATTTAACATATAATTTTACGCATTTGAGGGCCCCCGTCTAGGCTGGGCCCCCTGAATCTGCCAGGGTACCCATGGGCCTGTGACTCTCCTGCCAAAGAGGCATCCAGACAGCCTTACACTCTGCGGCCAGGACTCTGCCAACAGCTGCCTGTGAAAACCAACCCGAGGTCTTGCCGGTGCATGCCTCCCTCACTCTCTCGCCCACTTTCTCTCTCTATCAGCTCTTTTTCCTTTGTCTTCGTCCTCTCGTGCAGCCTTCCTCACAGTGATGGCAGCAAAGGGATGTCTAAGGATCTCTCCAGCATTTGAGTGTTACTCATTTCCTGTGAGCTAATGACTAGAGAGGTCTGAAAGATGTGCATCGACAGAAAGTCCATGACTTACGGTATGGATGTTGCTAGAAGCAAGTCAATGATCTGAGATCTTTCCTGTTGACAGATCGGATGTGAGCCTCTTGGGAACAGGAAGCCATTTTAGCAGCGTGGAGGAAGCTACTTTTAAACAGTAGCTTTTCTAGCTACAAGCTACTTAGGATTAATAGTGGCTAATCTACAGCCAAGCTAGTGTTTTAATATAGTAGTTAGCTACTTTTTCTCTACAGCTTGTAGTGTAGCTAACGACTTCGAAGCTATGTCAACTGGTAGTACTTAATAGTTGTGTTGTAGGATACCCTTAAAGCAAATTAATTACAAAAAAATGTGAAATATGATGTTAAAAGTAATATGAACATCTATGACAATAATCTATATATATTTTAAACAATGTTTTATCAAATCACAATTTTTCAAAAAAGTTTGTTTGGTATAAACCAAGAATACTTCCCAATTCCTGTGTGAAAATAAAAAAATTAGAGTACAACAAAAAAGATTTTGATAATCTGTCCAAGAACCAAAGTGCTCCTATGCATTTTAATGAAACTGCCTAAAAAATTGTTTGTCGTGAAGTATTTTTCAACCCTTTAACATGCATCCTAAGAGTATTCGAGCTAAAAACGCACATCAGAAACACTTGGTACATTTTTGTAAAGAGAGAAAAATACAGGTTGTTATTGAAGTATTAATCACAAGGACATTATAAAACAAAAATCACCTTACAATTGCGACCTTTTCCAAATTTCATGTCGACCCTTTATTTTATGTGTCAAAATTGTCATCTGTATGGTACACTGTATAACAAAATATACCATCTTTAAGTCATATTGTTTGGTGTTTATCAGCATTCTCTCGTGGGGATTTTAGCACGGCCTGCAGTCGGGACATAAACTATCATACACTCACAGTGGGCAACGCTGGCGCTGCCACAAACCTGGGGTGTCGGAACGTCGTAAAGGCAATCAGTTGTAAGTCACATAGGTCATAAGTCATCGACCTGTAGTATTTTTTAACGATGTAACGTTTTGCCACACTACATCGCTATTTGTACAAAAAAAAAACAGTTACTGGAAAAGCGACAGCGTTTTAAAAGTAACTGTGCTACTAATAAGCTACTGAAAAAAGTAAAGTTAGTAGCATCGCTAATTGTAGTTAGCTACTCCCCAACACTGCATTTTAGTGCCTCTGAGTGTGAAGCACTCTGGGAAATGAGGCAATGCCCACAAAGCTGCACATTTTCCAGGCCACTCCCTACTGCCTCCCTGGAGATATGTGCTTTCTCCCAGGAATGCTGGCACATTAGCCTAGCATACAGCGGGTGCATGCATAACCAAATGGGGCCGCCTTGGTGTCTCCCAGGTCCTAAAGGATGAATTCAGTTTTCCGGCTGCCTAGGAAGAAACCCCCAGCTGTGTCCCAGGTGAAATGCAATGCAAAGGTAGCACCTCTACCTTCCAGTGAAAGTAAAAGAAATCCCCTCGTCCATTTCTACACTCTGCGGCATATTTTAATTTCCTTACGACGAGTCTGAATCGCTCTCACAGAGTATTGTCGATGGTATACGTAGCCTTGGTTTTATTGAGCTAGTATCGGGAGGAAATTCATTGTGAAGTCTTAAAGCACTTATGTAAGTCGCTCTGGCTAAGAGCGTCTGCCAAATGCTGTAAATGTAATGAAACACAGGGAGGTGGCTTGGCTAAATGTATCTTTTACCAGTGAGTTTCACAGAAATATTATCACAAATTTCAAGTTGCTAACACATTGCTTGAAAGTGTCTGATGTAGCCACAGATCCCAGAATGCATTCCCATCCTTTTCCCCCCAGGCCTCAAGTGCGGGGGGTCTTCGATACAGCTGCCCTGCCGGCACTAAACACTAAGGCTGGCAGAGCTTTTCACAGGGGGTTCCAAAAGGGGTAGTGGGGAGTGCAGGGGGCGGGTGGGGGGTTGGGTGACTGTCAATCTCAGCACCTTCCATTCTCCCTGCCCCCGGCTCCTACACACTCCGGACAGCTGTAAGAGAGCTGGCGGGGTGACTCGCTCTGAAACAGTATCCTATTAGAGACTCACTGCAAAGAGATCTACCACACAGATAGTATGTTACAGTTCTTTTATACACCCGGGCCATTGCAGCACTGCATCCCCGCAATAAGGTGGCCGACAGCTGAATTTACACGGGATATTTAGGACGCCGTCTCTTCTAACCGGCCAGCCCTCCAGTGGGGTGCACTGAGCTTCAGGCACATGCTGCTTTTTTGAGATGTTTTGGCCCTCACTGGACGGCTCTGCTTGGGGGGGGTCGGCTTTCCCTTATAT
>JABFEB020000060.1:14516560-14530346 GCA_019775895.2 Stomatorhinus ivindoensis
AAAAAGGCCCCTCTCATCTCACTCTGACTATTCCTCTGACAAAAATGTACCTGATAATTTTTACACCCGCCCGGCCTTTGGTTCACACTTCCTCTCATCTCCCTCACTGCGGGTGACACATTTGCTTGCGCCAGCATATGCGTGCATGCGCCTGTTTAAAAATCGAGCGATCTCATCATGCACATGGGCCAGCACGAAACGGGGGGGGGGTGCATTCCAGTGACCAAGCATCGGGGGTGAATAGTTTCCTCTTGAAAATGGGCTGGTGTGGTTGCGTCTTGTTTAGTTTTTATGAGTTTAGTTATTTTATACCAGGGGTTAATTTGAATCATATTTTATAGATAACTAAGGCATTTCGAACCATGAAAAAAAGCTAAACTTGCATTGTTTTGTCCCCTAATCCCAAGTAACTCACAAATTTGGCTAGACTTGCTGCTGGCTCCACCAGTAAGGTATCTCAGTGGAACCAAAACAAGATCAAGCTAATCTGCACTATTCAGAGTCAGAGGTATCCCAAGGTGCATTGCAGGCACACAGGAAGGTGACCGAAGGGGGCCCGAAGCAGGAAGTCAAACACATTCCTGACAGACACACACACACACATCCCTGCTCTGTCTAGGAAAAACACAGACTAATGTCCATGAGGGATATAGCTTCTCAGAAGGTGAAGACATCAGGAAAAATTATAACTGACAAATGGACTCTGACAGGGAAGAGCTGTAGGCGCTAGAAAATGAAAGAACAGAATATTAGACATTCTCTCCTAGAACAAGTCACTTTTCCAGGGTACAAAGAAACACCAACTATACCCATCTTCCTAATGCTCTCCAAAGGGCTGAAAATCACACAGGGCAAAACGTATTCAAGGCCAGATGAACAGACATGGGTTTTGCAGACGACGTGTTGTCGTGGTGCCACGAGGAGCAAGATGATAGCACTCTTAGTGCCTCCCTCGCATGGTGGAAAGTACTCGCTGCATATCTGAGGTGCAGTCGGCTCGGCAACTATATGAAGGTCCGCGGTATGGCTGCAATACAATGGGAAGTTTCGTGATGAAAACAAGGACTTCAGCATATGGCCCATGTAACTACGGTGACGACAATAGTTAGATGCGGTGCATAAAAGCACCCTTTGAAAAAGAGAGAAAGAGAGAGGGTGGGAGATGCTATACGTCCCACATGCTAACGAGCAAAGGCGGGCGGGACGTAAGCAGGCACTGACGCCCACCAAGGTCCACCAACGTCACGGCCATGTCTCGCAGTCACAAATTCCCTTTTCTGACAACAGAAAATAAATAATGGTGAGCCGGCGGCCGATATTTATACCTGCAGCACAGTTTATGTCTAGTGAAAACAGATCAGAAATGTGGCGACGTCTGCAGGCTGGGCTATGAAGCTTGTGTGATTGAAATGGGCCAAACGGGACAACTTGATATGGGGGGGGGGGGGGTGCCACTTTTGCTCGCCCCTCTGTCTCCGCTCCCCTCTCTCGCTCCATCCTGTTCTCTTTGCCCCACTGCTATCTTTTTGGCTGCCTTCTATTAACCTCTCAGAGCCTAAAATCCCCTCCAATTCCCCCTCCCCCATCTGTGCTGCCTCCGACTTCCTGCATCTCCTCTAGGGACATCCAATCCAACTACAGAACACTTTTTTTTTTTTCTTTTTGGCAAGACGACTCCACTCGACCCAGAAATGGACTGATGACGGATGTCTGAGCAGCGGCTCAGAAGTTTGAGGCATGGTGACAAGGAGCCTCCAACTGCATCCTGGGAATGATGTCACACATCCTGTCAACTTCCTGCTACACCCACGGGCCCATTTTCTGTGAAGTCTCTCTGATTACCCACTCCCAGCTGTGGCTTCCAGAAGCTCAATGAAAATTTACCAGAAATGAGGCATTCCTATAATACCTTTGAGAAGCTTTGGGTCACACTGGAACAACCTGACCATATTTGGGAAAGAGGATCAGATTCTTATTCACTCTGTAACAGACCATGCCAGATATGCTTCCTTTCGTTTTTTTCTGTTTACAGTGCTATGAAATTGATATCTAAACTGGTTAGGAAGTTTCCATTTCTCACTTATTGCTGGAAGACATCTAGTGGGTTCTCATTTAATGTGAGACCTGGAGGAAGGCTCATAGACTGCCACATTCTTCCAAGCATAGACCTCCTCAGCAAAGATAGCTTGATATTTTTTCAATGACAAAATCACTGGAAATAAGGAAGTACAAATGTTCTACTTAAATAGATACAGAACTGATTCCGTGAAGTGCCTTAGTTCTGTAAAACACTTGAAATGTAATGTCTTGAAGCTTCGTTAAATGTAAAATTTTGAAAAACAAGACTTTTCTTTTTTAAAGATTCTAGAATCTCCCAAAGGTTTACTTAAACACAAACAGGTTGTAATAACTGACCTAAACTCTTCCACATTGTGCAATGTGAGCTCTGATTAAATTACTAACCATATCACCATGTCTAGCATGACCTCAAATAGGTTGCTGGTTGCTTACACCAAAACCCTGCCCTATGTCAGATATGTAGCCATCCAACTGCTTAACTTTGTGTTCTCACATAAAACACATATTAAGCCTCTTTTTAGCAGAATTGGGCCAAGAGAGAAGGATAGCTTTTATCAGGAGTCGAGCCGAGAGCACTCTCCCAGCACGGGGCCGGATCTAGGCCCGGTCCCTCCATCTTCCAGCTGCACGCCGCCTGACTTCCAGCTCACCCTCGACCCACGAAATCCGAGCCAGGCCACCAAAACTCGGAGTGCTTATCCAGAGGGGCCATGATGTCATCCCCAGGCAAAGACACGCCACTCCGGGCAGGGCGCAGGAGAAAATAGGCCTGCGGAATCGCAATATAAAAACGGGGAGTGAATTGGGAAACAGGTCGGATGGGGAAGACATGGGGAGCCACAGAGCTCTGCGTGAGCAGAGACAGCAGTGAGACCCAATCAAAGGAGGAGCGGGAGAACATTCTGGGGAGAAGTGGGCAGGGGTACACAGCTGTCACCGTAGGGTTAAGCAACCCCCCACCCCCGTTCCTTAGCAGCTCTGGCTAGAAAGCTTGCCACTCTTCCCTCACACTTTTAATGGGTGTCTTCCCAATCAGGCTTTTATTGCAGGAAATTTGTGCAGACCGCATTGCGTGAGCCGGCTGAGCGCTCCATTCTTAGCTCCGTGCAGCTTGGTGCCAGGGAGCCTCTGCCTGCCAGGGAACTGGGGGGGGGGGGGAAGCTCTACAGGGAGGAGAGCCAACGTTACACTGCTTTGCTTTTTTTTTTAGTTATTTTTTTTAACGATGCTGGAGTAACGGCTCCTGCCGCTGCTGTAGTTGCCCTAATAAGAGCATAACGGCATGGAGAGCTGCGAGGGCCTCGACACCACAACCGAATCGGAAACACGTCTGACACACTGGTTGTTCTCCATTTTCGTTCAGTCTGGTGTTATCTGACAAGGCTCCTTTTCAGCGCTCTCTGGGTCCCTGCTTTAATCCCCCACCCCACACCCCACCTCCCACGCCCATGTGAAACACAGCAGTTTATAAATAAGACGGGTGGGCTTGTCCCTCAGACCAGCTAATGTTTCCGGTGCTGCACTAACCCCCTATGCTTACAACAGGCATTATTGTCTGTCCCCACATGGGACTTTACCACTTCCTGGCCTAAAGGCTCAGTCCCCTCCCGGGCCGTCCGGCTCTCGGGCTCCCATGGTGCTTAGCGTACCTCACAGGGAAACATCACCTACCACACAGTCCCAGACTCCACTTCGCCACAGTCATTTTTCACAGGAATAGCCAGCAGTAAAATTGTAGGTGTGGAATAGCAAAGGAGGCTTGTTTTTATGAGAGAAAGGTGTTCTAGATAAAAAGAAAATGGAAAGGCGAAAAGCCAGAAATGTTTCATCTTTTTGGTTTTGGATTCATCTAAACTGTCTGTAGTCCTACTAGAAGCTCATGTCTACCTTAGCTTATCAAAAGCCATGCTCATCCAATGTGAAACCAGCCACGGAGAATTAACGAGCCGCCGTACGCCTGCGTCATGATCGCAATGCTGTGCAAAAAACGTGCTTGTGAGGCGCGTCTAGTGGAAGGGGGCAGCTGTCCGACAGGGTCCGAGCCAGCGAGCTGCCGTCACATGGACAGAGGTAAACCGGCCCTTTGTGGTCCTGCCAGCGACCTCCTCTGCTCGTCGGTGAACGGCAGAGAGGGAAAAGTGCTGAAGCTGCCAGGACAGAGAGAGCTTTTAAGAACAGGTCTCTGAAGACCTGAACTAAAAAAAGAGGCAGCAGAACAGGAGGGAGGGAGAGAGGGAGAGGGAGCGAGAGGCAGTCCTGAATTTTTTTATATATATTTTCAAGACCCAAGTTAACGGCACATGAATCGCATGCGTCTGTGCGATAACTTAATGCACAGCATTGATAATGAGAAGGCTAACATGACATTTCTTAAATCTGAAGTCGCAAGGGAATTCAGAAAGCTGGTATTGTATTTCTGTACATTACTCAGCAACACTTTACACCCTCAGTCTGTTCTACGACAAGGCTTGTGCCACTCAACGTGTAACCTGATTCAAATGACACGCATTAGCCGAAGATGAATAGTTCTCCCATTCCCTCTAGCTGTGCACGGCTTTGCCTTGAAATTAATCCTACAATTAAAAAACTGAAAAGGATTCCAAACAATCCAGCCCACCTGGGTGTCCCCCTGTGGACACTGAGTTCACTTTAAGGACAAACAACAATCTCGTCTCCCCAAATTCATGTGCCCTATGTAAAGGCTTTAATGGGGTCACGTATGGAATCTTTCTTGACAGGTCTGAGTTGACATGTCTGCAAACCATCCTTGCACCCATGAGGAAATAGGTCTGAACAGCATCTGTAAGAGAGGTGGTTAAATGCAAAAATAATAATAATAAAATACAGGAAATACAGTTCTTACATGAAAGGAATCTTGGCACATCAGCCTGATCTTTCCAGAATGCTGAAATAAAGGATCTCATTAATGTCGCATAACATACCACTGGCCGTGCACAGTGTCCTCTACCAATCACCACCTTTGGGGAAAATGTGACTTCTTTCAGCAATCACTGCAGGGAAAGTCATGCTTCACTTTTCATTATTTTTCTCTGTCTATGAACAGTCTACCTCAATCTCAACCATACAAGAGGCAAGTCTTTGCTTCCTCAAGAATACCGGTGACCCAAAAGTTTGCTTCCAGTGTCCTCTGCTACACATTTCCTGTTTGGATTTCAGAGCATTGCACTGTCATGACATCGCCTCAGCAAATCTTCAATGACTTACTGGGATTCAGAACTCATGGCTGACAGGTCCCTTGAGGATGGTGCCAGTGGGTGGCACTGGGCAGTCAGAACCTTTAGGTGTTAAGTCGCCCGCACTGGAGAGTGTGGAAGTGCAGGAGGAGGCGGCTCACAAGCCTGCATGTCATCACATCCAGATCCTGGCTACTGTTGTTATCGTGTCGCCTCAGATTGGAGCATTTCGCGAGTCACTGTACAGTCTCAGTTTCTCAATCCTCACATTTCCCGCTACTAAACGTCCTCACTCTGCAACTGCAATGAGATTAACCCTTGCAGGCTCATTTATTGCCCTTTTTTTACCATTTATTGACATGTTGTGAGAACATTGAGAAACATCACCTTCAGCCCTGGGTCTGCCTGAGAGGTGCTGATGTTGTTGAACTCTTGATTTGACTTCATGAATGTGCCGTTTGATGATAGTCTCTGATTTTGACAGCAGATTTCATTCTCCACTGAGCACAAGAGTGAGGCATTTGATCCTGTTCTGACTTTATATATATTTATATATAGAAAAACGTATATATGTGGGGGTGGGGGGTTGGTACTGAATCCTACTCTGGTGTTGAAATCAATGTGTGTCATCGCCACAGGTGTGAGTCATACTTCTCCCTGGCAATCAACGGGAAAATGCAGTGATACCCCCCACCCACCCCACCACGACTCCCTCCACTGCTCCTCTCTCTCTGCATTTAATGTGGAATGAAGGGTTGGAAGGGAAGGGGTCTGGGCTGGCCTGCGGTCTGCCTCACTGATTCATCCTTCTGGGAAAGAACACACAGGAGACTCGGCCAGAGGAAGGAGAGACACCCTTCACATTTCTTCACTTTCCCTCCCGAACCTCACCCAGACTGACATTCCATCACCCAGTGGCCTCACTGGCTAAACTGGGCCATTGTCCATGTATGTTTTTTCTGGAGTTCAAAAAATGCTCTACAAAGATGCTCTACAAAATACGCTGTCTGATCTCATATCCACAGGTCTGCTGCCTTTATCGAAGGGCTAGAGCAGGGCTGCCCAACCAGTGGATCGCGGAGTAATTCTCAATCGATCGCGAGGTGCATCACAAGTATCTGTGCACTTGCGCGGAAGTGCCCAATTTTCAGCGTGCAGCTAATCGCGTAAACATTTAGCGCACAAACATGACAGAAGCCAAAAGATCAAAAACGTATCATTTTCATTCAGAGTGGAAAGAGGATTATTTTTTTGTTTGCTCAAACTTGAAGTCCATATGTCTGAAATGCAATGCGAGCGTGGCTTTACCGAAGAAGGGCAATTTGGAGCGGAACTGACAAAAAGCAAAGTTAAAATACATTTTGACTGAGCAAGGTTTTGTTTAAACATCCCTGTATTACAAGGCAATAAATAAGAAGTAAATGAATTGGAATCTTATTTCTGCTTGACCAATGGTCTCTGACTGACAGCACAAATCTGCCTCCTGTTCCCATCAACACGTTTCCACAGGGGGGAAAAAAAAAGGTAATCTTTCCAGCAAGCTTTCAGTTTACTTCTGCTAAGTTTCCAGGTCGAAGAAACTATAAACACGAGAAGTAAGACACACGTTGTCAGAAACTTTGGTGGAGGGTGTGTATTCGGAAAATGGCCGTAATGATAATCTCACACTGATTGGCTGACTGTTCCCAGGGCCTGGGTCTCTGTAATTGCGGGAAAACACACGACACCGAAAGGACTGAACCTCCAGTGCCAGCGGCGAGCTGGAACAGCCACTCCAAAATACACATCGCAAAAGGCATAAACTCCGTGTTGTAAACCAGTGTTTTCACAGTTTAACAAGCCCCAGGTTCACGTCTGGGCCCGATGACGAGGACATATGGGTGACGGCAGGCCAAAACCAGGCCGTGGGGTTAGCGGTTCCTGTTAATTGTTAACGACGGACCACCTCATCCCGGAATATCTGCAGCCCTGGGAAGGTCGTGTTTTCATTTAAGGCGCATTTCACGGCACCGCTTACATTTGAACAGTGAGCTCTGGCAGCGATCAAACACCCCCAGAGGAGTCTGAACGGTTCCGCAGGGGACAAGATGATAAAAAACACGTTTAGGGAAAAGCATCTGTTACAAGGGTTAACATTAGCCACACCGCTGCGAGGTTTATGTCCTTATTGCGGTATTTCACTATCACAGACAGTAATTCTCATCAACTGCTTTGGCGCACTGGCCAAGCAAGCGAGCGCGTGGGAGAGGGAGGGAGAAGCGGCTGGTGTGTACATCACACCTGAATAAATAGCTAATATGAAGGAGATGGGGAATAATTTCATTCAGATGGATACTGGCATGGTGCTGCGTTTAAGCAAGAACAGAGCTTGCCTTCAGGGCAGCCCACAGTGTACCCCAGGACCATGAGACACAGGCACAGGCCATATGCAGAGAAGCTCCTGACAGCTCACCAGCTCTCCGGAATGATCCATCCCTAGGCTCCTTGCAGACAGGGGAAAGACAAAGCGGAACGTCGCGAGTGTGCACAGAGCCATATAGTCATTAAACAACTCAAAAGTAACCCTACTCCATCTCATAAATGACACTGGTCCAGATTAATATTGATCATAAGTGTGGCTGCTGGTTTCGCCTTGTGCCAAAGGCTCAGAAGCTTGATAGCTGAGGGCTCACAACAGCCAGTCAAAGCCACGTGTCGCTGTGGACAAAGTCCGTCACGACTTCAGCGTTCCCCGTGGGAACATTGCGTCAGCACTGACCCAGTCCCCAAGACAGAATTGAAAGAATGAAAAAAGAAGTGGATGCTGGGGCAGATGACAAGATGAGAAATGCAGAGAGAGGAGTCAGGGACGCTGCACCCTTACTGGCTTCCTATTTCCATCCCCGTTATGGAAATCACTCTGGCACAGTCACATGACCAGCTCTGGTAACCTTCTGTCACATCTGTTGCTTTTGAGAAAAGAAAAATGTTTCTCATCCAGCTAACCTATCCATGGAATTCCAATTAATGGATTAATAAGGCTCCAACTGCAAACCATACGAGTAAACCACCTTGTTCTGATCTTGCCCCGTCAGGTCTTCAGAGAATAATACTAGTCAGGTCATGGAACACTGGCTCAATAGTACAAGAACCTTCCTGAGGTAGAGAAGTATAGGCCAGAGTGTACCGAGCTCTTGGGCTCCAAGTTTACAGGAAGGGCAGCCAAGCCCTGATGTTGTACAGCGTGACGGCTGAGAGGGTAGGAGAGGGAGGAAACCACAGTGCTGCTATTTTAAACAGCACACTGATTATTCCGGGGCCGACAGCCTCAGTATATTTAGGCCCAGACCAAAGTCCAGAGGACCAGTGTCTTCAAGGTAGCCCCACATTAGAAGGAACAGGGGTAGCACATTCACAATGGTGAGTAAGATGGGTTGGTGTATGGCTGAAATAAACAGGTGATAGCAGGGGGGGAAACAAACACCGTGAACGATGGGGGGGGGGGTGAGAGGATGAAGGACGAGAGCCATCTTTATTTGTTAAATCAGAAGTTAGGTGCATTACTAATAACACTTAAACTAGTGCTAAAGCTCTAAGACAATGAGTTTTGTTCAAATTACATAGCATTGAGGCAACTTCTGTAATTTTTTAAGAATTCTTTTGCCTAGAGTTGAAAAGTGAAATCAGCCATGTTTTTTCCCAAATGAAAACAATATGAGATGGGAGTGAGACTGGGAATCGTTATTTTGGGGACAGAGACGGGGAAAGCAATAGGGGTTAAACTAACGTGCCATTTCTTTTGGGGAGTTTTTGATTGGGGGTGGCTTGTGGAAATCCCTCTAGTACCCCGCCCCCAATGCAAAAAGCTCAAGCAACAAAAGAAAGGCGAACAGTGGAGTGTGATACACAGGTCCCCCATCTTTGCACAAAAATATTTCAAGGGAGATTTAAATGAATTTCAATAGAGCTGTTGCTGGCAACAGGAGCAGTTCATAGCTTCAAAGCATCCTCTGTGGTTTTGATTGTGGATTTTTTGTTTCAAATACTTTATGTAGTACTAGCAACCTCAGATGCACTTAATCCAGTTATGAGTCGGCAGTGTTGTATGTCAAACTCACCCTACACGAGTTGCAAACTGAATGGATGCACTCTGAAGAACTCGGTGAGAGCTTTCATCTTTCACTGGCTACTTCATGTTTTCAGCACAAGGTCAGCATCATATCTCAAGCTGTGGCCGTTTATCTTGAAAGGTAACAGAATTTCATTTGATGCGAGGATTTCATTTGATCACGACTAGAGAACCGGAAGAGATAATGGTGTGATAGCCTGAGGAGATACTGCTTTTTGTACTCTGGAGGAATTACTCAACCTAAGTTTCTTTGGGAAATATTCAGCTCTAAATAAATGATGTGCTTCACAATCTCATTGAAACGTCCTTGTTCTGGCAGCTCTGACATTTATCTAGAAGGTCTTTCAAGTGGATTGCTCAACTTTTCTGGAGTTTTAACATATGCAACCAGTTAACTACCCTGCATGCATCATGTGTACTTGGGGGGGGGGGGGGGTACATTATGAAATGTGCAATGTCTATTTTACCCTAATTAATAACAGAAAGCAGAAGGTGAAAAGACATTAGGATGGAAAATGTTATAGACGTATAAGCAAGACCCAGCCAGCGATGGGTGGTCCTGGCAGACGCCCCGTAGATCCAGCAATCCATCTCCATCTGCCCAAACCAGCAACCCACAACTCCACCTCCATACACATACAGATAGAGGGGAAGCGTTTAGCCTCAGGTTCAAATGCGTGGATAAGACCATAAGTACAAAATGCACATTTTAATTATTATTGCTCTCTGCTGACAGAAAAACAAAGCAAACTGATTAGGTCTTATATTTTCCTGACATAACGCATCCCTCCCCACCACATTTTCCATTCTACCAGTGACATCATGTTTGGGTCAACTCTGATTGGAGGGACTGTCATGGGTGTGCCGACAAAGCTGAGGAAACTATTGACAAATTAGCCCGAGGACCACATGAAAAACATTAAAATGGAAGAGATTAGCATTGATTTAGCACATCACACTGTGTGGGCAATGGCAGTGTTATACAAGGCTGGTGGGGGAAACAGAAGAGCATGTTAGTTCCTGTAAGGTTCTGCCCTGGGCATCAAGCACAAGACTGGCAAACAATGTTCAGCCACAGCCTAGTTACCCTGAGCACTGCACAAGCTGGCCTCATAAGATAAGAGGCCAATACCTGACTGTTCCACGTATTCCAGACCTTCCTCTACCCGTTTGTCAACATGTGGGGTATAAAAGGCACTGCAGGACCTGCTTCCATTTTTGACAGTCATGACCCCACTGCTAAAAGGCAGTTGGGGGGTGTAAAATATTATTGGGAGGACCCATCTCTGGAATTGTGTATGTGTGTGTGTGTGTGGAAGAGGTTAGGGAGAGGTCTTCTTGCTGCCACCGACTTGGATGAGGCCCAGAATATGCGAGACAGCTACTGGCGATAGGCTACCGCTCAGAGACTTTGTTTCTCTTCTTTCAGGTCTCTCTCGTTTCGGCACAGAAGAGTTATGCAGGGCCATGTAAACCCCAAACTCAGACAGAAGGTGAGGGGGGTATTGGTATGGAGTGGCCGGGGGGGGGTGCTGACGCAGAGATGTCCTGGAGTGTCTCGGGGAGAGCAGCAGGAAGAGACAGGTGAGGCGAGGAGCCTAGTTCTTAAAGCCACACTCAGCAGTACCGCAATTGCAGCACTCTCTGTAGCAAAATTATTTCCTTCAATTTTTATGCGATTAATCACCCCCCACCCCCACCCCAGCCCTCCCCACCCATAAAGGCTTCCAATACTTTAAGGCTGTAGGATGCACCATTTAGAACTGCGTCAATTCAATGGATAAATATAAAACTACCGAGAATTAGGCCGCCGCCTATGCGGAAATGGAAAAAAAATGCTTAGTCTTTTCTACAAATATGTTGGAATCTTACTTTGAAACATACATACATATTTACAGCTGAGGGCAAAGCTTAGGGCCCAAGTAAAGCCATTAGTCTGACAACCCTGGAGCATTTCAGGGGGGTTAAAGGCCTTGCTCAAGGACTCGAGAGACTGTGATTCTTCTGCTGTGGATGAGATGCGAACCAGTTGTCATTTAATCACAGGTAGAGGCGCCTCAACCATCGAGCTAGAAACCTTCCGGATACCAAGCTACACAACATTCACCCGAGACCAAATCTCACCAAGTCATGCTAACCCAGGAACCACCCAGGGACCCGAGCGAAAAGACCCATTTAAGACATTTCTGTGATCTGTCGGGGGGAGTATACAACAAGTTGGCCCAGAGGTGTCATGAGTGAGGTCCGACAGCACAGTAAGCGTAGCGCAGTGACAAGTCGCCCCACCAGACGGGCCATTTCCAGTGTCACACCCTGCAGATTGACTCGAGCCTTCTGACAGTCACACTCTTCATCTCATCTCTCCTTCAGCGGAGATTCAATTATTTATATGCCTCTGGTGACTAACATGAAACTGATAACCTACATGCTATTTTTACTTTTTTACTTGCAAAGGGCACACCGAGTTCTGTGTCGGGCTGGGTCACCGCCGCGGTCTGTCCTCGCCATGGTGGTCGACGGCGTAGGACCCTAGGGACCAGCCAAACGGGACATAACGCCATGTAGACACGCCGGGAGGGGGGTTCATCACAGCTCAGTCGGCTTCTGGACTCCCGATGGCCACGCAGCAAGAAGTGGGGGGCAATGAATTAGACATGAAAAACAGCAACAAGCAAGCAGTCGCAAAACACGGACCTTCAGGATATTATGCTTTAATCACTACAAATAGCGAAGGATTAAAACTGATTTACATGTCAAAGCACAGATGTGCAAAGTGATATATGAGAGGGCCTTTTAAAGGAGGAAACTATGTAATGTTACATTATTCCATCAAGCACGCCGTTCTTTATGGAGCAGCATGGCGGCAGTGAAAATGCCTTCAGGGAAATTTTAAAAAAAACAAACAAGGAAAGCAGTTTACACTTAGAATGGTTTTATTTGGAATATTAAGACAATGAAGCATAAGCCAGCACCAGATGTGACAGCTACACGTAAAAGACAGTGATGTATCTATCGCATGGTTCAGCAAATGAAGATATTATACTGCAACAAAACAGGTACATCAACTCGGTAACTAAGAGATAGGACAGAGACACGGAAATGGGCACAGAACAGAAACGTGTACATCATTACATCATTATACATTTGAAAAATAATACTTTCTAAATCCTTCCAAACTGACGGCAGTGTTTAAAAAAAGGAGGGGGGAATGTGGGAGAGAAGAAAGTATGATATTAATTTCACAAGTCTGTAAAACGGTGGCTGTGGGTGGAGCCTTTGTTTCAAGAAGCTTGTCCCAGCGGTTCGGTGAACAAGGCAGTCAGGAGCAGGGGGAGGGAGGGAGGGAGGGAGGGAAGGGGAGGGAGCAGTGCTGGAGAACAGCCTCCATAAACCTCCCATCATCAAGTCCTGTAGTCATGGCCCACATCTCCTCACCCCACCGATGTGCACATACAGCATTAAAGTGTCAGAGGACCATAACCATGGCTACGTTTCACTCCATTGCATATTAATTAGGGAGCAGAAGAAACAAAGAGAGCTGAACAGAATAGAAAATATATAGATATATCATCTTCTGTTTCTTTCCTGTTTGCATATTGCATTATTCAGCCATTCTACTTAGGCATACTGAAATATAGTGAACAGAAATGTATGCAGCAGGGATGCCCAACCATTGAAGCCTATGGTTTTCTTCCTGGTCACCATATGACAGGACACCCTGGGTCAAGTTTAGTCAATGCCCTGCCCCCCACCCCCAACCAAAATAGTGCACTCTATGCCTGACAATCGTAAGTGACAGAACACGTTATAATCCATTTCTTTCAGAAAATGGCCTCTTTTGCACCCCCATTGAAGGAGGAGCTAAAATTCTGCCGTGGGACGATCATTGGACGACACCAACTAAGTCACACGTGTCAAGTTTTTGCACCGGAGAAAATGAAAAGGCCAGAGAGCTCTTCACCCAAAGCCGCTTCCCCAAAGCCTGTTCCAGCCTTTCCCGTGTTTTCGGGGGACCCAGAAGGGCTGCTTCCCTACAGCAGGGCCCCCTGCCCGCCGCTGTGGAAGCAGAGCCCATTCGAAGGGGAAGCTTCTGCTCCTAGTGTGGGACATCTCATTAAACAGCCCCAGCCCATGTGTACGCGTGTCGCTAAGGTACCTCCAGGAACTGCGCCGCCAGTCATCATTGGCACCCGGGCCTGCGTGCATTAGGGCTGCCCACCCAGCCACCCTCCACCCCTCATGAGAAACAGAGTCCTATAACCTGAACCGACGCCGCTGTGTAAAAGAAAGGGGAAGACGAAAACAAGCAATCCAGGGCCAAAACTTCAATGCTCAAAATAACCGAGTGTACAATTAAAGTGCCATTATTTCAGTTTTGAGGCAGAGACAATCCTTAATACCTTGT
>JABFEB020000060.1:14530474-14541580 GCA_019775895.2 Stomatorhinus ivindoensis
CCCCGCTCCCCCACGTGACATGGCAGCAGGAAAAGAGGCTTCACAGGAGTCAAACTGGTCAGGGAATCTGCCAGCTGCTAGTACAGGAGCGGACTCATGAAAAGAAAAAGGCCACAGGAGGTCCAGGGCCGGACGGTGGAAGCAGCACATGCCGTGAGCCAAACGGACACGATTCCTTCCACGGCCTGTGAGCTCAGAAGGCAAGTTTCACTGTGATAGGCGGCCGGCGAGCCCAGAAGCACCACCCTGCTACAGGCATGTCCTGACTCTCCCCATAGCGAAGAACCACCCGGTGCAGCCATCCTCATGACAGGTGAGGCTTTTCGCCTGCCGCAATCTGTGTGTGTGTGTTTGAACTTGACACATACCCATGAAATAGCGACCATGGACACTGGGGGTAAAAAAAAAAAAAACCAGGGGACATGCATAGCCCCCCCCAGACTGTAACTGTGTTAATTATACATGCCAGACATGAAAACTGGAGGATAACAGTATAGGGTTAATCCATTGTTACGCATCATTAACACAAGTTCAAGGCAAAGCCAGTGCTGTAAACGAGGTGTCACAGAGAAACACCTAGATGCTGAGCCCGCAGAGGGAATAACAGCAGTGCACATACAGGCAGGGCTGCTCAAAGCTGGGCAAGATGCTGGAGGACAAACAGAGGACAAGCTGAAGGACTGAAAAGCCGGCAGCTAACACCGACACTGCCAAAAAAGCATGTCTATGTGGCATGAGGTCTGTCCTCATCACCAGAGCAGAACTCTGAGCAGCTCAGCTAGCAGACACTAGGGAACCTGGTAACAGCCTGCCATAAAGATTCTGAGCCAATGGCAAGGGGGGGGGGGGGGTCACAGAGTGATGTGTGAATGACAGGCCATTAGCTGGAGGAATCAAGACGCAAGCAGATTTCCTCCAGCTTAGCGTGTCTCTGCGTGTATGGCGGTTTTACACACGCAGCCTTTGGTCACGCCAATTCAAACACACACATGCAGACACACAGGAGGAACATTGCACCATTTCCATGATTTCTTTCGTTTGAATTCCTTTCTCTGAAAGGGACAAACAGGACTAAGAAACACCTACTTTATCATCCAAGCTTCCCTACTAAATATTTTAGCAGCAGCTCAGTGATCACCTGACCTCTGACCCATGATTGTTGACCAATTACAAAATGCAGTAAACCACCAAGACCCCCCTACACCATCATCTTTCATCTTTACTATAGGCCACAATTAGTAATATCAAAAATATCAATCAAAACTATATTAATAATCTTCATATTCGTCTTAAAACTATACTTTTAGGTACATGCTGGGCAAACTCTAAACCCTGTGACTGGACAGCCGTCCAGCTCCTCCACTATTCAAGTTTGGTTTGTTAGTGCATAAGCAAGGGCTGAGATTTACACATTGTCTGTTTCACAAAGTCCCACTAAGTAGACGGGTCAGGAGACGAGAACACCAGTAACATCTTCACTCCACCCAAGAGGGCAACATTTCTGTACTGATCCACGTCAAATGCCGCTCTAAACGTTTATCAGATCCGACAGGAGAACTTTACTGATATACATGCTGCCGTTTTGCTGCCAATGTCCTGAAACGTGCGGGCGACAGAGCGATTCGATCGCAAGAAACAAAGTTGTCCAAACGTGCAGAAATGAATCAACAGCCCACAATATCCCCAGCTTTCGCCTACATACAGTACAGAGACCTAAAATAAAATCAACATTTTTTTAAAATCAAGTTTGTTTCATCCATTTGTAAAAATAAGCTCCCTAAGTGTGGGTAGGGCAGGACCACACCTTATTTCAATAGGTTTCTGTCAGGAAGGTCATACGGAACTATTCTAGAATGACTGAAGGGAGCAAAACTCAGGTTAGGGGTATTAACTCTAACACGTATGGAAACCACAGGGAGGAGATTCAAGCAAAAGAGCAAAAAGCAGGAAACATGCAAGGGGGCCTATTTAACAAACATGTTGAAGCATCAAAAACCCCTGAAATAGCACCATGACAACATCCTCGCATATGTGCACCATAAACCTCAAAGCTTTGCATTTATATAGCCTCTCCTACAAAAATACGTGTGCCCTTTTTAGGTTCATTAAGGTACTGCAGAGTGTCATGCAGTCGCTCACAAAGAGCACGTCTGTCCCGCCAAGTACTTGGCCACACCCCTTCAGAGCAGAGGAAGTCGCGTAGGAGCGGTGAACAAAGGCACGCGGTTTTCTGCCATCTCCACCGATGCGAGCTCGGACGGTAACGCTTGGTCATGGATCGGGTTCGTGCAGAAAAGAAGCTGGATGTCATCTGGCAAAAGGGTTCATACTGGTATAAACGTGTTCAGCCGAACAGTGCAGGGTTTCAAATAAAGCAACTATGGTGATCCAGTCAGGCTGTAAAGCTAGATCCCAAAACGTTTTAGGCCGCACAGGGAAGTCTACTTCCCCCAAAACAGGGAACGCATACATACATGTACAAAAATCTAGTTCTTTATGTTGAACTCCCCTGGGGCAACAGGTGGGCTATATCAGAAGCAGAGGGTGGGCAATAAGAGAGAGGGGGGGGTAATACCATCATGTCCAGCATGAAAAGATGAATCTTTAAAAAAAAAAAAAAGCAAAAAAAAAAAAACAGAAGGGGGACAAACACCAAAAAAGAAAGTTTATCAGTTTTCAAAATCATTCATTCTGATTGCCTACACAACATTCCTCTATTTGAATAAAAAAAAAAAAAAAAAACTCAGATTTGATCTGGGATCCCTTATCGCAGACAGAGACCTACTAGAGGCTAACTTTGCATGCGAAGTTGGCAGAGGGTTAAAACCGCAAAAGACACAGAGTGAACACAGAGGACAGAGCTTATTAGCGACCTGGCCCTTTTCACACAGCGTGCCCCGCGTGTCCATGCACGCGCACGTGCGACCTAGTGATTGTGGTCCCACTGTGGAAGGGTTAAACAGCCCAATGCTCCCACTAACCTGCACAGAGAGGAGCTAAAGTGCTTGATGCCAGAGGCTCCTTCTTGTGGTGCCAATGGCCAAAAGAAAAAAGAAGTATATATTTACCTCCCTGTGCAATTAGTGGCAGGAATTAAGGTTTACCATAAGACAAAAAAAAAATTTGATGTGCTAGTTACTAGTGAGATTTCAGGAACAGGCACACTCATGTCACATGACGAGAACACTGTAACCACATGTGCAGGAGCCTCATGCTTCCTGCAGGAGGCAGGGGTTTGGGGTTTATCGGGATGTAGCGAGCCCTTTAGCTGCCCCAGGAATTAGCACATCTCACCAGTACAGACTCGAGCCTCCCTACTCAATGCTGGCCGGCCTCTACAGACTCCATGAGCCTGCCTGTGGTTTTGTTCAGGAGCTCCATTCTGGCAGCCGAAATCTCAAAATCTCCGAGCAGGTCTGACGACCAGCCACCAGCCAGGAACTAGAAAGCAGCCCTTCTCTGCAGAGCAGGCATGTAAGGTTCGTCTGCCCCATGAGGCTGCTTACACCAATCCACTTTCGAGTCAGGTCAAAATAAAATAAGCATCTGCATTTCTTCAATGCAACGGGAGCCACATAGTTGCTTTATCAAAGTCCAAGTGAACTGTAAAATACAGCAATGACATATATTACTCCTAAAATATATATACACATACATATGAAATCCATATATACGTGTGTGTGTGTGCGTGTGTGTGTATATATGTGTATATATATATATATATATATATATATAAAAACTGTAACCACATATATATATATATATATATATATAGGAAGTGAACAGGAGCCCAAGAGGTGGGAAGGTGCATGCAGGCTTGGTTTACAGGTCCCTCCTACCACGGCTTGGGATGCCCTGGGGGTCAGACAGACATAAGCAGAGCCAGGGGCCTCAGACTGAACCCAAACAGCCGCAGGCCCCTGCCTCTAAAACGAGCTTGATGCTAAAGAATCATGTGCTTGCCAGAGAGCGTATACTGTATATATTTATATACGTGTGTCCTAGGGATTTAAGTAATAACTAAAACGATAGATAGTAACGCGTGTGTCTGGTTACACCCTGCCTGTTGCCAAAATTCCAGCCCCAATCCCACCCCTTAACCCTGACCCTGCCCACCAACTGAAGGCCCAGTGAGAGCCCCCCACAGGTGGCGGACCAGAACGGTAGCTCGATGTTGCCAACAGGTTTTGTCGTCGCCTCCTCCTCCGTTAGGAAGCAAACAAAGGAACAGGCAGACGAGCACTGTAGACAGGAACCATGAGGCAAGGGCCAAGACCCTCAATGCACCCTCCGTGCAGCTGCAGGCTCTACTTGACCTTGAGCGGCTCCCGCTCCAGCCAGCGCACGCGCACCTTCTGTTTGTAGTGATACTCTTTAAGGAAGTCCTGCAATGCCGAGGGCAGCGGCAGGCCGCCAATGCCGTCGTAGGTGGTGCGCCGGCAAATGGCAGCGCGGGCGAGGTGCTGCAGGCTAAACGGGAAGGTCCGGTGCAACGGCGACGTCAAAAGCGGCTCAAAAAACATGCAGGAGCTGGGGTCTTTGTAATGCTCCAGCAGGCCAGTCACCGTGGACGAGTGAAACACGCAAGGGTCGTGAGCGTCGAAGCTGAAGTTATGGTTCCACTGCTCGATGCGGGCATGCAGCGAGCGGTTGTAGCGCCGGAAGCTGACGGAGAAGAGGTAGTCCTCCTGGGCCGAGTCGCGCAGAAGAAAGGTGCCCTCAGGTTTGCCCTCCAGCAGTGCCTCTGCCTCATAGCGATCCATCACACCCCAGTAGCATGGCAACCCAGTGATCTGCAGCAGGTCCGGTACCAGGCAGTGGATGTAGTCGATCTGCGTGTGCACCTTCCAGGGGCCCTGTCGGCTTGAGTGGCCATCCCCAGAGGTGTGCCTCTGTTTGGGCCGCCTCGGCTGCAGGCACAGGGTGGTAGAGTCCTCCTCCGAGTCACAGTCTGCTGGCTGGGTCGCCACTGAGGCCCCCGATCCCAAGGCACTGGGCCCACCTGCCACAGCCCTACCATCCCCGGGACTCTCGCTAAGCCCTGGTGCCATCTTGGGCCCGAGCTTGTACAAGGAGCCAAGCTGTGCCGTAGCCTCGAAAGTATGGATCTGGGCGTTGGGCGGTGGGTCAACCCCCTCTTCGATGCTAAGCCGACGCCGCTCGCGCAGACGCTCCTCCTCGTCTTCTGGGGAGGCATGTGTCGAATCGAAGGCATCCAGAAGTGTGGTGGAGGACTGTGGGCTGACCGGGGCTGTGTGCTGCTTGATCAGGTGCCATTTGTGGGCCAGGTCTGAGCCAGGGGGGAAGGGGCACTTTTCTAGCATGAGTTCTGTTAAGTGGATCTTGCGTTTGGAGGCAAAAAGTGCCTTGGTGGGGCGACTGCGCGACCGCAGGGGCAGGCAGAGCCCAACTGTGTCATGCAGCCGCTGGCGTAATGAGCGCCCACTTCCTGAATCAGTGTCACAGATGGAACTGACGCCGTAGCGGCGCTCACGGCGAGGGGCACCACTGCGGGATCGGCAAGGCCGTTTGTCTGCCTCCAGCGAGCTCTGCGTCTTGGTTGAGCATGAGTGTTTCTTCTTGCTGCCCCAAGGTGCATGCCGCGAGTATGAGTCCCTCCGTGCCAACAAAGTGCCCTCAGGGCCACGTCCATCCTCCGCCTCTTTGTCAATGGAGATCTCCACTATTTGGGGAGCGTCTGAGACGCAGTTGTGACCGCGACGTGCCCTTAGCCCCTCGGGTGCCAGAGGGATTGGTGACAGACTCCGGCTGGGGCTGGTGGCCCTGGGGGCCAAAGTGTCCATCAGCCGCATTCCCCGAGCAGGGTCGACCACGCAGCGGACAGAGCTGGCCTCTGGGCTGGAGCTGCTACGCCCAGGGCTCTCTGTGTGGAACAGGGTCTGGCATCGATTCTTCAGGTTGCTCCACATCTTGCCCACTTTCTCCATTGACTGTGGGACCAAGACCTACGAAGACAGAGAGAGACAAGACTGAGGAGGTGACCTTATAAATACCTCCTAGGTCATAAAAGCCATGGACTACTGCAGGACTCCTCAATTCTAGTCCTGGGGCCCAGAACCCAACACAGTTTGGAGATTTCCCTGCTCAAAAACACCTTAATCAGCTAATTACAGGTTTAATAGGTATGTCTTAGAAGGGAAATCTGAAAACGGTGTTGGATTCTGGCTCCCCAGGACCAGAATTGGGGAAAGCTAGCTCAGTGTATCGAACATTACTATAGGGCTAGAAGTCAAGTATCAATAGTAACACATTACTACTCAGCATCTTACGAGCCTTCACTGTAGCAGCCCGTGATTCAAATGTGAGGAAAATCACAGTTTTCCCCTATTGACTTTTTGGTTCAATCAAATGCACATCAGCAAGAGAGGGCTGGCATGGTTTTAACTAATCCAGGTGACAGATCTGTTGCCAACTGGACATGGAAATATTTAGATACGTGCCAGGTCTCTGTGTTTTGACTATCCAAGGTTTCATGCATATACGCATTAATCTATGTATGTATGTTTGCATGAGTGAAACGCAAGGGGTGGCACCAGACAATCTATTCCATAAGGTAGATTGAGCCATCCTATCTGACAATCAGACCCAGATCAAAGAAGAAGGTCAATTTTGGAAAAGGTGCATTTTTAGAATGCTAGCGATGACATTTTTTCTGGATGTCATTAAACTTGCTTACTTATTTAAGACCCGAGGCTTCTCAAAAAGGCACCGACAGCCAATAAAAGACGAGCTAAGAGACAGACCAGCTCCTCTTATACCTCTGTCTGGCCTGCTCCTTGCCCCAGAGTTCCTGGTCATAAAATAGAAGTCGGGGTGGGGGGTTAGTGTGCAAAAGTGTGTGAGAGTTGGGGGCGGTGGCAGCGATCCAGGGACAGACCGAGTGAAGTGTTGCCAGGCAGACTTGGAGGGACGCAAGGCCACAGCTAAAAATGTACCCATAGATCAGCTCCCAGCTGATCTGCTGGTATGTACTGTATTACAGTGCCAGTCTGGGCCGACCTACCCCCACCCTGCTGTGCGACACCTCCAGGCTAAGCTTGCAAGGAGCCACAGGGTCTGACCTAAAAGTTGAGGGGAGCAGGGGTGGTGGGAGTTAAACCGAGGCGCATGCAGGTACACGTGCGCTGTGTGTGCATCCGACTAGCAAAGATTCTCTCTGGCACCATTTCACTTATCACCACCAATCTAGCCTTGAAGCACCAATTAGGGGCTCTCAGTCAGGCACACAGAACCCAAGCAGGCCCGTCTTGCCCTACTTTGCGGTGTCAGACTGGATGAAAATGCATCTTGGGCACAGAGCATGCAGACCATTCAGGTTGGACTTTTGCCTCACAAATCACATCTGCGCGCAGAGCTTTAGTGTTACAGACCCCAGAAACAATCACTTGCAAACTCGCTTAAGATATCTAGCCTATTATTAGCTATACATAGCTTGCTAGCTATTTAAAATACTCTCACTAACTGGATTCCCACACTGCATGCTGTAATGATTATTGCAACATTTCAGCAAACTCAACTGTTTCTGACATTTATACAGCTATAAATAGCAACAAGAAAAATACAGCCAGTCATATTACATAACATTAGTGTATTTTCTGCCTATATTGCTAGCTAAACCTTATTCGTTGTATAGTTTGTACCCATTAAAGGTGATTTGTAAATCTAGATTTTTATTTACATATTTTAAAAAAGCAATAAACATTTCAACAAGGCATAATGAGCAAACACCACTGCTTAATATGCAGGCCATTCAAGACACTCCGCTGGACCACTGAAGATAATGCCTTTGTGAGCAGCTAAAAAGGTAAAATAGCAAAAAAGACAAGGCCATGAGGTTCCAGCGAGCATCCTCAACATGCCGGAAGTCTAGCCCTGCCCTGGAGCCCGCTGTATAACTGTACATTTGTGCCAATGTCCCCTCTCTGAAAGGTGCCCTCACAAACAGTCACATGACACACTGCCATCCCACTCTCGATGACAGAATCACGGTCTGTCCACAGTGGCATTTAAAAACAGAGCAACCAGGGTTGGATTCATTTCATTAAGGGTTGAGTTTCTATCTGTTAAAATGATGAAACTCCAAAGTACATGCTGGATGGGCAGAAGTGACTATTAGCAAAATGGACTGAAAAAGGATCCCAGGCAACACTGCATTGTGGAGGAAGAGCAGGCGCCCAAGCGAAACCTTCCAGTGCTGACAGGGAGCGAGTGCCAGTGAGCCGACGCGTCCACACCCTGGGAGTTTCAAGCAGTATTAGTCATCGGCCCAGAAAATGCTGAAGTGGACATCGTGGCCTTAGCATAAACATGCTACAAACCCACTGTGTGGCATGTCCAGTGCTGGTGCACCACCCCCCTTGAATAGCCCCACCCTCGAGCAATACCCAAAAAAATACCACCACTGCGACGTCAACCATGATAACCGCAAAGTTTTGTGCACATGGCGGCAGAACATTACATTATATCAACTCCAATATACATCATTTCCTTAAATGCATCACCAGAGCATGTGGTGAGAAAGTGCTGTGACTGGATAGCAGAGAAAAAAACCCTAGGGATAGCATTAGGGATAGCCTTGGGGATAGCCGTGTTCTGCCTTAGGCCAGAAAGGGGGGGGGGCTTGACTGCAGACCATGACATTACCAGAAGAACCAATAGCAGCTCTTCCAGGTGGCTAAGTGGCCTCAATGACACACAACTCAGGCGGCGGAGCAGCCAGAGAGCATCTCCGTCAGGCAAGGTGTCAGGGGTCAAAGTAGGGCCCTCAATGTCTGCCATGTGGAAAGCCCTATAAATAAGCTTAAAAAGCAGGAAGTCTCAGTGACCCTGCCCAAGCTGTCCAGACAATGCCAGACGTGTAAAAAAAAAAAAAAAAAAAGCATAAGTTAAGGTTCAACTCAGTGTAACTTGCTAGTTTTTACACACATCATTCAAAGTAATGGGACAATTCTGTTATTAGTCAGATTTGTTTTGTCAAGAAGAAATGCCTGATTTTAAATGTCTTACACTTACATTACATGTGTTTTATATTAAATCAATGTAAACAACCAAAAATGCAAACTGAATTAATCATTCTCAGATAATTTTTCCAAAAAGTAGAAAACCCATAGATACTCCTCATCCTAATCTGCAGAAAAGTGAAAAAGGACAGGCAGTTTCACATGATGTGTGTGTGTTGGAGAGGAAAACTGCAAGCTGGGCTCCAACCAGGATAAAGCAGAGCCCAAGCCACAGTGTTAAACCAGAGCAAGAGGGGGGCTTTAAACTGGGACATACAGCCAGTCCTGCTTCCATATAACCACTGTTGGGGTCTTGTTCTTAAAGGGTTCCAAGATGCAGAAAACAAACAGCTGCTGAAGTAGATGTTCCAGTGGGAGCATGTCTGCAGGAGCCTCCAGGACAGGATGCTGCTGTTACTCCACTTCCCACTGCTCCTCTCGCACACACATGCACCTACTAACTCTCCCCGAGGTTATAAAAGGCTGCTTAGTAATCAGTTATGATGCAACACTACAGAACCTGTCTCTGAGCATGAAGAGCTTGGCGCTCTCAGTGAAGGTATAACTCCAATTTCAATTCCTCTTCCATTTTAGAATATGTAACACACATACATGCCATCTATTTTACTACAGATCCTATACTTGAATACATTTGCTATGCATTGAAGTACACTCACATAAAAACCATACTGGAGTTCATTGTGCCTTAGGACGGAGTGCTTAGCGATAATAGTTTCTCTTATTTTCTCTAGGCGCAACCCCCACTTCCCCTCCACAAAGGAAGAGGACTTGCACAATTCTTTCTCCTCCCCGAGTCGACTGGGCTTTCAAAAGGCAGCAATGCGGTACGGGAGAAAGAGTTGCCAGAGAACCGTCCCAGCACCCCCACCCAGAAAAACTTACTGGGCCCAAGCTCGAGTTCAGTAAGAAGGGAGGGGGGGGAAAAAAACATCCAATCAGAGTTCAGGCTCAGGCACCCATTCAGGGAATGTGTGAAATCACATCGTTTCCCAGGTCCGACTAATCAGGCTTCCCTCAAACCTACATATTCAGAAGATCTCTCATTCTCACACTCACACTCACGCTCGCTCGCTCACTCACTCACACACACCCCTGGCTAGCTCTAATACACCAACCCTTTCCGTGCTAATGCAACCTCCTTTAGTTATCCATGAAGGAACACCTTCTGACTGTGCCCAGAAAAAGCAGCAATGACAGACAGCAAAAGCGAAGGGCAAGAGTGGAGCAACCATTTATACACCTGATCACCGACGGCTGAAAGAACAAAGAGAGATGGTGCAGGTCCAGATTATCTCAACTTCCCCCCAGTTTGGCAAATAAATGACATACTAAAAAAAAAAAAAAACGAATAATTGAGTAAACAGCAAAAATACAACACACAGACATACGAAAATGATTCGCACATCCTACATGATGTAATATTCCTTTACAATTCACAATTTTACGCTGTGGTTTCTGCTCAAATCATAACAAAACATATGCAAGAGGACGATTTCACAAATTCTTGAATTTTTGTGATGGTTTCCTCTGCTGACTAAGTCACCCTGAATGAATGTCAGTATCACCACGTGCCTGTATCCTGTCCGACACCCTAGGACTCTCAGGTTTGGCTGCGGATCATTACAACAAAAATGACACGCTACTGGAAATGAATTCATTTGTCGATAAAATACGTGAAGCAACTCGAGCACTATAATTGTGAAAAAGCCATTTGTCCATGGCAAGAGTGCAGTGCTCTCCAATGGTGAATAGTGCATTTGACTGTGTGTGTGCGTGTGTGTTTACAAAGTCAGACACCCGCAAGTGGACACGCGAGGGGTTTGGGCCGGCTATGCCCTCTAGAAGAGGTCGGAAATCTGGACATGACCACAAATGCTGTAAAGGAAACCACTGCGTCAGCTTTTTCACTCTAGCAAGGCACTGATACTGCAACGGGGTACGACAATACACCTGCTGTAACTGGACAGCACCATTTTCCAATGAGCAAACAAAAGCATGGGAATGACAATTTTTAACCCTGTTTTGCTCCACGACCCACACTCACGTGTTTTTTTTTTTGTTTTTT
>JABFEB020000060.1:14543376-14556210 GCA_019775895.2 Stomatorhinus ivindoensis
TTAACGACAGACATGTCCAGTTACATTTGCTTTAAACATTAGACTATAGGAGACAATGCAGACCATGTAACTTTCAAGTGTGTGTTTATTAATAATTGCCCTGTGCCAATTCACCGTCAGTGATCGTAAACAAGACAGCTGGGCTGAACAACATATTTGAAGGTGAAGTGCACACAAAAACAGTGAAATATGAATTGAATTGCCAATAAAGACAACCAGAAAAGTGCTGTTCTCGCTTTTGTTGAAAGATGCTAAAGCCGGAAAACTGACTGTAAAGCAAATTTTACTGCAGTGTCAACGTTAGAATTTAAACCCAAACCCACTTTCAGGTATGCCTCCCTGGTATTCTAGCTTGATGGTGTATGTGGGGATATGCAGATCTATACTGATATATTACAAAAAGTGGGTTGAGTTTAAACTTTAACAGCGAATAGCAAGTGGGCAAGTGTAGAGGGATTGCAAAAATATTTTCCCCACACAGACCTCAAGCCAGGGGTGGGCAATCTTATCTGCAAAGGACCAGTGTGTATGCAGGTTTTTAGGATAACCTAGGTCAGCTTTTCAAACGCAGGGTTGAGGACTCTTCAATCAATTAGTCCTCTAATTAGTAATCCAATTAGGCCACATGGAGTGAAAACCCGCATACACACCGGCCCTTTGCAAAAAATATTGCCCACCCCTGTCTTAGGCTCCCCATAGCAGTACAAATTGGACAAAAATCTACAAATCAATACGAGGGAAGTCACAAATGTAACAAGATCCACAAAAATGCAAAATATGTTTTACATGTAATAATCTCTCTTTTTATGAATATAATTTAAAACAACACACAAAAAACATATTTGTGAAGTTAAATATTTGTGGAACATGGTATATATTTGTGGATTTTCTTCTGCAAGATACAAAGTTCAATAAAAACTTCCATGTGCCACATCCAATGTGGTGGCATGTAACCCTGCTAAACTGTTATCCAAATGATGAAAAAAATGTTGCCATAAATAGCGTATTGCGAGATACCACAAAATCAACGATCATAAAACGAAACAATGGATGATTTAGTTCATCATCCAATATATATCATTATATTACACAGCCTTAGCTGTCACTATCAATTATATTAATAAATCGAGTAATCTATTGATTAATCTGACAATTCACATTCATAATCAAAATTCATAATTGATAATCAAAATTCATAATTTTCAGTTTACCGCTTCTGCTTTTGCACGAGCACTGCATGCGACACCACTGCTTTGAGACAACCACATCATCTTCATCCTGTTGGAGTGATTCATAGACTGTGTGGCATGCTTGTCAGAAATTAAGCAAAAAATGAGTGAAGAGGAGAAAGGCAAACAAGAACTGGTTACAAAAAGCCATTCGCATTCTGGTAGAGCAAAAGAAAGTGATTTGTCGACATTGCTTTGTATCTGTTGGCACAACTCTTGGCAACACCAATTTGACATACTGTTGGTAAATAAGTTAAAGGCAGATAACTTCTGCTCCTTCGAGGGGCTAAATGCGGCAAATCTAATCTCACATTATTGGATGAGTGTGTCACACCTGAATGTCTTCTTTTACGAGGTATTTGCTTTTCAGTTGTGCAGTGTGATATTCAAGGTCAGCTTCGCAATACTGCCATATCTGCATTCTCATTCACTTTCAATGTGAAGTGCCCCCACACCCTCATCTTGCATGTGCCTTCAACCTTTCGCCATATTGCAGAGTAATCAGAAAGTAACACTTTAAAATCCATGCTTTTTAATAATCCAGTAACCGAAAAAACTTAAATCGAGTAATTGTGACAGCTGTATACCAATAAGAAACAACTAGCATGATTCGTGTCATCTTTCTAAAACTTTCCAATAAGATCATCATAGCAAACCGATGGCATGGCAGTACAGGTGAGGGTGGCTGGTAGATATTTGAAGCATATTGGCTGCATTAATTCCAATATAGCATTTGACACACTATTGATTTTTTAAAAACATACTAGATGGCCCACCAGGTAAGTATAAGACTCTTTGGGGACCAAATAAATGTATTTCACAGGGTCATGTGCCTATAATGCTAAATTATTATTAATGAAAAGTATTATTAAATTATTAATAATCTGACTGAATTACACCCAGCCTTTACCACTGGGCAGGACATATACAATAACTATTAGAAAAATGCTTTCAATAATTTAAAGTTTTGACAGATTCTTACCTTAACTCACAGTAATTCCCCCAGGAGATCTTATTACTCTCTGCTTTCAAGAGACATGAGGCCTTTTGTGACTATTCATTGTGCCAGGCCCATTCAGTGGGTGTTAATTCATAAGACAATCAGAAAAGGTTAAAATTATGGATGAATACAACTACAAAATGGGTATCCATGATGTTTCTGCCTCTTGATCAAGCAGAATTAGAGGAATGGTGGTTTGCAGTCATCAGTGTGAGACCCCCACTATTCAGGAGTGTTTCCTCACATCATATACCTTGAATGGCAGCCACTATCAACTGATCTCTCTATATGAAAATTAATTTCCATTCAATTCTCACACGGTACTCTACATCACTCACTCTGCACCCATTTTCTCTACAAGTAACACACAGGTGCTTGCTCAGTTTTTCCATTCTGATAGCACATATTTACAACTATATCTCTTTATTAATGCACATACAAACAGTGGCGTGTAAGAATCCCACAGCTTAGGAATTGCACAGAACTGACTCAGACAAACTGCCATCATTTGAAAGTATACTCAACAGAAACAAACATGACAAAATAACGTCAGTTTCACCCACTCCCTATACATGGGCAGACAACTCAGCAGTCTGGCTTTTCTCTAGTAACCCACATGCAGTAAAAAAGCAACTATGTTTTCCTGCTGGAGGTCAATAAGCTACAAGAAAGATCCTGACAAAAAGGCAGAGTTGTCATCCCAGATGCTGCTCATTAATTTAAAAGATTGAACAGTGTAAATGCCAAGCCTGTATAGATCTCTAGTTCTACGGGAAATCCGGGTGGTGGTTAAAGTTGTCATTGTCACCACTGATCCCAAGGCCACTTTCAGAACACAAGGTAAATTTCAGCCTTCTGGTCCCTATGTGTTCCAGATCATTAGTTCCTTCCAAATTCCTTGCAGGTGGGCATGGAAACAGGAAGGGCTGTAAAGGTACTCGTGTATAAATTATAAAGGAAGGAGCTAGGGAGGAATTGTTTGGTAGCACCCGAGATGAAAGTGATCATCCAAAGTGATGTGGAAATGTAAAAAGCAGTGGGACTAAAATGATTTGCTTCTCCAGGTACTACTTCAATTAACAATTTAACCCCCCCCCCCCCCCCCAATCTTCCAGTCACACTGAATAAGGGACACGATTATGTCCTGAAATGTCCTGATAGTCGTTAAATTCTCTCTTAGGTGACCATTTTTCAAAGAGCAGGTAAACTAGAGGTAATCTCCAGGCACCTCCAGTGCCACCTCTACATCATACACTGGCACTCACGTCAGCCTGCTGCATTGTTTTAGAGACGCAATGAGAAAGCGATTTTTACAACAGATCACCTCCAACGTTTTCTCCTCCAGACTGCACATCTGTCATTACAATACACCTCTCACATGCAACATCAGCACCACTACAGACGGCACTGCAGGCGACACACTATGAATGTTACATTCAATGAGATTAAGCATAACAGTCGTTCCAGGGCATGTGGTAACATGGCCAAAACATTCCAGAGCACTAGTTCATTTCAAAAATTATTTTTCTAATCATAGTACACAAAATTCTTTAAACAAAAACTGTGTGGGTAAGATGTAACCAGGTGTCCACTGAAGATATCTTATATCCAACTCCTTAACTGTGCTCCGGATCCAGCTAGCCAATTACAGAAAACAAAACGCTGGGATAAGAGCCAATGGCAAAGTTACTGCTGAACGACAGGTGCTGCAATCAGCTGATGGTGAAAGCAATTTTCCTTCATTAGTGGGTGGTCAATTCCTCCACTGACAGACTATAAACATCCTTAAGCCAACAAGATTCCAGAACTTTGTTATTTAATTTTATAAGAAACAGACGACAGGGATACTTTTACCTAATGAGGCTGAAATTCAAGGGCAAAGAACATTAGGGAACTGTAATCTAATGAACAAGGCAAATTATAGGTTGGCTCCCCATCCTGGGCTATTCCTTGCCACATACCTGTAGCTTCTGGTACAGGCTCCAGACCCCTATGACAAAGTGGATATGGAAAATAAATGGATGGAAGTCAACCTGTATCTGCTAGATCTAGGAGTTCTGTTCACCAAGCCTATCCCTTTATTGCCCTGAGATTCAATGGATGATACACGTGTTAACCAAGCACCCACAATCATAAACTTCCCGACTCATCCTAAAGCTTCACCACACGTACATTACGTATGTAAAGGCATCGTAAGTCATGATCTTAAAACATCTCTGCTCCATTTAAGCCATTCATAAATGCAACCACAAGCAACAAGGGTTAAAACTATCCTATAATACAAATTAGCTTAAACGTTATTATCCTACTACAAGTTAAAGGTAGAAGTACAGACTTTTGCAAAATGAGACATTCATCCCTGGCGAACAACAGGGAACACAAATATGGCAGATGCTAAACAGCTAACAGCATCCGGTACCAGGGAGAAGTTAATCAGCACCAGTTGATTGCAGTGCTGGTTCTCTGCTCCCCTCTTCACAATTTGCAAACGCAAAGCTCTATTCTCATTTGACAAGCCTCATTTCTGATCAAGGAAATGAAAGTCTCATGCACAACTTTTTGAACAATGAACACTAATACCACTTAGCATTTGCAATACAACAGGCTACTTCAGAAAAAAAAACAGTTCCATTCTAGAAACAAATTTCTCTTAAAAGAATGAAAAAGCATGACTATGATTAAATATAGACAGTCTGCGTGCACGCACATGCACGCGTGCACGCACACAGAAAAAGGAAATCTGTTTCAGATTCAAGTCCCAAGCCTTGGCAATTATCATCTTTGGGTTTTCCATCTCAGCACTGGAACAGACCGTACTCGCCTGAAACCAGCCCTCCCCCTGGCCACAGCGGCGGGTTGCAGCCACAATGGGAGGCCGCCGTTTGCAATGTGACACACACACTACACCACACCACAACTGTTTATCCACAGCTTTTTTAAAATAATAACTTAAAGCATAACCCATCTTAACAAACCCTCACCCATGTGATCGAGCAATGAGAGGCCTCCATACACAACTATGATGACAAATGGATAGTTTTGTAAGAGTAGATCCAACCCGTTTGCCTGCTGCTCAAAAGTAGAGCAGCCTACTGGTTTGAAGCTGGGGGTGTGGGCAGCTGGAGTTCTTTGCTAACGTTGCTCTGAATAAAACAACTCAGGTCTGGTAGCACCCTCTCCCAAGAGGATACTATAAATATGGGCAATGTCCATTGAAAAAGGCTCCGTGGGTGCACCAGCACGAGTGGACATCAATTAAGTTCTACATTTCAGCCCTTGGGTTGGACAGTAATCATCCTTCCTTCCCACAATGCAGCACACCCCCTCTCAGGGGACTCTAACAGTCTCAGACAACGTTGGAGAACAGACAAGACTACAGGAGGAAGTTCCCTGTCTCGCAACCCAGACAAGAGTAAATGAGACATTTGCAGTCTCTCACACTCAGTGATATGGGGGGTTGGGAAAAAGCGACCAGATCTATTTCCTTCTAAGACACAGGTGGCATACGCCATTAAAGTTCGCCAGCGGCCTGGTAGGTCAGGTCAGACAACAAACATCCATGCCGATACTGCTTCTCGGGGCGACTTTTACAAAGAGAGGGAGAAAAAAAAGCTTCTGAAGTCTCCCAAGTCAACAGTGCATCCTAAAGCAAGGACATTCTTTATTCACAGCTGGCTGAAAACCTACAAGCCACACACATAAAAAAACCCCACACATTACACATACATCTCCAACTTAACAAGATGCATCCCTCATTACATAGATTAAACTACTATCTTACGCGATGGACCTAAATTCTACAGTCTATCGAGATTTGCCTCAAATACAAGTTTCTTTATTGGCAATTATACATTTGTAACTATAAGAGTATTGAGAGATTGGCATGTTATACAATAAATCTTTTTCAAAATCAAATTTAGGTGTAGCACATCGTGAACAGTTACACAGACCGGGCTGCCCTCATTAAACTGAACCAATTCATTACTTAAAGATAATATAATTAAGAAATGTATGACACGACAGATATACTTTTTAGTACTTAAACACCTGAGGGTTCACTCACCGACTCTTACGCATAGATATTATGCATAATGTTAGATGAAAAGTAAACGTATGAATCCTCTGTAAAAGGAAGCCCGTAACACTTTAAAAGGCTGCACCGCACCTAGATAAAAACCACTTTACTACCGAGCAAATATCCTAAGGGGATGCCAACATCACCCGCCGCAGACAGCGAAAAGCGGCCCATTCCCCGGGATCGTGGGACAAAATCCAGACGCTGATTTTAGCCGCATACGGTCCTTTCACCGAATGTTTTAAAAACGTTAATCGGGGAACCCGGTGACGAAAACGTGTTAGGTTAAAGCGTTAAATTGTCGATTTCCTCTCATGTTTGCGGGGCATTAGCTCGTGTCAATGCGCACGCGAGCTCAAAGCTAAACTGGTAGCCGACTAGACCCCCAGTCTAAAACGCATTTTAAAAACCCCATCATGATATTCTCAAAAAAAAAATAATCGGAAAATACATGTACTGTACCTCTTTGCTTCTTTTTCCTCCCAAATTTTAACTGTTCTCTTTTGTCTGTAAAAAATGGCTATCAAAAGGAGCTAAGCACATATTCCCCTGACGATCAGCTGTGCCGATTAAAATACGAGAACATACGGCGGCCTCTTTCATTACTGTAGCTGATATGAATTCATGCCGCATACACTGCGGCTTCTATATAAAAAGTAACCGTAATTCTTTTTTTTGAAAAAGCATTCCTTTCCCACGTCTCGACCACTGCTTCTCTCTCACCCGTGGTCTTCTCTCTTCCTGACAATATGACGGTCACCAAGAGAAGCCGAGAGAAGAATTGGGGAGGCGGACAGGGAGAGGGCGGGCGGAAAATGACCGACAAAGAGAGAATCCTATTGGAAGGGTTCGTACGGGGGAACTTCCGGTCGTCAGAGCGGATAAGGAGGGACGCCTCCTACTGTCAGTCAGTGATGGACGGCGCGTTTGTCCAATAGGAGGGAGGAACCGTGCTTTGGCAGCCACTTGGAAACGTGGAAATGGTGCTTGCGTGCAGAGTTAAAAGTGCAATGTAAAAGGACGATTTAGAAAAAAAAGTGAATGCAGCAAGATCCTGCAGCGGAGACAAAGTAGCACTGTACTGAATGGTATCCGTGGGCGGCTCTTGGATACGTACTTGGGCACAGAGGAAGTGATGTAGCCGAGCCAGTCGGTGATACTGTAGGGATACAGTGATGCACGATATTTGGTAAAGGAATGTTACGCTTTGTCCCAACGGTGCCTCTTAAAAAGATACTCCTTTTTCTGTTCAAGCATTTTGCTGCCCAAATTTTAAACATGTGATATAAGTTCTCCGAGTATCAAAGAACAATTATAATATACGAATACATTTTTTGAACTAAAAGAATTACATACAAGAACATAATCATCTTGAGTCAAGATAGGTAGCATGAATTTGCTCTTCCAATACTGTTGTGTTATTAAAATGAATTGTGCCCGTGCCGTCAGTTAAGATAACAATCTATCTTTTCTCGATGAAGAGGATAGTATTTGTTGTATCGTTATTGTTGCCATGAATTACTGATACTTTCTTCATTCAGGTTAGCATTGCAGTTGGTCTTGGACAATGTAATGACGTTGATTGTTAAAAGTACATTATGTAACACTTAGTCATCATAAAAGAATGGACTGACGTTGAAAGTGTTCCTTCAATGTATCTAAGGAATATTTATTTTGCAGTACTGGTCTCAAGAAATAAAAACTAAGAATTACATACATGTTCCTGCAGAGAATGAAACAACTCCACACTATTTGCAGGGAAGGGGCATTGCTGCATTTCTAACACATGAGGTAAACTGTCTTTGGATGAAAGACATGGATTGAGAATTTAATTGTAGCCTCTGCCATGCTTGTGTGTGTGTGTGTGTATGTGTGTGTGTGTGTGTGTGTGTGTGTGTGTGAGAGAGAGAGAGAGAGATCCACTGAGGGATCCAAACTAAACAGAGACAGGAAAGCTCTGGGAATGCTGTAGCTGGCAACATACTTTGGCTGCCGGTGTCATTGGATTACATTATTGACTTAGTCCAGCCCCCATTCCTCCAGCCAAATCAAGTAATCTGTATGTTACCCATGACCATGGTGACTAAGCTATTTCATATCCATCATTTTCTTGACTAAATTTGTCAAATTTCAAAATCGGCACTTTATATTTGGTGAACCTTCTATGCCTTTCCATACTCTTTGAATGCGAAATTTGTGTGATTTATTAGTGAGGTTGGTGAAAATGCCGTTTGCTATATTGAATCAGTTTAAGCTTAGGTTTATTCTACCTTAGTTTCTACCTTAGTCTCCTACTACATTTGCATATGACAATGGGCACCTTTGTCACATTGAGTGTAAGACTTCAGAAGATCTTTTCAGTATTATATTTGTATTTTTTTGCTAGCGGGACTCCCCGACATCTAGTTCAACTCCCATGAATTCTCCGTTTCAACCACAGCAGTGTTTCCTAGAGTGACTCTTTCCCAGAAACATTTTTCAAAACAACAGTGACAAAATGAGGAGCACAAGTGGCGTGTGACACCCTCCAAGTTATACTGAAGGTGTTATACTGCCTGTTAGACAAAGAGATACATTGTGTCAAAACTGGCAAGCATTGAAAGCATTTTCTGTGTGAACAAGTTTAAATCTGGCCATCAATAAGTCTGGAGTGGGATAATATATAATAGATAATAGATACAACAAGAAGATTATAATAGATAATATAGTAATATCTCTCGCTACTCACAATTCTAATGAATTTAAAAACTAGACAAGGCCAGCACACCAATAATGAACTAAAAGCAAATAATTTCAACCTTTTTGAGCCATACCAATATCATATACATATTGTAACTTAGTCAGTGCATTATTTCATTGAGCCATTTTCATTCCGTTTGCTTAGCATATTGGAAACATTTTTTTTTCGATGGTCCATCATTAGGAATGAAAAATCGATATATACCCCTAACAACAATGTCTCGCACCAAAGACATTTTCATTTTAAATTATTAATTGGGGTAGTAAGTGTCTATTTATTAAAAAATAATAATGTTAGCATATATACAAATGTAAAAAAAAATCGGCAATAACTTTTACAGTTCTCTAAGCAGTTGGACGGCTGGTTGAACACAGCCGCAGTTTCCATACACAGTCTACCAGACACTCCAGCCTTTCCATGTATTTGTTAGATTTCACCACCAGCCACTTTTTTGACAAATTATGCCTAATCAGTATGTCAGAGTAGACACGGAGACCTATACATGAGTCATCCATGGTCCCATGTCTCGGCGTCCAGCTTGGACTCGGAGATAGGATCATACATCAGGAATGCATCTCAAAGACAGAGGCTGTTTGTCCATCCGTCCAGCTCCTCTCTCCTCTCCCCGCCTGGTCTAGGCAATCAGGCCATATGCAGCATTCACAAAGACCATATTCATCTACACTGACTAAGAAAAGTCCCTCTTCTCTTTTCTCACTTTTTCTGCTGTTTTGCTTTTCAGCCCCAGTAACTATGCCCTACCTAGGTAATCTATCCTACACCCAGATTCACACTCTCTCAGATGCTCACTCTTTGCTCTACATGCCTTTAATATGATCTGTTATTTGCCATTAACTACCCGCATGTAGTAATTAAGAAAGCTTATCTCATCCTACTATGATTTAACAGCCTGACGAATGCCTGGTAAGACAGGTATCGTAATACCGTTGCTGTACAATAATGTTATTAAATGAAGAACAAATATCCAAAAACCATTCAGTTCATGGGATGTTTTTCGAGAACATTTCTGTGGGCTTATTGAGTTTAGGAAATTTAATAAAAGCTCGTCTTTGGATTACATGATAACTAAGTGAGTTTTAGTTTAAAATATTGTCACATGATGTGGAAGCCTGACTTTAAAGGTCATTGGGCTTCTTATCTCAAAAACAACAAAATATGGAACGAGTGAGTTTTGGAAATTTGCTCTTGAAATATGTTACCAAAATTCTGCTGCTAAATTTAGTATCCCGAACACTTATCAGAAATGCAGTATACCTCCGCAGTAGATCCCCACTTTGCACTGCTCCAGATTCATTTGAGCATAGTGAATTTCAAGAGCATTTTCTTGGAATATCCATGGAAGTGAGCTGGGTGAATGGAACCCCAGGGAAACAATGGCGGTTTCAGGGACCCAATAATGACTGCGTGAGATTGTCATTGATTAAATTTGTGCAATGGATCCCATTCCTCTGCATTCAGTTCAAGTCATTTGATGCCTCATATCTATTGATTCTTAGACTGAGATTCATTGAGAAAGTGTTTCTTTTTGTTTATCTTCTTCCTGTTTCTCGTGCTCAAATGTTAAGAAAATCATTCGGTCAGATGAGGAAGGGCACAGATATTTTGGAGGAGGGGTGTACTTTGGGACAATTCAATTCAACTTTATTGCCATTGTAGTATACAGAGGTACACATATATCCAGAAATGTCTTGTGACTCAGAGCTGGTGCAACAGCTCTACTCAGCTGTAATTAACTTAGACTTGTTTAAAATTCTGTTGTGTGTGGAATAGAGGGGGTGACCAGGAGCAATTACCCTTTTCTTGCAATTTTCTGTTTTAAATTTCATGATCAATTCAGAAAAGCAGGTAGATCTTCAATCTAACTTACTCAACATGCACCTCATAATGCAGACAACAAGGAACAGCTTACCAGTACTAATATGACCTGGTGTCATGTTTGAGTCTGACGAATTTTTTGTTGTTGTTCTTGCTACAGATAATGAATGCATGGCAATGCAACGTCAGGGCTGTGTTTCTATCAGACTGCCAGCCTTCATCAAGCCCTACTTCCTGGAGAAATACACCGGATACCTGCTATGACATTATGTCCTTGATAAGTGCTGGACGATCAAAGTAATGCTGTTCTATACACCATATGCTTCACGACCAAGCTGTGAACCGCCATACTCCCTGTCAATATTTCCTGCTGACAATACCAAGGGGATTGATTTATCTGCATGTGACTCTTCTGTGCATGTAAAATATCAGTCTTTAATCATGATTTTTTTTACTATCAGTGCAGCAAAAATCAATTCCTGACAATTATGCTTCTATATGTAAATATGACATATTTGCATCTAGATTACATGAGCAGTGCTGCATAGAACCACCAATACATAATGTATAATGTGAGACATGTCTGATAAATGCATTTTGTTATGAGTACAGGGTTTGTACGGGAGTTGTAATGCATATCTGAGGTTCATGATGGTTTGACAGCAAGCATAATGCTATCACGTGGAAAACAGGAAGACAACATAAGATAGAATGTATCTAATTATAAGGTACATGCACTGGTTCTTCTTCATAGATGGTACTTCATGTTACCTAGACAACAAACCAGAATACAGTATCCCTGTATTCAGAAATACATGTAAGGCATAAATTGCTCATCTTACAGCTCGCTGAACACTGTTAGCTGTACCTGAAGTAGTCTTCAGATTGAAATTCAAAGCTAAATTGTGAAAAGAACTGGACCCCACTCAATAATACCAACATTTTTTTCCAGTACACATAATATGAACACAATACTTAAAATATTATATTTGGTACAGGCACTAAACAGTTTAACTATTAAACATTAATATTTAACACTAATTAGATGTCACTCAATAAATATATGGCCTAGCATATGAATGTTTCTTAAGGTAATTATTCTAAAAATCATTAGATCTTATTGAAATCTGATTACTTAATAATCTATTTTGTATACATTTTTATATCATGTCAGGGATCATATACAGTACAAGAAGTTTTGCTTCGTGCCATTGTACTTAATCTTTGAATCAACTGCTTACGTGAATGTGCTGCCCTCTAGTGTAAATTATCCATAAGTACAACTGGGAAAATACAATAGGCCTATGTATTATAATATAAAATGCACTATATTGCTCCTGCAAAAAAACTGGACAGAAAAAGAGTACCAGATTGTACCTCTGCTTTTCACTGGGACTGTACCCTGAAGGTTCTGCCAGTTGTTCCCCAGCTGTAGTTAAATGTACCTTAAGGTACAGAAATGGATCCTGAGGAACATCCCCAAGGTAGAAACAACATCAATGTACTCCTAATGGTACAAAAATGTTCCCACATTTCTGTACCTTCAAAGGAACATTTACATATAGCTAGGGTACAATTGGCAGACTCTTGAGGGTACAGCCCCAGTGACAAGCAAAGATACAAATTTGTACTCTTTTTTCTGATATTATCCCAGAACAAATGAAAAAGAAATAAGCATTTTGTTGTTAATTTAACATACATCAAACAGAGCCTCCATCCATGATTAGCATCCATCCATCCATGCATCCATTATCTATACCGCTTAATCCATCTGGGTCGCGGGGAAGCTGGAGCCAATCTCAGCATCTTCAGGTAAGAGGCAGGGTACACCCTGGGCAGGCCGCCAGTCCACCACAGGGCCAACACAGACAAACAACAACAACAAACAACAAATTTATTTTTGTATAGCGCATTTTCACGACTTCACATCATCCCAAAGCGCTTTACAGCATCC
>JABFEB020000060.1:14598720-14615537 GCA_019775895.2 Stomatorhinus ivindoensis
AAACACATTTTTTAACCCCCCTGCCGTATGCCCCCCCCCCCCCCCCCCCCGCATTGGTAAAATACACACGGCTCCCTTCTCCCCAACCTCAGGTTGTCTGGCATCTGTCTGGAGGGACCAGCTGAGATGAGCAGGATGCCCTTGCTCTGCCTCCGTCAAGGCAACCACACCAAGCAGCTCAGATCGCCAGAATGGCACTTTGCCTCTGAAAAAGGGCCTTCGTTAATAATCCATGGGAGGCGACGAGAAAGGCACGCGGGGCACCAAGGATGGGCTGGGAGTGAGATAAATGTGAGGCATGGAAATGAGCCCGCACCAGGACAGAGCCACGGCCCCTCAGAGGTGACGACATGCCTTTCATGGTCTCTGGGAGATGGCGGACCTGAGAGCCACACTTCAGACTGCCTGGAACGTGGCTTCTCCCTACAGTCACTAATAATTATTAGTCATATTCCTTTTCTAATTTTTATGCTCAACAGAAGATCTTCTTGCTGATGCAGTGTGGTAGACGTTATTCTTGTGATTTTCATTAACCTACTGGTCCATTTTTTGCTGGACCAAAAAACAAAAAAAAAAACGTACTAATAAACTGCAGCAGACTTCAGTTACATCCGGGAGCAGCTGGGGCCCTTTGGTGAGTCTCATATCTCATTCCAGGCTCACATACCGGAGCCTCGTCAACCACAGTTTGCAGGGACGCTGCCCGGCTCCGTCAGAGATGGCTGATCTCACGGGACACGGATACTTCTGTGAAGGGAAACCTTCCAGGCATAACGTATGATCCTTGGATCTGGCTAGTCTGCAAATAGCCAAAAAAGGCAGAGTGAATTATTTTGTGAGAAACTGCACCGTCTGAGGACCTGGCCTGAAGCCACAGGTGGAGACTCTGCAGGCACCTGCACCTGCAAAAGCACCCCCCCCACCTCCCCGGCAACAGCTAGGACAGGTGCTGCTGTTTATTTAAAACCTCCAGTCAAACCTCTGTTCTGTGCATAAACGAGAAATAGATAAATGACGCTTCACCTGATTTTTACACTGACTGGCTAAAAACACGTTCATGGCGAATGGAGTTCTGCAGACATGCTGCCATTCTCTGCCTTTCTGTTTAATCAGTGTCAAACATTTGCCTGTCTTCATCAATATGTACCTATCAGGGCCTGATATATATATCGATTAGACAAACTACAACCAAATGGGACACATGCAACCATACTGGGCTGAAGGGCAAGTCTTAGGGGGAAGGGTATGAATGTGATGACAGGACCTGTTTTAGACATGGCTACAGTGGCCTGTGAGCTTGGCAGCCTGCCTGTCTCACTGGACGAGACGCAGCCAAGACCGCGGCTCCCAGCCCATCACTCGGCCCGTCGGGCTCCACCTGCTCAGAGGGAGAGCAGTTCCATGTGTACGTGCCTTTGATACAAAGCCTCAACGGAACAGGTGAACAAAAATATAGAAAAGTGTCTTGCATATAACTTTCTAGCACTGTCTTCTATTCCTGGAATGTTGGACGAGCTGTTTAATATAACAATCAGCCTGTATTGCACCCAAGTGACAGAAGTACAGCTTCTACTGATTTATAGATGTCAGCTGGTCCAGTATGGCTTAGAGCTTGGCGTCACTCGTGTTTCCATTTATAAGCACAATGACTTTATTGGACACAAACTGATAGTTAAGCAAAGCCATTGGTTATGTAAGCTTTATCTGAGCTGAGGTTGATTTACCCCCCTCTCCCACACACACACACACAGACACACCCTCACTTCAATCACAGCAGGACCTTGGCTGCAGGTGGCCATGTTATTTTCAGTGCCTGCATTTCACTGGCCAAATTGCATTCTCATTGAAATGACCGGTTTGTGGCCACACACCTCATGGAATGTACATGTGGTGAGAATGTACCTGCATGTAGATTACAGGTTAGAGTGTGTGTGTGTGTGTGTGTGTGTGAGAGAGAGAGAGAGCCAGCGTGGCATTCCAAGAGCACCCAGCCATCGCAAGGCCAATCAGCAGTCTGGCCATGCCTCAGCGACTACCCTAGTAAAACCCTGTAAATGTGCCCTCCCTAACCATTAAATTCCAATTACCTGGGACACTTCTCTGATATGGAACTGTGCGTGTATGCGTGTGCGCACAAGCCTCTACATCTCTACACTAAGTCCATATTCAGGCACACGTGGCGCAGGCAGAATGCACGCCTTACAGATGTGTAAATATACTCAGACATCGATTTGACATTAAGGACACCTTGGCTTCCAGCTGACTCCCGTCGTCCCCACGAGCCACGGGGAATCAGAGGAAATGGATTGTAAGGAAGTCAGTCGGGGGTCTAATGGACTCAGAGAGATGAGAAGAGCCCCCTCCTGTCCTTGCTGCTGCAGCCTGGCATCCCCACCTTTAAAGATTGCCATAACATAACATGATTCAGAATGCCCCCCCCCCCCTGAACTGCGATCATAATGCTGCTCATGCGTTCATTCTTTGGGCAGTTTAGTTCCCTGGAATGCCCCTGATTTGAAGTGTAACATTTCCGGGACTAACCATCCAGAAGGACAGGGGAGCGGACCGATCCGGTGTCACCGGCCGATCAAATTATGTTTTCCTGAGCACAAAGGACAATGATGTGACCTTTCCCCCACCCCCCCAATCCACACATGTCCCCTCTCAGCTGTAGCGCTTTGACATGCTCACTCACAAGCAAAACACCACGTGGGGAGGTTTAAGGGTGTGTGGATCATGCTGTCCTTTTCCACTACTTACATCTCATTTAATTCACCGAGTTTTGCGTACAATGTGCAGTTGTGCAGTTGGATATTCTGCTGCAGTAAATCAAGTTCCTCAATCAGGGACAGTACAGCCAGCCCTGTGCCGTTTGTGTGTGTTTGTGTGTGTGTGTGTGTGTGTGTGTGTGTGTGTGGTGTGTGGTGTGCGTGTGTGTGGTGTGTATGCGTGTGTGTATATGTGTATGAGTGTGCATGTCTATGTCTGTAAGCATAATAAGGTTGTACAGTATGGGACATATTCTGTTGTTGAAGACTTCAGGGGACGTCCGAGATGGCGTCCGTGACATTTAGCTAATGCCTGTAAAACTGGAGCCTTTCTGAGACACTCAAGAGGGGCGTTTCCGAAGAGAGACTTTCCTGTGGCAGGAGCCTTCCCATTTCTGTACTTCCCATTTCCTTCCCAGAAGAATATTCATTTCACCACGACGTGCGTGTGTCTGTCAGCAGTCGTACGTAAGAGGATGGGTGTGGCGAGGGAGATGGGCGTGTTTGTACCCGAGATATTGTGAAAATGAGAAAAGGAGAAGGCGTGAGTGAGCATGTGTGCATGTTCCCGTACGAGCCTCGTTCCTGTCTGCCGCAGACGGAATAATTCATGGCTGGCTGGCCTCCTGTGCCGTGCTTAAACAGATGCGCTTCCCATCCTAAGTTCAAACAGCAGGTTGCTTGTGTCAGTGCTACGAATGACTACAGAGTTTGTTGGGATTTTCTGATACGACGCCTCCATAATGTTCTTCTAGCATGGCCAGCGAGGGGACTCTTTATGGCGACATCCATCGCAATCTCTTCAAGCCAAGAAGCGGACAAGCAGGTGAACACAAGCAAGCAGAGCCTCTATCAAATCCAAACCAGCCCAGACCCACAGTGCGCTCAACAGAACACTGACACTGCTCCCAGTCAATAGGTTAAAATGGGATTTTACTTTAAATCCCAGATCATTTTAAAGCCATTACATACAAACAGAAACTGCAAGCCTCTAGTAAGGGTTGTGCATAAAACTCTCTGACACGCGGACCATTAAAACTGTTATTGATAACTCGCTTCTGTTGGCAAACTAAATGATAAAAATGCCTGTAAAAATGGAAAGATCATTCATTGGTCACTTAGGGATTGGTAACACTGACACCTTCCTTTTCCACCGCAGTCTGTCCATGTCAGAAAGAATGGGAAAAGCCCACAGTTAAAAGCTTACTATAATCCAACATTGTATGAGCAACAAAATCACCAGACCGAACTAAATGTCAGGTCAGTCTGCACAACCAAAGCCAAGCTAAACCCTAGACCGTAGCTGTGCTAAACCTTGACAGGCTACATGCACGAGAATCCCAAACAGACTGTCTCCAGTCAGCATTTGCTTGTGCAGTGATTCAGCCCTGGGTCGTGGTTTGTGTTGCCACGCATACGATAAACAGTGCCGCAGGTCACCACTTTTTAATCTGGAACCCATTCAGCCGAAGAGTCGGCCGGCATTAGCAATAATTCAGGATTTCACAGTATTGCATTCCAATGTTATAATTTGCATATCATCCGAAAATGTGGAAAAATATATTGTTGTATTAGGATATTTGGCTACAGCATGCTTCCTTTAACACTGTCGAGTAGTACAAGGCCTATTAACATGTAAGTTAGGGAAGTCGTGGTGAAGCACACTGCGTCTTCTCTGAGCCTTGGGTGTGACCTCTGTGGGAACTTCCAGTATGGCTGAAAAATTAGACTGAAGAAAGTACCTGGTCATCACTTTATGCAGGCAACTTCCTTACAGGAAAAACGCCGCAATATGCACATGTAGTGACATTCCTCATTTTTTTTCTTTCACTTCCTCCATGATGATTACAACACTAATTCAGTTCAGGCTAATTCACTCTCAAAACACTGAAGAGTTCATCTCCAGCTCTGCTTTTATGTGGACGGCTCTAAAACAGGCCCCACAAGCAGTGCCAAGCCCCGCATCTGGCCCTCCTCTCTGGGCGGAACCCAGGCCCCCCTCCAACCAGCAGCACACACCACGACCCAGACACACACACACAACTGGCATTCCTAATGCTCGGGGGACCGTCGGGTGGCCGAGCACCTCTGTCCCCAGAAGACCAAACCCAGGGTGCCTGTTTATTTACAAAATGAGACTATAGTCACCACATACCAAGCAAGGCAACATAAACACCCCGACAGAACCAGCTTGGAAGCAGATGAAAGCTGACGGCTGTGAGAGCTGACAGGTTACAGCTAATAGCTGAATATCTAAATGTGTGTGGGGGGGGGGGAGTAAGGGGTGACATGTGTCTGTGTTTGTACACAGGAGAATGTCTGGTTGCACATGCGTCGGACCGTGAGTCTTCCGGCGCGCATGCATTTCTGCCAGTATTTGGGTCTGTCAGTGTCTGTATGTGCAGGCGTGTCTGCTGCGTCCTGTGTGTATGTTTGAGTGTCCGTGTGCATCCCTGCTAGACTAAGAGGACGCGTTCAATCGCAACCGTCTGCCTTCCTGCCCTGGAAACTCAAAATAGACTTCCACGCCGCCATGTTCCTGCTGGAGGTAAATACAGCAGCCTGGCCAAGCTGGGAGAGGGAGGTGGAGGTGAGGGTGGGGGCAGGGGTGGGGGCGGGCACCGAGTCCAGGGGATGTGGACAAAAAAAATAAGCACAGGTCTGTGTGTGACCTTTGCATTCAGACTAATGTGATCCCAGTCACTGTAGGCCTTCTGTAATGGCTGCAGTACTTCCCAGCTCTGGAAAATGGTCCGATCATAGTACAATGGGTCTGTCAGCATGAGAACGAAAGTCAGGGCCACAGGTGCTGGGGGCGTCATAGACAGCTCGGATGGACTTCACACATTTTGATCTCACAGCCCCTCTCAGTTACACACGCCTGTTTCAGCTTTGCCTCCTCCCCTAGGTCCCCTTCCTGTTTTTTGCTCCATTGGGTACATACTGGTCACTACCCACTGGGGATCATCCCTCTACCTGCTGGGAGCCACAAATCGCCCAGAACCAATGGTCTAGTAGGAGATGTGCCAGGTGACCTTCAGCAGCCAATCAGTGGGAGGCTTTAAAGGCCATTGACCGCATGTGTTCTGTCATCTCCATGTATTCCGTGGGATTTAACTCCAAATCCCGCTATCACACACAGATCCCAGTGTAACACATTTTCACCTTCAGTAAACTGATAAGAGCCACATGTGCATTTAGAAGGATTCCTAGAATTTCTCAGTTTTTGTGATACCTCTAAATGGAACAATTCGTCCACACGCACAGCCAGAATCGTAAATAATCCACCCACACCAAAGTAGTGCCCATGTGATATGCGAAGTAATGTGTCATCAGTTAGATTAATCTGCCTGTAAGACAATAAAAAGCAGTAGAACAATAAAGCCTGACACATGTCTAGGATAGACAACCTGAATACAGGGAAACGTCAATTTATTAAAAATCTTTAACACACAATAATAGTAACATACAACAATGGCACTGAATGGTCAAAACGGAAATTCAGGAAATGTAATAATAAATGAAGGGAATAAACACAGTAGTCATGATGTTCGTACCACTGATGTGCTGATGGGTGCTAAAGAAATGAACCCGGCAGTATTTAAGGTGATAAATTACGTCATCCAGTGGTATCCGACGATGACAAATTAATGGATGTGGAATTTCATATGCCGTAAATGGAGGCTTTGGTTTTATGTTACCGTATACTTAAATGCCCACATTTTTCAAAATGAATAAGGAAGTCCTGTCATTTCTCTGTTCTTAAGAACTGACTGCCTCGCCAAGGTCTCCGTGAGCTGGATCCCAGTTAGCGCAGTGTGCGAAACTCTGTTCACTGTGGTGGGTGCTCATGCAATGCCAGTTAAAACTTTGCCTGAATTGCTTCTCTTTGGACTGTGGGAAGACTAAAAAGAGGAGCAGGTAATTAGAAGTCCACCTAATCCCTAGATGAGTCTGGTACATGTGTCTTCCAGCATGCTGCTTAGCCTGAGCTAGCACCTAGCTCTACGGGTGGGTAAACCAGTCACTAACAGAACAGCCCGGCAGCTAATGTCTGCATGACATCCACTGTCCGCAGCATGTTTGCAGAAGTGTGGCAGAGCAGAAAGGCTGCAACCACTACCTAAGCTGACCCTGTCTGGTGGACCATTTGTGCTGCGTTCTAATTTTGCTCTAGTCACATCTGTGTACAGTCGCAGACCACTTGAGTTCTCCCATAACATTCCCACCCCCCCTAAGACAACCGGTCATTTCTTCGGACAGAAATATCCCTTGGGAAGCCCTGCACAAGCCACGTCACATGACACTGCAGGCTAGGTGACACATAGCCAGCATGCAGAACACTGAAGTTGCCAGCAGACAGACCTTTACCTCCCAGCTAGTGCTAGCTGCAATCACGCGAATTTTTCACAAGAGAAAACTATGAGAAGTGTTTTTTTTATGTTGTGATGGACGGGGGAGGGGAAAGGTCTCTCCACTGCCTGTTGTGTTGATCGTGTAGCCCCACTTGTCTCCAAGGAAGGAGAGAATGCAGGGGGTGGCAGTACTCTGCTCAGTGTGGCCGCAGGCAAAGCAGCACTCAATGCATGCTTCCTCCTTGGCGTTCCCCAAGAGCTCTTCCAACCGGAGGACCAATGAATAAATAAAGGCCTTCCTCTTCTACTACTGATGGCAGCTGAGGAGTAAGGACAAGGGGAATACCAGACCCCACAACGCAGGCCCCGCGCTTGTCTTTCCACTGTTACTATTTCTGTTGCACCTTCCCATACTCTCAAGTCTGCTTGCGATTTGCCTGCAGGGGGTGCCAGTGGGCATCATGGGAGGGGTAATTAGGACCCTAGGCACAGCAGTCCAAAATATGGTAAACGCAGGCTTCCTTTCCAATTAACGACTTCAGTAAAACATTCAAAACCTGACGAGGTCATAATTACTAATATTTTCAGGGAAAAGGGGACCATGTACACACAGACCCGTGGAGGTAGAGGAGCTGGACAGCCCTGCCGCTGTCAGTCAAGCACTGACGACATCACTGCCATGGAGTGCCAGTGGTGCGTAGCCAATAGGAATGGCCTGGCCTCGGCTGCTGCTCCAGCATTCACCTACTAGCTACAGTAGTGGATTGTCTGCTGAGTCGCCGGGGAAATAAAAGGCAAGGATGTCTTTGATTCAGCATGCAAACCCACTGAACCCAGTCACTAGAACATCAGCTGGAGCCTCTTTAATGACGTGTCATTTATGCAACAGCTGGTCCGTACAGCGCCTTTATTCACACTACTTTCCATTATGCATTTAACTCCAAAGCTTATACACATAAAAACATGTCAGAGTGATTTTCTGTTGCACCAATGTAGTCAGTAAAATGTAGAAAACAGCTATTTATTCGGCAACAGAAGTTAATCTTGATCTATTTCATTTGATTTGCAGATAGCAGATGATAAACAGCACTGTCTCCTCTAGATGGTGGGCAGGCAGTGGTTGGCTGTCCGATTTAGGACCACGCCAATGCATACCAGGCCTTTTTCAGGCCAAATGCTTCCAGAAAAGTTCTGACCTCATAATCCTTCAAGACCTGGCTAACCCCCAAGTGCTGCTTTTTTGGAAAGAGACGTGACTTCTCCCCAGAATGATGAGGTATAAGTTTGATTGCCAGTCTCAAAAAATCTGACTCCCATACTCCATCTCTTCCACCTCTTAGCCAAGGGCAGCAGAGATGACGCACAGATCTTCACTGGGACCTTTTCTTTTTCTAATTAACTTGGCCTTATCAGACATTTTTAAGATGAGTAGCCCCACTACAATGAAATGGGCCGACTCCCATACACATCAGCGCATTGCCACACTAATCATTGGCAGTGGAGGGATGAGTTGTGCTGGAGGAGGGTGTTGTGTCACGTGTTCCCCAGTGCTCTCCTCCAAATTTGGGGGAACACAACAGCAGGGCCGTCCAGAGCTCTTAAAGGATGGAAGTACAGCAGAGGAACAAGGCCATTTGGGCAAACATATCTCTTTTCCATGGCATAAAGTACCATAAAGTCCTCACCATCTCTAGAATGTGACAAAAAGTGGAAAGCTATTCCGTGCGCTCTCCTTTAAGGCTACACTGCTGCAGAATTCTTTTTCAAGGAGTTAGTGCATTGTTGTGAGGTAGCAGTTTGGCAGCCTGATGTTACAGAGCCATTAACAGGATATTCAGCTTAAATGGATACTCAGCATCGCAGAGGTGTGAACATATCACTTAAGTGCATGTCACTCTTGTTGCTCTGCATTACCAAAAAGCACGATAAGAACACATATAAACACGCACAATTACATTCAACAGACGAGGGGACTATGAATGGGAAGACGGTGTGATAGGAAAACAGGGGTATTCTTCACGCTATTCTAGACTCTCACAGTATCCGGGCAATGTGAAGCATTGCACCTCTGTTCCCTTTCTCTCAGCTATGACTTATTTCTGCTTGTTTGAATCAAGTTGGATTGTGCTTCACCGATAAAAGATGCTATATTTTGTTGAAACCCAAAACTGCAGTCAATTCTGAACATGGCATGTTGTCTTGCTATTGATTTCAGGCCATACTTGGCAAGCTGAAGACAAGGGTGGGCAGAAATAATGCAGGAAGGGCTTCAAATGTGCAAGCGGAGAACCTGCCTTTATTAAAACAGAGATCACCCCTTCATTCCACATTATTTGCCTTCTGTCCATCCTGTACATTTTATATCACATAGCAAAGAAAGTAGATTTCAAAAACATCACAGTTTACTGATGAATGTGACTTATTTGGCGTTACACTCATGGATCTATATATAATTGGTAACACCCTATTATCACAGTTTTCAAAACATCTGAATGTTTCGCCATAACTGTTTTAACGATAACGCATTATGGCTGCCGATATATACCTCTCCACTTGTGAAAAAGGAAGGAAAGTGAGCAAGCAAATGAAGTCGGGATGGTGGAAGCCAAACGCTATAACCGCCATTGCCCAGCTGCCCCCTGCTCGGCCATGTGCTTGGTGTCAGACGTACAGTAAGCCACAGTCCACTTCTGCTTTTTTGGCACATGTCTGTCCACAACTAGCGAAGGGGGTTCACAGGTGCATTTCCACAGACAAACGGCCCTGGGCCACAAACTTGTTCCCTCAGGGTTTCTAAGCAGACACTTCTGGTGAAGATGTCTTACATGGCACCAGGTACTTTCTCATGGACACACTGCCATTTTTAGTTCTGCTTGTGATGCCAGGAATTCCCCCAGAACAGAATAGTGAAACATCTTTATTCAGCTTACTGTGAGTAAAATGATTTATATGATTGTCTTGTATATCTGCTGATGACTGTGACTGATGACTGTTTATACAGGCATGACCTCTTTCAGTTGGCTGCTGTAATGGAGATACGATAGGCCATGGACTAGATTTTGTTGACTTGTAGGTCTTTCTGTTTTTATTTACCTACCACTGGCCCATTTCCTGAGCAAGAGAGGAGCAGTTAGGCCAGATCGGCGCTTTCAGGATGACCTCACTCATTCTCTTCTTTTCCCTTCTTTTTTAAAATAGCAGGGACTTTGAGACATGTCTGATCAAAGACTAGAAGGCCCCCTATGCCAGATGTGCAGATATAAACACTTCCAGCTGCATGAGTCCATGCGCAGCGGTAGAGGGACGTGGGTGGAGGCGGTTTGAGGTATGGGATAGAGAATCTGCATTTCCTCTTCACGATAAGGAGCTCTTCCCCTCGAACCAGGAAACTTCTCCATACCTCTGTTTCAAGTTAGTTTTTAAAATCAGCAAAGCCTAATATAATACAGCCATCGAATGTACACAGCAAATGTCCTTGCTGATGTCCTCACACTACCAGACTCCGCCTGACATGGATATTCCATACTCCATGTCACTGCAGCGTCACTGACCCCTGGGTGCCACACAGCACTGAACTCGATGTTACCTGCCAGAACCAAGAAGCTCAAGTCGACCACCGTGATGTACAGTAGGGATACCTATGTGTTACCTGGCTCTTAAAATAGCACGGGGGTCAGCATAGGATCAAGACGGTGAGAGCAAGGTGATGTGCACAGCGGGTGAGGAGGGTCCCAACTCATCCTTGGTTGCGTTTCTTACTGGTTAAAAGACCCATGTGCCGCAGTTCAATTGGTCGCTTTCAGAACTGCTGAAGGTACCACTTCAGGAATTCTGTAGCACTTATCCAGTTCCCTGTGGAGCCCCCCCCCCATGAGTGACAGTTATGTTTTATTTATGTTTTTATTTATTTATTATTCATCAACACTTGGTGGGGGCTCCTGATCTGTCGATCTATACATTTGTCCCTTAACTCCTCTCTTTTGCCTTCTTCACGTTTCATTTCTATCATATATACGTCATAGTTTTAAAAAAAATCTGGACCTGCTGGTAATTTCGTGACATATTGTACCCATATTTTTTACTGTCATGTAAAAGAACGGGAAAAGATGAATACAAGGACAATGAGGGAGAGACAGAGAGAAAAAAGGCCTTAACTATCTGCAATAAGACCCCACAGCGCCATAAAAATCAGCATATTCCACAAATAGCACCATCTATCTCACTGGAGAGACAACAGTAATCACCTGTTGCAGGTTACTGCCTGAATTAAAGCTGCACTTCCTGTTTTTACAGGATGCTTCCAGTACCGTTGATGAATTACATATTTATACATGGACACTTGACAACGAAAGACCAGGATATATTTACATCAGGAAGATTTTAACTATGCTTAAGTTGTCCAGAATCAACTTTACCTGACCAGCTGTGTCGTACAGTCCCAATAAATACTGTTTCCCTCCGACAGTCACACTCACTGAAAAAACGGGAAAATAGTATTACATACAGTGAATGGGAAGAAGAAAACAAAACAAGACATAGTAAGAGTGGGAGATTGGAAAAGAGTAATAAGGTTAAAAATGGGGGAAATTGAGTATCTTAGCTTCAAAGGCTTAGACGAAAGAAACAATTGGATTTAATTAGGAAAAACAGAGCGCGTGAGGGCAGAAAGATAAAAGATTATTATCTTACTTCCGTTTTAACACATGAATGTCCTCTAACAGTCCGTAGTTATTATATCATTTTTTACATCGCATATAAAGTATCAAATTTCAAATATCAGTATGGGGTTAAAAAAAACAATACGTAAAGCGTTAGCTGAATATTCTGGGGTCTTACTCTGTCTTTTCACGATATTAACTTTTTAAAGTTTTTTTCCGTAAGTGCAATGCTTCAAGCAAACACTATAGTCATTCGTATTATTTCGTTAATTTTATTTCCAGTGCCTGTATGCCTTTGTTTCGCCATTAAAATATTTGACAACTGTGAGTACAGAACACCGATCTCCACCCATATCATGCCCACGTAGAAATAAAAATAACTTTTATATATTTATAAAACACTTGGTAGATTATTTTAGTTCTTTCTTAGAATATGGTAGTTAAGAGAGGAGTTTCCACACGACACTTACCTGCGTAATGGTCAAAAACGGTAGGAACGTACTCCTCAGGAAAGGCGTCGTTGGCATAGCTCATTAACAGGCAAGTTTTGCCTACAGCACCGTCTCCAACGACCACGCATTTTAACATGATTGTGCCCGTACCGTTAGCCATGATTCGCGCAAAATCATCATCTTCAGCCGCCCAGTTTTCCTCTGTTGAACAGCGATCCCCAACGGGCAGTCATCACCAGCGCCCCGGTCTGTCTGCGCTCCGCAGCAAAACAACTGAAAATGGCATTTCTCCTCCCCAGTTGCCAAATTTGGCAACGAAGGGCTTTCCCTCCCCTGCTCAAGCCGACACACACACTGAACAGACACACTCTCCACGCGCTCTCCTTTCCATCAGCGGCGACCAGGAGAAACTCCCTGAGATCACGCCGCATGCGACCTCCGTGCGCCACCAGCGTCCATGCATGACATTATATTTTTCTCTCGTTGTGCTTTAAAAACACTTATTCCACTTTTCTGTCCTAGTCTCACTCGCACTGTCACTGGTGCCAACTCAAGCTGTCTTGCGACAGAGGCGGGGTAAGAGCTCTCAACTAAGGGGCTCTGTCGAAATTCCAGCGGTTTTACCGTGCCATCGCAGTACACGCATACATACCCCATGTTGCTGGTTAACTTATTGATATGGTACAAAAAAGTAACACAATTAACTGACAAATATCGTGGCCCGAGCCATTATAATAAACAAACTATTTCTATTTTCGATATGACAGAATCAACTACATAAAGATTATTCAGTACCGCTGAAATGTTTCACCTCAAAAATGGGGAAAAAATGAAAATGGTGGTTTTCATAATCTCACTTACTAAGGAAAATGGCACTCACCTGTATGAAGCATGTTAAGTAATATCTGTAAAAATATCAAATTCCACACCGAGCACTGCTATATGTAACACATATACTTAGATCATCCTTTAATTCGAAGTGATAGAAATATTGTATGTTATTTTCATGATTATGATGTGTGTATCAGGTTTACAGTGAAACTGCACAGAAAAGAAGGATGACTGAATGACTGAAGGATGAATGAAGGGTGGTCAGTTTGCTTTTCCTAGACATAGAGTATTTAGAAACAGCACATTTGGAACATTAGAACAAGCTTCTAAAAACTGTTTGGAATTTTCTAAAATCCCTTTATGATTTGAAGAAAATTTGGTGATGATCCCTAGTTGTAAGACCATCCAATCAGCTAGCAGCGGGCAGCAGGCAGAGCTAAGCTGGGGATGCGCTGTTGTGCCTCTGTAATGGGTATCACTTTTGACAGATGCTGCAGCAGTCACATGACCAAACAATTACCTCATACTTTTCGTCCAATACATTGTGCGGAGAAGCGCAATTCAGAACCACTACTAAGCTCACCGTGAAACATAAGACAAATACAACACGTCAAAGAAGACATGTACACACATACTAGTCTTATTATGAACCACTTTCTCTGCGTTTTTAAATTCCTGTTTCTTTTGTTTTAATACGCGTTAGCTGCGATAGAAATTGTACTTAGATATAGTGCTTTACTGGCGTTTTCATGCGCGGTGCTTGATGAGCCTCCTTTACGTTTATTTTACTTAAAAATGAAATGTAAAACGAAATGCGTTTTCTTATAAACCTCGGATTGGATTTTTTCAGAGGGTAAGTGTTTATATAGGGGCTGGTCGTTTTCGTTTCAGAATAATGTCTGTAAGGTAGGGTGTGCCTCCGGGAACAATGCTGATGAGCAACCTCGCTCAGCCTTTTTCAAGAACTGAAGAACGACGTTTTGGGTAAATTCCTAAAGAGCTCTACAAGCGATACCGATAAAATTTACGAACTGTCGAGTCTTTAGAAGCCTTCGAGTATTCTAACGATATAGAGAATAACACATCTTTGCAGTGTGGCCAGTGTCAAATCTAGTTTTAACCGCATTACAAGTAATCTATATGAAAGACATTCATCTGTTAGTACTAGTCAAGAGAAGTCAACAATGTTTCATTTGGCACAAGTATTGCTTCACTGCCTTTTGTAGGGGAGATTGCATGTCATATGTAAACATATATATTTGTTTTGGGTGGTCACCACTATTAGTGCCACTAACATCATGTGCCCTGGTGGTTATATTGAAGATTCATTTATATTAATAATCTTCTGGCCAGTTTCCCAGTCAAAGATTAAGCCTAAGCCTAAACTAGCTTTGAGTTATAATGGTGGATCTCCATTGAAACAGCAATGTAGTCCAAGACTAGTCTTTATCCTTGTTCGGGAAACCGGCCCTTCAAGTCCAGGTCAAAGGTGCTATACCATACACTGGGCTACCATACTGTTATTTGCCATATATAGGTCTGTACAGTCTTACATTTACATTTACAGAATTTAGCAGACGCTCTTTTCCAAAGCGACTTACAACCAGTGCTTTGTAGTTCATGACTGTTCTTCGATTTATTGTATAAGCTAGACCTAAAATCAACAGCTGTCATCAAGATCAAATTATTGCTAAGAACGTTGTATGAAAAACCTTGTTAGGAAAAAAAGAGTTAAAAGGCAAAGATTGTTAGTGGATTATTTATTTATTTATTTTTAATGGAGAGAGTAGACAGTATATGATGGTATTAGTCTCCAAGGTACTCCTTGAAGAGGTGAGTCTTCGGATGACGCTTGAAGACAGGAAGGGACTTGGCCGTTCTTTTGGCAAGAGGAAGTTCGTTCCACCACCGGGAAGCCAATTTTGCAAAAAGACTTGATGCATGTCGTCATCTTTTAAGTGTTGGTGGTTCAAGATGAGCAGCACTTGATGCTCTGAGAGGACGAGAAGTGACATGATTCTTGATCAGTGTTGCCAAGTAAGGAGGAGCTGTTCCAGTCTTGGCTTTAAAGGCAAGTGTTAGGGATCTGAACCTGACGCGGGCAGCCATGGGGAGCCAGTGCAGGCTCTGAAAAAGAGGGATCTGAACCTGATGCGGGCAGCCATAGGGAGCCAGTGCAGGCTCCGAAAAAGAGGGATCTGAACCTGATGCGGGCAGCCATGGGGAGCCAGTGCAGGCTTCGAAAAAGAGGGATCTGAACCTGATCCGGGCAGCCATGGGGAGCCAGTGCAGGCTCCGAAAAAGAGGGATCTGAACCTGATGCGGGCATCCATAGGGAGCCGGTGCAGACCAATGGGAAGTGGGTTCAACAGTGGTTGGTTGACAGCAGACAATGATCCCAACTCACTATTGGATTCAAAGACTAATTTCTTCTGTTTCTTCCTAGAACTCGAGACATCTTGAACAGAAAAAGTACCTCTATCCCACAAACAATGGCTTCATCTCTGGGTCTGTGCTCACTGCAAAACTATGAAAGGCGGGGGGGTTAGGGACGGTGAGGAACAACTGACGACCTGAGAGTGCCAAAGGAACGATGAGAGCCATTATGCATGTGCTTGTTGAGAGTATGCCCTCATTTGACTTGTCGACACTCCTTCGATAGCCGCCTGGCGATGCACTGAACCTCTTGGCACTGCTGACAATAATACCGTCTTTGACTAACCGGGTCGACGCTTGTGCCTCCGGGGGTTGTTGCCACGGGCTCCTCAGCTTGTTGCCCAGGCAACTTACACTCCAGAGATTCTTTAGTGCATCATATGTTTCATTACAGCAATTCAGGAAAAGTACCAACTGAAGTACTTCAGGAGTTTAGCAATGATACTCCAGCCTAGTCCCAGACTAACCTCCCGACAAAGATTTAGGTTGTTCATATTTCAATATTCTCCCAAAGGTTAAATAGCATTTCTGTACATATGTTCTGTAGCTTGCCCAAAACAAGCTTTTCACCAGCAGATTTAAAGGCATACTGTACGTCTCTGCTTGGTGATTACCTGCATGAGCTTGCCTCCCTTGGAGACCCTTTCCTTCCCGTTTCAGACTTCCAAAGATTGGTTTATATGAGTAAATGTTCACCTTTCACATATCACTATTCCCCTGTTTATTCATGTAGAGGTTCACGTAGTGTGAGACTGACGCTCACACTAACCAATTCTGGTGATACACACTCGGTACTCAGCGTATCGCCTCCACGTGATCATGGGCCATGACGTCACATAAGGTCCAGCTCACTTCCTGTGGAATCAAGACCTTCGACATATATCACTGCACATTAGTTGTCTCCATTTTTAATCATTCTGTGTTGTTTTAAGGTGGTCCAGGTGTCAAATACTGATGAGGTGCTGGATTGTGTCGGTGGCTGTCAGTGAGAGAGAGTGTCCCTCAAATATATCAATGTTCCTGCGTGAGTGGGGATGTAGTATATGGTCTACCATCACAGTGTGAATTTAAGGATTTATTGTATTATTTATGCTTTTTAAATTTCTGCCTCTATATAAAGCTTATCATGTCATTCTGCCCCAAGAGGATGCAGAGTGGATTGAGCAATATATTACTTTGAAATGTTCTTATTCCAAATACAGTGCATCCGGAAAGTATCCACAGCGCATCACTTTTTCCCCATTTTGCTATGTTACAGCCTTATTCCAAAATGGTTGAAATTAATTTTTTTCCTCAGAATTCTACACACAACACCCC
>JABFEB020000060.1:14622788-14640910 GCA_019775895.2 Stomatorhinus ivindoensis
CCAGAAAGATTTAGGGGTCAGCAAAACACACGTGTGTGTCAGTAAATCTGCAGTGCTGGCCGAACATTCATATCAGCACACAAAGTCAAATATATATATACATTGCGATAAGCCTCTCTAAACTTAGAGGGAATGAAGATTATGGCCGTACACTGAAGAGTCTTTCGCCGATTTTTTGTAGCTTTTTTGTTGGATTTTTAAGAATGTTTACAGGGTGAGCACAACCCTGCCATGCAGTAAATCCGATTTGCCCTAATCCCAGCAAAACCGCAGTTCAGTATAATCCTTAAGGAAAAGTGAGGCTGTGTACCACAGGTAGGTCTGAGGGAAAAGTGAACCCTTAGCTGTCGAGACTTCTCGCTGTTCCTGGACGGAAAATCACTCTGCCTTCTGCCGGGGGCATTTCAGCTTCTTGAGTTGGGGGCTGTTTCAAGTTGATAGAATATAATGGGGCTGTGATCTGTGCTGCGACTCCAAATTCAACACTGTATGCTGCACCCCTATGGGAGACCCTTTATCTCTCGGCCTTACTGGTGACTTAAGTAAACTGGCTTGAATGGTTACCCAGAGAGCAAGTTGTGTCAAAGAGTTGAAGTGATCTGGGTCATGTGCCAACATGACCACGTGAGGGACAGTGAAGGAGAAGCAGGAGAAACGTTTTAGCTTTTACATTTATGTCAATCCATCTTCCAACTAAACATCCAGTATAGGACCATAGGGGGCTGGGGTTTATCACAGGCAGCACAGGACATAACGCAGCGGCACACCCTGGGGGGATGCCAGGCCATCGTAGGGCACATACTCATGTACACACACTAAAGGCAATCTATTGTGGGGGGAAACTGGAGTACAAGGAGGAAAGCTATACGGCACCACAAATATCTGCACCTCCAGCCATGGAAGAGTGAGGTGACAGTGCCATGAACTGCACTGCTGTCCCACCCTCTCGACCTTCCTTGCGAGGTTTAATGTAATATTTTTTAAAAACTGCAGTGGCCTCTATTTTCCACTAGAGGGAGGCTCTAGCATTCTGAATCGAGTCTGCAATAAGCTTCTAAAAATGTGAAACTTTTTAATTTAATGCAGGAAAACCCAAGATCATCAAATCATCCTAACACTGCAATGAAATTAGTTCTAATTAATGCTTAATTATTCTGCATGCTTTTCTGTTTATTTGATTGTCTTCTAATACAGGAGTAAATATTAGCTGACCATTAGTCCCTCTGTATGACTGTCCATGGATTTGCGGCGGTAGAGATGTCAAACACTTTCTTGTTTTAAGTTGTAACATGCTATAAAAGTTGCGTGAGAAACTGTAAGACTGATGTTCTGACTAAAATATCCCCACAAAAGTGTTAAAAACGCATTTGGGGAAGTGCTCCTTTGCTGCGGCTTCCACTTCACAATAATAGGTAAGTAAAATACGTTTTTATTTTTGGCAGGGTGCAGATCTTCAATTTAACCGTATGGTATGAAAACCATTTTAGACAAGCTATTTGCCTTGTACATTAACTTATGTAGTATTTAAAACAGAAGTGTTGTGTTGCGTTATTAGAGCCTGCAGCCTCTATTTTAAATGAATTTTGCGCTCTGTTCATAATCCAAATTAATTTAATGGGTTCAACCGGATCTCTAGTACAAAATTGTTTTGTTTTTTTTTTATTCATGCTCATGCATTCAGGCCAGTCTCGCAGAAACATTTGGATGGCATTAACGGGAGCAGGAGAGAGCATCGCTCTCGGTAAGGTGCCCACGTCAGCCTCACCAACGGAGGAGCAAAGTACTGAGGACAACGGAGTAAACGCCGCTGGAGTTTAAGCGCTTTGCCTGCTTCAGAACTACGAACCCCCTGCAATCTGAAATGGCTCAGAGGTGGCTGTCACAGCAATTGTACACTTTTACCCCAGTTCTCCTGTGCCAGATCTGGAGAATCGATAACCTTTCGGCAAACAGCGTTCTCAGTTTAATCACCGGTTTAATCACAAACACAGAATGTTGCTTGTCCTCCCAGTATGTTTGTGTACTGGTTTGCCCGGGGTGGGGGGGGCAAACCATCTCTGGAACAAACACAAAGTTTGTTCTTCTTGCCAGCCCCAAACAGCTTGGAAAGAGAACCCCATACTCCAGCTCTTTTATGGGGGGGGTGACACCAAGACTCTAGGCTTTTGTGTCAGAATAGGGGTACAGGGGACGATTCCACATGATCTCATGCATGTTTTTGACCTGAAGCCTCCAGCTCTGAGGTCATGGTTGTCAGCAGTCTTCGTCCATTTCTGCATTTGGTGCTGGACTGCATGGCTCCTGATAGACCGCACAATTGCAAAAACCCTTGCCCTCAGCCGCCATGTGACACGTGCATACTCAGGCCAGGACAGAAGTCGTCGTGGGGGGGGGGGGGGGGTAGCTGATAGGTACTTAGCTTAGAAGGTTCCCATGAGAAATCTGTTGTAGCAGAGCGCAGGGCGGAAGCTGCGGTTGGCGCGGTTGCAGCTTGACACTCGCCAGCATGCGCTTGCAGCCGCCATTTGGCTCCCTGTCCCCGGTCACAGGGACGCTCTACAGCAGTCATGTGACCCAGCTGGCGGAAACCTCAAGACCCTGCTTCAGGAGGTGACGGATCGGTCACAGAGATTCTAGCTAGGTCAAAGCCCTTTGTGGCATGAAAGTTATTTTCTCTTGCTTTTTTTAACACTAACGGCAACCAGGGCCTGAAAAAATTACTTTATAAACTTTTCTACGGCTTAGTTCTAGAATTTCTTGTTATTTTCTTTATGAGTTTCTTGATAAAAATATCCTGAGAGCTGTTCCTGTGTGTGATTTGCCATTGGCATCTCTGCCTTTCCCCATCCCAAATTTTATTTATAATTTTTTTTTTTATGCTGTATATGGTGCAGGTAGCAAAAGAATCCGCGATTTTTGAGCTTTTCCTGAAGTTAGTAGCTGAGACAGGAAATACCAGGGGTTACTCTTTTTCACGGCTTCTCTGACAGGTTTCTATAAGGTACGCTGCATGTTACGCACGGCGGAGGAATTGTTGTGGAGGGGTGGCGTGAAATTTTTGGTCTTGGCTTGTCGAAAGGAGGCATTTGTCCTCTCAGAAACTGGGGTTTTGCTAATGTGCTGGAGATTCAGTACCACAGCCATGGCATGGCCTGTGATAATGGCTTCTTGCTTCTGGTTACTAGGAGAAACAGCATCCATTCTGGGTTCAGCCTGTTTTAGGGCATTACTCTGCCAATAAGGACTCTATGTCCTTCTCTGGTGTGACTTCACCTGCTCTTACCGAACAGAATGACAGACACCGTCACTTGTTATTATTAGGTTGACACCCCTAACCCCACATCAGACTTCAGGATAGTATTGATGTAATGTGGGTTTCTCAGTCATTTCACGCTGTTCATCTTCACAGCAGAAATGCTAAACCTGTTTCCATTTTCGGAAGTTTCTTTCCAACTTCAAAAGGGGAAACATAAATATCTTGCAAAGACATTCCCACTGTGAACAGTTGAATATAATGGTAAAGTATACAATTTTAGTCAAATAAATGGTAATGTTTAACATTCACTGCACCTTCATAATGCCTTTATAATGCATTCATAGAACATTTAGTGCACCTTCTTAATGCCTTTATAATGCATTCAGAAGCATTATGAAACATATTAACATACTTTAACAGCTTTAAAATATATTATTAACAAACATTATGCGATTATCTGATTATAAATTTGTTATTATCATATAATGTTTGTTATTGATGTATATTAAAGCTGTTTCTATATGTCAGGATGTTAAGGTATACTTACATGCTGGCTATGAATGTTCCATGAATGCATTATAAATGCATTATAAAGGTGCAGTTAATGTAAAGCGTTAAATAAATTTCTTTTAACACTCAGTTAAAATAGGTCATTAACATGCATAATTGGCGTCTGGTGAAACTCCCTTATTATTTTGTCTGAGTTTTTGTCTGAAAGGCTCCACTGCAGAGGGTATGGTTCACACTGCCAAGCAAGCAAATATAGTGCTATGCTGTCATGCTTACTTTTTACGTACGAAGTAGCAGCCCTGGTGATATGCACTAAAGACACCTAGTATCCCTGTTGACATTAGCCCAGGGGAGCAGCTCAGGGAGTCTATGTCCAGCCAGTTGGAACCCAAGTGTTACGTGAACTCATATAGATGTGGGCGTGACGCATAGACTCCTTTGGCCAGACATTCATGAGAAAAACGTGTTTGTTTACAGAAATCAGGACAAAGGCCATCGTCATAGAGGGACATCAGCGGGCCCCGTGACTGCCAGAAAGTGCATTTCCCAGCAGTGCCCATGCCTTTGTCAAGAAATGTTCTTCCCGTCTGAGTCACTCCAGCCTAGGACCAGCATGTGGGCTTCTGGTTTTCCACATGAGACAGGAAGTGCAAGTGTGGACAACTCTAGTTCCTCACTGGAGAATGCATTTGGTAGGGGTCCCCTCTCTAGAATGGAGGGGTTTGAGTCTTGGGACAGCACATGCATTTTGTTGTGGTATTGCTCATGCGCTTCGGTGCTGTACACGCATTACCATGGGGTGGCTGCGACATGGAGGAAGATGTTGGCTTCACACACTGGTTGGTAAGTCGCAAGTGACCAGCCTGTGTTTTTTTGTCACATTCATTTGTAAAAGCATGGATCCCCCTGCAATCTGACTTAAAATCTTAAAATATTTCAAAGCCTTTCATTGCCAGTCTGCAGATGTATGGATACTGACAGCAAGTATCCAACCTCACCCCGAGCAGTGAGGACACACAGTACCTCTGCTCACTGATAAGATTTCACCTCATGAGACACATTGATTTTGGCCCATGCATTCTCCCATGCTCTGACCCTAAGAGACCTCTCTATTGTTTCTGGCTCCATATATAATAAGTCCATTGACTGATTTGCCAGGTTATGGAATCATCGTAGAGGCTCAGACATCAGTAACCAGGGCAATAGGGATGGGGATGCTCGTGGGACAGTTCTTAGGGCAGAATGAAAAATGATTGGTTCAGAGAGATAACCAATCAGACTGTAGAGGAGGTGGGTCCAAGCAACTAGAGGAGGTGGGACCAAGATATCTCATTAGTTGGACCCGCCTCCTCTACAATCTGGTTGGTTATCTCTCTGAACCATTTATTAATTGCTCTGCCCTTAGCACATTTTTGAGTAAGTAAAAGTCCCATGAATGATGGGGATCCGGAGCCAAGGAGAGACGGGCATCATTAATGGGAGTGGTTATGGCCAAGAGGCTATGGGGCAAAGCCGGATAGTGCTCTGCCTGTCATCCCCACTCATTACCACGATGAGCGCAGGGACATGTGGACTGGTAGCATAAGACACATAATCACCCCCCCACCCCCCGCAGCACTTTCTGGAAGCTGTTCCATTTATTCTGTGGCTGCTTTCTGTGCTGTGGCTAAGGGTCCCTCTGATCCACTCAGCCTTCTCTGAAAATGATGTAGGACATCTGTGGAGTGCTTTGTAGCCCAATTGAATGGAAAAATAATGTGACTGGATCCATTATCGTTGGGTGAAATTAATTAGTGATTTTATGGTATTGTGCTAGAATTTATCAAACACTTGTAGCTCCAAGTCCTGGCCTGGCTGGGACACTCATAAATTCCCAGATCTTACAAATATCTGCTCATTTCTGCTTCAACGTCCTTAAAGACTCCACCTTTCAGGCTGGCAACCGTCCAAGCCCTCTCTTGTCACCCCAGGGAAAATTTCCATCTTTCAGCAGATACTCTCCCTTTCAGAAGCGGGCGAAGAGCCCCTCATCAGATGGTAAGGCTCAAGCTTAAGTGTCAGCAGAAGTCCTGTGTGTGTCTCCTAGTGACCACAGATGCTTTGTGTTCCCCCGCGTCTCGGCGCCTCTTCATTCATCATGTTAAGCAGCGCAGTAGAATTAAGTCACGCTTAGCTCTACGGCGTCATGTGTCTTGTCATTTCATTGCCACACTCAACAGTGATGTTCGGGCTTTCTAGATGGTGCCCATCACCTTCTGATGCTTCAGTATAGACAGGGTTGAGTTCCCATAGTTAAGGAAATGTGGGCAAGACCTCATATAACTATGATGCACGCTCCATTTGTTAAACAAACAAGCAAACGCATTTATTTATTTGTTTGTTTGTTTGTTTAAGTCATTAGACTGGTCATGTGTGGCTCTGGGTGCTCAGCCCCTCTGCCTGTGACGGTCGCTGGTTTGAGTCCCAGCTTTAGCAGTGACCCCCAAGCTTGTTCTCGCGTTTGCATGCAAAGGGCGACACAGAGACCCAATGGCTTGCGGCTCATGGTGATTTGGCCAACCATAATCTACGGACCCACTGCTCATTGACACTTTGTGTTATCTGCGGTGTCATGGCTGGTTTAGGCCGAAGGTTGCCATCTGCAACTGGCCACAGCTGAATGGCAGGGCTGGGCTTCCTTTAGTTTTGTAGCTTAAGGCAATTACCTGGTGCTCGGATGTATTGATTGGGTCCAGACTGCTGCTGTTGTTCCTTACAGCTTTTTGAAATTGATGTAATCTTTTTCTGCCGAATATCTCAAAATTATTTATCCCACGTTCATCTGGTAACTTTAGTGTTTGTTATTGTGTTGAGAGCACAAGCCTTGTTAGTTTCAGGTTTTTGATTTGTGTTTCTTAGAAGGTCAATCAGGCCTGGGCTCAGTCTGAACAAAGATAATCCAAATGACAACCGACAGATAGACAGCACTATAGGAAAATACTATCATCAGTACCAATAAATATACTATATGGACAAAGGTATTGGGACACCTGGCCATTACCGTTATTTAGTGAATCTTAGCTTTTTCATTAACGAAACTTGAAAACTGTTAGTGGATCAATTAGCTACATTTAGTTTCACTATCTGTAATTTTTTGTAGGTAAAATGAATAGCGTCTAATGGTCTAAAATCATGCTTATTTGTCCCTGTCTGTTGTGAGCGTGTCTCCAATAGTCTATCTGGTTCACTGCTAGCTGACTACGTGTAAATACATTATGCGTTTGGTCGATAACATTTCCGATTTAAGGTAGTCTGGGCTAAATGTAAGTAAATGAAGATAAAGTCAATTTAACCTGGGGTACCCTGAACTAAGTGGAGAACGAGGACCTCTATTACAAAGCTGGATATCTTGCTTAGCTGGATAACTTGTCAGATTTAAGGCACCCTAATTTAAATGAACTTTATTTTCATTCACTTACATTTAGCTGACCTTAAATACCTTAAATCTACCTTAAATCTACTTAAATTTAAGTATTTTGTTGTATTTTCCAGTTTCTGATTGACAGAGCTATAGACCAATAAAGAGCTGAGACCCTCCTTCCTAGTTCTGGGTAAACGGCACCATGTTTGTAGTTCCCAAGCAGCTTCACTGTGAGCAAAATGTCAGCATGGGCCAGTTGCGAAACAGGGCTTCTCCAACATAAACGGTTATATCTCACAAATGGAATATCACAGAAATAAAATTTAAAAGCAAACTTATTTCAGAGACTCCAACAATACCCACCTGAGTAAGTCCTAAATATCCCCTGGTAATCACTCTAGTAGTTAAACGTGTCAAGACTTTAGCTCTCTAGGTATTTTTCTAAGGGTTTCAGAGCCAAAAACCAAACCATAGCTAAATGTCTGTAATAAAAGTTAGCAGTAAGCAGCTACTATTAGCTTCCACTAAATTGTTTAGTGATTTATCGGTTTAGCGTTATTGAATTAAACTTTGAAGCTAGTGGGTTAGCGGTTATCGAAGCTAACTTTTTGGTTTGCTATTCATCCAAAGGAGCATTTAGGAGGTCAGGCATTGATGTTTGATGTGAAGGCGCGCAATCTCTGTTCGAGTTCATCCCAAAGGTGTTTGATGGGGTTGAGGTCAGGGCTCTGTGCAGTCTAGTCAAGTACTTTCACACCAAACTTACCCAACCATCTCTTTATGGACCTTGTTTTGTGCACAGGGACATAGTCATGTTGAAACAGAAAAGGGCCTTCCCCGCGCTGTTACCAGATCGTTGAATAGTTTTGCATTGAAGCATGGAATTATCCAAAATGTCTTGGTACCCAGAAGCATTAAGAGCTCCATTCTCTGGTACTAAGGAGCCTAGCCTAACCCCCGAAAAACAACCCCATACCATCACCCCCCCTCCACCAAACTTTACATTTGGCACAGTGCAGTCAGGCAAGTCCTAGCAACCGCCAAACCCAGAGTCATCCATTGGAAGGCCAGACAGAGAAGCATGATTTGTCACTCCAGAGTGCAGTGGCGGTGTGCTTTACACCACTGCATCCGATGCTTTGCACTTGGTGGTGTAAGGCTTGGGTACAGGTGCTCAGCCATGGAAACCCATTCCATGAAGTTCTCTATACACCGTTCTTGAGCTAATCTGAAGGCCACATGAAGTTTGGAGGTCTGTAACTATTGGCGCTGCAGACATTTGCCGACTTCTGCACACTGTGTGCCTCTGCGTGCGTTGTCCCCGGTCTGTGATTTTATGTGACCCACCACTTCATGGCTGAGTTGCTGTTGTTACCAACTGCTTCCACTTTGTTATAATGCCACTAACAGTTGACCGTAGAATATTTAGTAGAAAGGAAATGTCACAAATGGACTTATTGCGTGGGTGGCATCCTGTCACTGTACTATGCTTGAGTTCACTGACCTCCGGAGAGCAACCCATTCTTTCACAAATGTTCGCAGAAACAGCCTGCATACCTATGTGCTTGATTTTATACTCTGCGGAAGTGATTGGAACACCTGAATTCAATTTGGTGGGATGTCCCATTACTTTTGGCAATATAGTGTATATTAAATGCCATGGTTGTGAAAACAGAAGTTCCTGCAAACTCACGGCTGAGGAAGTGGGCGAATCTGACCTCCCGTTCTTCCTATTTTATCCTCCTGTTCTCTTTTTTTGAAGCTTGAATTGACTTAAAACAAAGGGGAGATCTCTGTAGTTTGGGACCCAAGTGGCATTCTAGACAGATTGTGGTTTACAGACTGCTTGGCTTCGGAAGGAAAAGGTTCACAAAGGACCAGGCTGCTTGTGTTTGTTTGGGCTGAGACCTGCTACCTCAGGAGACCAGCGGCTCTTTTATGGTCCGTCAGGATATGGTGGCATCTCCATGGCGGACCTGAAATAACCCAAAAAAAAGTGGAATGGAGAAGCTTTCATGGTGTTCTGCGTCATTTGTTTTTCTGCTGCTCGAAATACCGCTTAAAACAATATGTTGTCAGGGAAAAGCTTTGGGCTCCTTTCCAGAATACTGAAGCTGTTTGGTACCACACTGAGTGCCCCATCCAAAAAAATGCATGTTTCAGGGGCCAGGCATTAAAATAAAAGAAATCAGCTTTACATTCTTCAAAAACGTATAACTGAATCCAAACACCTGAAATTTTTGCAAAAACACAAGTTCCGTTGTCAGGTTTGGACCCCCAGAATGGTGCTGCCAAGCTCAGATGGGACTGCCAGAACAGAGTCTGGACTGCTGCCCGCTGCCCATTAGGGGCTCCTAAGAAGACGAGAAGCTTCCAAAGGACAAGCGAACAATAACCTGGTCAGTAAGCCCAGCCGCAGGGGCCACTTTGCTGCTTCCAGATCATAATGCATGCAGGAGGTATAGGAGTAAAAATGAATGTAAACATGAATGTAAAGTTGCTTAGAAGCCCGACTGTCAGGTGCTGCACTAAAAGCTGCTTTGATAGGCCGACAGTAAGGTGCTGCACTAAAAGCTGCTTTGATAGGCCGACTGTCAGGTGCTGCACTAAAAGCTGCTTTGATAGGCTGACTGTCAGGTTCTGCACTAAAAGCTGCTTTGATAGGCCGACTGTCAGGTGCTGCACTAAAATCTGTTTTGAAGGGTATTTAGGTGTCTGTAGTGGTCCACCTGTAGATGACCCTAAGGCAATAGATTCTCTGTTCACACAGCAGTGTATAATATTTATGTTTGTGTATATTTATCTTTTACTTTATCAAATTTTCTACGAAAAAAGACAAATTAAGCAAAAACAGTGCAAAGTATCACGGTAATTTAACTGTAAAATAACCCAAATATGACAAATGTATATTGTGGGTAATTAGCATAGGTTTTTATTGTGTCCAACTGACATTAGCATGAGCTTCTGCCACAGGCACAGTGTGAACCTTTAAACACCTTTTAAAACAACCTTGTAAAACGGGTTTCCTGGCTTTAATCTCGAGCTGCATCTCTAGTGTAAGATGCTAGACAAGCAGTCACATGACCAGAGAGTCCAGTTTGAAGAAGGAGCATTTTGGGATTGTTTTCAGTATTCCATCCTTCAAAATTATGTTTTTCCTATGTTCTGAGGGTCCTGGTAGGGCAGATTATGAGTTGCCTCTGGCAAGACGACCTCAACATCAAAGGATTGTGGGTGTCTGAGTGACCTACTCACAATTATAGTAATTCTACTAATATGTAACAGCCTGGATTATGCTGGTGTACAGAAATACTGAAGCCAATAAGCCAAATACAAATGAACATTTTTCTTTAATGTTATGGTACTTCCTCACCTCTGGCCTAACTTGAAACAAACCCAGTGTGCTTTATTCCTTTTACGGATGGTGCTGACTGAGTTTCTGCTACAGTTGTAGTGTTTGCAAACTAGGAATGTGCTGGAATGTTCCACAGTAGCACTACAGCACCTAGATCTTCTTCAGCATCTTTAGAATTTTATATTAACGTGTCACAGGATTGCTTCTGGGGGGTTAGTGATTAATGGTTTGCCAATGAAACCATTAAAATGCTTGAGTCCTTGAATGGTGTTTGTGTGTGTGTGTGTGTGTGTGTATGTAATTGTTGCATTGTGAGACCAGATTTCCACTTAATATATTATTTTTTCCCCATAAGGATAACCTTAATTTTATGAAAAGCTGTGAATGCAATCAAAAACTAAAACTGCCAAAAATATTGTTTTTTGTGTGGTTACTTATGCTTAAGGTTAAGGCTCGGTAGTGGTTAAGGATGTCATTGTTGGGATTATGGTTTTTCCCATAGAAATGAAATGGAGAGTCTCCATTAAGATATGAGTACATGGACTGTGTGTGTGTGTGTGTGTGTGTGTGTGCCATTGTATTAGCCAAGATGGTTTGTCTGAGTTCAGGGCCATGTGGCAGATATGATCATCATGACACTGAGCTAATAAAAGGTTGGTTTGACTCCATTCTGATCCATAGTTATAACCTTGGTTTTGATACCATGTGACTGTTTTCACATCTAGTCTTTGATTGGTTGGAACACCCATGTGAAAAGCACATTACTTTGGACTGGGCCATATAGACATAAAAGTTTGATATCTGACATTTGAACTTGTAGCCTCAGACTGACATGTAACTGAGAAAGCTGGGAATTCCCTGTGGAGTCGCTCTGCACAGCTAACGCCAAGGGTGTCATATGCATTTGCAGAGTCGCCCTGCGCAGCTAACAACCAAGGGTGTCTTATACGCATTTGCAGAGTCGCCCTGCGCAGCTAACAACCAAGGGTGTCTTATACGCATTTGCAGTCGCCCTGCGCCGAGGGTGTCTTATACGTATTTGCAGAGTCACCCTGAGCAGCTAATGCAAAGGGTGTCTTATTTCATCAGCGCCATTACTCATGTGCGCACACTATTCCATGTTCACAGGCTAAGATGTCTATGCATAGGCTAATGCGCCCTCAGAAAGTCGCAGGATGTCTGACGTCTCTGTATCGTGCAGCTTGTAGCATGTGAAAACAACGTACTGAGAGTGTGGTTTGGGGTTTACCGAAAAAGGGAAATCGTCAGATGTGAGAGAAATTTCCTTTGTGCAACTTTTGTGCTAGTTTGTGTATTTTTACTGCAATGGATATAACATGACACACTGTTAATGTCCGATATATTCAATATTATATTAGAAATGGCACTAAGTCATCGGTACATGAAATAGTCTGTGTCACAGTATTCATTTGTTAGGCTGCTTTTTACCAAACAGAATATGATACAACATATGGTCAGTGGCTGCTGCATGCTCTGCCTAATGTCAGTAATGTATGTGGATGTTGTCTGCTACCACTGACTGGTAGTCCAGAGAAACAATATTGAACAGTAACCAATTCTACAACTATTGTGCAGTGACGTTTCTGTCTTTGTTGTGACGATGCAATGGCTGCCAGTGGATTTTACTGTCTTTTGGTTCCTTAGCATATCACCAGGCCGAGCCCTTCTTCCCCTGGCATGGAACTTTCCCCTCTGCATTGTTAAACTGAGGCCGTCTCCATACTATTGAAGTTGCTGTCAGGTGTTACAACTAAAAAACTCTGCGATTTTATATAGATGCTTAAATATTTCGGCAAAATGTTTTTTCAGACATCGCATGATGCTCCACAACCCTTGGGTAACCTGTGTTTTCCGTATTGTCCCTGGTGTTGTAAGTGACTCTTATCCTTCGGATTAGTAGGCTTAGTCTATGATTATGTCTGTGCCTGGCTCTACTCTCAGGCTTCTTCTGTGCTTTGAACCATGATCCATATGTACTTAGTACACAGATGCTGCGAAATTACCTGCAGAAACATTTCAGACGTGCTTTGTTTGCTTGTCAAACCTGACACTCCGTAATTTATGAAGTCAGTTCAAACTGTCGGTTGACGTGTCTGAGTCGGTGTCCGTTGGTATGCAGAATCATTATCGTTGGCTCTGTTAAAATATACCTCTTTGGCATGAGGCAGCTATTTTTCTCAGACTTCTTCAGAAATGATTCTTCCCGAAGCTCCTGAAGGAGGATCGGGAAATACATTGCTCCTTATTCTTTTCCTTACCGCAGCATCCTCGCTTACTGTCAGTCACACTTCTGCGTCTCAGAAATTTAGATGGAAGACCATGTCTGTGACCTATATATGGTCAAAATGGCTTTGTAGTACAACACGCGTACGATAGTGAGAGTTCCTCCAGAGCTTCGTATTAATCACACACGAAACAATACGGGAGAAGTAATCAGTATGTTTTAATATAGATAGATATCAGTGCAGAAATACAACTTTTTATTAGGTTAAGGTTCCCATACTGTAACAATATAATAATAATAATAATAACAGTAATAACAATAATTATAATGTTGAATTTAGCATATTAATATGAATATTTTATCAGCTGATGTAACTGTAAGGCATCAAAATAAACTTAATAAAAGTGAATAACGTGACAAGAGAGACCCTCATATTTAGTAGTATGTTGATATTGTCTTTAAGGTTGATGAAAACTGTGGATTCGAGAAAGGATGCCAGTGGTTATGTGTGACTTTATCTGCTGGCCTTCAAGTAGCACGCAACATAGGGCTAAGGCTGCTGGCATGACCCCTTGACTCTCCGTTGCTTTAACTTCCCACATTAATATTCTCGGCAGGAAACCGAGGTTCAGCTCGGCCCTAAAACATGGCTAAAAACTGTCATGCTGAAGTCCGTCTGAGGCATGGTGAACAGCAGATTCGGAGTTTCACATTTGACTGTGTGTCTTTCCTTCCACATTTGAATTTGGTCTCTGTTTCCCTGAAAGTCATCCTGGAAGGAAGGTCTTTGAACGCAGGCACAGAAACGCAGACAGGCTTCACCGAAACGCAGACAGGCTTCACCGAAACGCAGACAGGCTGCGTGTTGCAGCTGGGACATGCAGGTTCATCTGCAGAGTCCTATAGGGGAAACCTCGCAAGGCCATGAACTTCCATGAACTTCAATGAACAAAAACAAACACAAACATTCCTAAAACACATTTTACATGATAGGAATGAGACCGTTTACTCATGCATCTGACATCCTACTTGCTTTGGCTTTTGTAAAGACGATATTTTTTTAATTGACATCTTTATAAAGAGCTGATAAAGATCTGAACTGATGTGCCTGCAGACGTAGCCTTGTCAAACTGTGCCAGGGCCTGCTGGGGTCAGTCAGTTTGTGGAAAACAGGCCTTGCATGCGGCTCCAGGGCGGAGAGGGGCACTGAGGTCTGCATCAGTGGGCTGGCTGAGCAGGTGGTCTCTCGCACGCCTCTCCCCGCATGCCCTGGCTGCACTGAGTGCCAGCTTCCCAAGAAGGACGACCATATTAGGTTGTTCTTCTTTTTAAGTGGCATTTAAGATTCTTGACAGCATAATCAACAAAAATCAAAAGCCAAAATAAGTGGAAAGTTCTGTCCCGGCCTCATAAAAGGGCTTCAGAAAGAACTAAGTGCCTGATACTGGGATGATCCATGCTGGGCTGACATCTTAGGAAAACACCTATGAAATGAAATGAATCTGTGCTATAGGATGAGCTTTCTATCCCGGTGGTTATGTTTGATTCTGCGCGTGCTCTGCTGTTTTTGGCGGTACATGTGTTTTGGTTTAAAAATCGAAGGGATACAAAGGAATCTTGTCAACTTGAAGGCCAGGTTACAATTGGAGCAACATTAAAGACAATCTCAACAATGAACAAGCAAAATACAGTGTTAATGAAAGTGGATCCCAGAAACATTATGAAATTGTTTCTTTAAAAAAAAAGCAAGTTAGTTATACCTATGAAGCACCATCACTTTTAATATATTGAAAGTGATTTCTTTTTAATTTTTGCTTGTTTTTCTTAGTTAAACATTTAAACATTTAATTTGCTACATGTCAAGAGAGGAAAAACAGTGATATTTTCTTAATTTTTTTTTCAATTCCCATTTTTTCCCGTGTTTTTTTTTCTAAAATTACTGGCCCTGCCAACAAGGTTAGCATCATTATGAAAAAATTACACTTTAAAACACAAGACAAACAAGCACAATGGGAATAAAAATCCACTCCTTAAACAATAAAAGCAAACAAGAATCTGATATGCATCTACTGGGTAGATAAGACAAAGTACCAAGGCACATGAATACTAAACATCATAGACACTATCATATAAACTTTAGAGATTCTTTAAATATATATATGCCAATATATATCTATATTTAAAGGTGGCTAGCGCACATACAGGGGTCAGGCAACAGCGAGAGAGAGGGAGAGAGAAAGAGGGAGAGAGAGAGAGAGAGAGAGTGTGCTGAGACAGTTCCAGCGTGAAGAATGGTCTGGGGTCACATGACCTTTCACCCTTGACAACATCTTTCCATCAAAGGCAGCCAAAGCAGGAATACTGACGGTCAAACCCATACTCAGTGTACCGGGTCCTCAGAGCACAACCTGGTGGCTAAAGGGATCGGGCAGAGGGATTCACACAGTTGCACGCATCACGATGCATTTTCAACTGGGAACATATTACATTAGGGTTAAGAGAGAGAGGGGCAGAGGAATGAAGGAATGAGAACACAGGTTCTTCCCTCAGAAAAGGAAGGAATAAAGCTTTTATTTCAAACAGCTAATGTGTGTTTACAATAGACAAAATGAGTATCATCTATAAATGATTCCTCCTTTAAGGAATAAAAATTAACTTCAGAGTGTATGTATATTTTTTGTGTGTTTGTGACAGCGGGGGTCAGAGAGAGCAGAAGGTGAGGCGAGAGGCGAGAGACGGCCTTCAATTGATATAGTCCAAGTGGCCGCATTTGGGATGGGAGGACATGCTTTGATGAGAATGTATGAAGCAGATGAGATTGCTTCTAGAAAAATTCACCATCATCGCCTTGCAAAAAATGAACTTAGGATGATGAAGATAACAAAATTATTGACCGGAAAGCTGCTGTTGATAGGATGTAGCTGAGCCAGGTAGCTGGCTGGCGTCATCCAGAATGGGTGAGTGTGGTTGGGGTCGGGTAGGTCCACATCCTGCCCAGCAAGTCTAAGTAGACTGGTCCAGTGCTCTCAGCAGATCGCTGCCCTGCAGCAGGTGCAGGTTGCACTGCAGAGGAATGTTGACCTCGCAGTCGTAGCGTGTCAGCTCCGGCAGGGAGTATGTCCCGAAGGAGGGGCCCAGCAGCCTCGCCACGCCTGCGGTAGGAGAAGCGTCACGCAGTAAGTAAGAGCCCGGCGTGAGAGTGCGAGTAAAGCCCAGGACGACTGAAGCTGTCAGACGCCTGCCAAGCAGCTTGCACTAAGCAAATATCGTGACTGGCGGCAATCTGATAAACGCGCAATGGAGGGGAACGTCCTGAGACACAAAGAACGAATGTCATAGCTACCGATTCCGAAACTGACAGTCATGGGTGAGAAACATCAGATTCAGCCGCTGTCAGCTCACCTTCCACTTTGAGAGAAGGCAGCATGCTGTATTCCCGGTAGCTGAAGCCATAGCGCTGTCCAGAGAAGGGCTTGGTGGGCTCCCCGGTGCCCCCTCCGGAATACAGGCTCTTCCTGTGTTGCTGCATGGAGCTTAGATGCTGGTCTGTGTGTTGCTGTAGGCCTGTGTATTTAACTGAAAAGTGAGCAACTAGGTCACCGCACTGAATTTATGTGCCAGGAATGAGGACGACATCCTCATTTGGGGTTTTTAAAAAAATGCTACATAAATAAAATGTGTTACTATTATTATTATTATTATTATTATTTTATTATTATTATTATCCAGGATCTAACCCTGACAAACGATTACAGGTAGATGGATGGATGGATGAAAATGAGGGGCACCTGTAAGCGCGCTGGTGCTCAGCGACTTCCTGTCCATGAACGCGCAGCTCTCGTTTTTCGCCCTCTTCCACATCATCTCTGGGCTCCTAGGCTGGGACGCCTCGTCCTGTATTAGGCACAACAGTAAGACAGATCAGGAGTGGCTGGCGTGCGCAGCGGCGAGCACCACACCACCCTTCATCACAGCGCAGCCACACTCACCGGCTCCATCTGCGGAAAGGCGCACGCGTCTCCAAACTTCAGCTGTCTCTTACGCTTGTAGCTGTTGGTAAGGGCGACCTGGGCTGGATTCATGTCTTTGTTGGTCTGGAAAAAGTTCTCTATGGACCTGTGGGAAGACACAGTCCGAGCCAGAGTCCTGAATTAGCCTTTGCTCCGCTGTTGAATATGAGGCGAAACTCGCGAAACTTCACAGCCTTCGTTACCTTTGCTTGAGGAGGGGCGGGTTTGCACAACCCGTCAGCGGCTCCATCATGCCCCTTTTGGTCTGCGTGTATGGTAACGGCGGATCAGGAGGCCACTGTAGGTTCTGACGCCCACCCATGGAAGAGAGGGGGGTACTGGCTGGGGCGTTGTAGGGGGGCATGACCGCAGTGGCAGAGTACAGCAGGTGGGGACAGCAATCCACAGGGTCACTCCTGGGGCCCCTCTTATCACCGGAGGGCCGAACGGACGGGCCGAAGAGGGCAAGCGGCGGGGTGGCCAGGGGCTGGAAGAAGCTGGCGATGTTGCTGAAGCTGTGCTGGGAGCTGCTGGGGCCAGCGTCAGGCAACGGCTCCTCCTGGCAGATGGGCTTCAGCTGGAAGTCCTCCCCGTCCATGGGGATGTAGGGCGCCAGGGTTTCCAGGTCCAAATCGCTGAGGTCCGTCTGTGGTGGGGACAGGGGGGGGTGGGGGCACGTAGGTAAATCTGTCAATAAACTTGTAAATAAAAATCCGTAATAGAAGTCTACAGAAATGCTAATAAATTAACATGTGTTCTTTAGTGATATCAGTAGTCTATTTCTGGCTTATGAGTTTTCTGTTATAAAGTGTCTTGAATGGTATAGGAATGTAAATCCGACTTACATAAAATTTGACTTAAGGGTTTGTGGAACACTATTTATGTCAGTCAAGAACTGCCAGTGAACTAAAACAGCCATAAAGACATCCACAGGGTATGTGAAGGCTGGCTGTTTCTCTACATGTGGTAGAAGTACCAGCAACAGCGGAATGCCAATTGGTTGGCTTCTGATCTGAAGTGAAGCACCTGAGCCCATTGTGACTGAAGGGGACCAGTAGGACTGGCCTGTTGTCACTGAGGGCGCGGCAGGCCGTGTGCCTCTCTTCAGTGGACTGACCTGAGCAGCACATGAGCTCTTGACCTCGGTGTCAAGAGCAAACAGCTTCTCGGTGAACTCTACTTTCGGCTCGTTCTCCATGGAGTTGTAGTAGTCATCAGGGCTGCTGGGCTGCGGAGGCAAGGAGACGAGATGCTCATTAAAGCCCTGAGGGACCAAGTGTGACACCCCCGTGTCGAACATGCAAAGCTGAATGTCCCTCCGTTCGTTGGGGGGGGGGGGGGGGGGG
>JABFEB020000060.1:14673350-14684687 GCA_019775895.2 Stomatorhinus ivindoensis
CCCCCCCCCCCCCCCCCCCCCCCCCCCCCCCCCCCCCCCCCCCCCCCCCCCCCCCCCACACGCCCCAGTATCAACATTTGCTTTACCTCTAAACCAAAGAACCTCAAGGACTTTGGACTCTTGCCCTCTCAGTCATTGCATTACATTGGTTGACACCCACGTGGTCACAGATAAAGAGGCCGACAGTCTCCCCATGGTGCGCGCACTGTGACAATAGAATGTGCAGACACCGGGGTACCCATAATGCACCATGACGCCACACTCCAGGCTTCTTCATTTTGACATCGTAGTATTTAATAGGTTTCCAAAACAAACAATACACATTCACATCCTTTTGAATACAGTACATTTGGCACACAGTAAAATGCTTACAATGAGATAACACTAATGGATGGCAAAAAATTCAAAATATTTTCATAACGAACCATACTGTACATACAAAGCTTCACAATACAGAAATTAAAAATTAATTTGCTAAATGTATACATAAGACATATAGTATTATAATACTCATTACCTTTACCTATATGTATTATACTACTATATGTACAATTATTTAATATTCAGCTAGACACATTTTTGCACTTAATTTAAGAGGTAATTCTTCAGCTGTAATATATTTATTCAGTTGACTTTAAAACAGACCAAAATGTGTTTCCTATATAGTTTTTTTTAACTTTTATATTATTTTTAAAAACAAAAATTAAAAAAGAAGCAGAAAGACATTTTGGCATGAAACATGGTGGTTGCTGGAGGCCAGGAGTGGATGGGATGAGTCCATAGTTCACAAAAAAAAACATCTGAATGTCAGGTGAGGTACATCAGCCAGAGGAAGAATGTAGTGGAAAAGGAGCACGGAGTCTGAAGTAAGGGTCCACGTGTGGGGGGGTTCCCACAGAAACAGAGAGACAGAGTGGCCTGACAGCTGAACCCATGAGGCGCCCAAAGCAGATGCACGGGTGATGACATAGTCTTATAAGTAGCTAACCAGGATTCCGGAGGCTAACTTGCTGCTCTTTCGCATAACGTCTGTTACGGTACGTACGACTTGGAGAACTCACAATAAACTTGGGGAGGGGGGTAGCTCTCAGTAAAGCAGCCGCGTACGTTTCCAGAGGAGAAAAACTGCAACGAGACGCCATGTTTTAAAAAAAAAAAAACACTAAGAAAACAAATTTCTACCACTATGACAACTACCATTTTTATGCTGCCAGGATCTGTAAAAAAAATTCTACTGTCTATTAATGTCCATGAAATGTGGAGTGGCATCTACATAGGCCATCAGAGGTGAGGAGTGAGGCTGTGAGGCCTGGATGTAAGACTTTCACAGAAAACACAGGAAGCTCAAGAAACAGATGATTACCCACCTATCTGTGTGCCAGCCCCTACCCCTACCTCTTGCCCCAGCCCCTACCCCTACCTCGTGCCCCAGCCCCTACCCCTACCTGGTGCATGGTAACCTCCTAAAACACCGAACATCACCAAAGGCCATCCACCACACACTCCCACTATGTTGCCATGGGACACAAGAGTTCATGTTTTCAGGGACTTGCAGGGTAGTGTCTATGCTTCTGGTCCCTCGGGCCAATGACATGTGACCAATGCATGTCCCTGTGGTCCCTCTGGCCAATAAGAATGAAGATCCCTTTAGTGTGGGCACCAGCTGGTTACGGAATGGGAGGCCCTGAGCCGGTTCTTACTTGGGTGCCCAAGCATGGAAGGGAAACACAACATCATATAAAATCATGCAAAGATCCAGGTTACAATCATTTTGCTGTGCCTTTTTATTTTGTTTTTGAGGAACTATTCTGTAAATGATTTCATTTCGTCACAGCTGGTTTTTGGTTCTGAATATCTCAGATTTGGTGCTTAATTTCGATCAGTCTTCGACCACGTGCCTCAAACCTCCTTCGAGGGGCCCCGGTGGCAGAGTCAAAAACGCAGTCAACACCCCTCCTCCCTTCAGAGTCTACATGGAGTTTATGCCGGGGAATGAATGAACACTAAACCGGGACGCCGAAGGGATAAAGTTTGTTTCAATAGGGATCAGGCTTTACAGAAAACCATGCTTTAAAGAAAAATAGGCAAAGCACAAAAAATCTGAAGAAGAAAAAGACAAAACCAAAAATTTAAACTGAACAAACACATTAGACACAGAGTATTGCACATTGAACTTTTTTCATCTCATTGACTAGTAATACACAACACTATCATATGCCTGACCATGCAGTGGTTGACACCTCTATAATGAAAGAGTTTCACAGGCTTCGCAGCAAGAATTATATACAAAGTGTTATCTGTACAGAGGGCAAGACACTGGTGTTAGGTGCTGGCTTTGCCGCCCACTATAGTGAGTCTGTTATCATCTGTCTTGTTGCATAGCGGGGAACCTTGACGGCAGTTCCGAAATCTGAGCAACAAGACAATCCAGTAAAATCATAAAAAAACCACAACAAAAATAACTGACAAAATATAACAAAATCATGTCAGGTGGAGAGTCATACATACAAGCGAATACACATACATCCACACCCGCACAAGTCCTATAAGGAACATTCAGAAATAGTACGACAACACTGTGAGCGTATCTACTGTAGGTAACGGTTGAGCTTTTAGCTTTCTCACATTGTCCACAAAAGTTACCCCAACACACAAAAGGGCAATCTAATGTACTGTACATTAACCACTATTGTAAATGTTGCAAAATTTTGATCTTCAGAAAAGGGTTTTCCACAATGATTTTGATGTCATGTGATCTTTTTCTGGATGCTGTGATGCAGTAGGTCTTCCTTAGTACAATCACTGGTACTGACAATTTGGTTACATCTCAGTTACACATTGCACAAAAGAATTTGGATAAGAGGAAATCAAGGGGTACAGTCGAAAATGTCAGCAGCACCAACCAGTTCAGCTACAGAGGGTTGTGCTACAAGCTAAAAGAAGAGGACATACAACAGTCCCATGCTGAAATCATGTGATGATGCAGTAAACGCATCAAAAGGAAAGGGACAGAAAATGTCTTCTGTATACTCTCGTCTTCCTCCTTTCCATCCCTGTGACCATTATGTCATTGTTTTTTAATCACCTTTTCCAATTGTTCTTGGGAATCCAACAGATTTGCCTATGATATCTCAGTCTTTGACAGGGTTTTGTGAGAGCATTCAATAAGCAATGGTTACAGCACAAGGCATTGTACTGCTGGAGTTCTCAGGTACATCTGATTTCTCTATGAGTTTTAAACCAGTCTCAAAGGTCACACTAAACTCTTATGCTCGTCACACAGAACTTGCTAGGGAGATTGGTTTGTCCAGAGATGCTTGGTGCAAGGACAAGGATCTGAAGGATGAGATCTCTTCGATGTTTGGTCTGCATCTCTACAACAGCACATTATATAAGGGAAATGATGAAATGTGCATGCAGACAGGCTGAAAGGAAAATAAGGGAAGACATACAGAGGGAAGTTTGGGAATGAGAAAGTAAAAGAATAAAGAATAAAGTAAATCCATGCCCATTTAGGTGGGTGCAGAAGGAAAGGGTTAAGACCCCAAGATGGGACTCAGCAGATGAGTCTATATGTTTAGAAGAGTGGAACAGGGAGCAGAAGGGAATGTAAATGGAGGACAGGGCTCTTAGGACAGCGCGTCTTCCCCGAAATAGGAGAAACCCTTAAACTCCTCCTGATTGATCTGCTTGATGATGGCATCCTCCACAGGAGTGAGCACAGGATCCTCACGTGTGAAGTCCTGGTCAAAGTTGTTGACGTCCCTTTTGGTTTTCTGTAACAGAACGACAGGAGAACCTCGGTGAAGGAGCAGGGTTGAGACCAATAGCTTCAGTCCTGTAGGTACAGTTACTCTAAGCTCACTGAGTGACAACAGGTATATCACTATCACTCAAGTGATCAGCCAAGATGCCTGGGGCAGTGTGATCACAATGACTGCTATCGAAAGATGAAACAGAAGTTTACTGCTCCATCAAGGTTAACGTTCTAGACAACATTACGATCATTTTGCTTTTACCATTGATAAACTGTTAAGTATCTTCCTGCTTCAAATGTACGTCAGTCAGACACTGCCAAGTTACTGACAAATGGAAGAATGCTACTGTAAACAGACCAAAGGGATGATGCCCTGGCATGTATGTATTTTACTGGATTCTTCTGGCCCTGTAAGCAGTGATACCTGCGGTGAGGACCAGTTGCACCTGGGGGGTGGGGTGGGGGGGGTCTCACCCGAGGGTCAGTCAGAAGGACAAATGTGAGTATGTGAGCTGCATGAAGTCAACTCCCAATATGTTTCAGATTTCATCCAAACAGATCTCAGTCACTTGTGCTACTTTAGCTTCTGAGATACAGATGTTTGTTTACATTGTCACGTGACACAGCCGTGAAATTGTTTTGCCTTTTCGCTCACACAACTTAAGGGACAGAACTGCTGCACCATGACCACATGGCAGAAGAGATGATAACAGGGGTCACATCCGGCTTGGGGCTGACTGAGTCTACATCATTTGTTCAAATGAGAAGCATAAGCATGAGCACTATCTGCCAATCATGTAATGCCATAAACCAAGAGGTTTAACTCAGGAATAGCTTTTAAATGGCCCAAACACAGCACAAATGATTTGCTCCACATCAGAAGCAAATAAGGCGCCAACTTCACGGTGGTGTCATGTAACGTTTACAAATGTAACAGATACAAACGTGTGGTAGTACCAAGATGACACCCTCTCTCTCTGACCTCCCTCCATGCTGAAAGATGCAACCACCATGTGTGACTAGTCACAAATGTCCAGACTTTACAAAAGGCTCACAATGCGTGGTTTGAAGGGTGGCTTGATCTTCCTCTGCTCCAGCTGCAGCCAATCAATCTCCCTGAAGAAGGGGTGGATCTTGATAGCCTCCTCGCCGCCTTGCGTTGCCACGCAACCCAGCCGTTTGTTGGGGCTCTTCGTCATGAACTGGAGAGCAGACAGGAGGAGGATGAGTCACACGTGATGTCAGTATACAAGAGTGGGTAAAAAAGGGGCTATCTGGGAGAAAAGGAGAAGCAGAGCATTGTGGGAATGGTAACACAGTTATCGATAACTCCATCCAACCCCCACATATCACTGTTCATGTACCAGTATGTCCTGTAGATTAGCCTTGGTGAAAAAGTTCTGTCATGAAACACAAATATCCTTTCCAGAATGTACCTATTCAAGAATACGCAAAAATAATTCTTTTTTACAGCAAGATCACATTTCCCTGAGAAATACTAAAAATAAATTGATACTCACTTGCTTTCACTGTAACACTCTGACTCATCTCTAATGTATCCAACTAATTATTTTTTTTTACATATTTGTCATTTTTATTTTTAATTATTTTAAGTCTACACATGGCCAGTGCAAGGAATTTATAAACTCCAGGGCTGCTTGTCTTGGCTGAAATAATGCAAACATATCTATCATCAGGCCAGATCCTGTGGAAGGATGACAGGAGTCAAACACCAAGCAGGTCATGTGATCAACATGTCAGCCAGAAGGAGCGTACTGTGACACTGAGCCTTCCAAGACAAACATGCTTCTCTTCCCACAAGTCCGTAGAAAAAGGCAAGGCAAAGGATAGGCAAAGTCAATGCAGGACATGTTATGGGAAAAGGCAATAATGTACACAGACACAGAGACAGGCACATACAGTCGCGTGGATATACGCGCGCACACACTCACACACACTCACACACACACACACACACACACACACAATGTGGTCTCTGGGAGCGATTAGCAAGGAAGCCCTGCTATGCCAGATCGCCCTCCACGCATCTCGTCCTGAAGATTACGCAATCTAGAAAAACCACCGGGCGAACAGAAACAATTTGTTCTCTTCCCACAAGAAGTGTAATTTCTCCCAGGCCTCCTTCTCGTTTTCGCTGTGGCTCCCTCACACAGAGGCCGTGTGGCACTATGAACTTCTCCTGAACTCCCACGGTGAGCCTCACTTAGCTAATCAGATGTGGATGTGGGAAGAGAGAGAGAGAGAGAGAGACAGAAAACATGAGGAAATATGGGGAAGGCATGAGAAGAAGGGTGGAAATGAATAGGGAGGGTCAAGGAAAAGGGGGCACTTGCAGGAGAAAGAGGAATGGATGTGGAGCTAAAGCGTGGAGGACGAGGTGGCGGAGAAGGAGCTGAGAAGTCGAGAAGAAAAATGACTTTAGCACAGAGCGTTCTGACACGTGAGCAGATAGAGGAAGTGACCAGTCAGAAAAAAGGAAGAGAGCCGGGAAGAGGAGAGAAGCAGAAAAGAGAGATCCATAGAGCCCCACCGCTTTGAGGATGCTGACGGCCTCCTTGCTGAGCCACACGGGATAGAGCACGTCATCATGGAGGATGGACTCAAAGAGGTCGTCTTCGTTGTCCGCCTCAAACGGGGGCTGCCCTGCCATCATCTCATACATGAGGACGCCCAGGGCCCACCAGTCCACAGAGGGACCGTACTCCAGCTCCTGCAGGATCTGAGGGGACGGACGACGGCCAAAGCCAAACAGCGCAAAATGAATGACACTATTTTTTTCCACATCTTTTTTTATTTACCGTCAAAAGAGTGAAAATGCCCACAGATCCAAAAATATAATGAACAAGCACCACAAAAAATAACGTCCCAGTTGTCCAGTGTTCGTTAAGCTAAATGTAGCGCGGCGAGGTGTGGTAGAGAAAGCGGGTGGGGTACCTCTGGGGCGATGTAGTCGGGGGTCCCGCAGAAAGTGGTGGTCGTGACCCCGTTGAGGATCCCCTCCTTGCACATGCCAAAGTCCGCCAGCTTGCAATGTCCTTCTGCATCCAGTAGGATGTTGTCCAACTTCAGGTCTCTGAGAGGGGCAAGATAGAGAAGAAATGGGTGTCAGAGGTTCGAAAAAGGAACAGGGAGATCAGGGACTCTTTGTCCTTGAGGGCTGGCGGCTTGGCTAAGAATACCCCCCCCCCACCACAAAAAAAAGACGCAGAACATTTCACAAGTCATAGTGAATAATTGTGTGGATAGGCTTAATGAACAGGACACACCTCAGGGGAAAAGATTAGAATGACACAATAGAGAAACTGTATTAAATACACACTAAAATTAATCTCCTTTATCAGTTGTACAGAATCACTCGCTGAGGCAAGAAAAATAACAGGGGCAACTAGCAACATAACATTTGTGAGAGTATAGTTGCAGATTTTGGAGCTTTTCAGTGCAAAGTGCCCCTTTTGAACAAATTCAAAGTGTTCAAAGCAACTGCCAAAATTATGCCCCTTCCTCAATGTCAAACCAGACAAAAATCTGTCACTGAGGACTTCCACTCTTCCTGCAGAGTGATGGAGCCAGAAGCAGGATTCAGAGGCAGACAGACTCCTTTGGGCCACTCAGCCTCACAGCCTATAGAATCTCTATTCTGGTATGAATCTGTATCCACAAGAGCCAATCAAAACACAGTGTGACTCCCGACTGATTACTGTTAAGTCTTGTGTGTCTCTGGGAGCATTTAGTTTTGCCTGCCAGGCCAGAGAAAGCGATGCCCTTTTCGGACCACCCGCACTGCAGCATGCATTTCGGTCTCCCATCAGTCTCTGTCACAGCGCTGTTGCACTGCAGCCCCGTCCTCCTGTCAGCCATAACAAGGACTCTTATCATGGGCCAGGGCAGCAGACTAGTCTGTGGATGACCACAGGGGGATTATGGGAGCCAGGGGATGCGCTGCTGTCCTGCTGGGGGAGGGGGGTTTCATATCTCCTGGATCAGTGCATTCCGCCCCGAGAACAGGCGAGGCCTCAGTTTCCATCCTTGGCAGTGTGGCCATGTGTCACACACACTCACTGCACATGGCGGCATCAGTACATGCGAACACCCACATATACCTCTTTGTACACGTTATGTGGCCAAAACACACTGATATACTCCTGATCACACACAGAGAAACACACACAAGAAGGTCTGCAAACAGACACGCACGAGTGTATCAGGGTTGGCGCAATTAATTAAAAAAAATTTTTTACCGGATCATTGACTTTGCCATTCTTTATATTGCGATAGTTTACTTAGGTTTTGTTAAATGCGCGGACTGCATTAGTTGACAGCGGCCAGAATCGCAGGCGAGTGGGAAAGTCAGCGAGTCGGCACCATGGAAGGCAGCGATAACCTCTGTGATTAACATGTCTATGTCAGTATAGCTGCCGCTTAGAGTACAAGCAACCTACACCCAGAGGGAAAAAAGGGGATGTTTCGGACTTGGGCATCAATACGGTCCATGTGCTCCTTTTGGTGTCTGTTATGCCGATTACATCATGTCTCCTGTGCCTTTAAATGGGGTGAACGGGTTCATGCAGCGACAAAGGCGGAGCAAACTGCTCGCTTCTGCTCAAGCACCTCCTATTGGATGTCAGCTTGAACGTCTGCAGCCCTGCTATCTCTACATCCCATATGCCTGGTCCCGTGATGCCACACACTTGCTTAATGCAACGGGCATCCAGGTTCTGAAACCCAGAATTTTCTGTCTCTGCTGGGAGGTGAACGAAAGGTCACAATTCAGAATCATGCAAATATGGCATAAATTTTTACTCATGGATACAGGCTCCTGGTGAACATCATGTCGAGTTTGTTATATAGGTATAACAATGCCCTTCTGGGAAAGTTAAGTCTATCCATCCATCCATCCATCCATCTTTCAGGGTTTCGGGGGTCCTGAGTCCATTCCTAGAAGCAGCAGGCACAAGGCAGGGAATACCCCAAGACAGGCCGCTGACCCAAGGCAGGGAATACCCCAAGACGGGGCCCTGACCCAAGGCAGGGAATACACCAAGATGGGGCCCTGACCCAAGGCAGGGAATACCCCAAGACGGGGCCTGACCCAAGGCAGGGAATACCCCTAGACGGGGCCCTGACCCAAGGCAGGGAATACACCAAGACGGGGCCCTGACCCAAGGCAGGGAATACACCAAGACGGGGCCCTGACCCAAGGCAGGGAATACCCCAAGACGGGCGCTGACCAATTGCAGTTAATATTGTTATACAAGAATTTTTTTGTCCTAAGGAATCATGCTGAAATTTGACACACTGAATGTTTACAGCACAGCACAACAACCAGGTTACGGCAAGAACCGGGTCCAGTTGGCCGTCGACGCAAATGGGAAGAGCGTCTGTGACCTGGTCCAAAGGCCATTCCCAAGCACGAGCGGCTGCGGCTGGAATTTCCATCCTTGCACAACGCGGCATGTGTGGCGCTGACTCCTGCGTCATGACCCAAAGCGACCAGCGCTGGAACGCCATCAGGAATGCGCTGAAAAGCTGATCTGATAGCGGCAGCCTGCCCAGCGCACTCCCCATCCTCAAACAGGTCAGAGCTGGGCCGGGTGGGCACGTGCTTCCTGCCCTTATCTAAGGCGGATGGAACCGTCCGTGTGCCTCTGACCTCTCCCAGAGACGCCCTCCAATTAAGCTCATGTGCATCTGCGAGCCCAGTCAGCTTCAATCCATTCTGCATCCACCAGTTTATTCTAGGCAGCTCATTTTTCCAGTAACCCCCCTCTGAATAACACAGATGGCAGTGTGGGGAAGAAAGATGATTCTTTCTGGTTTCCCGAAGGGGGGTTCCTTTGAACAGGATGAGCCGCCCAAACTGGTAACCCTTATAACCACAGGAAAACAATTTGCATATTGGTTTTTGACCACACATTTGCCTAATGGCCACTGTTTGCAGTCATGCAAATCTATCGGATGCATTAGTTTACACCTTCACTCTTTACCACTTTAATTTGGCCAACCCTGTGAAATTTCGCATGACACGGCCCAGGAATGGCTCACCTTACGTCTGTGATGATATTTCAAGCCTGAAACAAACAGCCGCAATAATCACTGTGCTTTTTTCTGTTTGACTTATGGCACAGTTGTACTGTGTTATACTGAAACTATCTTTGTCCCGCTTTCAACCTACATAAGCAGAGTAATTTCTGCACTGTGATGATTGATCAAAGTGTACCTGCTTCTTCCATTTGCCCTCATTACAACAGGTGTTAAGCTCTAACATTTAGCCGTGACAAACAAGCAGAAACATGAAAAGCGCTTTATGTGATTCATCCATCCATTTTGTATACCCGCTTGTCCTATGCAGGGTTGGGGGGGTCTGGCAATAAACCTCACATACACAAAAATAATAAATGATGACAAGGCTCCATGCCCCCTGACCAGAAAAAGCAGTTAGGAGATTGATTGATGGATGGATGGATGGATTTATAAAAAGTGGAGAAGAAAAAAACCCCAGTGCAGGTAAACAGCAAGCACCTTTCTGTGTGAACATGGTCCTCATGTGTGTGGTTGGCAAATTGGTGAAACTAGTTACATCCCAAGGCTTTAAATGAAGACAGTCAAATGCAATGATCACTTACTTTCAGATTTACTGGTTATGCATATTCACTATTACTGGAAACATCTGGAGCAGATTCAGTATCAGTCTGATGTCTATTAAACATTATTTCATAAAATACAGTTTAAAAAGGAGCCCATACAAGTTTTTTTCAGATTAAACTGGTAGAAAAACAACACTGAAGGACAGACTGAGTCGTGTCCCATGGAGGGGGGGTTAGCTCTCCCAGACAGAAGGCTGCCTCTCTGTCTCCTCCCGCCACAGAGACACTCACGTACTGATCTCACTCCGTGCCCCGCTGACCTTGCTCTGACCTCTTGTGTACCAGAGTGAAATTCAGATCAGGTGACAAACAAGATTGTGTCTTTCTCCTCCTTCCCCATTCTGCCTCGTCCTTTGCTCTCCTGCTCTCCCGCTCACCCTCCCTTATAAACATGAACGGACGCCCAAAAACTTAATCTAGGAGTCAGGTCCACCTGTACACATGTGAAGTGTGCACGGAACACACCTCAGCTAACATGCCAAGAACACACACGCAAGAACGCTGACATACATGCATGGGAGGGGGCAGCAAGTGGTGAATGTAGTGGGAAAGGAAAAACGAGGAGGGAAGATAAGGGGCCGCGATGAAAGATGACAGAAGAGACATGCAGCCTGGCAGGTCAGAGTTTGATGGTTGATTGCTGAAAAAATGTCAACACCACTTCACAGATGCCATTCAGGCAAAGGTGCTATTTTTCTGCGAAACCACTGTCCCAACAAGTGAGTGCGGGGGTAGCTTATGTAACTGTTCTGTGCCAGGGGGGCCAAGGAGGGGCCCCCCAGTGATATGCACGTCTACCAAAAAGAGGAGACATACTTTCCATGCCGTGTTAGGAGCCTCCACACCAGGCTCACATGTGTCACCATAATTCAGAGAGCACATTCCTCACTGATCGGGGGGGGGGGGGGGGGGATT
>JABFEB020000060.1:14690461-14715122 GCA_019775895.2 Stomatorhinus ivindoensis
AACAGTTTGCATATGTGCCCCCCACTTGTTAAGGGACCAAAAGTAATGGGACAATTGGCTTCTCAGCTGTTCCATGACCAGGTGTGTGTTATTCCCTCATTATCCCAATTACAATGAGCAGATAAAAGGTCCAGACGCCAGCCCATTTTAAAAAGATGTTTTAATATGAAATCCGATTAGCTTTCGAGACAACAGTTCATTCTTAAAAATAATGTTAGCGAATCTATGACGAGCTTGACTTTGTTTGTCCATTAAGTGACAGAATGTTTCGTGACTAACGCTAGGTCACGGGAGAACACAGCGTTAGGGGACATGCGCTTTACATCCCTTCTCTTTCACCAAAGGCCTATACGTCAGCACTTGCTTTTGCTAACTGAAAGAAATCCAAAGAGAATTTTTCGCTTTTATGAAAAAAGGAGAATAGTGAAAATAGCATATGTTTAAGAACAACCCAATTATAGATATACAGTCATGTGCCGCATAACATTTCAGTCAATGACAGACCGCATTTATATATTATTTGGTATGATTTGATAGGTTATTTTTTCAGTCTGGGAACACTCAAAAATTTCCTCTATAAATTAATGGCAATTGCTTTTTCATGTTACGCCATGTCGGCTTACAAAAGGTTTCATAGGAACAGTCTAATTTCAGATAGCGGAAACCTGCATAAAACTTATGCGCTGCTTTATACAGTACTTGTGTATAAAATATCAGAATACACTCACGAAGACTACATAAATGTGCACTGCAATATCGTAATTTAAATCATGATCTTACAGTAAACCAAGGCAAATACACTGGTAATGTTCGAATTGTATGGTTGTGTGAGGTTTAGATAGTGATCAGGGTTGCAAACTTTGGTCAGTTGGATGGAGTGAGATTTTCAATTCGATTTACACATTTACACGTATGTGTAACATTTTTATTACTTTGTAAATATTCTGTTTGCTTTTGATATAGCTAACATTAGATTTATAATGGAATAACATAGAATTGTGTGAGCATGAGAATCTGAAAGCGTGAGAGCTGACAACCCTGAGTCATTGCCTTTACATGTCACTGTATAGTGATTTTGAACTGTGTGAAAACAGAGTCCCTATTGGAGAGTCCCCCCCCCCACCACACACACACCCCGTTAGCTGTAAGTAACACACCTCACACACATGTGTGTACATTACATGCTAGCTCTCCCAGTCTCCCAGCTACTTCCTATATGAGTAATTACTCTGTCTGGATTTTCTGCCAGCTGGATGATGGCTGGTGTGATTCCCTCAGGACCTCTAATTGAAAAACAGCTAGTATACTGACCATGAGGCAGAGAGCACAGCCCCCCCCCCCCCACTGCCCTACACCTTGTATGTCACATAGAAACCTGTAGAACCTGTTCATATGTAAGATAATTTAAGTAGCATAATTATGGTATTTAGGCCATGGTGAAGCAGAAAGCCCAAGTGGCGTGACAACGTGAGGGTGTCTCAGTCTTTTGTGGTTTGTAACTTTCTCCTGATTATGTTACTTAAGGCTCCTTAAAATAAGCTTGTAAAACTTCACTTGTAAGTGAAATTTATATGACACCCAGAAGGCATTGCAGACTCATCCACACAAACACACCTTTGTATTAATATATTTGTGGGGACCATCCATTCATTTCTATGGGAAAAATTCTAATCCCAAATATGATGGCCTTAAACCCAATCCAGTCCCAACTTTAACTATAAGAAATCAAACAAAATACGAGACTTTTGACATTTTGGCAGATTGTTGCCATTTGATTGTAGTCACTTATTTAAATAAAAAAGAATTTTCCATTGGGGGGGACCAAAAAAAATGGTCCCCATATTGTCAAAATTACAGGTTTTTTTATCACATATAAACTCTCCCCACAATGTAATATATAAACAACCACACACACAAATAGAAGATGACCATTAGTTGTCATCTACAACCATTAGTTGTATTGAAACTAACCATTAGGGTTTTGTGCATGTCATTTTGCCTAATTAAAGAAATAGATATTTGTTCCCTGCTGTAACCTGCTGCTAAGAATGTTTTGGGGGTGTTCTGCTATAGACTAAGACATCAGAGTTAATGTAACTGCTTATTCAACATTATAAAATATTACAAAAAAAGGGAGCAGCGTGTGGCTCAGTGGGCTAAGCCTGTATGCTTGTAATCAGAAGTGCAGTTGCTGGTTCAAACCCAACCTCAGAAGATCTGTGGCTCTTTGAGCAAGACCCTTAACCCTGGGTGCTGCTACAGATGGCTGCCCTTCACAGACAACTTACTCTATGAAAAAGAGCGAGTTGAGAGAGGTGTAAGGACAATTATCCCATGGGGATCAATGAAGTGTCAAATATATTCAGTATTATTATGGTCTCAGTGTTAGCAGAAACTGCAAGTATCTGGTTCTTACATATACTGCCATGTTGTATTGCAATATTCATATTTCATATTTTTTGCAAATCCACAAATCCATAATACCACAACAACATAAACAGCAATCTAGATGACAATAAAACAAATTGAAAAACTGTCAGCCCTGGGTTTTAATATCACATGCCAAGAAATGAAACACAAAAATGCACAAAAACTGTGTGCAGGTGGTTACAGCATTAAACAAAACAAGCTCAATTTTAAACTGATGTGTTTTGCTGGTGGTCTGTTAGTGAAACATGTGCTTGTGTTAAATATACTTAACAACCTCAGTACTGCTTACCTAGTGGCAGGTTATAATTAAATTTAATTAAAATTTGGGCCCTTTGGGTAAGCCCAGCATGTGCAGCACATGGATGTGAACAGTGATAAGAGGCTGGTGGAATAGATTAGCTCAGGCATAGTGGGCCTTGTTCATATGCTTTTTACTGAGCATGGATTATGCAGCTTAAGATGCTGCTTTTTGTTTCTGACACTGATCTTAGATCAGTAGAGAACAGTAAGGAGGTAATGTCAATGACACTGCAGGGAAATGTACTGCCCCCCAATACGCAAGCTGTTTGGGGTTTGGGACCCCTACCCCCCTCTTCCCAGCAAAACAGCCAAATGAATTTAAAGTGTTTAAATATTTGAGCTGTTTTTAAGAGGGACCCCTTGATATTTGGTGGTTTCCAGCGTTATTTTCCATCCACATTTGTTCAAGCAGGTAATCAAGGTGCAAAAAGGCCTTCTGGGAGCACTGCAATACGATAAGATCATCAGGCTAATTCAGAGCGACTCCATGACAACCCACTTCTGAATGATTACAAAGATTAGGATCTGAGTAACATGATCCATTTACAGCCTTGTTCAACACACATGCATGCATAAGATGGACACCATCTATGAGTTATTTTGTGCCTGCCATGTTTGCGTTGCCCCTTTTGGACCGAACGGGGTAATTGCACATGGGATGGAATGTGGTGGCTGTGTTAATGAGGGGCATCGGTGTGGTGATTGTTGCCGTTTATGGTGACTGCCCTTGTCAAGGCGGGAGAGACCATCTCCCAAAAGACCATCCCAGTACTGATGGGACACAGAAAAAACATATAAACGTGCAGCTTCATATCTGTCAAACTGCGTGCCCACCCTCCCCATGAAGAAAACTCAGAGTGACCAATGCTATGGACCAAAATGCTTGTTTTTGTACCACACAACTTCACTATGTCCCTGAAGTATTTTTTTTTTACTATATTCTGTCAGGAGTGGTCATGTGACAAAGTGACAGTGATCTGCAGGGAGCCCACACTGTGGGAGCTGAGGATGAAGGCTCTCTGAAGTGCTCATCTGAATGGATCACGAGTTTTTAACTGAATGTCAAGCTGCGGTCATGTGGAGGTGGAGGGATAGGGTTAGGGTGTTAATTCAATCTTTAAGTGGGCTACTTCCTCTCAAGTGGCTCTAGAGGTACAAGTAGGATTATTAGCCAAATTTCGGGACTAGTTGGCCAACAAACAGGGCGCAGAAACCTGAGGAATGCCCGCCCGTGCCAAGTGGGCGGCAGCAGATCTCAACGGGCAATCCCGATCTAAACGCTGTGCGGAAAGAAAAGGGACACAGGCCCCAAACGCCTCATTTCTCTTTGCACATGCCATGATCGTCAGTGGTGGAAAATAACAGACAAAACCCCAAAAAAGAATGAATCTCATGCAGAAAAGTAAACATTCCAGAATAAACAGCCAAAGAGCCGTTCCGGGCTGAGTACCCCCATTCGACTCACTTAAAAAAAATTTTTTTTCAGTGGCCATCAATTTGTATTCAAATGGAGAACATCTTTTGGGTTCTTTTTTCCTAATAATGACAGTTATGTTTAACACATAACATTTTATTCTCCAGGTTTCTGTCGGCTGGATGATGGCCCTGCTTTGTCTGTTAAAAACAAAGGCAGTCTGAAGGGGGCGATACAGAGCTCTTAGGAGCCAGACAGGAACCTGGTCCAAACCAAATTCACATAAGGCAGAATCGTCCCCATGAGAATCCTACCTGTAGATAACTCCATGTTGGTGGAGGAACATCAGGGCAGAGGTGACCTCAGCTGCGTAGAAACGGGATCGTGCCTCGTCAAACTTGCGGGAGCGTTGAATCTGGAACATCAGATCTCCTCCATTCACGTACTCCATCACAAAGAAGAGTCGGTCCTGAGATAAGGGGGAAGTCGGTATGGAGTCATTGCGGACTTCAAGCATTTACTTACTTATTCACAGGTTTACATTGGCTTGCAGAAGTACTTAACCATATCTCCATTTCTACAATGACATATTTTAAAGTTTTAAACAGATTTTAAAAGTTGTGGCAGGAGTGCTGATGGTCCTTCCCCCAAGATAAGTACCAAAAATGACAGAGTGGAGGACACTTGCAGGGACAGAGAAGGAAACACGCAGTGTGTGTGGACTGACAGTATTATTTGATTCAATTCCCCTTTCAGTGCTCCCACCGACCACAGCAGGGACATTCTCATCAGCAAAATGCAGATGATCCTTTTGGGAAAAGCTGAAAGTAAGTGTATTGTCAAAGCCCCCCCCCCCCCACCAGGTACTCCAGCTTCAGTCCCATTACCAGGGGTAACAGAACACAATGTACCAATTTCTGTTCGAGAGTGAATGGTGGGTGAAACAAACTAAACTCTATAACTGCAATTACTTGCATCTGCAATGGAAGAAAGACCATCTTAACTTCTAAATATAGTAAATTGGACTAGAACACCAATAAATATATGGAACGTTAGTATTTCACCCCAGTAGTCAGTACTTGCCCCTTTGGTAATGGCTGTAGTTTTTTTTGGATGAACTTCCACCACTTTTTCATGCCAGGATGATCCAAAAAATATTCTCTGTCATCTCTTAATAATAAAATTTCTCTCTCGGGTTGGTTAGGAATTGTTCCTGGATATAATATTTCAAATCGTAGCAAATATGTAAATGAAAGGTCTGCAAAATGACGTGTACATTGTGCTAATGCATAGCCAGTAGTTCTATGGATATTAAAAGCCTCCCTTTAAAATGGAAATACAAACTGGCCCCATCATCCCATTGTTTAAGCGCTATAGCTGATCTGCAGTGAGTAATGCTCTGATCAACATTTCTCACTTTACTCAAAGTGGCCTCTTCACATCCTGGAAGGGCTGAAAGTAACATATGTTGTTAGGAAAAAGTGCGCCGTGAAGGCGAATTGGCGAACTGAATGTGAATGCAATTTATTTCCAAAGACGAAAAATGCTCTTCTGTATGAGTTTCCAGTCGGCTAAGTCATACTGAGAGGTTGACTGAAGTGCACTGCTGTGTAATATAAGAATGACAATCAGTATATAGCTGTTGCATGGGAATATCTGTTCGACAGAAAATCTGAATTGAAAACCTGAAATCAAATGTAGAAATGCCAGCAATCTGAAGGTTTGGGTCTTGGCTTAAATAATCCTCCTTTTTCTGGAAAACTTCATATGTTATTACAGGATCAGTGATGAGTTAACACTAAGGAAGTCAGGTTAGACCTGTTTGATCTTTCTTCCTAGGAGGAAAGACAACCTTGTCTTTTCCTTGCTTAAATTCATAAACAAGAGAAGTAGCCACAATCCATACTAGGTGCTTTCACGCCAAAGTTACAGAACCTGGTCCCCGTTTACAAGTTCCTGGGTATCTGGACCAGGAACTTTTGCAGCTCCTGGCCAGTTCTGTGTGTCGCTTTCACACCGCACAACAGGAACTGGGGCCTTTATGCTAAACAAGCACGGGAGACGCCAAAGGTTTGTAGGTTAAACGTCACAGATAATTTCATACAAAACTTCACTGCTACGGCAAAACACTGGACAATTAGTCATTGTTTTACTTACTGGGGGGATCAATTGTGATGAAAACTGGACACAGCACTAGCAAATATTACACAAAAATATACTGGTTAACGATCAAATTTTCCAATGCAGAAATATGGAGACACAAGCAAAAATGCATAAATTGATTAAATAAATGTTAATGGGGTACAAAAATAACTCCACATGTTCAATTTCTGCTCCTCTACATCTCTTTTTCTGCACTTCCACGTAACTTCCGTATTAGCGCCGGTGCTTGTGGTCAACCAATCAGAAAGATATCACTGTAAGCACCTCCCCAGTAGTTTGTGTTCAAATAAAAAGTAGCTAGTCTGGAGTAGGTACTAAAAAAGGATTCTGGAACTGCCTTAGAAGAACTACAGTCGGGCCAGGTTCCTGCAGTGTGAACATAGCAATAGTCTCTGGTTCCAGAAAAAAATTTCGGCAGTTTGAAAACACCTACTGACTGGAAATGATTCAGTGCAGCCACCTTAACCAGTTAGGTTTTTCGTACACAAAACATTATGCTTTAAAAACATTGTGCTTTTAAGAACATTGACCACACACTTATTTGGGAAAAAAGAAACATGTTTCCTTTACTTCTAGGGCACAGAATAAAGTGATAACACTGTTAGGGGAGATGTCTGTCATGGTTGACCCTGTGAATCATTGTGTTAAGGTTTTTTTTTCTTTTATTCCCTCTTACAGAAAAAGCACATCTTACATAATAGTCCAGAAGTCCACCTCTACTTGCCCATTTTTTTCTGTGAAAGCGAATTTAAACAGGATGCTTAAATAGTTTGTTTAAACGTGCCCAGAATTACAGGGAGACCCACCCAATCAAACGCGAATAAACATTTCCTGCCTCTAATTAGAAATGTACGAATACTTGCCTTCCAACCGAGAGTTGCAGAGATGGTAAAGAAAGAGTTGTGATGGGCAGATAACGCCGAAGACCCAACAAGAACTGTGATTTTTGCATAATGGTCTGCATTTTTGAGTCAAATGCAATCCAGATAAAAAACACAGATTCAAAATGCATACTATGTCCGCTACATAATCCTGTCTTTTCAACACTATTCCTTATTTCTTCTAAAATTATTTCAATTTAAAGTAACCTTAAATGAAACGATTTAAACTTAAAGATGCTTATATTCATACAGACCCAAAAGCAAAGTTTCGGTGTAGTTCTGTTTGTAGCCTTGAAGGTTTATATATTAATTTATTTATTTTTTAATTACTCCAGGTTAGCAGACTCCTATCTGCCTTTAAAACAGCCAGCTTTGTGAGTTGATAGCAGCAGGAAATAATTATAATTTCAGTACAGAATGTATTGTGTGTGTGGCCCTGGACAACAGTCAGGAATGTTTATCCTGAAGCTCAGCACACCAAACTGACCCTCACGTGTACCACATACAGATTGCAGAGCCCCGATCCCAAACTGGACCTGTCGTCAGAAGGGTCAGTGACTCTCTCACACACACACATATGCAAGCATCCAATTAGAGCTTGGATCATGCAGACTAAGATGTCGTCCCTTTAGACATACGGCCGCCTGTAATGTGTACACATAAGGACTGGCATGCACGCACACCTCACAAAGCCCAAGTACCCTCATTAACACATCACTCTCCCTCCTCAAACCAGTCTTCCACTCAAAAACACACGCGGTCACCTATAATAATTATACAAATGCCAAGCCTAGTGACCTTTTTATGACCTTCCATGACCAATAACACTTGTAACAACGGGGTTACACTACCACTGGCAGAAGTTCTTCTTACCACTGATTTTTGGGTCTCTCAATTATATTTACCATTGTTTTCTACCTCAAATGAACACAAATCGGAACCCTTAGCTGCGTAACAGAAGTGTTGCATTTCACAGTGTCTGTATGGAGAAGGTCAGCTGGCGCTGTTTGAGCACCTCCTGTGGTGCGAACAGGCATGTGCAGTTTGGCAGCTGCTAGTGGATAGAAAAGTACTCCATCAGTTACCAGCCCTCTCACCATTAGTCTCGAATCATGCAAAAAACCCTCACAACGGACTAGATGCAACGGAGAAAATGGCCTCAAGATACGAAATGGAAAAAAATTGAGCTGTTATTTTGATGTGCAATTCCGGGTTGTGCTTCTTGTACTTTTGGATACCACCTAAAAGCCTGTATAAATAAAACCCATGGAAGTAAAGCGAAGTGTAGGCCTTTGGATACAGGATACAATGAGATATTGCTGGATGTGGTTGGTTGCCATCACAACAATGCAAGGCGCTGCTTCAGAGCGTTGCCTGTCAGAGCGTGTTTTTTTAGAGACCCGCATTAAGAGGGAGCGGGTGAATTTTAAGGTTTTTAAAAGGTAAAGAACAAGTAGCCTCTTAATGGATTACCTTTAATGAAGGTAATCCAACTAATGACTTAAAATTGACTAACTGCACTGCATTAGATTCACTTAAATGCTGCAAAGTCACTGTACAGCTCAAACGCAGGGTAGATGGCCTCTTTAATTAATATGAAACTACTTTGTTTTCAGAACATGTTGTACTTGTCTTTTTGTTTATACGGAAGAGGCATTCATTTGCAGAAGACATTCAAACCAGGCACTGGTTAAGTATGCACCATGGGTAACCAGCAACTACCTTATTTTCCATGTAATACACTTATGCAAGTTCACTGCACACTTCTACTGCCTAGAATCACAAGCCAGAATGAGTTTGCGTGGAAACAAAGCTGTGTTAAATCTGCAATTGTTCAGCGGGCCGTTTTCTCATTGTACAAGATGAGACAGGCGTCGATGAGGAAACGCTTGTTTAGTCTCAGGGTAACTTATATAAGATGTTACGCAAGGGACAGAAATAGCTCCTTTTTGGTTGGGAGGACAGGGTGTGTGGAGATGGCGAAGCTCAGGTGCAGGAGTCTCCAGGACCACCCAAATGTATCCCACGTCACATGCATGGGACGCAAGCATGTACCAGCATACACAACAACACACACATACTGATGTACACATGCATTCAGTAGCTTCTTACTCGCATATATCATTTATTGCCATTCATATAAATTAAAGGTAGATTAACATACTGAAGCCAGAAGAGAGAACATAACCAGAGTACTTTCATCTCGGAAAATGACCGCCGTTTATCTTACAAGGCAAAGAGTACGCATTTCAGTTATTTAAAAAAAAAGTCAGTTTCATAAATGTTCAGTTCATTCTAAGTATATGTCTGTGTCTCGGGTGAATCACGAAAATTTCAAAGAAGAGTTTCAGGTCACAACTTATTTGTGCCTTGAAAACAAGCTGTTGTTTACCTGCACTCTCTCTTTTTCGTGAACTCAGCAGCTGGACGTGTGCCTGTTGAAAAGGTGTGTTTATGTAGCACGGCCCAGTCATCCATAATTAATGATTAATCACCACCCGGTTCCTCCTCATCACTCTGTTGTAACGCCAAACGTGCAGTGGAAGCAGGTACTGTAGGCCTTTAGCTGTGTGTCCTGTGTATTTGGATTTGCACTTAAGAAGAATCAGGACCACTTGAATTAACACCGAGGAAGTAATCTGAAGAGAAGAAGGACTTGGAAGTCGACATTTTCTTCGTGTGGGTTTTTCACTCGACCCATCGCTGATATGCCCATCCAGCAGAAGGTAGCATTGCTGCAGAGCTACACCTTTTCTTCACCACGACCCCCCCCCCATCCTCATTTGGCCTGCTTAGTGCTCATTACCAGCCAGAGACGGACCTTTAATCAATGGTAACCAAACATGTTGTGTTTCCTGGAATAACCATGAGAGAAGGGGTGCAAACTTCTATCAAACTTCCAGTCCTACGAGCAAAAACAGTTTGTCCTTAGACGTTCCAAACATTTAAAAAAATAAGCAAAAATGTTCCCAGCAAAGAAATCCTTATTCATTACGGCATTACTTGCTTATTTTGGCTGCGAAAGAAACAAATACAAGTACCGACAAAAAGTATCACTTCCTTAAATTCATTATTCAAAGTTGTGTCCAAAATTTTTTTTTTTGCTATGAGTCACTATAGACTTGTGTATTAATTGAATTTTTGTAAATGTTACGGCAACAAGGCATACCCTGCAACTCCAACCGGGTGTACGCCCTGAAATATTCCTCTCAGTCCATAGTTCTGGGACAGAATCCAACAATCTAATCCTATCTGTCTCACACATAGAATACGACATTTGTCTTCCATGAAGTAAAACTATATATGTCAGAAATATTTTTAAAGGTATGACTCATTTGAATACTTTTCTCCTTATAAGTCTTAACGAAAGCACAGAATGTATCCTTATATTTTGCGAGAAATTAAATGATGCAAAATGCAATGCTGTTAGAATAAAGTAGACATGGATGATTTTGGTGTGAGAGGCTGCTACATTGAAACACACCATGTAAGGGTTGGTGCACAACAACCGGCGCATTATATGTTTTTAAACGCTCAGCTGCGAAGATAAAGAACAACCCGACTCTATGTGGCCGTGTCCCTCGCAGAGTGCGTTTACAATCGTATAATGCAAGGCTTGGAGCACATTAACCTCTTTATGCCACGTTCACCACATATTTGTCTTGCATGTTTCCACCTGAAGACATTATTTTCACGTTTACATATGGAAAATGTGTTTATAGGTAGAAGTGCTATTTAGACTCAGGTGATACAGCATACCACATTATTTCCTTCCGACGAAACTATATTTTGGAGGATCCGAAATTCGTGTTTCTTTTTAAAGTGCCTTCGAAATAAAGCATACTGAGGCGTACTGTCTGAACATATGAAAAATTAGATATCACCCAAGCCCACTTTGGTTATATAAGACCCAAGCCATTGTCTTTAATGCAAAAATAGTCCGTTGCTAGCACTATAAGTCAGTGGTTAGTTTGAAACTGCCTGCTTCTTAGTCCAAAGTTAGTCTGTATAAATGTGTAAGCCAAATGTGTAATAACCATGGTATAAGCGGGACTAGAAGTGCATCACATTACTAAATCATTTTGGAATTTAATCACGGGCCACATGTCCTGGTCCTCAGCCGGAAGTTATCTGTAGCAATTATAAATTTTTCCCATTAAGTTTCCATTAAGTAACATTAGTTAAAATTATAGACTACAATTACACATTGATTTACTACTGTGATTCACCTGGCCAGCACTATATGTTAACACTCTTAAAATTCAAGAATTTGACAGCGTCATGGTATACATGACTATAACAGAGTATACCGTGGTATTTTGGATATTCTCTGGCACGTTCAAATGCCAGCAGGAACATTGTGGTTGGGGTCTCCTGCCGTTCATGGTGGCTATTGATGCTGGGTGATCAGTTTGTGTGCCACTTTACAACCTGAGCTGCATCCAAACATTTCCACATTCACTTCACTTGTGGTTCACCAAGACAGCTGAAGGAGGAAAGCAATCTGGTAAATTGTTGGATGGATGGTACCCTATGATGGTGCCAATTTGAAAATCACCTCTATCTAGACTCTTTTTGTTTGCTTAGCACTGATTTCTACAAAAAAATAGACAGCAGGTAAAAACAAGGGAGAAAATAGGATTCATTGTTTTCACAATAATAAGTCTGATATATTGAAATCCTGGGAAGGAATAACATACCATTATGTTGGTAAACTTGTCTCATACATCTGTTCTTCTGCAGGGTACAGTATATCAGGTTCATGCACACTGAAAAGTGCATTGTGGGTAAAAGTGCATTGTGGGTATCAGTACCCCAAGCTGCTCCCCCAAACTTAAGTAAGCATAAGTGCTATTTCAGATTTCTTTGTCGTACACAGGGGTGGAAAGTAATTTCTAAAAATACAATGGTCCTCAAGGGATGGCGTGGGTAGGACGAGGGCCTAGGAAACCCCTTTCATGGACCAGGACCAAGACCAAGACCAAGACTTTGGGGGGGGGGGTTGAAACCAAATGGTAGACGGGAAATACCCAAAACTACTGAGGACATATTTATCAAGTGCATGCACTCTGCAAAAACCAAAAGCTTAGAAGAACATTGGCAGTTAGTAAGAAAAGAGGGTTAGGGTTAGACAGGCGGACTGGAGGTGATAGAGCTGAGTCAGAACATGAGGTAACGGTCAGGGCTGGATTAGGGAGCATCACAACCGGGACAGAGAACGAGAGGCAGCCTGACCAAATACGGAAGGAGACGTTTTGGCCATTACTTCACATAGTCAGGCCAGAGCAGAAAAGTTACATTTCAGCCTCTTCAAGATGCTCACTGCTCCAGTCTGTCATGTGTTCATGTGCTCACTGCTCCAGTCTGTCATGTGTTCATGTGCTCACTGCTCCAGTCTGTCATGTGTTCATGTGCCACGCTTTAATCATGTTAAACAAGACGGAACATGAAGGGGAAAAAACGGTAAACTTCTTGATGTGCAAGTCTCTTTTATTTATGAAAAGTAAACTCAAGGAAGAAAGTGATTAGCTCAAAAATGTATCAGTGTATAGTCCATGGATATCAGATGGGTCTGATTTATTCTGGTGGAAGTACACAGTAACGTGTAATTCATCTATCATTTATACATGGAGAAAGAGTGTTGCCAAATTAACCCGATAGCCATTGCTAGTTGCGTTCCGGTGTGTTGTTGTGCTTATGTTACTCGTCTGCTCCTATTTGGGGTGGATGCAGTATTGTTGCTGTTCCACTAGTATACAGGAACTGAGCGGTATCTGAGCCGCGGACAGAGAGTAGTTACAGCACGGTTCCCGCTCACTTTGGTTTTCCCCCGCAGAAGGGTTGGTAAAGGCCTTGTCGTGTTTGGAGATCAACAGCGACGTAAAACTGAAGAGACGCTTATTTACTGTTCACGTGGTGTGCATCATAATCAGCAATTATTATTATATTACTCTGTACTAATTTCTGCTAGAACTGTCATTAATCGCCATGTTATGTTAGCATCAAATGCATTTTCATATAAATCCATTTCGTTCAGCTGTTCTATAATGTTTTTTTTTTTAAGCTGGAGGTTGGAAATTTTCAAGTTTTGAGTTATTGGGAATGCATCAATACAATACATGTGCAATACAACTAATAATGAATAACATGAAGAATATATGCGTTTTTCCTTCAGATAATCCATGCATTTCAACAATCAGGTCACTATGCCAGCGCGGTTACGGCTTGGGTACGGCTCACCTACAATACAATGGAAAACCTCCAGTTTGTGGTACGGCTCAGTTCTGGGCGGCAGTGGAAAAACGCTACATGTCCTTTGCTGGCAAAAGTTAGGTTCATACAATTAAAAAGCCCAAATAATAGAGCAAACACAGAAAATAAACCAAAGAAAGGTCTCTTCCACTTAATTATGAAGCTTAGTTGAGAATTGTTTACGCAGCATATACAGTTTCGCTACCTTTGTTAATATGAAGCTTAGATGAGAATTGTTTACACAGCATATACAGTTTCGCTACCTTTGTTAAGTATAAGCACAGGTAAATAAATATCTTTCGCATATCCCATCTATCTTTTTTTATCAGGGACACATATACATTGATCCCTCACCACTGGAGCAGTTTTTGATCTTGTTCAAGTGGGCAACAGTGATTTGAATCAAATGGAAGCAAAAACCTGATATGTGAGCTCTGCTACAGGGGGAGGAGCAAATGCAAACCTGATCAGAGTGTTGCTATACACCAGAATAAATGAATCAGATAATGTCAACAATAAAATCATTATTCTGTGGAAACCAAGGCTGGCTCATAACCAAACTGGAAAGTCAAAGGGTCAGTACTAGTCCCCCACATTAAAGATGAAGGTTCTGCTGGGAATGTCCCATAATCTTGTCCTTGCTTCCCATGCCTCGATAAGTTTCTTCATCTGCGCTCAGGTGGACCAAGGCTACGGTATTAGCCAACATAAACACTGCTGCCCACACAACTAAAATCTGCAACAATAAGACATTCTCTCAGCTGCTTGCATACAGGAAGAAGGAAAAAAATGTATTTTAAGCAACAGAGGAGAAGATGACCTAAAGGCCTTGCAGGCCCCTTTGTTTGCCTTGTCTCCCCTGGAACTGTCCTGCAGAGCTTCCTACTCAGGAGTTCCTGTGAAACAGTCCTGCCTGCCGGTCCCCTGATTTCTTCATCTTGGTAAACCTCACCTAACCCTCCATTCCTGCCACGGTTTAACTGCACCCAACCCAATGTTACCCCGTTGTCAACCAGGAGGCAGGTGGGCTTATTTCAGATCTACCCTGCTCCGCCGAGAGCTCAATTGTCTCGGCACCCTAGCTACAGATTGCTGGCTCTGCTGTTCCTCCTGAGAACAAAGGCTCTTGTACTGTAGGTACTTTGTTAAGCTCTCATTTTCTTCTCCGCTCAGTGTTTTGCAAGAGCAAATGACATATGTTAAAATCCATCACATACCAGCCTCATCCATTTATTTATTTCTCCATTGATAACTCTCTACTACTTCCTTGAACTGGAACTCGGAACCTTGAATCTTTTTAGCCCAGTTTTTCAGCTGTATGTCAATAAGAGGTCGAAACAAACCCAGAAACAGTTGTATAACAGTATTTACATTGCTGTGCAGTAATTAAGGTGATAAGAATATGGCAACGATCCTAAACCTGATTAAGGAAAGAACATTATGAAAAAACTTCAGTTTGAAGATTATACGCAGGTCTCAGAGCCCACGGTTATTTAACATTTATCCTAAGATACAGCATTTCATTCTCTTTCTGCTAGGTTTGGGCTACTGGTTCTATTTTCTGTGGGTCACGCATGTCTCTCTTGGAACATGAAGAGATGCTTCAACGCATGAGGAACAAAGTGGGTGGGGCAGGACGAATAAGCAGGAAGCAAGCCAAGACTCAGAAACCGGCTTTAACATCTGCGGGTAAATTAGCCATTGAGGGCACTGGAAATGGAGCGAGGAAGACGGTGGCGTCAGCCTGAGGTCGGCTAGGGAGCACGCTAAGTACGAGGCTAGAACGAGCAGGCGAAGACCAAAAAAGAAGAGGCGGACAGAAAACATGCAACAACCTTTCACCTAAATTTGAACCCTGATGAATCTCTATGCATAATCTGGCTGACATTGGAAGATCTCCGTAAAAGAGACAAAGATTGAGGATGAGAGAGCTGTCACAAGAAAATGGTGCAGTTAACCACTGTCTAACAATCTCTACCTGAGATTCTTCTTAAGATACTTCTTATGTAGCACACACAGTGCAGTATTATATATGGTACAATGTACGATAATGAAGAATGGAAAGTTCTAATTTGCGCAGTTAAGTCTTCATGTGCATTAATGAGGTACATTGTTACATCTAAATGGAGCGTAACCTATCTTACCATAGAACATTAACTAAAGATGCAGTACACATGATATTTACTAGCACATATATCAAGAGAAGATGAGTCCTGTGAAGAACAGTAATAAGGTATTTAGGTCTCAATCAGAAGGTATAGTCTGCAGTGGTAGAGTACATGGGAGAATTCAAACCCATTCAGCTTCCATCCACATGACTGACAGAGGAACGAAACCAAACAGCATATGGTACATACATTGACTATGGTGAGGGTCGGGACCCTATTATGTAAGGTTTCTAACAATTGACTTTTTTGGCATGCATAGAACACAGGACACAGAACCAGCCAACTGCCTCTTCATTAAAGAGAGAGAGAGATGCAAATGGATTATATTGTCTACAGTGATCCTGAACCCAACAGATACACACCGATTAAATATACTTTCCTATACTTCCAACTTTCTGTAACTTTTGACCCTGGAGTCACCCTTGTGTCACCTTTAAACCACTGACAGTACCACCCCAAACTACTATTCCAACCCAAATTGTGTTTCCACAATTAGATACACATAACTATTTCATGTGACTTCTTCCAAAACAAAGGTCGTCACCCTGACCGTTCAGACTGACTGACATTGAAAACGAATGGCACTGAAAATGACTGATACGCAAAGATACTACAGAAGAGAAGCAGAAATGTATAGACAGGAACAAAGCCTCAACGTTCATTTTGTGCTCCACAGAAGATTTCTACAAAAACCATTGTTCCCATTCTCAATCCTGGAGATCACGGTACAATGTATATACATATATATCCCCTGAATTTGGTGTCAGCTCCACCTTCATATTCCTCAATGGCAGACAGGATAGTAGCGCTATCTGATTAAAAGTAATGCTGATAAGTTTCTAGTCCAGCATTTTTGCTGTTGTGGTCATCCGACCTGAAACAGACAGTGAGACGTCAAATAGCGCGTTTTTACAAGACGTGGTTACATCTTACAGAGGCAGCTTGGAATACCAGTTGATGCCTTAGGCAACAAACATGTGCGTCAGGGTGTGGAAGGCATGCAGAAAATTACTTGGTGGGTGATTGACAACAGCTTAATGGCCTGATGGCAACATGATGAAGTGCGGGTCACGGTCATGTGACCTGTGGTTTGCCACTGTTCCATCAGTCATATAGACACATTTACAGACACCCTAAAACACCTCCAAAGGAGTCCGACAGACCCGCCTGCAGTTCATAATGAAACATAGACAGATACATGCACAGAAACAGCTGCTGTGCATTCCTGCGCAAACACAGTCCCAAGCAAGGCTACGAATTAGAATGTTTAGCAGCAATAAGGAAGACTGGTTTTCAGATGAACTTTAGATTTACCATTGTACAGTTTCCCTGAAGCTGTCGCTGAAATCGCTTTCAGTGTTTGAATGCACAAGGTAGCTGTCAGCAAAAATCCTTTTGCCGCCCAAACCAAGACGCGCAAAATGCAATATCAGAAACAACATAATTTAACAATTTAAATGGCTGCTTTGAAGAGCAGGAACAGTATGAAATTGAAAGCCAGCTAACAATGCTTAGCATATACTGCTCGACATCCTAATTTCTCTGTGGCAGAGGGGGCAGTGTTTTCAGTCCACCGTTTGCAAAATCTGGATAATTTCAAGTTGATTTTTATAACCTGAACGATACTCCACAGGCTTTAAGGATTTCATCCCTGGAAATGGGCATTATTCGCAGAGGCGCTGCAGTCTCAAATTGTGTTTTAACTGGTTACAAAGGGACCATGTTTGAGCAGGTACACTAAGACGTGTTGGATCCTGTTGTTGTGAAAACCACTAAGTAACAAGGGCATCTGTTTAAGTAGAATGTAGCTTCATTTAGAAAAATGTACAACTTTTCAATAGCTTCAATAGAACCATATTTAGGACTCGATATCTACCCGCCCCTTCTCTTTTCCCGTCCAATCACCCAGCTCCTCCACCGCCTGCTCCCCCTTCTGCGTCTCCTCCCTTTTGCTAATGGGACACAATGTTCCTATCGTTGTTTGGGGAAACAGCAGAAAGAAATAAATAGATTAGGAGCTGAAGACGCCATCATTACAGCAGCTTCCAGACTAGCCCATGAAAATAAACAAGGATGCCAGTATGTGGCTCTCTCTTCGGACGATGCCCACGTCCCCCCTGCCCCACAATCCTGTCCCCTTCTGTCCCATCAACTGATGCGTATCCCAAATTGTAACACTGCCCAATGGAACAAGAAGTGGAAACTGATATATAATCACGCAGGCATCATAATGTATTTACATGTTCATTTATGGAAGGCGTTCTCTCTTTCTGTCCAGTAGATTACCTAGATAAACACAATATGTTTTTCAACAACCAGATCTAAACGACCAAATTTCAAAAAACATAAGACTCACAAGATTTGATGTCTTATTGCTCTATTGCCTACCTTTATGCGATGTATGTAAAAAATAAAATCCTGCAGTGACCCTTATTTATTGCACATGTTTTTTAGATTTAGCGTAAACGTGCAATGCGGGGGGCATATTTGTGCATTTAGGTGGCACCTGGAAGATGAGCAATGCTCTCTGGGACGTTATAAGCAGGAGTGTGCGCTATTCATGTGAGCTTAAAGACTCAGCTTATACTCTAGGCAAACATTAACCCTGCTTTGATGCAGTTTTTATTAAGCACACGCTATTTTTAATAATAAAAAAAAACATTATAGCTCTCTCTTTATGGACTTTTTTACTGCCTTTATTGTCTTAGTCATACTGTGTTATCTTAAACAACCATTAGAAATGTTTTCAATACAATGTGATGTGAACTACAAATGAACAAACAAAACTTGAGGTTACTGATATGAGTGACTAATATAGTACGACTTCTCCAAAGTACATCGAGGACCACTCTCACTCTCTGTCACTAGTGTGATGCATGAACGCTGAGGGGAAAGCTCTGTTTTTTATGTAGCATGAGTCAAAAAGTTAAACGGAGTTTAAAATATACAACATCTGAAATATGTGTTTCCAGCAAACAACTCTTGTGCGAGGTGAGAAAATTCTGTACAAGGTGAAGCCAAGGTAGAGTCTTATGTCCACAACAAGAAAGCCTTACATTCTTTGCATATGGTCCCTGTTAGTACCAAGTTATGAAAAACAAAACCAAAAATGGCTTGGCAACAGGCAAATCGATCTGTGTTAAGATCTTAATGCAGTACCTTCAATATCAAAGAGGCAGAGTGGCACAATGTTCCAGTGAGACTATTTTGCCATCTGCTGGTACCTGATTGTAAATACACTTCAGTGTGTCCCAGCTTCTCAAAGGTCTATGATAGATAATTACTTGGGGGGGGGAAACGGATTGGATGAGATTAAGAAGGACAAGTGGGAGTACCTTGGTTTGGAAGCAGCAGAAGAGTTGCGTCAGGTAGGGGTGTTTCCTCGCCAGAGCCAGAATCCGCTTCTCTGTCAGGGTGCAGTCAACATCATCGTCCTGTAGAATCACGTCTTTCTTCAGCACCTTGACGGCGTACACCTCGTCTGTACCTTTAAGCTCGGCCAGCATAACCTAGATTTTGGGAAAAGCGTGAAGTTATCTTAAGTTCATCTTGACTCATCATACCACAAGCCTGTACTTCTATTCCAGGATATCAATCAGTGACCTAACAAGAAAACTACGGCATCTCACAGACTCCAGAGGGATAGGTCAGGCTGCTATGACATGGCACCACGCCTTGGCTGTGCAGATATATACCTAGTGGAACTTACTGAGACTTTCACAGTATCTAATCTGACTGTGCCATTACAACCAAACAAGCTTAAATTCAGCTGACAGTGTTGCTGTATTCTGACCAATGGATCATCAATGTTAAATTTACTGAGCTGCATCTCTATGGTGACACAAACCAAAATCTAACACATACCGTGAGCTCTGAGCATGAGTTCAACTAGAACGGAGGTGGTCGGGCTGGGCGATATGGACCAAACACCGTATCGTGCTGCATTAAGGTAAAACTGCGATACATGACATACATCCCAGCATTTTCTATGACGTGAGCTAAATGTTCTGTAATGTCACAAACACTTATTAAGACAGACTGTAGTCATAATGAAATGTAAATACTGGGTTTGCTTCCTTGTTGTCCCCAAATATACAACTACAACCATTGAGTATAGACAGTTTCAAACAAAAGTCTCAAAATAACTCAGGCCCATATGTTGCATGGGTCAAATAAAACTGCTATGACATAACTGCAGTTCAGTCCACTATGTAGATTCTTTTTTTCTTAGTTTATAACATTATGAATGTTTAGGGACCAAAAAATCTAGATCTAAGAATATTTAAGAAAAGATATTTGGCAAATGGGTCTAGAAACAGGAGCCTGACAATTATTAAAACCACATGAGAAGTGGAAAGATCATGTGTGTTATTTTTTTATTCAAATAAAGCAAGTAACAATTATTCCTCAACTTTTCCCTCCATGAACTTGCCCACGAATCACTAAACTGAATGTTTTGGCTTTACCTTTGAATTCTGGGGATTCTGTGTGATGTCACGATCATAGCATTTTTAAAACCAGGAAATAATATTAAAAGTCTCTGTTAAAAATATTTGCCGATACGATTTTAATGTACAATAAAAGGATATCAACGTAAAAGGTACTGTCTCATCCTATATCTTGTCTGAAAATGTATCGATATACCATAAAAATTTGATGCACTGCCCAGCCCGAGGAGGTGGGCCAATCAGAGCGTGAGCAGCACAAACAGGGACATCAACCGTTAATTCTGGGAGAATATTTCCAACCTTTCCAAAGCTGCCTTTTCCCAGGACTTTGATGAAGATAAAATCATCCAGGTTCATCCTCTTCGCTTCTTTCACAATCTTGACCTCGCCGTTCTCTCGGCCGTCGGCCAGGGGTCCCGGCACGACTCCGCCTGCCGATGAAGATGCTGGGGAGACTGGTTTGTGCTCCTCCCCACGGTGGTCAAATGACAGAGCCTTCCGTATATTTTCAAGTTCCTTGTTTTCTGCTGCAGTGCGAATATGAAGGTGACAATGAAAATCAACAAAGACGTCCACAAATGAAGCAGGTGCATACTGGCATGAGTTTGTGTCATACCCTGGTCACAGGGGGAAGTGGGGGCCGATTTGGAGCGATCTTCCTCAGATTGTGGGGTGTCTGGGATGGACGGCTGGGGTTCCTGGCCTGGAACCAACTGTTGAGGAAGACAACTTTGATCGTCATCCTCCTCATCATCAGTTTCAATATTAATGCCTATTAACAAACTTTACAGTTATATTGTTAACTGATTTTCATATTCACTCAGAACATGTGTTAGAACAGTGGAGAAAGTGAGCCTTTCCCGCTGTATGTAATCATGTGTCTTTAGGACTGTAAAACTTGGGTGGGGTGAAAAAAATCTAAATTGCCAATAGGAATTTCCAATAGTGCGGAAAAGTTGTCGCTGGACCTTGTTATTTAACGTGCAAAATATCTTTAAAATAGGTTCATACTTTCAGGTTCCGCAACGAGATCGAAGTTTACACCTGTCACATCAATGGGCAATATACACTGTCCATTATCTATACACATCGGTGTTGTGCTTGTGCACTTTCACAACATGATAATCACTGCAAAATACTAACGTTCAGGTAACGCAGATTTTTACTGGGTATCAGCCATACACATACATTACATCGCTCTGCAGTTCTATGTGCATTACGATTAATCACCTGACATCAATGCGCAGATCCATTTCTGAATGGTAAATGGACTGCATTTATATAGCGCTTTTTTCTACTCTTACAAGTACCAAAGCGCTTTTACAATTTATGCCAACTTGCACACTGGGAGCAATTTGGGGTTCCGTGTCTTGCTCAAGGACACTTTGATGGGGACTGCAGGAACCAGGGCTCAAACCTGCAACCCTCCAGCTGCCGAACAATTGCGCATTGATGTGACAGGTGAAAACTTTGATTGTGTTGCGGAACCTGAAAATATTAACCTATTTCAAAGATATTTTGCACGTTTAATAACGAAGTCCAGTGACAATTTTTCTGCACTATTGGAAATTTTGATATTTTCACCCCACCCTACTGTATACATTATCTCCTATTATAAGGCTCTTAAAAAAAGCATTATAATCAGTCATAGTCTGAGCTAGACATACTTTATTGTAGGTTCAGCTCAATTGTGTATCTGTGTAGGTGATGTTACACTTCATGATACCTGTAATGTCTCTGAACCTACAAAGGGAATAAATGTTTTTTAAGGTTTTAACTACTTTGTTTAACCTAAAGTAGCACAGAGGCATAGCGCTTGGCACTGCGGCCTCCAGGGGTGTGAGTTCAATTCCTCACCTGGCTTGTGTGTTTGTATTAGGTCCATATTACATCGTGGGGACCAAATGTAATAAAAACCTATTATTTTGACATTGTGGGGACCATTTTTCAGGTCCCCATAAAGATCAATGAACGCATTCAAAAAAACTAAAAATGGCAAGTCTCTTATTATGTTTGGTTACTTATGGTTAAGGTTAGGGCCGGGTAGGGGTTAAGGTCGTCATGTTGGGATTAGAGTTTTCCCCATAGAAATGAATGAAAAGATATAACTACAAACCTATGTGTGTGTGTGTGTGTTCATTCTCCCTGTGCTTGCAGGCTTCCTTATGTAGCCTAAATACATGATTAAGTGAGTTGGCGGCTCTGACTTGTTCTATGGTAAACTAGCATCCCATCTAGCTCTACATTCTCTATAACTCTACTGTGTAAACCAGTGTTTCCCAATCTGGTCCTCGGGACCCACAGACAGCCGACATTTTTGCTTCCACTGGTGGGGAACTAGGAGGGAGCAAAAATGTGCACCGACTGTGGTTCCCCAAGGACTGGATTGCCATACCGTCCAAACATTATACTGCACTTTATGGTATTTTGAAAGTATTTTAAAAAGCAACGCTTCTTGCAGTGTTAGGAAAACTTCAAATTCAAAACTCAATTCACTGAGTGGGGGGGGGAAGTCCCTATGATGTATTTCACCAAACAAAAATACAGAAATTCCCAAAATACCATCATCATATTACTGCAATGTCGCTCAAGCCTGGTCTTAAGCTACAGCATGTCTAGGGTGTCTTTGGTAGTGTGTATGTTCCACATCACCTGGACTGACTACAGCACCTTTCCATTAACAACTGGCCCTGCTCCTACAAATATTACTGACATTAATTATTAGTTATTGCTTGGCCACCTGCCTTTTTCCTCCGTTGTGCACTGTTGGAGATCTTATCTGGGGTGACACCGAGGTCCGACAGCACTTTGGCGATTCCTCGGGCGTCTACCCCGCAGTTGGGAGCCACGTTAATTTCACATCGTCTGTGTACATTCATCTTGCAGACTGGGAGAGAAATCACCAAGCGTGAGTATGTGTGGAAGCCAGAACTGGGGGATCTGTTTAGTGTTATAACAAGCTGAGCGTGGAATATGAAGTGCAGTACAGACGCTCCCCGGGTCACGATGGTCTGTTGCGATATTTTGACTTCACGGTGGCTAAATGATTTTCACTTTCAGAACATTATTCAATAAATTACATGAGATATTTAATACTAACGTTTAAGGTAGGCTAAGCTAGGCTATGATGTTTATTTTTTAGGTGTACTGTATTAAAACGCATTTTCGCTTTACGTTATCTCAGCCTAATGATAGGTTTGTTAGACCCTAACCTCATCGTAACCTGGGGATAGGCTGCATTCCACAGATGAATTCAGGGATATTTGCTGAACGGAGTCTTAACAGGACTGTCCACCCCGGTCTCAGGAATGCCCCAACTCCATTAAACACTTTCTCCCCATAGTGTTCTCACCTTTACACTGCAGTCCTTGTCTAAGCAGGCCCCACAGCAGAGAACCACAGTGGTCACAGAAGGTGGGGACTTTATAGTTATGGATACCAAACTTGTGTGGCATGTTCACACTGAAGCGCTGGGACCCAACCTGTAGGGGGCGACAAAGATTTGCAGACACCTCTGATCAGTTTCCATTTTGAAACTGCTAACTGGCAATTGGGTGTTAGCTGGTTATTGCTGCACCTCAGAATTTCAGAAGAATATTCACCTCCTCCGGCATGTCTTCCTGCTTTTTAAGTCCAGCACACTTTGTGATGATGAGTTCGTGGCAGCGCTTGTGAACCACACATGTACATACTAAGCAAGTAAATGGAAAAAAGAGGGTCTTATATATGTTATATATGTTCCTGTTACACAGGCAAGTTTATACACAAACACACACTAATAAACAAGCATTGAAGGCGTTCAGCAAATTACAGGTTCTCTGGTGGCAGAAATGGATCATCTGAGTGGAAAACAGTCACAGCATAACACAGAAATACATTCCTGTTTGATCCGTGGTGACCTAAGTCTCATTACCTTGACATTGGTAGCCCTGCTTTCCAATGACGCCCCTGTAAAGGGAAGGACAGACTGCAAGTCAAAAATTGTTCTTTCCCATATATTACTAGATTTATATGTGTGCGTGTGTGTATATATATATATATATATATATATATATATATATATAGGGTTAGCATATTTAGTGAGATGAAAAAAAGACATGTCCAGGGATCTGATTATTAATGAGTTTTAATGTTCACCGACCAATCAGGTAGCACTTCTCTAATGAATATTAATATTTGTATTCATTGGCCAATCAGGCAGTGCTTCGCTTCTGAATATTGATAAGTTTTCCCTATTCACCCTATTAAATGAACATTTGCATCCCAGACGTACAGTAACCTTACAATTGACTCTTGTTTTACAATCTACACACAAGTGATGCAATATAAGAGGTCATTTTCATTAAAAGTTACAAAACGCTAAGCTACAGTTTGTTACTCTTCAAGCAAACAACGAAATTCACTGTTCACACAAAAACAAAAATAAAGTGTCAAATTGCCAGTGGCTTGCAGAAGTTGACGTCACTTGTGAGCAGCATGACACGTAGGGATGTGTATAGCATTTAATTTTTAAAGTAAACGTGTGCACAAGTTTGCATGTTCTCCCTGTGCCGTCGTGGGGTTTCCTCCGGGTACTCCGGTTTCCCCCCACAGTCCAAAGACATG
>JABFEB020000060.1:14729954-14743694 GCA_019775895.2 Stomatorhinus ivindoensis
CGCCCCGGCGACTGGAGTAATGCTGAAATAATGCAGGTTTGGGTGGACAATATTTGAACATATGTGATGCAAAAAAGAGGTAACTTCACTGGCCGTTCTTCAGTAGAGAATTGAAGCGGGGATTTGTGTGCGGAACTGGGCTGTTCTCACATAGGGATGAGTGGGCTGTACTCGGCACCAGAATCGCACAGTGTCAGCGGTCCTGGGTGACCACCAAAGACTCGCCGATGGCTCTCTAGCCTTCCCTGTTTCCTGTACAGAAACCAAGACCCCGTGGGGCTAAGTTTGCAAAGGGTGCGTTGTGCCTCTGGTGTGCTACAAGGGGAAATCGGCTCAAAGTAGGGCTCACGGAGGAGAGAGCTTCAATCTGTCCTTCGCAAACTGCAATCGTAAGTGTTAGCAAGCGGGAGCACCATTAGCGGCAGCACCAGGATTGCATAAGGATTTTTATATGGTGTCTCAGTTTGGCAGACATCACCTCTCTCTGCATCTCTCTGACATCCTTTATCCTTAGGGGATATGATTTATATGGAAAGAAAGACAAGTTATGAACATGTCAATCCCATACAAATAAATGTTATCAGAATTATCATTAATGATTTGAGATGAGTTCCCTCTTTCTAATCACGATGATTGTCTGGCATTCAGGTAGAGCGTCCCACACAGGCAGAATAAACCACGGTGACCATGCACACTTTTCCAAATGATCCTGATCTCACCTTTGCGGATAACCCAACTTCTGGCCTCATGACTCAGCACTCACCTCTCTATCTTTCTCCTCGCCATCCTGTAATGGACTAACAGCGCAGCTATCATCAACACAGCTCCCTAATCCATTTATCTCCACTCTTGCTCTTTGAAATCGTTTCTGGAGACTGGAGACTGAAGCCGGCCGCTCTCCACAAAGGAGCCAACACAAAGAAAGAGATCCAGGCAGCTGAGTGGCCATTTGATACACGACCAGGCATTACACCAAAGACCAAACCTGATTACCATTGGGCTTTTAAGAAGCATTACATGCACCTCGTTCTCTGTTTGCTTCGCAAACATCTGGTCTGGTTTCCTCACGCAGCACCATCTTGAAGCCTCATCACATTACAAGCTGCGTTCCAGAGAGGATGTGGAAGTCACGCCTTGCCTGATGCATGCTGGGTGTTGAAGGCTGCCACTGTGCTGTCATCAGAGCGTGACGTTACTTTACAGAAATGAGAAAACCTCCCCTTGTCTTTCCATTTCACACCTTCATCTAAACAGCGTCTGACCTATGGACGATTGGCTTACTCTCCCCTCCTTCTTCTGTTTCCACAACCAGGCGCCAATTTAACAGACAAATAAAGCAATGTTTCCACACTGGAAAACTCAATACTTAATACTTAAGAAGCTGTATTACAACACTTCGGGGTGGAGAGGATGTTTTCATAGCAAAAATGCAACGCACCATATTATAAATACTAGTTAATCCACCACAAAAAGTGTAGGTAAGTTTTTTTGTTTCATATACCTGTTTACTTAGCCGAAGCTGTTTAATGTAAGCTAAACTAAAAACCTCAGTTTGGGGGTAGGATATTTTCTGTCTTGAGCTGCCTCTCCATTTCCCACCTCCTTTTTGCTTCCTATATCCTCCCAGCTTTGTTTTACTGTGTGTCATAGCTTTGTCAACAAAGCACACAGTTTCCAGGCCTCTGACAGGCCATTTCTCTCTACTGCAGCTCCAACCCTCTCTCTTTAGCTAAGTGACAGCTTCCAAACCTGCTACTTTGGCCCAAAACAAGTGCAGAGCGGCCCACGTTTAATGATAAACCAAACATTGGCTTGTTATTGGCTAAATCCTTGCTTGTGATCCCATCTTCTCTTCCCCTGGTTGCAGTTTACTTTGCCAATTACCTGGAATTCTGTTGGACCGAAGGCTTTGATCAGGGGCCAGACCTTCTAACTGATCGCTGACTTATTGACCACCATGAGGAGCAGACCATCAATACTGTGATCAGGCTCATGGGCTTGCGGTGAAAACAAATGCTGAAATTCTCTAAACAGAGCGGCAGGAGATGAGCTGTTCTCGACCTATTCTCATAGTGGAAAAACCAACTAGGAAAGGTCACATATCCTGTTGATGAAAGGGATACTGATAGGATGGTCTTCAGTCTGTTGACAATGGGTGGAGAAAATGTTAAGATGTGCTTATACAGTCACCCCTTCCTTTCACCCCTTGAATTTCATCTTACACTCCTCCCTCTACTCCTCCAGCTGTGAGGTCTCACACTGTTCTCGATCTTCCATCAGTATAGACGAGCCGCCTCCACACATGCTGAACATCCACCTGTCTGTTTACCAGACTTCGGCACCGCTGCAGCCACCCCAGCGCAGAGGGGACTGTGAGACTGTGAGCTCTGTGCACGTTGAGCTCTACTGTTGTTTGCCGATTCGGTTCTCTTACCGAGAAGGCTTTGATCGCTCAGTACAGGACAGCAGAACATGCCCCTACCCCCTACTCTGGTGTTCTGGAGGGGAAGAAAATCTCCCAGCTCTTTGTAAACATAAAACTGCAAAGTATTAATATTTAGAGTTGGCTGCAGGCTGCCAGCCATTTGTGGCAGTTAGTGCCAAGAGTATCACCCGTTTGCTGCTGTGTTTTCTGCTGCTATGGCATCCATACTGGGCTGACTCCTGACTCCAATCTCCCCTAAAAAACTGTCTGATGTAAAATTCCAGCCATGCCCTCACAAATATATGCGCATGAACTACTAACTTTACCGTTAAAACTACAGCCTGCAGAAATTTATCTAGTGTCATTATCTGGTGTGAGAACCGACAGCAGACTGCTACCAGCTAACTGCTTCTCACGGACTCATCCAACTTTCAGTCACAGGAAGTGCTAACTGTCCGTTTCCTGCTGCTGTGGCAACTGTTCCGCACATTAAAGTAGCTTGCAGTAGACCTTGACACATTTCTGTTTTATCCTACCCCAAAAAGGAACGAGGGAACGATTGAAAAGAGAAGATTTGAAAGAGGGGTGTGGCATTTAACAAGGCAGGCAGCAGTCTATATGATTGGGGAGTGGTTAAAAAAATACCCCGCCCCCCCAAAAAAAAAAAACACACTGGGCCAACAACTGGCAGAAAGCGAGAGAAACACACAATGCAACAGTACGAAGGGCTGTTCTTACGTTCGCTGGATGACCCGGACAGGTCGATGATGACATACACCTTTCCTTCCGGCTCCAAGTCTATCTGCAGGGCAACAGGGAGAGAGAGCAGAGGGTCAGAAAAGCCACATCATGCTATCGTGGGACCGATTTCAAATGCAGAACTTTAGCTGTTTTAAAGCAAAGACGATGGGGTGAAAGAACACAACTAACTCCACTCCTTTTAGTTTAATTCGATCTACTAGCAAAAACCTGGAGTGTGGTGACACCACTGCAGGCCAGTTTCTGTTCTTTTTAAGTAAAACTAAACTTAGTAAAAACCTGCAGTACCTCATATACTATACAAGAAATGGGATACCTGGGCATTACACCTACAGGAACTTTGATATCTCGTTCTAAATCCATAGGTATCAGAATGGAGCTGGTCCCCCCCTTTGCAGCCGTAACAGCTTCAACTCTTCTGGGAAGACTTTCCACAAGATTTTGTGGGAATTTTTGCCGATTCATCCAGAAAAGTATTTGCGATGTCACTGATGTTGGTCATGAAGGCCTGTCTCGCAATCTCCATTCTAATTCATCCCAAAGGTGTTCGATGGGCTTGACGTCAGGGCTCTGTGTGGGCCAGTCAAGGTCTTCCACGCCAGACTCACCCGACCATGTCTTTATGGACCTTGCTTTTTTGCACTGGGGCATATACTGTACATACTGGGGGCCAAAAGGGCCTTCCCCACACTGTTCCCACAAAGTTGGAAGTATAGAATTGTCCAAAATGTCTTGGTGTGCAGAAGCATTAAGGGTTGGGCCCTTAGTTTGGAAACATCCTCATACCATAATCCCCCCCTAACCACCAAATTTTGCAGTTGGCACAATCCAAACAGACAGGTAACGTCCTCCTGGCATCCGCCAGACCCAGATTTGTCCATCAGACTGCCACACAGAGAAGCGCGATTCGTCACTCTACAGAACACATTTGCATGCAGCTGCTCAGCCATAGAAGCCCATTCCATGAAGTTTCTAGCACACAGTTTTTGTGCCGGTGTTAATGCCAGAGGAAGTTTGGAACTCTGCAGTAACTAGGTCAACAGAGCGTTGGTGACTTTTACGCACCACGCACCTCAGCACTCGGTGACCCCCTCTGTTACTTTACATGGTCTTAGTTTATGTTGTTCCTAAATGCTTATGCTTTCCAATAATACCATCTACAGTTGACCATGGAATATCTATTGGGAAAGAATTCTCACAAACTGACTTTTTCCAAAAGGTGGCATCCTACGACAGTACCACACTTCACTAAGCTCTTCAGAATTACCGATTGTTTCACAGATGTTTGTAAACCTGACTGCATGGCTAGGTCCTTGATTTATAGATGCCACAGTGACAATGGGTCTGAATGAAATGATTAAGACCCGTGTCCCAACATTTTTGTTGGTATAGTGCACAAGCATGACATTGTTGCATCCTTGCCGATTATTGCAGATTACTGATTTTTGTAGAGATGTAGATGACAAGTTACAACACAGCTAATGATGCTACTATGTTCTGATAAGATGACTAACTAGTACCTATGCCTCAGGCCTATGGCATGTATTTCACAGGAACTCAGACCTGTGTGACACAATCCCTTTCATTCTGCAAAAAGCTATGGGTACAACGCAGGCTGTCAGAACAGAGGCCCCTTGCAGTGCGGCACAGAGAGCGCCTTAGCAATAATTCGGTTTGGTCTTTCAGTTCCTAAAACGAGTGGCCAGCACGTCTGCAGGAGCCTCCAAGAGTGACACTAGGAATCTGCAGCACTCCCAAAAGCACATCTCTCCAATCCGACAGCAGCAACAATCAGGTGAGGGTCATCAGCGGCTCTCGCCTGCAAATGCTTCCATCTCCTGTGCACTACTTCAGGGAGTTAGATAATCTCATTACGTGGACAGGGACAAGACAAGGGATTGAGATACGGGGGTGGGGTCTGCTAAAAGAAAATGCTGGGGGTTGGGTGGTGATGTACTGCACATTTCTGCATGCATTATTAAACAGGATATTGCAGATGTGAGCTTTGGCTAAGGGGGCTGATCAATTTCTTGATGCATGTCCTGCATTAGCAGAAGCAGGGAGGGGCTACCCGTCGCCACTGGGCGTAGGTTTCCATGGCAGATCTCCTCGTTCCCATGGAGATGGTTGATACTGCATGCCAGGCCCTGCGGATTTCTAAAGCTCATCCACCAGGACAGAACACAAAGCCTGCCTCCACTCCGCTTACGAATGGCCTTCTTGTTGCCCAGGAAAGGTGATTTAAGTGAACAGGTGGCTGGTGATTAAGCATTGGGCTGGATCGAGCATGTTCACACTGGGAAAACAGAGCTTAGGGCCCGGAGGACAGATGTTTATGATCGAAACTGATTTAGAAAAACAGTACAGCTTGACGGTAACTGGTATCTGCTCTGGGTTCTCTCCCTCTATAGAATATGCAACTCAGCAGTGTTTACACTGGACGGCTTTTAAGACAGCCAGATTCATTGCTGGCTTTCCATGCGCCAAGCCCCACATTCAAAAGGATGGCAGCGAAATAACTGCATTCCTATAAATATGCTAAAACAGTGCGTCGCTCTGATGGGAGAAAGAGTTAATCCTCCCTCAAACAGCCACCAGCTGATTAACTGTATTGATGAGGCCGCAAAGCTGAAGCGAATATTCACAGTATGCGGAAGCGAGCGGCATCACAGACAACCCCTCCAACCGCGATGATAATCAAGATGCATTTGTGAATTTAGCTCTAGCTGTGAAGTCAGTGGTGTTCTTGGCGACAGCCAGTGGAGCTGTGGACCTCAATCCCAAGTGTTTGCAGCTTTATTAGGGAACACCTACCGCCAGGACGCCTGTACAGGCTTATTAGACTGCGGGCGCTCCAATGGTCTTCCTTGCCCTCAACACAACACTCTAGGGGAGATACCCAAGGTCTTCAAAGCTTTAATATTTACATTTTATATAAAATACACAATGGAAAAAAAACAATAAACAATGGTAATTGCAGGTATTTTTTTCCTATAACAGGTTGAGTGCACAAAAATACCTTAATAAAAAAAAAAACTGGTGCTATTCTAAAATAGACAGAGCATATTCTAAACGAGCAAATGACAAGGACATTTGCCAAAATGCATTCATGTGGTTATCTATTAATAGTGCCTTGTGACCATACCAAATACCCACAGCACTGATATGAGCCCTTTCACTAAAGTTGTAACAAATCTTCACAATATACGATTACTTTAGCTTTGAGTAGGTTTTTAATATGTTCTTCTTAATAGTTTGTAAAAAGCACCCACCTTTAATGTTAGCTCTATATTTACCTTGCATCTTGCACCTGAATGTTTAATATATGTGTATAAATTTATAAAAAAAAAGGCTGAAAATAAATATCTTAAAGGTGCTGACTCATATGAAATATTCAGGATTCCTATTGAGGAATCAGCTGAAAGAGGCGAGAAGTGGGGCGTGGTGCGTGTTGACGATCAGAGGGAGGCCTGACGCCACAGTCACCTAGTAATCTGTGCATCACACCCCTTGGCTTCCCTCTCACTGACTGAGCTCCCCCAGCCCCGGAGAAGCCAGAAGATGGACGCCACTTTTAGAGAGATAGATGGAGCAGAAACAGGAGAGAGGACAACAGAGGACACATCCACCCGTCTGCTAGAGCCTGGCAACCGCAGGTACGATGCCAGAGGGACGACCATCTGGACGCTGGTCCTCACCTCCAAAAAGGTCGCAAGCGGGCAAGGTGAGCGTTAAGTGCTTTTAAGGAATGCCTGGCCCTGCCTGGCCCTCCTCAGCCCAGTTTCAGCTTCGCATCTCCCCATATAACACCGAGCGTAGTTGGATGCTGTGATTTTAATATTCAAAGTCCCATCATATATGAGAAGGGTGTGTCACGGAAGCAGTCAAACAGCGATGAAGACCACGAAGTCAACATTTACAAGCATCAGGGAATGTCACCATAAATGTGTGAGGTGACACGGACACGGGGGCACCATATGGTGGCAGACGGCTGCTTCCTGTTGGAGCTGGAAGGTCCCTCAGCTATCAAGCATGATGGAGAAGCAGTGATCTTTGGCAAGGAGCATGGCCGCTTACCATCTAACAATAATTGTATTTCTTCTTAGAGTAATGGGAGGTTTCCTGAGTCATACTTCAGTCTCCTTACATCAAACACTGGCCGGAGTCTATAGGCATCGGTGTGCGTTCCCGACTAATGCCAACCGCAGAAGATAAGGTTAGGATATCCCACACTGACCTGCACATTCTCTTGGTGACACTGCAGGAAGGACAATGTCTTAAGAGGCCCGGAAGACAGCAGCAGTCTGAAACGTGCATTAGACAGGAGAGTGTCATAGCACACGGTTGTTTGCACTGCACATGTGCTCTCAGCATGTTGTATAATCTAGAACAGCAGCTTCGTAAAACTCCTGCTATTTAACCAGCACAGCCCAGCGCCGTGATACATTTTCCGAGGCTTGCAAGGTGAGCTTAAGCAGACAGATGTCGGGCGGTGTGCAGCTTTCTCCTGGGACTCGCAAAGCTCCTGTTCGCAACAATCTCCAGAATACTGAGAGGGCCCAGCCACGAGCCCTGTGCTGCCAAGCCTGCACCTAACCCCTGCTTCCACATTCCTCCACCTTCAGGTGCTGATGTCATCCGGGACACTGATGGAGTAGCAGCATGTTTGGTACTCCTCTCTCAGCCCCCATCCCCCCATTTCCTGTGAAGCAGAAATCTCTCATTCATAAGCATGTTTCCTTTTTCAGGTGTGGCACTTTCTATATATAGAATAACGCTAAGGAAGGAAAGGTGTGTGTGTGTGTGTGTGTGTGTGCGTGTGTGCGTGTGTATCTGTGTGTGAGTGTGTGTGCGCGTGTTGTGAGCCTGTGTGTGAGTGTGTGTGCGTGTTGTGTGTGTGTGTGTGTCTGTTTGTGCGTGACCGTGTGTTATGTATATATTTCCTTGTGAAGACTAAATGTCCAGAATAATATGATAAAAACATTTTTTTTTTTCCTTGACGGGGCCATTTTCCTGGTTAATAGTCCGTGACTACAATCAAAAAACTGAAAATGCCAAAAGTCTTGTATTTTGTTTGGTTAGTTATGATTAAGGTTAGGGCTGAGTGGGGGTAAAGGTCGGCATTGTTGGGATTAGGGGTTTTCCCATAGAAATGAAAAGATGGACCCCACAAAGATTTGAATACAAACGTGTGCGTGTGTGTGTGTGTATATATGTGTGTGCGCGCATGTGTGTGTGTGTGTGTGTGTGTGTGTGTGCGTGAGATGCATTCAAATAATAGAAAGTGCTAAGGGGGAAGATGACTCTAGCACGTTACCCATCCATGTGCACTTACCTGTGTGTGGTCACATACCCAGAAGGGTCCCTGTGCAGTTTAAATGACTTCCAAGGGTAAGCAAGTAGGGAAAATAGCTGTAGTTTCCAAGTGCAGGATTGACCAATTTGTACCCATGTCAGGGCTTGAAGGCAACCAACAGAAGCACAGGCTGCTTCTCCTGGCGCCTGACATTGGGCAGGTCTGCACCCCATTCCCTGCCCAGTCTATTAGAGCAGGGCGATCTGGCTCAGTGCTCTGTCAGCTTACAGGACAAGCAAAAAGCTGGGCCCACTGACAGTGCAGGTTGTTTATTAACTTGCCTGGGACCCTCACCTTCTCTCTTCTCTGTCTCACTCTCTGCCCTGATTTATCCAGAGTGACAGATTAAATACAGCACCACACATTTCACTGTCCCCGGGGCCGCCTCATCCCAGCTTGCTCTCCTCGCTAAGACAGATCACCTTTTCACCACGAGACCAAAGTCTTCAAAACAAGAACCTCCATAAAAATCACCCAAACAGCGACCGCCTAAACATCAACACAGAGGAGATCTGGAGAATGATTTTATGAGTGGGAAGGGGAATCAAGTGCCTCTGTCCAACCGGAGACAAACCAGGTGTGTGTCTGTGTACTGTGCGTGTGGCTGCCGCATAAGCATGTAAGTACCGTGAATCTGTCCACACAGAGTGCAGGCTGGCGCTGAGATTAGCTGGGGGGGTGCATAAAGTCTATGTTTTTGTGCAGAGCGAATCACAAATTAACCTCAGGTGTACCTCCCAAAATGTTGTTGCTACCTCCGCCATAACCGGCTGGGCCCATCTGGAACCATGACGTCGCCAGGCCGGGTGAATGACACGCTCCAAAACGCCTACTTTCGCTCGCAGAGGGAGGAGGGATCCTTTGCTGTCGCGGCGCGTCTCCGAGCAGTCTGTGACGACGAAAGGCCGTCGCACTGTAATGTGTCACCAATTACAACACCTGATGATAACCGACGAGGCACTGGCGTCGAAAACATTTGCCACTGAATCATCGGTGAATAAGAGCTCTTCATGTTCGGAACACGGCATTCAGATCGCAAAGGTGTCCTGAGCAGCCATCTGAAGGCGAGAGGGATGGAGGAGCCGTGTCACTGATGTCGCGCCGAACACACATGCGGCCTGTTCATAGACGGCAAATGCAAATGTTGACACGGGGACTTCCTCCATTATGTCAGTGGCTTCACACAGTGCAGGGAGAGCCATTGGCACACAAGTCCCTCCTGGCACGCAAAGCGCTGTGAATCCCACTAGTTAAGTCGCGCGTTAGGAGACATGACTGAGGTGCCAGCGACCGCATGGCAAGCCAGGTCAATGTGCAGCAGACGTGGGCTTCATCTTTGAAAGCACATCTCCAAGGTAGCTGCTCCACCTCTTTTCTGGTTGGAAGCAACCGGAAATTAAATAACGCCTCTTAATTTGATTCGAGGGCTTTTGTTTCACCCGACTCGCTCTGGCACTCTGTGAAACAGGTAAAAGCCCATCGCCCAAGTGGTTACATCAGGCTTCCGTGCCGACAGAACCACATGCTCCCTGCTGCATCCTGGGAAGCAAAATCCCTCTGTGACCCAGAAAGTCACTGCAGCCTCACGGCTCCACCGCCAATCAGGGAATAAAGAGAAGCATGAGAAAGGGCAAGTTAGAATATATGCTAAAACAATCGCTAATCCCTCCTCCCGTTCGGGAATTAATTTGTTAATAGAGTCGGCTTGTGAGCTCCTGTGGGTCGCTGCTATCTGTAGCGCGTCAGCGTGCCCTGCGCTGTTCTTGGTTAAAGAATCGCTCCTCCGGGCTGTAACTGGCGTGGCGTCGACCTTGCTCCCAGCCAGGCCTGGGCTCCAAGGTGCAGGACACCAGGAGCGCACAGTGCGCACTGCGAGGAAAATCCAGTTAAGCTCCACCCCCATTCTGCAAAGGCCTTGCCGGATCGGCGGGCGGCAGGAGAGGCAGGAGACGTGGACGCTTGTGTAACGTTGTGCTACTTTAGGTCGCCGAACTGGCGCATTGTGAAGCACGAGGGCGAGAATGGGGGTCACAAAGGACTTGTGGCCCCAGAGAGTGACTGCAAGGCTGGCTCCCGAACCGGGGGAGGGGAGAGTGTTTATCCCTGTCGTAAACAGAGAGGGAGATAGCAAAAGACAGAGCAATGTTAGCGCCGCCCTGAGAGAATGCAGAAGACGCTGTGTTTAATCTCTGGCTTCAGGACAGTGCCAGCGTGTGCCAGCGTGTGCCAGCAGGCCACTCCGCAGGTGAGGCTTTCGCCAGACTGTCCTGGAGGCTGCTGCTGAAATCCCCGCACTGGGGACACACTGCGGTCTGCCCTTCTGTTGGAGGGCTGGGAGACTGACGGCACTAAACAAAGCCACTTTCTCTTTATTACAGGGGGAGCAAAGACTCTTAAAAACTCTTATTGTGGCTTTTTAAAGTGCAAGCGGTGAAAAGTTTGTAATCACAGGCAAGTTTGACAAACAGAAGTCACCAAATTCTTGATAGTGGAGAATATAAAGAGCTAAGAGGCAATGGGGAAGAAGGTGATGAGATCCAGGGGCGGCTCTGAGGACAGGAGGGAGGGAGCAGAAAGAGAGCCTGACTACTGTTACGGGCTCTGGACTACATCTGGATGAAGTTCCGCCTTTTTACCCAAAGAGCTTCCTGTGGACTGATGCAGTCAATGCCAGCCAGGGGAAGGTGGGGCTGCACCAGAAAAGTGCAGCATGACTCCTTTAGCAGCCCCACCCAGGACTCTGGGAATTCCCTATCCCTGGGAAATTCTGGGACGTGATTCTAATCGGCAAAATGAGTAGGCTGCGCTTTCTGTGCAGCGCTGGAGAACGGGGGAAGTGGCGTTAAATGCCTCCGCAGCACAGGGTAAGGTTGAGAGATGGTTCATTAACCCCGGCTTGGGTAACACAGTCATACGGTAGACTGCACTGGATTTGAACTTGGTGTCAAAGGAACCAGCGGGTCCCAGACCACATGCTGACGGAACAGCGCCGGGCACTGACACACCTGAAAGGATCATCCAGGCTCCCGTCCAAAGCAACATCGGTGGCAGAAGGGGCAGCAGTGAGGAGAACGAAGCACAAGTTTACATAAAGGATAGAGAACCCGGTAAATAATGAAGCCACAGACACTTCAGCAGACTGTAGGACACGCGTTTGTCCGATAGCTGCTGTTTCAACAGTTGCGGACGACAGAGGGTAAGAGAACATTCAGTTAGCGTCGTTAGCATCGGTAGGTGCCCAAGATGATCATGGGTATGAGTGTTAACAACACCCTCCCCCCCCCCCACCCGCTCCACTGCCAACTTCACTCCCACAAAGAGAAAGAGCAGGCAAGAGAGTGAGATCTTTGGATGCCCTCTCAGACACAAGTGGACACATAATGAACTGCTTTCATCTGGGCTTTTATACCCAGTAGACAGACAGACGGCTTAGTTAGAAACAGACCCGGGCCCTCATTACCATAGAGCGGCCCCTGTGAAAATGGCACCCTTAGCAGTGCCGCTCCAAGCAGACTAATCACACCGGAGATTATGCCCCAGCTCTCCACTGGCTTCGTCCTATTCCGCATGTGCGTATTCTTCCTCCGCCAATGCTACTCTGCGGCAATGCTGAAGCACTGCAGCGGCACGGGGCACAGCGTATTCATCCGCCCTAGCAGTCTGTTGACACCTAGGCCCCGCAGGCTGCACAGGTATGTCACTCCGACACTCATTTGTCCTTGTTGAATAATGGATGGCACACCTCAAATAATAGTGGTTTAGGTGTCATGCCAGGCCAGCAGACACTGAAGATTGCTTTACTCTGTCACAGACACTTACATACTCTCAGAGGCCAGTTTATTAGATACACCTGCTTCTTAATGCAAACAGATTGTTCCTCCAAACAGCAAATCAATTGTCTGCAACTGAATACATGGAGCATACAGACAGAGGAATGAAGAGGTTCATTTACTGTTTGAATGGCTAAGATCCACGCTCTTACTGATTCAGAACATGCCGGCATTGTTGGTGCCATGCACGATTTGCCCAAGCATCTCAGAACCAGGCACCTTCCTGGGACACTACAGTGTCTGGTGTTTACAGTAAATGGTACAATGAAAACATCCAGTCAGCAGCCGGTTTTTTTTTTTTTTTACACAAAACACCTAGTTAATGAGAGAGGTCAGAGGAGAAAAACCAGGCGCATTAATGCTAAGAGGAAAGCCAGAAGTGCAAAATTAAGAGCTTATATGCAGCCCCAGTGCAAGAAGGCGTGTCTCCCTTTGGAGTGATTCTGCTGGAAAAAGCGGGTCCTACCCAGTACTAGCTAGAAGGTACCTAATAAAGTGGCCACGGACTGTATCATGTAATAAGCATAACATACTGCATAAAACTGTAATATAGTTTGACTACAGAAGCATTGGTGGATCTTGAGGATACTACCTGTGTGTCAGGTTAAATGACTAATTGGCCTGGCGACCGCAACTGATAATTCTGTGGTACAGTAGCACTGGAGCAAAGCTGACAGCGATTAAATACGCCATCCTTTGGTTTCTAATGTGGCAAACTGTTTTTTGGAACAGTTAAAAGACTGAAGTTTATTAAAGCAGAAGACGCAACGCGGAGTGCCTCCCTGTCGAATGGTGACAGGCTGACACACCAGGAAGAGACTCACTCCGAGCAGCATGGAGGAACAGCAATTCCACCCTGGGTAAGGTCTCAAAACTCCAGCTGAAGATGGGAATGACTGATATCAATTTTCTTGCAGGTGAAATGGTCACAGGAGAGACGGGAGGGTAAGGGAGTGAGAAGAGCCTCCTAATGTTTAAATTATACTGTGTTACATAACGTTCTTTGGATACGCTGTGGTCCATGGAGGTGCTGGGTAGGCAGGAAAGCCAAGGGATTCATGCCAGAAAGTGAAGAGAGATAGACTGTGAGGGATTAAATCCCGGGATGAGCTGTGGAACAGTAGCAGATCTGGTTATGCAACAATGAAGCGCTCCCACGTTGACGGAACCCCCAGCCCTGACCCCAAACCCAACACCTTTTGGATGAACTGGAACGAGGCCTTCTCGTCCAACGTCGGTGTCTGACCTCATAAATGCTCTACAGAATGAATGGGCACAAATTCCCACAGAAACACTCCAACATCTTGGAAAACCTTCCAAGAAGAGTGGAAACTGTTATAGCTGCAAAGGGGGGATCAATTCCATATTAA
>JABFEB020000060.1:14758751-14780708 GCA_019775895.2 Stomatorhinus ivindoensis
GTGTTTTTAAAGGCATGCCCCCCCCCCCCCCCCCGAGAGCCTTTGAAGGAATGCTGCTCCTGGTCAGCCACCTCCCCCCGTGGCAATAATGAGCGCAGACTTTCCTTCACGCCGGGAGGAGTCCAAAGCACGGCGGAGAGTGTGCTCCTGCAGCGATCCAAATTCAGTTTACTGCGTGACAGCTCAGAGGAAAGAGGCAAGTCAGGGCAGCTCAATGACAGTGTCAGCACTAGTGTGTCACTTTGTCCGCATGTAAGACTGGCTAAGGGAAACTATGGTTGAGTCACCTTCATGACAAAATAATAGTGTGTTTCATTTTAGCAATCTAGGGGGCGAGTATTGCGGTGAAGTTCCATAGGATCTTGTGGGGAGGGGGTCTAGAGTTATGCAATCCACGGGTAATACGCCGCCATCTATGATGTGCCTGCATGTGTGCATTTACCGTGGCCTGGCATGTTCTGCGGATTCTGCTTCAGGCTCTGACATAGACAGCTGTGAAGTTCTCCTTGGGTGCGCCTTGTAGACGCAGCACATTTCACAGACAAGGGTGCTGCTGTCTTGCAGCAGAGGACTGTCCTAGTTGCACACAACAAGGCCTGCGATCTTCTGCCCCTGCAGCTTTCTCAGCAAAGCACCCAAGAGGGGCCTCCCTGCCGCAGTGGACACATCGCATCTCCAACACAAAGATCACACACACAAGCTCTTTGAAGACCCATCAGCTACTGCAAATGGATACTCACATCAACCCACCAAAAGAAGCTCTCCTTGCAATGAAATCTTCATGGAAACTGTACAGAAAATGTAGTAGAATTTGTCTAAAGGTAATATCCAAGTGAGCTAGTTCAGCTCACATTTGTCAGAAACATAATATTAACATGCAGTGGAGAACATGCAGTTCACCAAATGCTTATGCTGCGCAGGTCATTGGGGGCCTGGATCTGTGGTACTGAATGACAGATCGATTTAGGGAACTTGAAAACTAATCATCCTCTGTCAGAAATGCATCAATTCTCCACTGCCACAATGGATCATCAAGAATGTGATGCTATTGTGTCATTCTATGGCCTATTTTACCATTACAGAGTTTTGCCCCGCACAGAGTACACAGCCACTCTCAACGGATCCTACGTGGCGTGATGACTTAGGGCAACCAGTCTTCTGTGCTTAGGATCCACTTTCACTGGACCCTACAAGTTCATCTGCCAAGAGCTGCACGTCGAAAATCTAAAGTGTAATCAGATACACATGAAAAACTAAACTAACAAAATAAACTCCACTATGCCAAACAAACAAGCATTCATTAGATGACAAAGAAACAAGCTGATTTCAACTACATGAACCTATTTAGTGTTGGAGTGTAGAGACCATTCCACTGTACAGTACACTACTTAAACTCACCATTCACTGAGAAATGTTTGTTCTTCAAACATATTAATGTTCAGTTGATGCTGTTGTTTCACTTCTTTCAGTTGTATTTCACTAAGGCTGCTTCTGCACTCGACTACAGATGTGGTGTTTTTGCTGCTGTCACTGGCAATTCAGGTATCATCTCAATAACTTTGACTTAAGCCAAAGCTATTCAGGGTGTGACCCTTCTACTGCTATGTTATTGGTCAGACAGCATTTGTTCTTTTAAGCAGAAAAAAATCACAAGTGGGAGACTTTGTTTGGCACATGCTCAAACACTTAAATATATAAAATGCCCCCCGTTTCTAGATCATCAATTGTTTTTCTAAAAAAATCTAGTACCTACAACTTTATCAGAATTGTTTGCCTGGTACTGCATCTTAGCAGTAGAATTTCAACCCGATTGCATTCAAATTAAGCAAAACATACATCTCACTAAAAAGCTGGGTACCTATTTATATTTAACATAAAATGTATCTGCATTTAAATTAATATAAAAAGACACTGCTATTGTTGTATAGGCCTATTGTTTATATTTTACCAGCTGTTTAATGTGAGAAATATATTTGCATTTCATTTTATAAGTGGTCATTCGAAAAGTATATTCTTTTACATGTGAACACAATGAACCTGGATTATTTGCATTAACCAAAAGGAATGTATTGCATTGACGTCACCTGTAGGGTCCTTATACATGAGAACGGGAATAAGCGGTAACACTAACTAAGAACCATTTTCGTTGCTGATTTTGATTTCTAACAAGCCAGAACAGCTTCTAATTGCATGATTCTCCAATTTCTTTTCAGGCAGACGTTGCGCCGAGGTAATGGTCTCCTTGGAGTCACATGACAAGCAGGTAGCACCCCAGAAACACCCATAAAAATCGTACGGTGAGAATTACGACGTGAAATGCCACAGGCTGGGCGTCCAGCTGCGCAGTGTGCGCTGCAGATTGCCGGTATAATACACGGCCGCCGCGGGGTCTCTATTTTACGTCCTTACCCTGTTGCAATTTCAGACGAACCATCAGACTTGATGACAGATTGTACTGCAAGAATATTTATGACAGGCGGTGCGCCCTCCCCTCCGATAGTTTCCACGCAACCGTAATATCTGGCTCTGTATATAATGATACAGGTGAAATGATTATTTGCGAATAACCCGTGAAATAACGCATATTATTTATGCGTACCACCATATTTCTGTCATTATTATACGCATTTTCACAGCTGTTAGAACGATGTGGTTTTCGCATTAATCTATGGGGAGGTGTGAGCCAACAATTATGCTGATGAACACCAGCACGTAGCTATAAAATCATCAACAAAGTCGCACAAGGGACCTTAAAGCGGAGGCATCGGATCGAGGGACGTACCCAGTCCTCGTAGTGCCTGCTGCCGTTCTGCAGCAGCTCCTCAAACTGAATGGTGCAGTTGGCCACGAAATCATCATATCCAATGGGCGCATCGTGGAAGACCGACAGCTCGATCTTCCGACCATCGTGAACCTCTGTGACAAACTCGTCGTTCCAGGCAGGGCTGTTGGTCTTCTGCTTGGTGGAGGTCTGGCCCACTCGGGAATCGTCCACATTCAGGGCGATGTAGGTGTCCAGCAGAAAGGTCTGAGTTTTTGGTCCAACCGCGTGCCTCAAAGACCACGCAGTAGGCTTCAGGTCCAGTGCCTCGCAAATCTTTATTTTGAGCAACCCATTGAAAACTACCATGATGGTTACGGAACGATTTAAATTATATTTAATTGAAACTTGGACGGTTTCTGCTGCAAATGATCACAGCTGCGTAAATGCCTAATATAACATTTAGTCTCCTCCACAAAACTAACGAAATGGGCTTATAGTTCAGCTCTTGCGACACCCAGTGAATATGAACGATTCCTCTCTTTGCATATAACGGAAAAAATAGCAGTCCCGTATTACGCTGTCTCACTCATAGAAATCGGATGTAAAACAGCCTTTCCAAAATGGTCCTGTGAGAGTAAATAGGTCTGTTTTTGTTTTCTGGCCGCCTTGTTTTCGCGACGAAAACATACATTTGGTAATTAGGTAATCAGATTGTTTCCACCCACTAGAAGAAATATTTAAAATTACTGATTAAGGTAAACACCCCCCAAAGAAAATACTATCATGCAGCAAAACACCACCCAGCTTTCTTTATGAGCAATAAGCCAAAGCGACGTCTTCTCAGCAGCCCTCGGCTTCTAAACTGCTCGTTCTCCTTTAGTAGCTGGAGCAGCGAGCGATTCCAGCTTGTCCGCGGCGCATTGGGACGCTTCTTCTCCCCGCCGATTGTGGATTACTTAAAAACGAAGTAATAACCAGCGTCGTGTTCTTCTCTTCTGGCGCGTCCGCTCCTGCAGCTCCCGAGCTGCTTTCTCACTGTTGCTGCTCTCGCTTTCCTACAGCCTTCTTCTTTTTTTCTCCCACTCTGTCTAAGGCTAGTGCAGGAAATGCGCAAAACACGTCAGTTTCTGTGAGCCGCGGCTCGTCTCCTCTGTACCAGATGGGGGAGCGCGATTCTGGAGAGCAGTGCAGGCGAGAAAAGGCCGTCAGGACAGAAGCGCATCCCGCAAGGACACGGGATGGACATAAAGATGTGATGTGGCGCGATGGCTCTCTGGTGTGTTGCATTTGTCGCAAAATGTTGTAGATTTGCTTTCATACATAATGTTGTAGGTCTGCTTTCATTTTATTATGATCATAGCGACAAACATTGGCATCTTATTAATAACAAAAACAAAACAGGGCATTTAGTATCACTGCATTTTGTACTGTCATTGATAGTTTAGTGTTATTTTCGTTCGTACTGCAGCTGTATTTGTTCAGTGGCATATATCTCAGTCTTACAGTTATATTAATTATTGAGTATTAATAGTCTACTGAACACGCAGTTCCCGTGGACTGAAAGCACTTATATTCTTGGAAATTTGACAGCATGCTTTTAAAACCAATGCTTAACACCGGGGTTCGGTAAACTTTATTTATTTTTTTAATCACCCCTAAAGTGAACTGGTTTCCATTGGTTCGTTGGAAGTGATAGCTTTTATGAATGCAATCATACCTAATACTTTTTGGTTTAAATGTTTAATCTTGAAATGTGTAAAATAATTTGACCATTCACTTGATTTGTAACAGTCCTTTGATAATGTAGAATAATTAAAATGTATTATACATTACTGAGGTTTTTGTGGTTTTATTTAACTTAATGATTTTCTCAAACGTACTTTCAAAATATTGCAATAAATGGATCCTGGCGGATGTCTTTAACAGGAACTCCATCAATCCATCCATTTTCCAACCGCCTGTACTAGTCAGATTCACAGTAGGACCTGGAAAATATCTTAGACAGCATAGGGTACAAGCTTATGGTGCATCCGGGACAAGATACCAGTCCATCGCGGGGCACACACCCACACATAATCCAAAACACCATCAGCAACTTATTTCAAAACCCGCGTGACAAGGGGAGAATGTGGAAATTCACTCTACATGCACACAACTCTACATATTAGACATTCACGGTCACGGACAGTGCTATGAAATGTTATTTGCCCGTGAAGAATAGATAAAATGAAAATATGTAATGCGTGTTCATGCATACGAAAACGGATGGAGGAACGAAAGACATACATTTCAAGCATTCTCTGTAAAAATGTATGTCTAAAATTTATTTGAAGGTCTTTAACGTATTGTGTCACTTTACTTGCTGAAGAACTTCTGATTGTTAAAAGCGAATAATGGTAATTTCATTGAATTTATTGTAGAGCGCCATCATGTGGATAGTGCTATTATTTTAAAACAATTACAAATTAAATGCCACACATGCATGACCGCAAATGGTCCTTGCCTAAAACTGACGTTATCTGTACTGTGCATTGTAACATATTTACTTTTTAAAGTACACATAATTAATCAGTATGTTACTTTCACTATAACGAATGAAATTACACACGTACTGTTAGGAAAAGTATTTACATTAAATATGTAACTTATGGGTGATCGTGGTGCCGAGAATCCTAAAAGATCACATTACCTCATTTTGGGTAATGTAGGTCCTGTTTTTGACAATACTGGCTAAAAACCTCTGAATGAAATGGAAACAGTGCGAAACCTTACGGTCACAACACCACTTCCTTAAAAAGTGTACTCTGTACACTTCATCATCTGTCCTACAAAGTATTTGTCCGAAAACACTTCAGCTTTAACAACGGCGTGTTGTTAACAATTAAGTAGTTAAATCAGTAACCTCGTTTGGGTTAGGTGTGAACCGGCCTACAACGGGTCTGCTTTTGAAAGGTTCCAGGACTTTTGAATTTGAAGAGCTTGTATAACCCCCGATACTTTGTTTACAATTTAACCTGTTTTAAAAGACGAGATGGTAAGTAAAATAATGCATGAGTATAATATCAGCATACGATTCCGAGAGCATGATATAACCCGTATTCCGCCGGAATTGGATGTATCACTGTAAGTTAACGCCGCGAAGTGGAACGTACCACCTCGGCGGGTTCAAAGGCAGGACGCGTTTCCGCTTACAGTAACATTAAAGTTATTTAAAATCTACGTTGAATATGTAAGGATAATTCAACCCGAATCAGTAAACAACGTTAGATTCTACCTATTTAAACAGGGTTTTTTTTGCATTTGTGTGACCGGTGGTAGCCCAGTCCTGGAGTCCCTGTTTGCGGAAGTTGACGCCCCTCAAACAGCTCAAATGGCGCGTCTCCTGATTTTTACCGTCATGGCTCCATAGGTACGTGGTGATGATTATGACGACATATTGTCAAAGAAAAAAGCAGTGTGATGGTAGTTAAGGTGTTATATTAACGCAGTTATACAGTGTCGCGCTTTGTGATCACTCTGCATGTGTTCTTTTAGGTAGCTGCCTTGAGCTCTTTGTCCACCTGGGTTAACGCGGCAAATTTGAAAAACGGTGACGGATCGCCGACACAAGTCGTAAGTAACGCAGTGATGTACGGGACAGGGGTGCACATAACGGGTACGTAAGTACATATTCACAATTAAAAGCGATACGTGCGGCAATCGATCGCTGTAACGGCGCAAATAAATACGTATTTTATGTGCATTAGCGCTGATATGACAAGAAATTACCGTGGATTGTAAAATTTATACCGCAAATGAAGTGCGAATTAGCATATAAATGTCAAAGTACCCGATAATTTCTTGTCATATCAGTGCAGATGCTCATAAAGTAAGTAGGCGTTTACGTTGTTGCCCTACCTATTACTTTTAAAGGTGAATCCGTACTTGTGTACCAGTTATGTGCATCCCTGTATATCGACATTGCAAATACTAGTACTACTAATACTACCAATTCTAATGCCATTGCTAGCAATTTGCAAAGTAATGTCTGGGAGGCGTGGAATAGCCAGCATTTAACTAAAGTGCCTGACATTTGATTGATAGCGGTGTGGGCATTAATGCTGTGTACGGTCATTTCTAATAAGTCCTTCAGTCATGGAAAACAATCGGTTGTTTGATTTACAACAACTACATTTGAAACGAGGCTGAAAATACAGCCGTAACAATCTCGAGCGTGTTAATGGAAAAGTTACGGCGAATATATGTGACCTTAAATGCAGCACAGTTCTAGATGGCATTTTCATTTTGAATGTCACCGTGGATTGATGCTAAGTGTTGATGCGTGGATGGATGGTCTCCTGGTACTCAGATGATCCGGAGAACTCGACCCACGCGAGTCTGTACGGCAAAAAAGACACCTGTGGAAGATTCCTTTGTGGACACGTGAGAATGACTTTCTCTTTCGTAACATTTGAAAGCTTTATTTAACTAATTTTCGAATGTTTCCTCCATCCATCCTGAGTGCTTCGTACCGCACCTGTGTGTTCCTCTGTACCCTCACTCTGGAAGCCGTGTCTCCCGCCCACTTGAGTATTGGTGTGGTTGCGGTTCTGGTTCTTTAGATCCCAAGGTGATGTGAGTGAGGAAGAGGAGGAGTGGCTCCCAGAGCCGAAGGCCCCCAAAAGGCAGAGCAAAGCGGAGCCAAAGGTAAAAAAGCCCCCCGCCAAGAAGATAACCAAACCAGGGGATCCAAAGCCAGAAGCCTCCGGAAAACCAGCGGTTAAGAGGACCAGAGCCCCCAGAGCGAAGAAGACAGCAGCAGCTGGTCCAGCTGAGGGGAGCAGTGTGTGGGAGGGCTCATCTGGGACAGGGGAGGCAGTGAAAGAGGAGGTGAGAGCAGCCCACTGTATGGTTTACATGTACACCTATGGAGTGCGGCCCAAAGAAAATATCAATTAAACGGTGGCAGCGAATACCAAATCGCTCCATACTTGGTAGAGAGCAGATGAGTGTCTCGCTGTGCGAGACTCACAAGAGCAGTGACAAACCGTGCAATTGGAAGTGTAACAATGACAATAAATGATGTGCAACTTAAGAGACGGATAAATACAATAGGCATTAATGTAGTTAGGCCTATAAGCAGTGAATGGGTATATTGAACATGAAGAAACTGTCCTGGAACCTGCTGGTTCTGGCTACAATACTGCAGCATTGTCTGCCTGACAGTAGCGATGTGAACAGTCTGTGGCTCGGGTGATTGAGGTCTTTGAATATTCTGGGTTATATACCCTGGAGAGAGCGAAGCTCTCCCCCAGTCATTTTCCCGAAGTACCGTACTTCTTAATGCAAAGCTTTGTGGTTCTTCAATAATGAGAGTACAGTCAAACCTCGGATTGCAAGTAACTTGGTTTGCGAGTGTTTTGCAAAACAAGCAAAAATTTAAAATTTAATTTTAACTTGATAATTGAGCGAGATCTTGTAATACGAGTATTACGTATACGCTTTGTCTGCCGAGTGTCACGTAATCAAAACTGAACTGATGGTCTCTCTCTCTCGCTCGCTGCGGGATTGTCGGTAATCATTTCCGAAGCTTGGTCTCAGTCGGCGTACCTCACTCATATAGTCAAAATTTAGTAGAAAAAGGCCATAGCAGTGCGAGCGATGAATCTGTTTAACGACAATGCAATGTCCACATTTCCGCAAAATCCAAAAGGAGGCAAACGCGGCTGTCGTTGGATAGGTTCCTTGTTAAAGTCACACAAAAACAAAAAGATTCCAGTGAGCCGACATATAGCAATGATTCCATTAGTTGTATTGAAAGTCGTCCTACAAAACAACCCTCCTCTTCTCCTCTCTCGTCTCCCTCACACCATCCACGATTCTTTTGAAAGGTTAATTTTTAAAATGTATTTTTACTTTATATTTTGTGTTAATCATTTTTATATGAACATTTTTGGGTGGTGGAATGAATCATCTGAGTTTAAATTATTTTTAATGGGAAAATTTGCTTTAATATACAAGTGCTTTGGATTATGAGCACATTTCCGTAACAAATTATGCTCTCAATCCGAGGTTTTAATGTACAGAACTTGTATAATTACCTACGGTCTTGATGCCAGTCCTGTTTTATAGTATTTCTCAACACGATGATCACTCTTGTCTCGGTTTCAGAGGCTGTCATTTGCTGTGCCTGACAAAACCCCCAATGATGCGGATGGAACAGAGAGTGTCTGGCCGTCATCCAGCCAGCAACCCCTGCCTGTTAAGAAGGAAGAGCCCGAAGATGATTTCACCTTTGAGGAGCCTTCCCCCAAGAAACTGAAGACCAGTACAGCCCCACAGGGGGTGTCTGCGAGACGGGCAAAGCCCACTCAAGGCCTAAAGAGTGACCTGCAGATGAATTGGAATCTAGTTGAGGTACAGTGACAGCCAAATGGCTTGTGCCAAAAAGGATTTTTCCCAAATGTGTGATCCAATGCATCTTCTAATAGATACAAGTACAGATGCTCTTCAGCTTATGATGGGGTCATCGTAAGCTGAAAATATCGCAAGCCGAATATGAATATAATATAATATAATAAATAACCATACGATATGTTGTTAAGCATTGTTTGAGATGTTTATGTGGCTGTGTAGATGCTGCAATCGCCCGGCATCAGTAGAAAGTATCGTACAGCAAATCGCTAGCCCCGTGTCCTCACGAAGTCGAAATATCTTAAGTCGAACCACTGTAAAGCGAGAAGCATCTGAATTTAAAAGAAGGCATTTAATGTTGCGTTTGTCTCACTTTAATGTTAAATCTGAATGTGTCCTTCTACTGCCACACCACCCTAAATGTAAACGAGCAGAAAGGGGGCAAAAAGATTGTTTATCCACGTAGTGTTTGATTGTGCCTGTCCTCACACAGGCATCCACGGTTTGACGTCGCCCTTGGGTCTCTCTACAGGTGCTGTCGGAGAAGACGCGATTGGAGGGCTGGGTGTGTGCCAATCTTGTCCAGTTATTCCAGGATGAGAACACCATTCCCTTTATAGTGCGCTACCGAAAAGAGCTCATCAACCACATGGATGCAGATGCCGTGCGGGAGGTCCAGCTCGCCCTTGAGAACCTCTGGTGAGAGCAGACTGAGGGAGTAGGACAGTGACACCGAGTCATTTTTAAATACTGCTCATTTAACTCTGTATTTTGCAGGTTTGGTAAGGTACCAGGGGTGGCTTGGGGGTGCAGAGGTTAGCTCTGTTGCCAGAAACCTCTGGGATCACGGTTCAAATCACCCAATCACTCACACATGTGCATAGGTAGCCCTGCGATGGGTTGGCGCCCCGTTCTGGGTTATTCTCTGCCTTGCACTGGTAGCCTTGACACAAACGACCCTGAATAGGACAAGTGGATGGATGCAAGCATGCATGCATGCATACTTGCATACATTATTGTTACCATATGGAAATTTGACTTTGGACCCGCCAAAACACAAGTAGACCTACCCTCATACAAAAGATGACAGACATATGAGTAAAAACAAACAAATAAATAAATACACATTCATTCTTTTTGTTATTTAAGACTATTGTTCCAAATACTGATAGATATAGGAACAAAAGAGTCCTTAAAATGGTTCACTTTACACTCTATACCTTCTGCGTAACCATATCAACTATATTGGGAATACAGTATATGGGATGGATTACCGAGGATTCTCTCAACCCGTTTGAGTACACATTAATCACTGAGGATCCTGTCTACCCATTTGAGTACACATTGATCACTGAGGATTCTCCATACACATTTGAGTACACATTGATTACTGAGGATCCTGTTTACCCATTTGAGTACACATTGATTACTGAGGATCCTGTCTACCCATTTGAGTACACATTGATCACTGAGGATCCTGTCTACCCGTTTGAGTACACATTGATCACTGAGGATCCTGTCTACCCATTTGAGTACACATTGATCACTGAGGATCCTGTTTACCTATTTGAGTACACATTGATTACTGAGGATCCTGTCTACCCATTTGAGTACACATTAATCACTGAGGATTCTTCATACACATTTGAGTACACATTGATCACTGAGGATCCTGTCTACCCGTTTGAGTACACATTGATCACTGAGGATCCTGTCTACCCATTTGAGTACACATTGATCACTGAGGATCCTGTTTACCTATTTGAGTACACATTGATTACTGAGGATCCTGTCTACCCATTTGAGTACACATTGATCACTGAGGATTCTCCATACACATTTGAGTACACATTGATCACTGAGGATCCCGTCTACCCATTTGAGTACACATTGATCACTGAGGATCCTATCTACCTGTTTCAGTACACATTGATCACTGAGGATCCTATCTACCCGTTTCAGTACACATTGATCACTGAGGATCCTATCTACCCGTTTCAGTACACATTGATCACTGAGGATCCTGTCTACCGGTTTGAGTACACATTGATCACTGAGGATCCTATCTACCTGTTTCAGTACACATTGATCACTGAGGATCCTATCTACCCGTTTCAGTACACATTGATCACTGAGGATCCTATCTACCCGTTTCAGTACACATTGATCACTGAGGATCCTGTCTACCCATTTGAGTACACATTGATCACTGAGGATCCTATCTACCCGTTTCAGTACACATTGATCAAAAATAGACTGCCGATTATATGGCCGATTTAGACAAGAACATACCCAGTCAACATCAACATTCCAGGTCAAAGTGCTGTCAATATAGACGCCACGATACAGTGGTACCTTGGAACACTTACTTAATTTGTTCCAGAAGGCTGATCGATTTGGTCAAGTTCCAATTCGAATTTCCCCTTAAATTTATTTACATTATTTCTTAATTTGTTCCAAACACCCAACTGTTTTTTTTTTTTTACTTATCTGCCTACCTAACTAATGATAAAAAGCATTAACAATTAATATAAAACTAATGCAAACAAAAAAAAAATCACGCATTAAAAAGTGATAAACATGAAATAAATGAGTCTGATACTCCGAAGCGAGAGCAGACACACGTGCACCACCTTCAGGTCCCGCCACGGTTTCCTTTTTAAGTTCTACAGTCACTCTCACTAGATTCAAGATTCAAGATTTCAAGATTCTTTATTTGTCACGTGCAAGTTGTACAGGTACAACAAGCAGTGAAATGTATCCTGATCCGCTCTTTTAACTGTGCAAGACAAGGGAAACAACTGACACAATACAATACAATACAAACATGAGACTGACTTAAATAAGTAGGTTGGGGTAACAGGACAAAAAGAAAAATAATAAAACTATAACATACTTTCCTCTTTTGGTTTGCTGCTATCACTGCTCACTCTCTTTGGAGTCTTAATTACTGTATCACTAAATGTACCGTAGATGAGGCACAAAAAAAATTTACCCGTTCTGATAGTTTTTACCTCGAATAGACTATTGTGAACTTTAACCCGCTCAGTTGAATGATAGCACTTGATAACTGAAGAGTTGACATCCAACTGGTTGAATTTGAAAATATGGCTTAAGAGTGTTTAAATCAATAAAAAGCAGATGAGCTTTTCTAGTTCTACTATCTTCGAGGTGTTTTGAAACCAAATGCATGATGGCAGTAATAGCATCATCTGTACATCTGTCAATCAAACTGTAGTGGGTCTAATTTTTTATTGCACATTTGCCAAGCATTTCATGACAACTGAAGTAAGTGCCACTAGAATCATTGTCTTCAGTTGGATCGGTTTTTTTGGGGATTGAAATAATTGCAGAACTTTTCCCGCGAGAAGGAACCGTATGAGTATGTTGAAATACAGGGCGCAATGTGGATGTTAATTCACACATTTTTATGGATGGTAAAGCACTGTTGCCTCTCTTGGGATGGGCTGACTCAGGCTACATATTTGTGTGCTTGGCTGCAATACCACCTGCTGAGCATGAAGTAGATAATAGGTGCTTTCCCACCGTAGGAACTTTTTGAGGAACCAGAACCTTTTTCATGAACCAGGAACTTCTGTCTTGTTTTTTGCACAGGAAGTCAGTACGATTTCTAGCTCCTCTCAGTTCTGGAACTTTTTTTAGTCCCAACTCCAAACTAGTTACTTTTTGTTTGACCACGAACTACTGGGGTGGGGCTGATAAAGAGAAACTTTGCTGATTGGTTGGCTACAATTTCCAGTTCTAATTTGTAATTTATATAGCAATATATGGATAAGAAATTGAAGTAGTGGAGCAGAAACTGAGCAGACGGAATGATGTGCATTTTAGTCTACGAGCTTTTTAGCATAAAGCTCACAGTTCCTGTTGTAAGGTGGGAAAGTGATACACAAAAGTGGCCAGGAACTACAAAAGATCTCTGTCGAGACAGCCCAGGAGCTTGGAACTTCATTGGGAACTTGCGTTTTGATACATGATCTTAATCAGAGCTTGGAGCATTTCACAGAATGAACACTAGATGGCAGTAAAGGCCTTTAAGAGGGTACATACGGTCATAAAAATCCTGGAAAAAACATGGATTAAAAAAACACGTTTTTCAGACCTGGGAACAGGAAATGTTATAGAAAATAAATATCAAAGTTTTGGAAAAGTTATGGGATTTTTGTGAACTGCGTTTTCTTTTTAAACCAGTATTCATAGTGTAACCCCATTTCTTTCTAACAGTATCTTGATCATTACATGTCCGCACATCGTTGTGAGTATGGAAGGCATTTGGGACTGCAAATGACAGAAAATGCATCTTGACGTGGCATTTTGCCCTCTTTTTTGCACACAGTACTTTTCTATAGACCATTGGTTTAAAATATGCATTTAAGGGTACAGTACAAATGTATGTGTTAAAAAGCTCTTTCAGTACTAAGATATACCCAGGGCAGGCTAACACTTTTCTGTTCAAGGGCAAAGGATTCAATCTGTAATGCATAATTACTCATTGTTGCGTCATGTCTCTTGTATTCTTAATACCAGATGATATTATTTTGGATTTTAATCATAACCACTGATACTCAACATTTGTAAAAATTTAAATGAAGAGGTTCGTTGTTTTGTCTGATATGCCGAATAATATGTCTAAAGTGAAGTATAAGGAAACAATCTGTGTTAATGTAAGTTTTTGCTATGAGACATTATTTATGCATGACATTGTAATTACCCTGAAGTGACATGTGTGATATACGCAAGGTTTAAAACCTTTTAAACAAAAGGAATATTTGTAGTGATTTTAAAGATTATTAGCTGTTCAGTTGTTTAGTTTTGTTCCATTTTTTAAAAAAGTTTCCCAAAGTAATTTACTGATTCCACTAGTGATTGTCAGAAATGGTTTGCTTTACTTTAATGCTTTAAAAACAGGGACTTCTTGATTAACTGGTGCTTTTGTGCTGATTAAGGTACATTTCAGCATGTGGGTTTAAGAGTCAGGTGACCATGTCGTGTATTGATAACTTGATGTGTGGCCCTTTGCGGGATCAGAATGTGGTGCCATTCCCTTGCACATGCTGGTCCATATGCAGCGCGGTGTCCAAGAAGAGCCAGTCGATTTGCCAAACACTGAAGAAGGAGGGGGTGCTGACTGCTGAGCTGGAGGAAGCTTTGAAGAACTGTACGGGTGCTGAAGAGCTGGACCATGTGGTGAGGGCCCTGCTAGCGCCATTGATGCTTGTCAAGCTCCATGCATCTGACACGCATCAGACCTTATCCGCCAATGGCCATGTTCTGTTTGCACCATTGGCATCCATTGGTAACGAATTTCTGACCTTTGGACATCTGTTTATATTAAATGTCCATGTGTTATTGAACATTTGGAAGCTACCTGTGATTTTTAAATCTTTATAAAGGGCCCCAGTATAAAATATATTCTTTTTTCTGGTGCCTTCAGTATGCCCCCTACAAGAAGGGCAGCAAACTGTCAAAGGCCAGGCGGGCCAAGCAGCTGGGCCTGGAGCCGGCCGCCCTGGCTCTGCTTCAAGCTCCCCAGACCCTAAATCTGCAGACCTGGGTCCAGCCGCAAGTTGAAGGTACCCTTGCAAACTGCCTCTAGAGCGTTCCCTGCTGGCTCTAGGGAATCCACCCTCTCACACACTTTTGGCGCATGCCAAAGACCTCAAACGTGCTTAATCCGAACGTCATAAGTGAAGCTGCTGGGATGTTTCAGGACATATAAAATTTTGTTGATGCAGTTATACAAAGTGAACACTAGAGGGCAGAGGAATACCTCTGATTTGTAACTCTGAACTCATGCTTCCAGATGTTGACTTTAGATGATTTCGTGTCTGAAATGTCACAAAACATTGCTCCTGAAATGTATGACAGTTTCTGAGCCATCCATGATAACAGAGCTTCATGATTGTGTAATGTCATTTTTTTTAACAAAGGGGAGAGAATTATAATGGATTTATTTGTCTTAGTGGCCGTTCACTTTCTTGTGATGTGACCAAAAATCATCCAGAATAATATGATGCTGGTGAAGTATTAAGAAAGGTATTTGTTGCATCAGTAAGAAATTAGTGAGTGAGAGTCACTAGTTTGTAGATGGGTGGGTTAGCTTATAGTAACATGGAAATGGTGTGATATAGAGGAGGTTTACCAGCCGCAGCTCTTGGTGTACAGTGAAGAATGACCTGCATGTTCTGCCCTTCAGGGCTGTCTTCCCTGAACGAGGTGGCTGCAGGTGTGGGGCAGATTCTGGCCGACATGATATCCAAAGATAAGGAGACCCTGGCCTATGTGCGATCCCTGTGAGAGCCGTCTACTCCGCCGCCCCCGTAACCCCTCAGCCACCCCTGTAGTTGCCTTTGCTTGCCATCTCTGAAATGGTGAGACTCTCCAGGTCCGTTAAAGCAGCATGTCTGGCAGGTGTGACCGGAACCTGGTGACGCTTCAGTCCTCTCTGTCCAAGACAGCCCTGAAGGACAAAGGGGAGAAGCCCAAGGACATCGACAAGTTCCACCTGTACTGCGACTTCACGTCCAACGTGCAGCGGCTGCAGCACCATCAGGTTAGCTGGACAGGAAGTGACCCGTCCAGGCTTCCTGTCAGACCCCCTCCCAGTCCTCTCCGCTTCCTGTCCGTTCCTATTCCAGGTGGACTATGTGGCCACCTAATCCATGCCGGTGGGGGCACTATGAGCTAGGACGGGGTTTGCAAACCGTCATTTCAGTTAAAAAATACCTGCATTTCACTTTAGCATTGAGTTCTTGCAGTGTGCTGATTGGTCAGGCATGTCACGAATGTTAATTAGTGGATGAGTTTTTCCAATCAAATAAGCAAACCAGTCAAAGCACATATAGAATTGAACTAATTAGCCAAGCACAGGAGCCATTCAATTATAAAGCAGTTTGTAAAACCTGAAGTAGCTCACAGTGTCGCCCCTGTTATGGATTCGGTGGTCACCCAAAGGGTATCACGATGTTATCGCGACACTGTTGACGACCTTCACCAACAGTATCACTTTATCTTTGCAACAGTGATATGCACACTGAGAAAAGACAAAGATGGCTGCCCTGATCGTGAAGAAAATGACTACTGCATGTGTCTGACAGGTTTTTTTTATTATAATTATTTTAATCCGAATGACAAGGGCGAGCTGGTAAAATTGAACTAAGTCACTTGTCGCATTTGCCAGAAACACATCGCAACAAAACATACCACATACTTTCACCCGAGAGTTCATCATCCATTCAAATTTGTAACGATCAGCAAGGCTAATCTGCCGTCTGGTTCAGGGACAGATATTTCAGGTGGAGAGTCCAGTCAGACCCACATACAAGCAACCGCTGTCTTAGCGTCAGCGAAATGCACAAGATGCAGATGTGAGTGTTCAAGATGGAAAGAATGCAGAAACGCAGTCACGAGACTTATGGTGCATTTATTCAAAGACTATTAACCGTCACCACTTTAACCGTCTTTTTGAGGTCCCACAAGTACTTTGTGAAAACTGCCATTGCAGATTATTACCAGAAAATTCTTACAGAAGAGGAAGCAGCCATACCACAGCAGATTACCTTTTGCTGAGCCCTTATTTTCAGACTTGTATCACCACACTTAGTTTTCTTCTTCTTGTTATTATTATTATTATTATTCTTGTTGTTGTTATGACTGCTAACACAGAAAAGTTGCATGATACTTAAGTGACGGCTTTCTAGCTCGTCCTCAACTCTCCCTGCTTGTGGTTTGGAGCGACAGCAGCTAAATGCCACCCCGTGGCCAAATTCTGGAATTTTTTTAAAAACGAGTGACGCTTTTCATTTTCAGTAATGTAAACGATATTATCGCATGGTTATAAATGGACAAACTGACGAGTTGGAAAACTGAATGTTGCCCATCCCCTGCTCAGCAGGACTGTTGGCACAGCATGCTTTTCATATTGCTGGTGCCGTGGAACAACCGGGCTATTTAGGGTGAGTGAGGAAACCTTTCCTTCTGTGCTTGTTAACGTTTTAGTCCAGAGAACATGTATGTTTTTATGTATTTTCTGGGGTGGACATTTAAGTGAAGCTTTCGGTTGCTCCCTCAAGACTTGTACTGGATATTTAACTGGTGTCCAGCATATTGGGTTACCGACTCTTGTTTTTAATGAGTACTTAAGTGCTGAAGCTCATCTGTCTGCAGAGTGTTCCCTGCCTTGGCAGTATAACTCATCTGGGAAAATTAGCCCTGTCCACCCTTTCAGCGTGAAACTATCAGCCCCAATCTCTGTGATTCTGTGCTCTGCATAAGGACGACCGCGATGGTAGTGCCTTGCTTGCTAGCCGTGTTTTTACAGCATGGGAGTTAGGGGTCTGCTGGTTACGCAGGCATTCTGTCGGCATGCTGTCTTGCACACAGACGGAGTCACACAGTCGCCCAGTGAGGAGCTCGACGTCCGCGGCGCGTCTGCTGCCCTTTAAGCCATTCAGTCAGGTGCTGATATTTGTGGTCCTGCAGTGGACTGTGCCCCATGCCGGGGGCTGGTTCCTGCTGCCCTCTGCCCCCCCCCCCCCATTTTGTTACTCACAGCTTGTGTAGGGGCACATGTCACTGTGAGTTTGTCAAAAGCACCCAACAGCAAGCCAGCACATTCTCCGGGGCTGTGCCCCCCCCTCGACACTACCCTTTAACATATGTGGCATGTCCCCGCCGCTCTGTGATTGGATTAGCAGCGGAGATTGACAGTGCCCCATGCTGACAGGTGCGGCCGGCGCTGGCGGTGAGCAGCGTCCGACACGCACGCTTTGGCGGCTCCCGTCATGAGGTTTGTCACTAAGCGTTAACTGTCATTTTACTTGCCGGCACCCGCTCGGTGTCAGACCGGAGCGAAAGCGGACCTTTGGTTTCCACGGAGGCTGAGCACCCGATGCGTCTTGACAGAAGGCATGTGGGCGCCCGGGAACACACGCGTTTAATGTAGCACGTCATTCCAGCCGGTGTGCAAAGGGCAGATGTAGGGTGGGGGCTGTGCTGTGGGGGGGGAGGAGCTTGGGGTTCTGCAGCTGCCCCACCCTTAGGAAAGGTGTTTGACATTAAACACCACTTACGTAAATTCTCAAACTCAGTTGAATAGAAATAAGAAATAGGCCATTGAGATGCCTGGGTTTGAAGGAGTATGTCTTAGGGTTGTGTGTGTGTGTGTGTGTGTGTGTGTGTGTGTGGTGCAGCTTTCTGAGGGTGTCTTGTCTAGGTAACTGTTTTCTTAGCGGACCCCCAGACAGCCCACATTTTTGCTCCCTCTCAGCTCCCAGCCAATCAAGAACACCGGATAACATCAGATAAGAGGGTAATGATCTGGAAGAACGATACACTTTTAACAACAACTAGTAACACAGCAATTTACAATCTTTGAAAAAACAAAGTTTTGGAAGGTGTAAGTAGCGTTTAGCGGAAAATCCCATTAAACAAAGCACGAGCAATTATGCAAGACAACGCGAGTAATGAAAAGCAATGGATGATTATGGGAGTCACCTAGCTGGGGCTGTTTTACACACTCGCTGCAACTTGTGAGACACGGGGGGCTGATATTGCAACAAAGTGTAAGTGATGCTATTGCCAGTGGGAGAAACATTGCGGGGCATTTTAAGCATTCGCCACGTGTGTATCCTCACTTGGAAGGTATTCAGATTGAACTGCAAATGCCTCTAAAATGCTTAAAACAAGATGCATAAATGAGGGGGAACAGAGCATTATGTATGTTTCTAGTAGCCTAATTAAAGATTTTTTTAGCATACATTTTTTCCAAGTCTAAGTATTTCCATCCATCCATTATCTATACCGCTTAATCCATCTGGGTCGCGGAGAAGCTGGAGCCAATCCCAGCATCTTTCGGGTGAGAGGCGGGGTACACCCTGGGCAGGCCGCCAATCCACCACAGGGCCAAGTATAAGTACTTGTATATTATAAATATTTCTTATATTAAAGTTAAAAGAGCTCTTGTATCAGTATTGGCAGTATCAGAATCAGTTTGGAAATGAGAAAATGTGGAGTGGCCTATCCCTAGTCACTTACTATAATCTATAATGAGTAGCTGATATGCCAATGACACCTCCCCAGGTGACGCCTAATCATTTTCAAGCTCCTCTCTGCAGTGTCTGAGAACTGGAGATCCAGTGTTTTACGGCAGCTGGTCGGGTCCCTCTGGGGGCGGGCTGCAGATGGGCTCACCAGTGAGGGCTGAGTTTATTTTATTTACACACACGCAGGGCCCCCGGTCTGCATCTGTCCCGGCTGACGGATGTGCAGTGACAGGCCTGGTGTCAGGTGACCTGCAGCCCTGATTGAGTGATTACCTGTCATGTTGGCAGCTTCAATGTCTCAGACGATACACACTGAGGTCCTTCGCTTCAGCGTTTCCCATTTTGATTAGTTGCTCATGGTCAGCTTTAACTCAATTACTTCTCAAACTGAGTTTTTCTTTCACGAGGTGGAACTTGGAAGGGGAGAGATGAAATGTGAATTTATTTTTCTGTGGATTCAGCTCCAGTCATTTTTAAATCCCTGTATTGAAAACCAACTTTGTTTATTTACGTCTTCTCATTAGATGCTGTTTAGAGTTTTCTTCCCTTTTTTCTTCTTTCTTCCTTCTTCCTTGTCTTTTTCTTCTTGCATCTAAATACAATGGAAACTGCTTATAGTGATCAGTTACAGTGATCATCTGCTTTTATGGGTCAAAAAGTACAAACACTGTTTAAATGATTTGCTTATAGTAATCAAGTAGTCCTCTAACAGTGTTCATTTTGGGTCTTTTTATCCATAACATATGGGAAAAAATTATATTATGGTCATTCTTTTTTTTTTCTTTTTTTTTTTTACTTGCCTACTTTGACTTGCAGTAAGTAGTCTGCTTCTGGCTAGCTACCTGAGGCTAATGCTGCATGCACAGAAAACATTTTCTGTGCATGCAAAAGAAAGTCATTTTCTCTGTGACAAAGATTGACTCATCAAAGCTTTTGAGAAGCTGCCAAAAATGAGTCAATAAAATACAGCGAAACCACAATAAGGTATATTTTATGTTCAGTACTGTATTATAGTGTATTTGAATTAAGTAATTTGTGCAGTACTGTAATTTGAAAAGCGTTTGAAACACCTATACCGTTTTTTTTAGTCAATAAAATTCAGTAAATAGCAACGCTGTTCATTTTATTACCTTATACTTCTGTAATAAATATACAAATGTCAGTTAGATGGTAATCTGCCAGAGACGTAAAGAAAAAGCTCAGGGTCTTAAAGTTTATCCTTGCTGTAAAGGGGGGGCTCCTCTTCCTCTTGATAGATTAATTCCTTAATTGACGAACTGATGAAGCCATCTTTTCTTTTCACTGTAAATTTGTCCAGAGCGAATTCACGCTGTGTCTTGCCAGGTGTCCTTCTTGTCTAGCAGAGAACATGTCACATTCATTACTCAGAGCGGGGATTTCCTCCTTTAAATCACTGTTACCCTCATTATCATTATTACCCTCCATGTATCATCTATATTAAAAAAACTGTGAACTGTGTCCTAGAATTAGACCTGATAAGGGGTCTTGCTTTCTCCAGTATAAATGGAAAAACACTGAGGCATATTTTTATTTTCACGATTTTTTAGCTGAGAAGTAAAACTGACCCAACTTAATTCTTTTCACTACAAAGCTAGGTTAAAAAATCTCCACTGTATTAGTAATACTGCAACACTTCAATTTAGTGTTCCTTATTGGTTGAATGCATTTTGAAATCACGCAACGTGTCGCATTAGTTTCGCAGTCTTAATAAACACCATCAGTATTTAAAATGAGCATTTGCTCATTGAGGTGATTTTGTTGCTTAATGGGTTTATGAAGTATTTAAATAGTGCAGAATAAAATTTAAACAAACTTTTGTGTGATAATGACTTATTCAGAACTAGTATTAAAAGCATGTGATTTAGAGAAGTATCTGGGCTTACGTTTTCCCTTTAAAGGTTTTGTTTTATTGTGCCATTATTGTGCAGTGATTCTCGTAGTTTTCTTGTTTAATTTCAGCATTTAATATACTTTTGGAATACTTCCTCATTATGATCTCATGTCGCGTAACAGATACCAGTTGTTGGTTTTTACCGTTGTAACAATGTTTCCATTTTGTTGCATTGCTTCGTGCAGGCAGTGCACGCTCGTCCCAAGTGGCGCTTGTCAGTCTCATGTTGATGCTGCTCCTCGTATGGGACTTGGGACGTTTTATGGCCCGGCGACTGTCGGGTCCACCTGGGCGTTGGTGTGCAGCCCCAAGCTGATTAACTCAGTGACGCACCTTGGTGTCATGTCAGGAAGTAATTAAAATTGATTGTTCCTGGCAAATGGGCGACCTGGCTCCTATGAACTGTCCCTCACGCTTTCTGTCGCCTTATGTCTGCCAGATGGTTACCTGCTGGTGTGTTACTGTAACAGAGTGTCAGCCAAAAGTGGCCAGAGGTATCGCCTGTGCCTCACCTTAATGAGGGGAAACTCCCCACCCCCGGTGTCGTCAGGGCGACATCTATACTCTGCTGCTCTGTGCCCCATTCCGTTTTATTTCTGCTGCTGTATTTTGACTAGAATGAAGGGTTACGTATGTTGGTTCCTGCTGGTTTCATGGCAGATTAATGGAAGAAAGTGCGTTTGTTGTGTTCTAATGCAGGGGTAGGCAATCTTATCCGCAAAGGGCCGATGTGTATGCAGGTGTTTGGGGTAACCTTTAGGTCAGCTGTTCAAAGCCAGGTGTGAGGACTCTTCAGCCAATCAGTCCTCTAATTAGTGACCTAATTA